>CM076578.1:372562246-373762246 GCA_034641835.2 Pinus albicaulis | reverse complement strand
ATTGGAGGAGGAACACATGGAGTGGGTGTGTTCTTGGGGGAGGAGCATCCCCACACTTTTTTCATTGCATGCTCTAAGGGGAGCATGGGAAGAGACATGGCCTCTACAACAACATCTTTGTTTCTTAAGGAGGAGGGCCATGAGATGGATGGGGTGCCATATGATGATTATTTCTTGTCCATCATGCATAATATGGTTTGGGCCAGCTTTACTCATAGCGCTGGGAGAGGGACCTTTGGAGGTCTAGTTTCCTTCTTGCCATTGGAGGGCAACCTTATTGCAGCCCAAGATCAACAAATCCTTTACACTTGTATTAAGTGGAGAGGAAGATGTTGAGGTATAAAAGGTGTCTTTTTAACTCCTATTTATCCTACATTAATTATCAATCCAGGTATGATTTTTTTATCTCAAGAGTCTACTCAGTCAGAGGCGGAAATTTAATCTAAGAGTAATGCTCTCCAATTTGCAGTAGAATGTTTCAAATACAAGAGTAAACATATGCTTGAAAATGAAATCTAATTGCAATGACATGAAACTTAAAGCTATAAAATCCAATCACTCACTCGGAAATCATCAGTGAGGGATGCAGTAGTAATAACTCTTTCCTTTGTCAACTGATGTAAATGAAATCAAGTATAAACAAGATCCTCAATCTGAGAACTTAGACAGTAATAGCCAATGTCCTTTACAGTTGATGATCTTACACTCCACAATAAAGAAACTAATTAGAAATGGTAACTAAGTTAAATCAATAATGCTGCTAATGGAAATATAATAAACACGCTCCCTGCAATAACATTCTAAAGCAAACCAAATACTTACAGGAAAGGAATAAACAATAAATCTAGTTATTAGAAATGAACAACAAAGCTATCTAATGGAAATGAACAGCAAATTCTGAACAACAAAAATTTATATATGAGAAGCATAACAATAAAAATTACAGAGGAATAAATAATCTTGTTATGTTGGAAAAGGAATAGAAACGCAATTCACTCACAACTTATGCAACAAACCGATTTCATAAAACATTGAAACAGTAAGCTATAAAACATGGAAACTGTGAAGCAATGCGACTAAAGGAAATGAGAACTGAAGCAAACCATCACACGACTGGAATTGGAAAGTAATGGTACAGATATCAAGTGGATCCACCAGGGCCGGGCCCTCAGCCGCTAGTGAAGCACCGCCGAACTATTCCAGTATCAAATAATGGAACAACAATCGGATTATATATTAATCATATGTAATAGATTTTACAAGCGATCACACTCTGTTTTGACCAACGAAAGTCGATGAGAAATCGTGAAAATACAACAGGAAATATGAATAATCATAATACATCATACATTATACATTGTTTGATTTCTACAAGTGCTATCCTTTTATAATAGCCAGCAGACAAAACAAGAAATACAGATAAGCTTTGAGCAGCGATCCCTCAAGATTGAGAGATCCTGAGGGATTCTCTCTATTTCTATCTTCAGTTATCATTTTGTCTTCTTGCACTGATGTCACACTATTCCTTTCTTTTCCTTGACTGTGTGCTCCGATTTTGACCTTCTTGTCTGGATATGGCCTTTTTTTGAAGGGAAAGCAGTTATTTCTGCTTTGTCTCTTTCTCCCGAATGGTGGCTTCCAACTTCATCTATTTTTTTCATATAAGAAAGGGAAATATTTAATCAATTTGAAACAATCACTAATCTCCTTAATTCTATTATAATTCTTCAATATATTATCATTCTAGAATATACAGGAGTTATGATTAAAGTAAAAATATAAAGAAATACATGGAAAATTCATACCTTTTCCAATGCTCAACACACCCCCCTGCTAACCCTTTTTCATGTCCTCATGACAACCATAGTTTACATGTAAAGCAGTTAGAGAATAGGCTAGAGAGTTTTTTTCATTAAGTGGTCTAAAACCATGATTTGCAGCTAAAAATTCAAAAATATGCCCTGTCTTCCCTTCAGGTAATTCATATTTGGCCTTATAGTCTGCTGTAGGATATCAGATAATACGGCTTTGAAATCTACAACCTAACCAATACAGGCCTTCCCTCAAGATGAGGTTACTATAGATAACTAGGCGGTCGGCAGCTAACTCAAATTTTTTATAATTGAATGGCTCTCTATCTTGAATATCCCAATTTGAAATCTTCCATCGGAGTTTAGCTGCTACTACGACCTGGTCTTTGATGGAAAAAAAATATTCTATCCCATCCAGGACAATTTCTTTATGGATGGGTCCCAATGTCTAGATCACACCCTCCTTTGTCATTAAGCTTTTCTGCCTAGCCCATAATTGTAATGGGTGTCTCAGTTCACCCCTAACCCAAAGGTCTAACCCATTTTCATGTCTCTAAAAAGTGTTATGGGCCTTGAGCCATTTTAACTGGTTAAAAACAAATGAAATGAATGCTTGATATTGGACATCACCCACAAAAGGATTGGGATTTGTCTCCATTTCCTCTGCTAATATAAAATTGTTCAAATAAAATTCACAAAGTAAGCATTGAAATTTTACTCCATAGAGTTTGCAGCAGTTTATAAAATCATCTATAGTTTTTAATTCTATAGGTTTTCATGCCTTAATAGCTTTAATTTTTAACCGCAAATATCTTTCTAACAAAGCATAATTTTTGGCAGGGGACCTACATGCTAGAACATCTGTATATAGAGAACAGAGAGTATCCATTTGATTCCTAACTTTTCGTAGTCTATTTCTTACCTCTTGAACTTTTTCTTCTACCTTCCGAAATTTTTCGAAGGCTTCTGCCTCGGATGTGTTGATGTCCTTTAATTACTGTTGTAACTCTTGGTATTTTTCCCTAGGAACAGTCTCTTCTTCAAGCTTTTCTCTAGCCCGCTGAGCCTATGCCAGATCCTCTCAGAGTTTTGCTATACCAGGGTCGTTGTTATAAAAAAAAATTGGGTTAAAGATCTACCTGGGTTTTCTTATTACAATATCGAGTTCCTACAGTCTGTGTCTCTCTATTGCAAAATGTCTGGTTGGCCATAGTGCTAGAGGACAGTGCCTCAGTTTGAACATATTTATCATAGACTTGTACATTTTCGGTTTGGGAAACTGTGCCTGTAACAACTGCCTGTTGTTCCTTGCTATCCTAAATGAATATGGGCTCAGTTTGAGTCTCCATGGCCCTCGTATTATGGGGCTATGTTTGGATGGTTGCATCCCTCATTTTCAGGGTTATTTTAGAGATTTTCCCCTTTCTTAGAACCCTTATCTTCTGTCTGAGTTGTTTTACTAATTTTAGCCGCTTTTGTTGTTCCTTCCGCAGCTGCTTAATTTCATTTGTCTTCTTCTTCTATTTCTTGGGAGGAACAACTATTTCCTTTTCTAGACTTGGCTGCTCAGCTAGGTTTTTTTCTTCAGGGATTGTGCCCTTGTCCTGGCTTGTTTCCACATTCTCTATTTGGAACAATTCTTCAATGTTTGCATTATCCTGACTACGTTCCTCAGGGGAGGAAACCCTAGTTTTATCTGCTATTTCCTGATGGGCTTCTGCTTTTGCCTCCTCCTCGTCATGCATTTCCTTCGATGTATCCTTGCTGTGGACAGAAATTTGCTGTGATTTCTCTGCCTCAATATTGAGGTTGAGCGGACTCTGGGGTTGAATATACTCACATACATTGGCAAAAATTTGGGCCAATTCCTCCTCCTGCAATGGACTTTGTGGTGGACTTGCGCTGGAGGTTACAGGAGGTTCCGCTTCCTCTCTTTCTTCTTCACTGGTTTGTTTAGTTTCTTCCTCTTCCTGATTTTCACCTCCTTCCAGTTGCGGGGGTTGCTCATCTACAGAACTAGGTAATTCTAAGGGTTGGCTGCTGCTACTATGGAGGTTTCCCAACATTCCCCTGCTTCTTCTTAATCTAGAGGATTGTCTACATTTTAGAGGTCTGTTTGCTATGTTAGTGATTCTTTTTCATTTCTGGGCAGGTAAGGTTGTTCCCCCGTCTATCAAAATTAAAAATTCTTTTCAACTAGTCTGCTGCTAAGCAAGACTGTAACTAACTATTAATCGAATAAAACAATGGTGGCTTACTACCATCCTTGTATGACGAGATTTCCTTATGCTTAAAGTAGCTTCATGCAGTAAAAAATTTAAATATGCAGGCGAATTCATAGCACATTTCTGTTTTAGTACTACTAATAATTTGAGGTGGCATGGTCCTACCACATCCTTTCTTCCGTCGCATGTAATGTAGCTTTGTACTACTCTAGCTAGTTATGCCCATGGTTCCCCCATAGTTTCCGGCTGGACCCCTTTTCCTTTGACGTCAGGGTTTGTCCTTCGCCCCGAAAGATGTTCATGGTCTCTTGAAGTCTTAATTTTTTATGGGTCCATATGGGTCCAACTACTGGTAGACCAGATACCTTAGCAATTACTGCATTTGTCACTGTTATTTGCCTCCCTCCTACTATGGAATGGTCCTCCTGCAAGTTTTGCAAAAATTTGATGGCTACAGTTTCATGGGGCTATTGCAGTCGTGTAAGGTAGGTAATCCACCCCGCTCTCTCCAAAATTTCTCGTGCAACATCGGAAAATATTAGTACTTGAGGTTCACTACGTATTTCTTTCCCTCCCATTTCGTCTAAGACCTGCACTCTGTTTCACAATAATACACAGAAATGGCAATGGAACAACACCTCGTGCATATCAGAAAATATCGTTAAACTTGCTATTTCCGGGATTTGATGGAAATAGGGAATTAACCCATATGCAGGCATATTTTGGAAGTCACCTATGCCCCCTTGAAATATGATAGGTCTCCCTCGACCGGAAAATGGAGGAGCAGCGTACTGGACAACAGTCGTTACATATTCATGACACGATAAAAAAAAATTATCGAATTACTGAAATCGAGGCATATTATGAAATCATGAATAGATATGGAAATGCTATGTAATGATTCGCAAATAGGGAAAAGGACAACTTACATGAATAAAAGTGCTTATGCGGTCATTATCCACTTAAACCATTATGACTGATTTATAAACATTATTTCATGTATAAAAGGTTCAACAAAGGGGTTTAGGAGCATAATCTCATTTGAAATTAATATAAAGATATAAGAAAAGGGTTTATAATTGCTATTGATTTGTGAAAACTATGACTCCAATACCATCAGCAGAGCTCTATTGCCCACAAGTGTCTATAACCTTGAAAATTTTTCTTTTTCACCCTTGGAACCATAATCCTTTATATATGCCTAGGAAAGTGCTTTTTCATGTCATGATGGAGGCCATTTTTTTGGCTTGGGAACCAGATGAATCACAATGCCATTCACCAGGAAGGAGTGAAAGGTGGGCAAGTCGGCTTATGATGAGACCTCCTGTTCCAAGGAATTTTTATTTTTCTGAGTTTCCCATTGGATCATGTCCCTGGTGTGGTGGCCATAATGGAATGCCACTTCACTGCTTCCTTGTGATCATGGTAGGCTGGCTCTTGATGAGATCTCCTATCCTCCATCTGACATATCATATAATTTTTAGTAATCATATAGATATATTTTTTTCTTTTCTTTTTCTTTTATATAGCACTTACCTATTTATCTATAAAGAATGGCTCAACACTCCTTAAGAGTAGGGATGGTGGAAGAAGTTTGAACATCTCAATAGAGGAAAATATGCCCTTATTCTTCTTCAATAATAAAATTCAAAGAGAATTATAAGGATTAGGGAAGAACCAACATGATAAAATAATCAATCAAATTAGTTTTAGTGAAAATAAAGACATAAAAGTGATATAGATAGTTGTGTCCTTTCCTTTTTTCTTATCAATACACAACAATTTCTTTAAATATTACAATTTCTCCATGATATGTTGATTCCAGTAACCTCTAATTTTTTTTTCCTTGCATAAATTTGTATATTTCCTTTAAAAGGATCATGAAGAATTCACAAAATTCTCAAAATTTTGTTCTAAAAAAAAATAAAAATGCACTCAAAAAGTGTTGTTCCTTAGACAGAACAACTGATGTTCCTTAAGAGGAACAACAAAAAGAACATCTGCACGCAAAACTGCGGTTCCTTTAAGAGGAACAGAAAAAAATATAAAAAATCACAAGTTGTTGTTCCTTTAAGAGGAACAAAAGTTGTTCCTTAAAGAGGAACAAAAGTTGTTCCTTAAGGGGAACAACAAATAAAACAAACAAGAAATGCTGATCCTTTGGCGGAACATCTTTAAAAAAACACTCCAAATCGAAACTATTGTTCCTTAGAAGGAACAACAGAAAGTGAAAAATAATGGAGAAGGGGCTGTTCCTTTTAAAAGGAATAGCAAAAACGATTAATGAAAATACTGTTCCTTTTTAAAAGGAACAACAAAAAAAATCGGCAGAAGTTTTGTTCCTTTTTAAAAGGAATAGAAAAAATATGAACACGCAGACGTGTTGTTCCTTAAGAGGAACATCAGTTGTTCCTTAAGAGGAAGAACAACTGTTCCTTAAGAGGAATGGCTTCTGTTCCCTACGAGGAACGGTAGCTGTTCCTTAAGAGGAACAACAGTTGTTCCTTAAGAGGAACAACACGAAAAATAAAGGCACACTAGATTGTTGTTCCTTTTAAGAGGAACAACTGCTGTTCCTTAAGAAGAACAACAACTATTCCTTAAGAAGAACAACACAAAAAATAAAATCTGTATAAAAAAAACAGTTCATACAAGTAAAATTAAAAGAAAAGCTTATGTACAAATTTCATAAATAAAGGAATTTTTCAGTAAATGAATGCCGAGGAGGAGTTATCTTCCTTAGCAAGAATCTGAATAGTAGAATCTCCCCATAATTTTTGGTAAAAGGATTCCCGATTAAGCGCTTTGTGGTAAAGTCGTACTCGATGACCATTTTCTTTGAAAGAATGTCCAGATCCATCAATGGTAGTTAACGTAATGGTGCCATTGTCATGTACTTTCTGTATTTCATAAGGTCCAATCCATCGTGTATGGATTTTTCCAGGGAAATCCTGAAACCTGGAGTCATATAGGAGTGCCCAATCTCCTTCGTGGAAGATTTCATTTTTAATGACGACATCGTGCCATTTTTCTCTTTGTTGTTGAATTAATGTAGTGTGCTGGAGGGTGGAGAGCCTAATTTCATCTAACTCGTTGATTTTGTGTAATCTGCTGACCTAGGCCTCATTTAAATTCAAACCCACCTCTTGGGCTATTCTTAATGTTTTAATTTCAAATTCTATTGGAAATATGGGTTCTTTTCCAAATACTAATTGATATGGTGAATACCCAGTGGTATTTCTCCATGTTGTTCGGTATGCCCACAAGGCTTCCGACAATCTTGAAGTTCAGTCACGTCTGTGTGATGCAACTGTTTTTATAAGTATTGCTTCTATCACCTTATTCGTGCTCTCTACTTGGCCATTTTCTTGTGGGTGGTATGGGGTTGTAATTTTGTGTTGAAAGTGGTAATTTTTTAATGTTGAAGTGATTTTATTACCTACAAATTGTGGTCCTCCATCTGTAATTATGTCACTTGGGAGGCCATATCACACAAATATTTGGAAAAGGAACTGTATTACAGAGTCCTCTGTAGGTCTTGGAAGTGCCTCTGCTTCAACCCATTTAGTAACATACTCTGTTGCAACTAGTATGTATGTTTTCTGATTTGATGGTGGGTTAATAGGACCAACAAAATCGAGTGCCCAACGCTCAAATGGCTCAATTACTAGCTGTGGATTCAAAGGCATCTCATCGGACTGTCCAGGGCGTCTCGCCCTTTGGAAACTCTCACAGGCTTGTACAAACCTTTTAGCATCTTTAAAAATTGTAAGCTAGTAATAGCCTGTTTGTAAAACCTTGTGACCAGTACCGCGATCTGTGAAATGTCTGCCACAAGGCTCTTCATGGCATACTTTCAGGATGTCAAATATTTTGTCTTCTCAAATGCATCTTCTAATGTGCATATCTGCTCCTGTATGAAATAGGTAGCCCCCAAACCAAGAGAATCAGGTATTGCACTGTACTATCTGTTTTCATTCATTGGGAATTACATGCTTAGGTAATTTACCTACTACTAAATAATTTGCAACATCAGCATACCATGGGGTTCTGGCAGTAACAACAAACAAATTTTCATCTGGAAACTGATGTTCAACTACTGCTGTGTCCGTTGGTTTTGGCATTCGTGAGAGAAAATCAGCTACAGGATTCTCTTTTCCAGGTCGGTCCTTTATTGTGATGTCAAATTCCTACAATAAAATCAACCATCTTGTTACTCTACCATTTGTAACAGGTTTATTTGCTAAAAATTTTATGGCAGAGTGATCTGTATATAAAACTACAGGATACCGAGTTATATAATGTCTAAATTTATTTATAGCATGTATTACAGCTAAAAATTATTTCTCAGTCACAATATAGTTTAATTCAACAGGAGACAGATTCTTGCTAATATAAGAAATTGCATATGGTTTTTTATCTTCTTCCTGCCCAAGGGCTGCTCCGATAGCTGTGTCTGAGGCATTAGATGAAATTTGGAATGGAAAATCCTAATTTGGGCCCCTTAGCACTGGGGTTGTTGATACACGCTTTTTCAGATCCTCAAAATCATGTTCACATTTATCTGTCCAATTAAAATCAACATTCCCTGTTAGTGCCTATAGAGGTGCAGCTATTTGAGAATAATGCTCTCTGAATCTTCTATAATAACCAGAAAATCCTAGAAAGCTACGTACCTTTGTTTGTGTGGTAGAAGTAGGTATTAACAAAATCATCTGAATTTTAGCTGGATCTACCTGTATTCCAGCTGCTGAGATATAATGACCTAAGATGAGTCCCTCGGTCATCATCATGTGACACTTCTCATGGCTTAAGCAGAGCCTGGTGGTAATACACCTTTGCAGCACCTTTTCCAATGTTTCTATTGCTGGCTCAAAATCATCTCCATAAGGTGTGAAATCATCCATATATACTTCGAGCCCTTCATTTATTAAATCTGAAAAGATGCTAAGAATGGCCCTCTAAAATGTGGCAGGGGCATTGCATAGACCAAAGGGTAAAACTCTGTAAGCAAATATTCCCCAAGGATAGGTAAAAGTAGTCTTATCTTGGTCTTCAGGGGCAATCTGAATTTTATTGTATCCACTGAAGCCATCTGAGAAAGAAAAGAATTTCTTTCCTGCTAATGTATCTAATACCTGATCAATGAAAGGAAGGGGAAAGTGGTATTTTTGGGTTTCTTTGTTTAGTTCTCTGTATTCTACACATATCCTCCACTTTCCATTCTTATTTGGCACCACTACTAGTGGAGAGATCCACTTGCTATTAGATATTGGATAAATAATGTTTACATGCAAAAGTTTTTGTAATTCAGCTTTCACAACATCCTTAAGATGAGGGTTTAATCTTCGTTGGGGTTGGTGAATGGGTCTAGCATATTTTTCTGTATAAATGTGGTGTGTACATAACTGGGGATCAATTACTTTCATGTCTGGGTAATCCCATGCAAAAGCTCCCTTATATTTTTTCAGTTGTTGGACCATCTTCTCTTCTTGTTCAGCAGTCAGATTTTTGTTAATGTTCAGAGTTTTTCCTGGCTCAATTTCTATATTTTTTCTCTTGTAAACATAAGTGGTAGGTATTGATTGATCTTGAATTAATTTCAGGGGAACTTCCTCTTCTTCATTATCAAATGCTGCCTTGATCATGTGACATTGCAAATGGGATCTGGTTTTTGTTTGGTTAATGAAACTGTTAATGATGTCATCCTTTGTTTGGTCCTTAAAATCAAGGTAATCTTCTATGGTTAACGGTGATCTAATGTTTTCTATGATGTATGATACAGGTTTTTTCTTTGTTTTTATTATCATTAGGCTTGGTTGGGCTGGAGGGTATAAGGCTAAATTATTGATATAACTCCCTCTAGTTATAGTCATGCTGCCTTGTCGGTAGCCAATGTAAGCATCAGAAATTGCCAGCCAAGGTCTACCTAAGATTAAAGGGTGTCCATCTAGCCAGTTTTTGGGGTTAATAATCAAGAAGTCGGAAGGGTATTCCCAGGAGTCTATAGACACCATTACATCATGTAGTGTGCCTTCTAGCTTGACTACCGATCGGTTAGCCAATTCCAGTAAGGTTGTTGTTGGATCTAATGATATAATGCCAAGTTTTTGACAAGTGGTGGTTGTTAGGATATTGATTGTAGCTCCCAAATCAACTAAGGCATTTGGAAATGATTGTTCATTTATTTGCACCATAACTATAGGATTTCCTGGGTCCTCATAGTTTACAGGTGCTTCTCTTCCTGATAGTAAGTCAGATAGAGTGCCAACTACTTGGACGGTTGGGTTAGTTGTTGTTCTCCTCTTTGGCTTTCTTATACATAGTTCTTTGATGGTCTTTGCATAAATGGGAATATATTGGATAGCTTGGAGGAGTGGGATTTTTATACACAAATTTTTCATTTCTCCCAGAAGATCAAAATTAGGATGTTCTATTGGATGAGGTATGATTAGTCGTTCTGGGAATGGTGGAGAAGAGGTGGTTCCTTGCTCATGAGTTTGTTGTCTAACTACATTCTCCTTTTGCAATGTTTGTTCTGAAGGTAATGGATTTTCATCTTGAACATTTTTGTCTCCCTCTGATTCTATTATGCACCCAGACCTTAGTTGAAGGTCGTTGCACTCCCTTAACTCGGTTTCTAGTTCTGGTGCTTCCATTATTTGAACAGATTGAACTGGCCTATTATTAGGGTTCAGGTTGGATTGGGCTGGGAGTTGCAGTCTTAAGTTGGTCTAGGGATTTTGTTGCAATGTATATGGTGCTGGCAGTGTAGGTGGAGGGAGAGGAATTTTTCCAGATAGTTGATTCATAGATCTTCGCCAGTTTGACTACCAGGTCTAACTCTGCGAGGTGAAGGGGGACCATTGTGTTGGATATGTATTATTTTTCCAAAATGGTGGATAGTAAGGAAAGTTCAACCAATTGGTTTGATTTTTTTGATTTGGCCATGGCGGTGTAGGAAATGGTTGATGTGACCAACTGGGGAAGGGTGGCTAATTTTGCCACACTCCATTATATTGTTGAGCATTATACTGAGGAGAATGAAAAGAAGAGAATGGATCAATGGGCATACCCATTTTTCGTGGCTGCCATTGACGACACTGATTGAGTAGGTATACCATTTTTGTTTCTTCTTCTACTTCTTTGTAGACTTCTTTCAATCCCGGGAGTGAGGGGCAACTTTCTGTGGAGTGATATTTCATGCAGATAGCACAGGATTAGATTGTATCCAACAGGCACTCTTTATGGCTATGTTTCTTTCTGCATCTAGGGCAGAATATTGCCAAATTTTGTTATTCTTCTACTTGATTTTGTTTAGCTTTCATGATATCGAGCTGCGTTGTCAGAATTCCTAGAATATCAGTTTTGAAATCTTCTAGTAGATTTCCAATTTCTGTGTGGGTTATACCTCCACCGGAGGTCTTGCTATCCCTTGTGATCATGTCATGTTCTGCTAGTTTTAGTCTTGTGCTGCCTCTCAAAATCCTGATACATAAATCAATAATGTCAGCAAAATTTCCTGATATATGTCATCTTTGCCCATGATGTTTAATGTTTTAACCCATTGTTCCTTCATCCCTTTAATTAATGTAGTTTTTAACACATTATCAGGTAAGGGTAAAGATGCATAAGGTGATCTCTGCAGGTTGTATTGAAAGCATTCTACATATTCCTCCAATGTTTCATTAGGTTTTGCTATCATCTGAAATATTTCATCCTTTAATTCCCTGGACCTACAGTAATCCTAATATTTCTTTAGAAAAGAAACTTTCATCTGATCCCAGTCATTTATAACACCTCCACCTAACCCCATAAACCATCGTAGAGCTACTCCTTTTAATGTGGAGGGGAATAATTTTAGTTTTTGGGGATCGGTGGTATAGTCATACCCCCTGCATAATACATCGAATTTAAACAGAAATGCATCTGGATCTTCCGATGTTAAGCCATGGAATGTAGGAATATGCTGGAGAGGAATGGCCTTCATAGGTGCATTAACTGCATTGTCCACAATGGGATATTGCAGTGTGGAAGTTTGGGGTGGTTGCTGGTTGTGGGCCATTTGATCAAATATGTGCCAATATCCTTCTGGGATTTCTAGGGAATTATTCCTAGGCTGAATAACAACACTTCCTTGGTTTGGGATAATGAGTGTCCCTTGCTGAACTATTATTCGAGGGGATTTTGGTTCTTCAGGTTCTTCAGCTTTGTTTTGGATGATTTTGACAACACTTCCCTATCTGGGCTGCTTAGTGTTTTGACTACTTCAAGAGGGGATCTTGGTTCTTCTATTTCGCATGTTTCTCCTCCCCCTTCATGGAGATTACTAGAGTTCCCTTCTTGTAAAGAAATTGGGCGAGAATTCTCAATTTCTTGAGAACCTTGCTCAGTCTCTTCTATTTGGCTATGCATCTCAGCAAAAGCTACAGATGGTGATTCTGTGGCCCGAAGGGAGCTAGTAGGTTATCTAGAATCAATTTCTCTAGGGCCTACTGATGGCTGAGATTCAAATTTCTTAATGATATTGTCGATAAAGGTTGTTCGCCCAAGGGTCACCGATCCCTTAGGTTTTTCAGGTCTGGGAGGAATTTCGTTTTGTTTAGATTTTCTAGTCATTCAAAAAACACAAGCATTCATTCCTACCTTAAACTTATATGCAATTCTACTATGAAGCAAGAAAATGAACGAGAATGTTCCTCGTTTGTTATGCAGGTTCTTACCTTATGTTTTTAATACCCAGTTCTTCCTTAGTAGAGAAAATCAAATATACATCACTCTTTCTAAATAGCTACACTCTCCCAGGCAACGGTGCCAAAATGTTGAGGTATAAAAGGTGTCTTTTTAACTCCTATTTATTCTACATTAACTATCAATCCAGGTGTGAATTTTTTATCTCAAGAGTGTACTCAGTCAGAGGCGGCAATTTAATCTAAGAGTAATGCTCTCCAATTTGCAGTACAGTGTTTCAAATACAAGAGTAAACGGATGTTTGAAAATGAAATATAATTGCAATGACATGAAAATTTAAGCTCTAAAATCCAATAACTCACTTGGAAATCATCAGTCAAGGATGTAGTAGTAATAAATCTTTCCTTTGTCAACTGATGTAAATAAAATAAATCATAAATAAGATCCTCAATATGAGAACTTAGACAATAATAGCCAATGTCCTTTACAGTTGATGATCTTACACTCCATAATAAAGCAACTAATTAGAAATGGTAACTAAGTTAAATCAATAATGTTGCTAATGGAAATATAATAAACACGCTCCCTGCAATAACATTGTAAAGAAAACCAAATACTTACAAGAAAGGAATAAACAGGAAATCTAGTTATCAGAAATGAACAACAAACCTATTTAATGGAAATGAACAACAAATTCTGAACAGCGAAACTTTATATCTGAGAAGCATAACAATACAAATTACAGAGGAATAAACAATATTGTTATGTTGGAAAAGGAATAGAAATGCAATTCACTCACAACTGATGCAAAAAAACAATTTCATAAAACATTGAAACAGTAAGCTATAAAACATGGAAATTGTGAAGCAATGCGGCTAAAGTAAATGAGAACTGAAGCAAACCATCACACGAATGGAATTGGAAAGTAATGCTACAGATAGCAAGTGGATCCACCGGGGCCAGGCCCTTAGGCGCTAGTGAATCACCGCCGAACTACTCCAGTATCAGATAATGGAATGGCAACCAGATTATATATTAATCATATGTAACAGAGTTTACAAGCGATCACACTCTGTTTTAACGAACGAGAGCCGATGAGCAATCGTGAAAATACAACAGGAAATTTGAATAATCATAATACATCATACATTATACCTTGTTTGATTTCTACAAGCATTGTCCTTTTATAATAGCCAGCGGACGAAACAAGAAATACAGATAAGCTTTGAGCAACAATCGATTCGCTCTATTTCTATATTCAATTATCATTTTGTCTTCTTGCGTTGGTGCCGCGTTGTTCCTTTCTTTTCCTTGAATGTCCACTCTGATTTCGACCTTCTTGTCTGGATATGGCCTTTTTTTAAAGGGACAATATTTATTTCTTCTTTGTCTTTTTCTCCGAATGGTGGCATCCCACTTCATCTATTTTCTACATATAAGAAAAGACAATCTTTAATCAATTTACAACAATCACTAATCTCCTTAATTCTATTATAATTATTCAATATGTTACCATTCTATAATATAAAGGAGTTATGATTAAAGGAAAAAGATAAATAAATACATGGAAAATTCATACCTTTTCCAATGCTCAACAGAAGACAGCGTGGGGTAGGCTACTATGTCTACCATGACCAGAATTTCAGCCCACCTACTTTACCAGAGCTTCAGGTGGAGAACGATTTGCATGAGTTACCATTTTGGAGGGTGAATCATTTTTCTTGGTTGATAGCTTGGGGAGGAGAAATTCAAATGGGGATGATGAATCCCAATCTATATCAACCTTCATGCCCCAGAAGTACCTTCAAACATCCCATTGTTGCCTCCATGGATGATCCACTGTTACATAATGCCAACTATTTAGATAGCTTACACACTTGGGAGGGGCAACTTGGAGATATATTGATGATGCAACAGCTTGACCTTTGGAGGATTTAATCTTATGAGGTTTCTGTAGGGGATAAGAGGATGCTCTTCAGTCCTATCCTTGTAGTTTCATGAGGACAAGCAACATTTGGAAGGGGAGGACTGTAATATTCCAAAATTTGCACCCAAGCAAATTGGAATATTATATTTTGATGCTTTCACCTAGGAGAGGAATAAATGGGTAAGGAGGCCCATGAATAATAAAAATATGAATAATTTCCACCTTAATAAGGAAGGGGATATCTTCAGGAGCTGAAATATACACTTACAAGTGTGAATAGAGGCAAAATAGATGAGGACATAGTCAAGTTTGACTAAGTCAACATGCATTCTTGAGGAGGAAGAGATCGCCTAAGTAAACCAGTTCAATGTGAACAAGGATCAACCTAAGACACACATATGTAAACTAGATTGAAGATCCATAGTGGGAAAAGAGGCATTGGAGGTGGATTATTTTTAGTTGACCAAAGTCAACAGCGCAACCACAAGAGGAGGGAAGCTAGCTAGGGCAGCGCAATTTTGAAAGAGGAAGCTTCATGAAGAAGTCACCTCAAAATTGTGTGGGGTCTGGGGTGAGGAGGCTCGCCAAAGATAAAAGGAGGGAATAGCATCAAAGGAGATTCATTCATGTATTCAGATATTTTTTTCTAGATACCATTTTCATACTTCAGTTGTTTAGCTGGAGTTGCTGCACTGCTTAGTGCAAGGAATTCCATCCTCTCTTGAGATCAAATTTCTTAAGGGATCAAAGGGGAGTGATTTGAGCTTCATTTAAGTATTTTTCTTGATTCCATTCGTTCGCATTCATCCAAAACGCAGTGTACTTCAGAAAACTGCGTCCTTGATGCAGGGGCAGTAGTAGCAGTGTTGCACCATTTGATTTAGTGATCATCTTCTAAGAGGAAGTGCTTATTTCCCTCCAGAAGTTTTTTAGAGAGGCCTTTGGCCATATTTATTTATTATTCAGCTCTTATATGTTATATTCAGTCATGTTTAATGCATATTTTTTGTATACTGCGCTATTTTCTGCAGTCCTACCTTGTACATGCATTTTGCCGGAAATCTTACCGGTAGCCTTGTTTCTACTGTATAAGTGATTAAACCTCCATTTATTTTCTGTGTGATTAATATAAGTTGTATATCATACCTCTTTCTTCATTTTTTTAGAAACCCTCATTGGAATTACCGACTCACTATATTAAGAAATTCCTGTTTAGTAAAATCATGGGAAATCAGTGTTTTCTAGCCTAGTCGGAAAAGGAGGAGTTCTTTAATATAGATAGAAGCATTAGTTTGAGTTTAAATTAGAAAAATAGGTCCCTCTTGACCTAAGATATCATATCCAACCATTTCCCCTGCTTATTTTTATGCTCATTTCTGAAAATAAACTTTTTAGGACATAAAATCCCCCTTTTCCGCACTTTTCGGGTCATGAAATGAAATACAAGTTGCTGTTGTAACTAAAAATGATGTATATGTGTTTTTTTTGTATATTTTAAGCTTATTAATCATATCAGGACCGTTATACAGCATATTCATTGCAGAGTTTCAAATTTGGAACATTACAGAAGATCACGCGTACCTATTGCCAAATTTGTTCACGCTTTCACCATATGATTAAATGTACGCATATCCCCAAGCTAAGAGTGGTAACAGCAGTGTTAATTCTACACTCCCCAAAAAATTTGGACACACCAAAGCCAAAAACAAGGAAATGGAAGCACAAGACCACCTCTTCTACAACATATGCTTTCCAGGCATCCACATCAGCGACACCAAGTAGTATTGACTCCCATACAATATAATTAGTTGGCATAGTGGTACCATGCACCATTTTCAATAGCCAAAGCCACGAACTAGATGAATTCCCACTAATGGAAACATTCAAGTTCCTCTGCAGTAGGCACAATTTCTACCCATAGAAAATTGACCATCCTAGCGGGGAACCCAACCTTGTGCTTACGCAAAATCCCATCACAGAGATTCTTCCCACACTAAAAACCGAAAAAAAGATACACCACATAAGATTCATATCATCACATATCAAAAATAGGATTATAGCCGCCCCCACATCCCAGGATTTCCACCTTATTCCTATCACAAAAGGTCAAGGTACCTTGAACTTTTGCATTGATTTTGTGAGATCCTGAATTTGCATGCCGCCATTGAACTCCTCGATGATACCCAGCCTCTAGAAATGTGCCTAGTGCAACTAGAGCTCATCGACGAAAGCCGACGATAGTCACTGCAACACAACGAAGCCCATAATAAAAGGGTAAAAGCATCATTCGATCACCATATCAACCCTCGTTCATTCACCAAGGGAGAACTAGTCCTCTGATATGATGTCACAGAAGAAGCCCTAGGGCTAGGAAAGTTTGAAACCTTGTGGAAAGGACCCTACATCATAAAACATTTCCTCTGCCAGGGGGCATACATCTTGACAGAAATGGATGGGACATGCCTTAGCAACCCCGTCAATGCCCTTTGCCTCAAGAAGTTCTACCCATAAGGGCCAAGATGGCCTTACTCTAGAGTGAACGTACACAAACCCGACCCCCTTAAATTTTTGAATGAAAGACTTATTAAAAAATGTGCTTAAAGTGCTGCCATGGATTACTAACCCGAACCTTACTTCAGATTTGATGTTGGAGCATCAAGATGGTCTCAAAGTTTAGTAGCAATTGCCTGGGTCATCTATCACCCTGACCAATCGCCACTCTACACAAATGGTGTGTGCATCGTTTCAGCAACAAATAGTTAGGAAGAATATGAAGTCGTCATCAAACTTATGTGTGACGCCCTCCATCAGGGCATACGCCATATGCATGTCTACGTCGATACCCAGTTAGTAGTGTCGCAATTACCAAATATTCTCAGTGCGTGCAAAAATATTGAGAAGGAAATTTGACTACATCACATTTACACATGTACCAAGGAGTCAAAACCAAACATCTGATTACATAGCTAACAATATTCTAAACTGGAATGCATCTCGAATAAACTATCATATATAAAAAACCAAAAACATAGATATCCATCAGTATAACATCAACCATAAACAAAAACAAGTGACACAACATGTATAGCCGAAAAAAATATCTCTCATCTATATATATCATGGTGTATATATCTAAGTACAAAAAATAGTGTCGCTGACCCATCAGCCAACCCAAAGATACACAAAATAAGTCGTCAAAAATAGGGGAAATATCCTCATAATGGGTGCTTTCCTCGTGTACAAGTATACTCTATGGTGGTGCTCCCTCAGAAGGGGCACCTGGACCCACAACTGCTCCCGGTACCACTACCGGAGTCGCCGTCAAAACTGAGGCTACCACCCAATGTAAAATAGGCTGATAGTCCCTCTCCCTGGCCATCACTTTCTCTAGCCAGACCTCCTTGAGGTTATCAAAAAAACCTCGAGAAGGCATCCCCTGGGTCAAGCGGTCCACTCGACCTCAGCCATCCTCTAGAGCTGACACCTGAGTAGTCAACTCAACATTGTGAGCCTCTGTCGCATTATCACGTGTCGCCTCTACATCAGCACGAGCTCGCTCAGCCATAGCCTCGGCCACAGTTGAGCTACTGCCCTCCCCCAAAGGGCTAGCACCACCACCAATTCCTCCGACAACATCTACTCACTACCCTCCACGACTTCCCGGAGGTATCCAAAGAGGACCGTAGCCCACCAATCGAGCCACAAGGTGACCTACCTTACCAAGATCATCAAGAGTAACCAAAACTATGTCAGTGTCACCATCAAAACACATAAGCACATATATACTCAAAGAAATGCAGAAAACATAAAAAAATATGGTAATGGCATAAACATCTGGGGGTTGACCTCAAACCAGGCCTCCGTTGTGGAATTCTAATAATGCCCCACCATGCCCCAACCACCTCGCGACATCACTAGATCCCACCTCCTCATGCGAGGCTCTCGTAGCCCCCTAGGAGACAACGTCACCACTGGTCTCAGCAGCACTACCTTCTCGTACATAATGCTTATAATATTCCTAATTATTCCTAAGCTAAATGGAATATCCACATTTTGTTTTATTTCTTTTCTTAAAGAATAAATGTGTAAAGGAGGTTCATCAAACTCCTAATAAAAAATAAATGAAGGCCAAATGTGAAAAAGGCTAAATCATGGCTATGTAAGCAAGCACCCTTAGGTGTGAAAGGGGGCTGGATATTTTGATTGGGTCAACCTTGACCAAATCCACAGTGTTGTCTAGAAGGAGTGGCCATCAATGTGGCACAACGCAGTTCGAGATGGAGATGGATTGTGTGAAAGAGAAGATTTCATTGAAGGTGGTTTAGTGTTTACAAGCTCTTAATCTATATAAGGAAGGGGATGGTAGTATGAAGAGGTTGTTCAAGATATGATATTTTGATATATTTTCTGTTTAGACCATATAGCTTTCTTTGGATGTCTAGCCTAGATTGAAAATGTTGTTTAGCATTGGGATTTCCTTTTTAGGAATTCCAACTCTTCCCATTGAGTAGCTCTTGGGAGAGTCTTGTATTGCATAGTCCAATATCTGGCTTGAGGCCAAGTTTCTCCTTTCAACCATAACTCAGATCCTATTGAGGGTTTTGTTGTCTTTGTAAGCTGTAGCAAGTGGAGGCTAGATCTGTTCAGATCTAGGACATTTCAGTGCCCTTTTTCAGTGGAGGAGTCTTCTACTCCAATTGGAGGAGTGTATTGGAGTGATTGAGCATCAATTTTTTATCTTTGCATGTGGCCAACTATTATCTGTACCCTAAAGTGCAATTTTTCTTCTAGATCTGTGTTATTCCTATAGGTGTTGTTGCAGAGAGTTTGGGTGCACCATTTGGAGAGTTGGTTTCTGAGTGTTGGGGATTTGCCCTTCATTTTGAGATCCATTGGAGGATATATATACATTTTATATTTCAGATCTGATCTGCATATTTCTGAATACTTCTGAATCATTGAATATTTCTATAGATCTGCCTTCTTAGATCTTAGATATACTACTTATACTTGGTGTAATGATAAAAAACCCAAGGGGATATGAAAGAGGAGCCTTTATGGTGTATGGATATGTTATGGATCTGAATTTTCATACACAGATGTGCTATATATCTGACATGTAATAAAAAACAATTTGCATCCCAATAAAATAACATTTTCAAGGTAGTTTCAGTCTATACATGTGGTTGTAGCACCTTTTTTGAGGGATTTTCTTCTATTAATGTCTTCTATTTCTAGCCATGCATCTTATGGGCCTCATTATACATCTATTTTGCTGTTGTAAATACTTTTGAAGAGCCTTTTTATAGGTCTCCTACTTTTCTATAGATGAACTGTGTTATTTTAGTTCACAATTGTTCTATGTTGCTGCATTTCCCGATTGGGAATATTACAGTGGTATCGGAGCATCATATTGGCATAGCCTATGCTTATTGAGAAGCCAATATGTCTTTTAAAGAGAAGAAAAGTCAAGAAGAAGAAGATTGATTACACAGAAGACAAAGAAGACAAGGGTAAAAACCCTTTATCTAGAAGAATGAAAGGGAAAGATTTCTCAAAAACTCTGTTCCAAACTTTGCATGAGCTTAAAGGAGAAATCAAAGAAATGAAGAGGGCAAGACATAAAGGTCCCTTAAGAAGATCGTTACATGAAGAAAGCCCTAGTTCTTCATATTTTTTGTGCAAGCACTCAGCTACATAATCAGATATGTAACGTTATTCTATGCCTAGATTTATTGCAAGAGGAATGAAGGAAGAAGATGCACCAGAGGAGCAGACTTTGAGTAATTATCTTCAAGATTATGAATCTAAATCTTGGAAAATCAAGGAGCACTTGAGCTTCCAAGAGTTTTGCTAGCTCAAGGAGGAAATGAGATCCAACAAGTACAATAGAAGGAGAAGAAGTAGATTCTTTCTTTCAAATTTTGATGGATCCTCCACATGCACAGCCAAAGAATGGATAGATCAACTAGACTCATATTTGGATCTACATCAAGTTTCAGAAAAGGAAACCCTTAAAGTAGCACCGCTGCATCTTAAAGGTAAATCTTATGCTTTGTGGTTATTTGAATCCTTTTCATTGAACAATGCAAATATATATACTTATGCAAGATTCACTTGGAGATTAGTGAAGAGATGTGATGTAAAACAAACTGAAGCATCTTTGATTGAGCTAGCAAAGCATGAGCATGAAAAACCCTTGCACGAGTTGGAAATATTTGTTACGCCAGCTCCACTTCAGATTTCTGTTGAAGGGGATAAATACTTGTGTGATACCTTACCAAAGGAAATATCCCCATTGCATGAAGAGATTTCTTCTCAAAAGGAAGTCATGAAGATTCCTCTTTCAAGGGAAGACCAAGATCTAAGGTCTCTCAGTGATAATGAGGTAAACTCAAATATTGATGAGGAGAAAGGACAAGAGGGAAGTAATAACATTGTCACTTCAAAAGAAGAACCATCACCACATGGGGATGGACATGAGATTATTGTTTCAAGGGTAGGAGCTTTTGCATCTTTTCAATTGATTCCCAAGGAGCATTATGTGTAAGTATTAATGGGCAATAACACCTTGCTCCAATAAGGAGGAGGAAGGATGGATCAACATCCAATGGTGAGGAGCATGCACCCTTGTTTATTTCGAGGGGTTTATATTCATGAGAAGGAGACTAAACTATGCAGAAAAGGGAGGGATACATCAGTCCACTCATTCATACAGTCTAATTCAGATCTTGATGTCTCTTTACATGGATGCATTCCACCAAGGAGACCCCCTGATTGGAAGAGGAATAAATTGCTCTCTAAACTTGTTGCAGCAAGGAAATTTTTTGCTAAGGAAGGAGCTTTGAGGGGAGCTACCACAGTACTGAGATCTATTGATGGATTCCAAGGAGAGCTGAGAAATATTCTGAAATTGACTTTGGTATCTCCCACTCATTTATTTGTGTTGGAAAAGAAGGATTCAGATAATGATGACATGAGTATGGTATCAAGAGGCCACTCCATATCTTTGGGGCATCCAATTATATTCTCACACACAAAGAAGATTTCTCAACATGACAAAAGGATATCAACACTCTTGCATGCATGGGCCAAACTATGGAAGTTTTGGAAGAAAGAGACCTTTCAAAAGGAGGTTGACTTCCATGAACTTCAATCTTTTCTTGAGAAAGATCAACTACAAGAGAGGAAACAAAGTTGGAGCTACAATACTCCAACATGTGACTTTGGCATTGAGCATGTCGAAGAGGAGAATGATGATGTGACAACTACTTCATTTCATAATTTAACAACACCGTCATTGTTGGGAAGCCTAGATTCATATTCGGAGTCCCAACTCTTGGTAGAATATTCCTAGAACCTCTTCACATGTAAGGTTCTTGATGGGAAAATGGAATATAGGAGGTATAGATTGGTTGATAGAGTCATTTACTTTCATTATTAGATCTATTTGAATAAAGAATCAAGACTCAAAGGGAAACTCCTATGTGTAGCCTATGAGATCTTGCTTTCTACCCCCACTGATTTCATTAGAACACACCATATTATCTTGAATGGATTCATGTGGGAAGGCTTTGAAGAAGATTTATATTAGAATTATCAAAGAGGCATGTACCATATAGAGATGGAGCAGCAACATAACTCTATGGAAGAGTTAATTGAGCCCTCTCTTTCTCTTTTTGAGGAAGGAGATAGATCTATGCACCACTCCATTTGTTTGAGGAGGACTATTGGTGAAGAGCATACTTATGTAAATCATATTTTATTTTCTAATTGTATGCATTATTTTACTATGTATATTTAGGCCATGACTCCTAAGAGGAGTGTTATACCTTATAAACTTCATGGCCAACTTTGGTCCAAAACTATTCCTGATTATGGCCACACCCTTGGTGGACAAAGGGAGATTTTGCAACATGATGGGTGCTTTCCTAGGGCACCAAATATATCTCCCACTTTCAGCCATGGTGAGATGTTATGGACAGCAAGTAAGTGGTGGGAAAACCACTTACCAATCTAGATCTGATGTAGTCAGGAGATCTATTGCGCTGGTTCCACTTGTGGGACTATGATCCACCTCCATCATTGTGTTTAATTATTCATGTATTGCTGATTTTGATCCCACATGAAGATGATGCTCTGGTCTTTGTTGGAAACATGATAGGAGGGATGACACATTGGTTCGGTGTGTCCATGGGAAATGGAACTTCCCATATTTATTCATACTTCAATAGGAGGATGAGACATTATATGGTTGTTACACTTTATCTTTTGTTTCTCTATGAAAAATTCCATATGTGTGACTTATGTCTTTGGGAGAAGCCTCTCACATGGGATAATTTGTGGCAAGACATGTGTTTCTTGAATCATATTCAGCTAACACCTCTTATCCTCTACTATTTTCAAGCTTTGGATAAGATTATGACAACAAGAAGGTCGTTGGGTGGCCATTTATTGTACTATGTTTTGAGGAAGCAAAAAGAAGAACAACGCTGGTGTCAATGGATGGACTATTGTCACCATCCAATATATCATATCACACTTAGTCCATGTTTATTTTTGAGCACATATGGTGATGATACTTTATTAAATATATGCATGGAATATTGGGCAAGAAGGGTCCCTAGAACCAATGAAGGAAATCATGAGGTTTGAACTCTCTTTTGGCTTCATGAGGACTATATTTTTGCAGCCCAGGATCAATAGCTCCAAATCTATCATAAATTGAGGGAGAGACAACGTAATTTGAAAAATATTACCTCTCATTTCCAGCCATGATACCCCTATACATTGCATATGGAGGAGATTGGTGACCATTTATATGAGTTACCAAGGATGGCTCACTTTGTTTGGATGACAGCATGGAGATTGGAGTTTCTCATGTGGATTTAAGCACCCAATATTTACCATCTCTCATGCCTTAAGAAGACCAATGGATAGCATATGATTCTTTCTATATATCTCCCACTTCTTCATGATGACAACTATTTGGGTTATTCATAAAAAGCAAAATTCAATTCTTAGGAGGAGAAAAATCCATTGGAGATTTTGCAATGTCCTTGTGAGTTGCTTGAGGAAAAGTAACATTTTGGAGGGGGGGACTGTAATATTCCTAATTAGTCCTAAGCTAATTGGAATATCCACTTTTTGTTTTATTTCTTTTCTTAAAGAATAAATGTGTAAAGGAGGTTCATCAAGCTCCTAATAAAGAATAAATCAAGGCCAAATGTGAAAAAGGCTAAATCATGGCTATGTAATAAAGCACCCTTAGGTGTGAAAGGGGGCTAGATATTTTGACTGGGTCAACCTTGACCAAATTCACAGCACTGTCTAGAAGGAGTGGCCATCAAAGTGGCACAATGCAGTTCTATATGGAGATGGATTGTGTGAAAGAGAAGATTTCATTGAAGGTGGTTTAGGGTTTACAAGATCTTAACCTATATAAGGAAGGGGATGGCAGCATGAAGAGGTTCTTGAAGATATGATATTTTGATATATTTTATGTTTAGACCATATAGCTTTCTTTGGTTGTTTAGCCTAGATTGACAATGTTGTTTAGCATTGGGATTTCTTGTTTAGGCATTCCACCTCTTCCCATTGAGTAGCTCTTGGGAGAGTCTTGTATTGAATAGTCCACTATCTAGCTTGATGCAAGCTTCTTCTTCCTTTGACATGGTAGATCTTGTTGAGGGTTTGCATGTTTCAGTAAGCTGTAGCAAGTGGAGGCTAGATCTTCATATCTAGGCCATTTCAGTGCTTCTTTTCAGTGGAGGAGTGTTCTAATCCATTGAGAGGACATTATTGGAAGAGTTGAGCTTTATTTTCATATCTTAGATGCAAGAAAATATTATTTTTTCCCTACAGCATAGAATAAGTCCAGATCTACGTAATTTCTGAAGGAGCTGCTGCAAGGTGATTTACTGCACCATTTGGAGAGTTGATTTTCTGAGTGTTGAGGATCTGCCCTTCACTTTGGAGATTTTTTCGAGGAGATCATTTCCTTGTTTATATCATATCAAATCCACTTTCAAGATCTGGATATTTCCATAGATCAGCAGTCTTAGATCTCATATCTACACTTTGTACATGGTGTTTTGATGAAAACCCCAAGGGGGGTTGATGAAAGAGCTTGTATAGTGCATGGATCTGCTATAGATCTAATTTTTTGTCCACATACTTGCTCTAAATCTGATGTATAACCTAGTATTGTTGCAGAGGTAATAAAATAACATTTTCATGGTATTCCAACTTTCACACATGGTTGCAGTCCCTATTTTTGCATGATTTTGAGCTATTTATGGCATGGGAGGCCTTTTTAACTATGCAATAGTGATTTTTTTATGATTTCCTTTCAGATCTAGTTGGTATAATATCAAATCTAATGGATTCGTGAGCTGTATTTAACTTTAATTGCATACATTTCTGACAAATGCGTTATTTATGCATGTATTGCTGAGTTTTCCCATTAGGGAATATTATGGTCTAAATAGGAAATGTAATATCCAAAAATGGAGAATGCAATAATACTAAAACACAATATAAGAATTGTAGCAAAGTAAAAAATAAATCTATATCAGAATGAACTGAAATAGCTAAGCCATTTTATTATATTGGAGGTACAAAAAGAAAGTATAAATGTGCTCAAAATATGAGACACTCAAGCCACAAGAGTAGCCTAGAATGGCCCTACAATGATATCCCAAGAGGGACTGCATAACTGCTGCTCTGCTAGAAGGTAAACTACGTTTTCCCTGCTGCAACTGTAGGGACTACAACTACTTGAAAGATAGAAAGTCAGATCTAGCCAGAATGGGAGCTCTGATGATGTTGAAATTGTAGATCTAGGCTTAATGATGGATTCCCAAGATAACCTAGGAAAGGTTTCTCATATATGTAAGTCTAAGACAACGTTCCTCTTAGGGCTTCACATATATGCTACTTGGAATGCATATATGAAGCTAGATCTTATAATATGATGGCTGCAATGATGTACAATCAGATCTATGCAAGAAGGGTTGATCCCTTCACTAGATCCTTGGCCTAAAAGCTCAAGATATAGCTCCTCCAATCTCCTCCACTGAAAATAGCTCTTGGATGAACAAAAAATTCAGAAAAATCCACTATCAGAGAGGGAGGCTCCTTAGCCTACTGCTAGATGTGTCAAATTAGCTCCCAAGTGATGGAAACAATAGATCCAATGTGAGGAGGTTATCCCTCACAGGATTTCTAGTTGAAATACTGGAAACTTACTTCATCCAATAGATCTACAAGACTGGACTACGCAATCCTTGAAGGGATTGCTGCTGCATGGAGGTAAAACCCAATGGCCTAAATTCCAGATGTAGATCTGCTGCTCCTGAAATTCTAGATCTGAATAACAAAGTGGTAGGATGAATCCTCCAATGGTTTCCTAGCTAAATGCTAGAAACAACCTTCTGAATATGGAACCAATGCCTGATAAGGAATGAATAAAAATCCTCCTTCCAGAGCTACTCAAAGAAAGAGGTGGGATTCCCGCTCAGGAACACCCAGCAAAATCTTCTAAACAACCCATGTCTGCATAGAAATGTCTTAAGACAAATCTAGATCTAAACAGATCAAGAAATGAATAATCCAAATGATGTCTTCCATTGTGCCTTCACCTTCATTATATGCATGAGCTTTCCATAGCCTAGTCCCACTCCAAATCTGCTCTGTACATGTGGAAAAAGTCTCCATGTTTGACTGTGTTGTTGATCCATGTCCTCCATCATGTTCATATGGGGTGATAACCCTCTCCATCATACATGTATTAAATGCACCACTTCCTCCACTACCTTATCATAAGTGCTTCATGATATTCTTTGAATGCACTATGATCTTAGTTGACCTAATCAAAGATCCTCATAATTTTATATTTGAGATGCATGATCTTATTTGACTGTTTCAACCTCCATAGTCTATCTCATAAATGAGACATGATCTCCATAAATAGAGTTGCTCCACTACCCCATGTTCTAGATCTAGATCTAAAATATCCACATACACACATTAAAAGTGGATTTTATTCATCTTTGATGTTTGTGGGTCCATCAACCCTTTTATTTACTTAATTTATTAAGAAAATCAAGGACTCTAATATTCCAAATATGATGTGGAATTTTGAGAATATTGCAGTCCCCACCCCCCCAGAAAAATGTTGCTTGTCCTCAAGAAACTCCAAAAGTATATGCAAAGCCATCTATTCCCCTCCAATTGGCATCCACATAAGGAAGCCTTCCTCCATTTGCTACAATGTGTCACACATGTTTGGTTCCAAATTTGTCTCTGAAGAGAGCATAAAATGATCTCCAACTGTGTAGTTAGATGCCCTCCTATCATCATGAATTACCAAGTGACAACCATATGATGTCCAACATCATCATCAATCGATGAGATACATAAAATAAAGTGGCTCTTTCCACAAAGGAAAAGCTCCATATCACAATACATCCCTCCATCCCATGCTTTATGAATTTGATTGAGCATTGATAGGCTCTCATCGTTAGCCCTGTTGGCCTTGTTGGATCCAAGCATCATTCCAAATTTATGAAAAAGAAGAAGAAGGAAAGGAGCTATATGGGTAGGCAAAGATGTAAAACCATATTCTCCTAATAGTAACCACCGGAGTAAGGCCCTTTGCTACCATCCTCCATCTCCTCTATGTAATATGGACAAGCCAAACTCCCCCAAAAGCAACCAAAGCAACAAGAGATCTTGCTGCTTTCTCTCCTCCTCATGTGTATCATGGAGCAAAAACATACTAATTGACCTATGGAATGTCACATCAGCCCAATAAAAATAAATACCATCAATGCACATGATGAGAGCATCATGCCAAGCTTTACCCAATACAAAACACATAGACATAGGAGATGTCATGTGGTGGTCAAAATCTCTCAAGGAAAACCAAAATGAACATGCCTTCTTTTGCTGCATTCTATCATTGATACACAAGACATGAATCAGAAAATTATGAGCTATTGGGTGGTAACCATACTCACCCAAGGGAAGCCAGTGCAACCATGCCTCCTTCTTCATCTCATAAGTGTTCTTCAAGGCATGGATCAAAGAAATAGGAGCCTTTGGGCAGTGACAAAAATCTCCCAAGGGCAACCAACGTAACCAAGCTTGTTGGCCCATGTCATAAATACGCAAGCGGTCATGAAACCCCTTGCATATCATCCTCACCCACTCATCCCAATCTGGATGATGAATGATGTGCTGCATACTCATGGTGTCCTCCCTTTGTAGAATACCATCCTCCCCAAACTGATGAAGATATTTTCACTTCATGAAACGTTTAAGTGCACCTCCAATGAGATTCTCTTTTCACCAAAGGCCCTCCAAAACCAATGAGGTTTTGGTTCTACTGCAGGTAGAAGTTTTACTTTGAGATGTGAGATGTTCATTGAGAAAGGGTCATCTAGAAAGGAGAAAAGTTTTCTCGTCTCAAGATGTCTACCATTTTTCATCCTTACCTCCATTGCTTCATCAGTGAAGCTACCTTTAAAATGCTCCAAGAATGATGGGGCCTCTTCATTTTCACAACTACTAAGTGACAACGCTATAGATATGCATGGTAATACATGTGATGTCTCAAAGAAAGGCACAATACTGATCTCATAAATAGTTGTTTTACATAGGATCATACTCATCCCATTTTTTGAAATTATACATTTCAACTCAAGAGGTTGAATGTAGTCCATCCATGAAAAAATAGGATATCTTTTCATCTCCTCCTTCATTATATCAAGGGTCCTCTGCACTATGATAGTTTGCTACTTCAAATCAAGATCTTGTTCTAACCCTTGGTTATGCATTGGCCTTAATGGCATGTCCTCATAAGTTCCAATAAGATATACTGAAACAATATGTGGTGAAAGTTCATGCATACCTTGGATCAAATGATGTGTGGAGACCTCTTGCCAGAACACAAGAATTCCTCCAACTGGGACAATAGTGTCTCCAACTACTGGTAAGAGTGATAGTTTCTCTTCTCCAAGTGTACCAGTGCTATAATCTTCCTCCTTCTCCTCATGCATCTCTTGATTCATGCATGGGACTCTATGTGTCAAGAGCTCAACACTATCTTGCAAGGTTGCAAGTGTCTATTCTCAAGATGCAAGTACTTCTGCAACTGGTGGGGAATGTAGTGACTTCTTGTCCAGAGTGACAAGATTGACATCCTCCTTTGTTTCCTTAGGGAATGTCACTTTGTGACACATCTATGGTTTTCTCACATCAAATTCCTTTCTCAATTTGAGAAAGAAATCTGAATATTTAGTCACCTTTGCATGATCTATGTGACCAAACCACGAATGATTGGCTTCACCTAAAAGATAAAGTGTTTCAATTTGAACAACCTCTCTTTCAAATATAGGATGTAGCCTGAAAAATGCATCTAACTCTCTCCTCCAAGCTCTAATAGTGCTTATGTAATATCCATCAAATGTTGGCAAATATAATCTATTATGCCTCTTTCTTCTATTGCTGCTATAGGATCCTCTTTCTTATTTGATTTTGAAGAATTGTTGGAGAGTTAGCTACTCGTTGAATGCTAAAGACTGTGCTTTGTACTCTTCAAGATATAGACTGAGAGTCTCATGAGTCTCAAGTTCATTCCTTTCTTCATTTCTACACCTTTCACCTTCTCCAAAGAAAGTGGGCATAGTGGATCTATGAGGAGATATAGGATTCTCCGGTTTTCTTCTTTGTTGATAGGAGGTGATTGGACCTTCCTCATCACATCTTCTTCTTGGATCTTATTTCTATCCTTCCTTCTTCATTGGATTGACCTCCTTGGAGAGATATTGCATGGATCTAAAGAAAGGAGTGGTAGAATTTTCATCCTCCATGATAGATCTCATCTATCTGCTTCTTCTTTTGATGTAAAAGATGAAGTGTCCACAAGCTGAGCCAAAGATCATGCTCTGATACCACTGTAATATCCCAAAAGGGAGAATGTAGTAATACTAAAACAAAATATAAGAACTGCAGCAAAATAAACAATAAATATATATCATAATGCACTAAAATAACTAAGCCATTTTATTCTATTGGAGGTACAAAAAGAAAGTACAACAGTGCTCAAAATATGAGACACTCAAGCCACAAGAGTAGCCTGGAATGGCCCTGCAATTATATCCCAAGAGGGACTGCGTAACTATTGCTCTGATGGAAGGTAAAATGTGTTGTCCCTACTACAACTGTAGGGACTGCAACTACCTGAAAGATAAAAAGTCAGATCTAGGCAGAATGGGAGCTCTGATGATGCTGAAATTGTAGATTTTGGCTTAATGATGGATTCCCAAGATAACCCAAGAGGGGTTTCCCAGATGTTTAAGTCTAATACAACCTTCCTCTTAGGGCTTCACATATATGCTGCTGGGATTGTAGATATGAAGCTAGATCTGACAATATGATGGCTGCAATGATGTACAATAATATATATATAAGAAGGGCTAATCCCTTCACTAGATCTAAGAGCTTAAGATCTATCTCCTCCAATATTCTCCACTAAAAACAGCTGTTGGATGAACAACAACTTCAGAAAACTACGCTGTCAGAGAGGGAGGCTCCTTAGCCTACTACTAGATGTGTCAAATCAACTCCTAAGTGATGGAAACAATAGACCCAATGTGAGGAGGTTATGCCTCAATGGATTTCCAGCTGAAATACTGGAAACTTCCTTCATGCAATAGATCTATAGGACTGGACTGCGCAATCCTTGAAGGGACTGCTGCTACATGGAGGTAAAACCCAATGGCCTGAATGCCAAATGTAGATCTGCTGCTCCTGAAAGGATAGATCTGAAGAAAAAAGTGGTAGGATGAATTCTCCACTAGTTTCCTAGCTGAATGCTAGAAACAACCTTATGAATGTGGCACCAATGCCTGATAAGGAATGAAGAACAATCCTCTTTCTAGAGATACTCAAAGAAAGAGGTGGGATTCCAGCTTGGGAACACCCTGCAAACTCTGCTAAACAACCCATGTCTGCATAGAAATTTCCTAAGACAAATCTAGATCTAAACAGATCAAGAAATGAATAATCCAAATCATGCCTTCATTGTGCCTTCACCTTCATGATATGCATGAGCCTTCCATATCCTAGGCCCACTCCAAATCTGCTTTGTACATGTGGACAAAGTCTCCATGTCTGACTGTGATGTTGATCCATGTCCTCCATCATGTTCATATGGGGTGATCACCCTCTCCATCATGCTTGCATTAAATGCACCACTTCCTCCACTATCTTATCATAAGTGCTTCATGACATTCTTTGAATGCACTATGATCTCAGTTTAACATATCAAAGATCCTCATGATTTTATATTTGAGATCCATGATCTTATTTGATTGTTTCATCCTCCATAGTATATCTCATAAATGATACATGATCTCCATAAATAGAGTTGCTCCACTACTCCATGTTCTAGATCTATATCTAAAATATCCACATACACACAATAAAAGTGGATTTTATTCATCTTTGAAGTTTGTGGGTCGCTCCGCCCTTTTATTTACTTAATTTATTAAGAAAAGAAAGGACTCTAATATTCCAAATATGATGTGGTATTGATTTATTTTCTGTTCTAGGAGTTTTTATTGTCCTCCTTTACACATTTATTCATGCAACAAAAAAATGAAACAAAATTGAATATTCGCATTATCTTGGGCTAATTGGGAATATTACAGTCCTCCCCTCCAAAATGTTGCTTTTCCTCAAGCAACTGATAGGGTGAGTGCTGCAACACTTCTCCTCCTCCATTGGTGACACCATCATGAATTAAGCTTCCTCCATAAGCTAAGTGTTCACCAATCCAACCCTCCATGGATTGTTCTTCCGAGGTCATTGTGAGATGTACATAGTCCATCCGACAAGGAGTCAATAAATCCAATGAAACAAACATAGTTGAACCAATAATATCCCTGAAACATGTAGCATATGATACACAAAGAGTCTCCATCCCATGTGGTACATACATGCCTCCCATCCTCCCTCCATACCTCCCCATAAAAATTATAAGTATATCATCAATGTATGGAAGCAAAACTACATACATACAAACATAAATTTGAGCATGTGGAGGCGGGTCATAGTCCCACATATGGTACCAGAGCAGTGCATATCCTACCTGCATCAGATCAAGGTATCATAAGTGGCTTTTCCACCACTTACTTGCTGCCCATGTTATCTCACTATGGCTAAAAGTGTGAGATATGTTTGGTGCCTTTCGAAAGCACCCATCATGATGGAAAATCTCCCTTTGTTCATCAATGGAGTGGCCAAATTCAGAAATTTTTGTGGCCAAAGGTTTGCCATAAGATTTACATGATATAGCACTCCTCCTTGGAGCCATGGTCTACATAAACATGGTGAAATAATATGTACAATCAGAAAATAAAACATGCTTTACATGATCAGATTCTTCACCAACGATACTCCTCATACAAATGGAGTGGTGCATGGCTCTTTCTCCTCTTTCAAAAGAAGGAAGAGATGGCTGAAATAACTCCTTCATAGAGTCATGTTTTTGCCCCAACTCCACACAGTACATGCATTCTTGAAAATGCTGATATAGTTCTTCTTTAAAACCTTCCCAATCAAAGCTCCTCATGATGATGTTGTAGATCCTCATGGAATACATATGGCTGAAACAGAACTCTTTGTAAGCTCTTTGTAGCAACTCCTTCTTAAGGTTGGAGGCTCTAGACAAGAAGATCCTACCATGATGATAGATGACTCCTCCTTGGACTAAATAGTTGTCGTCATGCATCTAGTCATCAAGTATCATACAAGTGTGAAGTTCTTTGGAATAATCCACCAAAATTTGGTATTTCCAATATAGATCTAAACTGCTCAACAATGAGAGTGTTGATGGTGTATCAACAAAAATGTCTGTCATGTTGTTGATCTCCTCCTTGAAATTCCCCATGCGAAAGGTGTGTTTTGGAAGGCCATTCCTTCCATTCTTCTCCTCCCACAGTGCAGATCCAGAAATGAGAGTGGGTGATGATGATAAGGGAAGAAGATCTCCCTCCTTCTTGAGCTTACCCAAGACTCCTAGCATTGTAGCTTTGTCCTCAAGTGCTCCAATCCCTCCTAGATCTAATATTTGAGCAGCATGTTGTGAGGTATTCCCTACCAAATCTAAATTAGGTGGCCTCCCAGGTGGTTTGCCACTAGATAAGAGTGTCACATGCAGAAATCTCATGAACATAATAGATGGGACTACAAGGTCCATGCTTCCACTGCATAAATCCATCTTTGTTTTCTATGTGGAAGTGTTATGTGAGGGGTATGTATGCATGCCTCTGATCATTTGAGATTCACCACTCTTCTTATCCACCCATTCCATTTGCAAAGCCTCCCAATCAGTGGTGACTTTCCCCAATGTAATCAACCATTGAACACCCAAAATCACATTAGTGTCTGGTATGTCAACCATAAAGAAGTGATCAACCAAAGTGTAGGTACCCATGGTGACTGAAAGTGATGGGACATAATGCATGCATTGCAATTTTCTATCTCCTGGGACCAAAATAGAGAATCCCTCAAAATTCTTAGTGGGTATTTCCCTCCTTTGTACAAGATGAGCATCAATGAAATTGTGAGTTGCCCTACTATCAATCAATACAGAAATCATATGATTCAAGATTGAACCTTGAACTCTTAAAGTCAAGTACTTAGGTACTCCCCTACAAGATGAAAGTGTCCCTCCAATAGGAGAAAATTCTCCATTCCCATCTCATGATGGTGTTGGATCTCCTCCAGCAATGTCAGCGTTGTGACCTCTCCTTGGTTCATATTCTTCTTCCTCCTCAATATCTGAGAAGACCTCTATGTAATGTGATTTTCCAGCAGAACATCAATGTCCAGGTGCCCATGATTCTTGGCAAGTTAAGCATAGATTCTTCTTCCTTAGATCTCTCTGGACTTCATCATCAAGAGGCTTCTTGTATGAGATCTCCTTTCAAGGAGCAGCTTTCTCTTCCTTTCATTTAGAAGGAAAAGAGGGCTTGTGCTAGAAGTTTTCCTTTGCTTTTGGCAAGGCATCTTGAAGGTATCTAGCCCTTTCAATGGCATCATGCAAGGTAGTGGGCTTGGTAGACTTTACCAGCCCATGAAGAGGTTCATCTAGACCATCGATGAACATGTACACCCTTCTTGCTGTAGAAAAATCAGGAACCATAACATATAATCTCAAAAATTCAGAAATATAAGACTTTGTATTACCTGATTGCTTCAACTTTGAAAGGCTCATGAATGGTGCCTCTGGATCTCTTCTGTCAAATCTTTCCACCACCCTTCTAGTGAACTCAGAATAAGCAGTCACATTGGCATGACCCAATTTAGACAAACCATGGAACCACCAGTCATGTGCTTCACCTTCAAAGTGCAGTGCTGCAATCTTGATAGCTTCCATCTATGGAACCTTGTTCAACTAAAAGTAGATGTCAAGTTTTCCTACCCATTCTTTGGCGGAACAATTGGATGGCCCATGAAAATTGGGTAAAAATGATATGTACATAGAGTGATGTCGATCATGATTCTAAGTGAACCCACCATCTCTATGCGGATGCCTTGGTCTTCTTTTGTCCTTTAGGTGATAGAACCGTTGAAAACTCAAGTGATATTTTAATCTCTAATTTTGAGACTCATATTCTTCAGAATAGTCTTCAAGGGATGCTTGCTCTTGAAACCATTCATTTCCCACCGCCAAAAAGGTAGGCATGGTAGAGTGTGGGGAAAATTGTGGTTGATGCACTGGTTGATCATTCTAGTGGTGAGACAAGCCATAGCTTTCTCCAAGATGAAATATCTTAGGATATTCTTTGATTCTATCCAATCTCATCTCTTTGATCTCTCTAGCAAGATCTTGCATGGCTCTCAAAAGGATCTTGGGAAAATCATTTTCTTCTTCACTTCCAGATTCAGGGGCTTTTCCCTTGTCTTTATCATCATTGGTTAAAATTTCTTCTGTCTTCTTTTGAGATACCTATTATCTCTATCAATAAGAGGATCCTCTTCTTCTGAAGAAATATTGGCTTCTTACAGGCTGTGTCAAGATGATTTCTTTGATACCATTGTAATATCCCCAAATTGGAACAAGTAGAAATATTAAACAATATTGCATAGAAACAACGAAGTTCAGAAAAGTAAAATCAAGAGGTCAATATGGAGGCTCAATATGTACATTTAAAACAACAAATCAGAGTTATATTGAAGCCCATGAGTTATAGAACATAAAATAGAAGACTTTATAGAAATAAACCCTCAAAATTGAGGTGCTGCAACCACATATTATGACTGAATAAGCTTGACAAAATTATTTTATTGGCTAAAAGAAAATTTACATTACACTTCAGATCTAGGGTAGATTTGTGTACAAAATTTAGATCTATATCAGATCTTTACACTAGATAGTCTCATCTTCAAATGCCACTTGGGGTTTTTAGCAAAAAGTGGAGTACATGGAGTAGATATGAGATATTATGCAGCAGATCTAAAGAATGATTTAGAAATTTTCAAGAAAATACAACAGTATTCAAATCAGATCTGGATATGACATGGAATAGATCTGAAATCCATGGATCACCATAGTGAAGGGAAGATCCCCAACACTATATATCTCTCCTCCAAAAGTGTACCAAAACACCCTGCAACTATACACTTGCAAATAATGTAGTACTAGAATAAAAAATACATTGTAGGCTCTAGAAAATAAGTGGCCTCAAGCCAAGTTCTGAAATCAATCCTCCAATCATCCAATAATCTCTTGCCAATGGGATAGAAGACTTTCCCACCGAAAAGAGGCACTAGAATGGCCTAGATCTGAGTAGATCTAGCCTCCACTTACTACAGCTTACAAAGACAACCAAACCCTCAAGAGGAACTATGTTGTAGTTGGAGGAAGAGCTTGGAAAAATGCCTGATAGTGGACAAGGAATGCAAGACTCCTCCAGGAGCTACTCAAGGAAGGAGGTGGGATTCCCGATCAGGAACACCCAGTGCTAAACAAAACTATTCTCTGCTAAATATCCAAGAGAATAATAAATGCCTAAACAGAAAAAATCTTTAGAAATATGATAATCATCAACAACCTTCTCATGCTATCCTCCTCTTTCTTTTATAAGTTTGAGAGCTTACAAAACCCTAAACCATCTTAATGAAATAGCTCTTTTCACATGAGCCACCTCCAACTAAAACTGTGTTGTGCCTTATTTATGGCCACTCCTCCAAGACAATATTATTTATTTGGTCATGGTTGACCTAGTCAAAACATTCAGCCCCTTTCACACCTACGGGTGCTGATTTAGTTACCCAGATTTAGCCTTGTTCACATGTGGTATTGATCCTCAACATAAATATTAAATTAGCATGCAACTAATTGGAATATTGAATTTTTCTGTTTACACTTAGGAGATGAATAAATGGGTAAGGAGGCCCATACATTTCAAAGATATCAATAGAATCCCTCATAATGTGAAAATGGATCATTATCATCGCTAGATTTCACACCCTCATGTGTGAAAAGGGGCATTTGCATGTGGACAAAGTCAAGTTTGACCAAGTCAACAACATAGATGTAGGAGTGGATCATCAATAAAAATAGCTCAATATCAATGAGGATCAGTTTAGACAACTATATGAGAGATGGATTGAAGACCCTTAGGTGTGAAAAGGGTTGAAGCAGGTTGAAGAGGTCAACCTTGACCAAATCAAAGAGCGTTGTCATGGAGGAGTGGCATTGATGAAGGTACAACGCAGTTTTGGAGGGAGATTGTTTGTGTGATGGTGGAAACCCTAATGAGTGGGACCCAAGGTGAGAAGGCTCACTTATTTTATAAGGAAGATGCTGGCATCCATATGAGGTTAGCTTATGAATTATATTTTTATATGTCTGCTTAGACTTTTTCTCTCTTTATTTGTTTAGCTAAGATTGTTGGTGTTGTTTAGCACTAAGGTATTCCTATTTAGGAATTCCAACTATTCCCTTTGAGTAGCTCTTAGAAGAGACCTGATCTATCACTCCATACATCTGGCATTAGTGCCAATATTTAGTCTTCAGTTTCAGCATAGTTTCTGCATGATATTGTGTTCAGCTGCGGGGTGTTGCAGTGGAGGGTTGAGAAACCCACTTTCTGAGTTGGTTTTGCATATGAGGAAGAATTCCTTATTTTGGGAGATCAGTTTGGAGGGTTCCTAAGATTATTTCATATCTTTGGCAGTAGGCCAACATATTTCCATCACTTACAGCTTTATTCCAGTCTGGAATTGCCTTATTCCTGGAAGGAAGTTTCAGCAGTGTATCTTGTGGTTCTTTTTGGGAGTTTTCTTGTGATTGGAGGGTTGAAAATTCCATGGGGGAAGACCCTGGATCATATCTACAAAATATATACATCATTTCAGCCTTATATACTCATGTGCTTCAGTTTGCAATGATTATTCAGTCTTAGTGCTGAATTTGTATTTGGGTGTATTCCTAGAAACCCTTCCCGAGTTTTCTTAGATTTGTATAAAGGAGACTAGATCTCAGTTCATGGGCCATATTTTTTAATATAATATCAGATCTATTTGTCTCTACTATTTATATGTATAAAACCTCATTAGAATTTGGTGTCTCTTTATGTAGTAATTTCATGTTGCAGCAGTTTTGGGGTTTCAACATTTTTGAGCTATACTAGGTGTGGGGGGTATGTTTACCTCATCTAGTTTGATTTGTTTCTGATATATTCTCGGATTTAGATGGTATATTGTAAAATATAAGGGATCCAAGTGTTTATTTCATTTCCTGTAGCATATATTTCTGAAAATTCATTTTTTATGCATGCATTGCTGAGTAGTCCCATTTTGGGAATATTACAGTGGTATCAGAGCAAGATGTTTGGCTCAACCTGTGGAATTCAAGCCAAGATGCTATAATAAAATGGAATGATTAGAATAATTGAGAAAATGATATTTGTCTCATAATTTTTGAAATCTATGAAGAAACTCTCCAAGGAGGTTAAACATAAAGAAGAAAAGAGAAGCAGTGAAACTTCTAAAGGGTTTCAAGAAGAGGAAGGGCTATGTAATTCCTATTCTCAAAGGAGAGAACCAATGCTGCAGAAAGCTTACACCTTTCCTTTTCCTTTTGAGGAAGAGAACAAAAGGCATGGATATGGAGGGAACTTGGAACATGAGATCCTAAGTGGATACCTTTCAGAATACAAGTTACAACCTAAATCTTTCAAGGAGATTCTAGCTCTTCCTCAGTTTATTCAACTGGAAGAAGAAAGGGGGCCCTACAACAATAGGAGTATGAGAGGCAATAGATTTATATTGTCTACTTTTGATGGATCATCCACATGTATAGCAAAGGCTTGGGTGATGAAGCTAGATGCATTCTTCCTACTACATCCAGTGGTAGAAAGAGAGGCTGTCGAGATCTCAGTGCTACACCTGGAGGGCATGACAAACATTTGGTGGTTCAGTCATGTGAGTCATGCAAGAGTGTCTACTTTTGTAGATTTCACTCAAAGGGTGTTCAAAATATTTGATAGGAAGAAATCAGAAGGGGAGGAGCCTTCACCACCACTTGAGGATAATTGTACCAGCATTGGTACAACTATGGAGGAGTAGCCATCATCCTCAACAGATGGGGAAACCAACACATTCGAAGGAGGAACCATTGAAGCCATACAAGGTGATCCCAAGTTCCATCAAGGTACGATTAAATTTCCACGTTCTATTATTATAGTAAATATTTTAGAGGGTTGTGGAAATCTACCTTTGCATGACCAAGGGTCAATACATATTGTTGACTTGGAGCAACAAGATTGCACTGCGCTGTGCAACCTTGAGTTGATCAAGGAAGGGATAAAACATCATCCTAATGTGCCACTATTGAGCTACACACCACACTTATGGTTGAGGTGTGAATTTTTGGAGGATAGGATGAACCTTGTACCAAACAAAATTATAAAAAACCGTATGTTCATCCTTGAGTTGGAACGTGAGACAACCAAAACACCTTGGAGGAGATTAATAGTGCTGTCAATAAGTAGTAGTGAGGAGGTTTTCCCTTTAGAGCTCTTGGATCTTTATGGATTCAAGATGGTCATTGGTGTGAGATATTTCTAGGAGATCTCTAAGGAGTTGCATTTCAACGTCCTTTGAAATGAAAAAGGGAAAATCTGATTTGGAAGGATTGTAGTCTTCATTGGAGGAATACCAGAATGGAGCATGAGGGGTGGCACCCACATTTGGATGCATGGGTGTGCATGGTTTGCAAGAGGCTGGAAAACTACTTGAAAATCTATGATATTGGGCAGAAGGAGGCTTGGCTGTGTTGGCTACTCTTAAAGGAGTTTGGCCATCATGTGACATATCCTCTTTCTAGGGGTATGTGGGTGGAGGGAGTATGGATGCATTATGTTGATATGACATTCTTCATATCAATCATTATTGTTTCACCACATGATTTGTATGATGGAGGTATGAGGAGGCAGAAAAAACTTTTGTTGCTTGGGTTGTTCTTTGGAGAGCATGGATAGATTTTCCCTCATACTTTGAATGATGTTGCAGGAGTGGCAGATGGCACCATTATGGTGCAAAGGGGCTACTCTTTAGCCTTGGATGATCAAGAGGTACTTCCAATTTTGAGGGAACTTCTTATATATAGAAGCATTGTGGGAGATGTATTTGACAAGGAGCATGTCAAAGAATGGAGCGATGATTTGGCAGGAGCCTATTTGCATTGTCCAACAACGTTGTCACTTGGGAGTTTGGGCTTATTGTTGGAATTTCCCCACTATCACTTCGCACATGATGCACTTGGTGGACAAGGACGACGTGAGAGTGATGGATTAGTGGATGGAAACATCTATTACATTGATATGATCTTCTTAACTTGGATTTCCAAGCATAAGAAGGGAGACCTTCATGCAACACATGGTTCATTCCTCTTCATGGGAGTATATCATACCACTATGGAGGGCTTATTCATGTACATATGAATCATCTTAATCTCAGCACATGGTAAGAATATTTTTTTTGCATCTATTTATTATCTAACATAGTATTTGCATTCTCTTACTATTTCTATACAGTGCATTGCTCCACAAGAGGGCAAGCTTCTTATTGAGCTCCATGGGCAATGTTTGGCCAACTATTGTGATGGAGACAACCATATTTTGTATGACCTTGGGAAAGTGTTTTATTATTTATTGTATTCTCAATTGATACACTCATCCATTTACTATTTACTAGTAGATGTGATGACTTACAAAAATAGCCATTTGTCAAGAAACAACTTGCCATGTTATTTTATGAAGCAGCAGCCAGGAAAACTACGATGTGACCACTTGGGAGGTTGTTGGTACCTTCCAGCTCTATATGAAACCTTCATAAATCTTCTCATTTGGATTCCATATGATGATCATGTCCTATTCATCATATATGAGATGGTTTGGGCCAACTTGATTCACAACGTTGGAGAGGAAATCCTTGGAGATTTAGTCTTCATATTGCCACTTGAGGGAAACATTATTGCAGCCCAAGATCAGAATATTCTATACACTTATCATAAGTGGAGAGAAGGATAGCATGGGGTAGGCTAGTTTTTCTACCATGATCAGATTTTCAGCCCACCTACATTGCAGGAGCCCAAGGTGGAGGAGGATTTTCAAGAGTTTCTATGTTGGGAGTTAACTCATTCTGTATGGATGATAGGTTGGGGATGGAGGATCCACATGGGAATAATGATTCCCAATGAAATTCAGATCCCATTCCTCAAAGGTACCTCTAGACAAAACCTTATTGCCTCCTTGAGTACTCTACTTGTTCATGATGATATGTAATATCCCAAAATAGGGAATTTCTGCAACAATAAGAACACCTTAAGATGTTCCAAAGTTGGAGATAGTTCATATGATGTGTTAAAAATACATATCCATCAATTAAAGTTACAACAAAAACTTATACTTCATTTTATGATCCAAAAGTTGGGGAAAAGCAGCAAAATAAGCCCCAAAAACGTTATTCCCACCTATTTGCGTAATAAAAGAGGAAAATAACGGTGGGATACCTAATATTATGTCATATGGGACTTACATACCAAATGGGAGCAAAAACAAATCACTCTAGCTAAGTTAAACAGGTCTCCCGGTCCCGATATGGCTAAAAAAGGCCCAAATCCCATGACATTTAGCATACAAAATGATTGAAGCAAGGGATAGCATGATTTAGTGAGGGTTTCTACAATAAATAATGGTCTGAAACAGATCTGGATTTTATATTATGCAAGGGTGAAGAAAAATGGGTATTCAACCCTCTTTATACAACAAAAGACAACTCGGCAAGGGCCTCATGAAAGTACATGTATAATATGACAGACCTGTAGATCTAGATCTGGAAAACACAATATACTGTAGCTATGTATATATGTAGCTGAAAATTTACAAGAAAGAGAAGAAGGATGATATACAAAGCTTTCCGGGAGAAGGGTTGGCCCTTCCTCCAAGGAATAAGCTCACAAGCAAGGGTTCAAACCATGCTACTGCAACACTATGAAAAATGATGTAGTTCCTACAAAGGACTGCACTGTAGGAGATGGAAAATGGTTTGGCCACATGCCAAGATGTCCAATATGCTCAGAAACCTCCTTTACAGATCTCACAAATAAAGGGAATCTCCTTCCTCTGAAGGATAAGCTTAGAAGATGGTGTTGTGAAACCTTCCACTGCAACACCCTGCAACATAGAACTATACTCTACAGAAATAACATTGTGGCTGAAGGAGGATGCTTGGCCTCAAGCCTGAATGTGGATATCTGACGTTCAATACTCCTTGAAGAGGTCTCTCAAGGTCAGAGAAGGAATTCCTAAATAGGAATGCCTTGTGCTAAACATCACTGCAACTCTGCTAGACAGCAAGAGGATGCCAAATAGTCATGCAGACCAAAATCAATAATCATCAAGCTAACCTCAAATGGCTGCCATCCCATTCCTTATAATTTATGTGAGGCTCCTCACCTTGGGTCCCACCCATTAGGGTTTCCACATGCACATGATCAATCTCCCTCCAAAACTACGTTGTGTCTTCATGAAGGCTCTCCTCCAAAATCACGATGTTTGATTTGGTCAAGGTTCACCTCTTCAACTTGCTACACCCCCTTTCACCCTTAAGTGTCTCCAAGCTAGCTCTCATATGTTTGTTTAGGCTGATCCTTGTTCACATTGAGCTATTTGAATTGTTGATCCACTCCTCTTCATGTGTGCTATTGACTCGGTCAAACTTGACTTTGTCCACAAGAAAAAAGTCCCTTTTCACACATGAGGGTGTGAAATCCAACTACTATAATGATCCCCTTTCACATCAAGAGGGGTTTTATACTGATTTTAGTTAATTATGCGTCTCCTCCCCCATTTATTCATCTAATAAGTGCAAAAATAAAAAAATAATATTCCCCTTAGCTGCTTGCTAAAGTAGGAATATTACATGATAGCTATTTAGCTAGCTTGCATGATTGGGAGAGGCAATATGGAGATTTATTGATGAGACAACATCTCATTCCTTGGAGGATTTTATCATATACGGATGCTACAGTAGGAGGAGGCAAGACTTCTCAGTTCTATCCTTGCAGTTTACATTAGCATGCAGCTAATTGGAATATTGAATTTTGCTGTTTACATTTAGGAGATGAATAAATGGGTCAGGAGGCCCATAATAAGATCCTTTTGAGGGTTTGGTTGTCTTTGCAAGATGCAGCAAGTGGAGGCTAGATCTATTTATATCTAGGACATTTGAGTGCCCTTTTTCAGCGGAGGAGTCTTCTACTCCAATTGGAGGAGTGTATTGGAGTGATTGAGTATCATTTTCTGATATTGACATGTGGCCAACTATCATCTATACCCTACAACATAGTTTCTATTCTAGATCTACGTTATTCCTATAGGTTTTGTTGCAGGGAGTTTCAGTGCACCATTTCAAGAGCTGGTTTCTGAGTGTTGGGGATCTACCCTTAATTTTAAGATCCATTGGAGGAGATCTATACATTATATATTTTAGATCTGATTTGCATATTTCTGAATACTTCTGAACCATTGAATATTTCTACAGATATGCATTCTTAGATCTTAGATATACTTCATATACTTGGTGTAATGATCAAAACCCCAAGGGGATATGAAAGAGGAGCCTTTATAGTGTATGGATCTGTTATGGATCTAACTTTTCATACACAGATATGCTCTAGATCTGACATGTAATCAAAAATAGTTTGCAGCCCAATAAAATAACGTTGTCAAGGCATTTTTAGTCTATACAAGTCATTGTAGCACCTATTTTGAGGGATTTTCTTCTATTAATGTCTTGTGTTTACAGCCATGCATCTTATGAGCCTCATTATACATCTATTTTTCTACTGTAAATAATTTTGAAAAGACTTTTTATTGGCCTCTTGCTTTTCTTTAGATGAACTGCGTTATTTTAGTGCACAACTGTTCTATGTTGTCGCATTTCCTGATTGGGAATATTACAATGCTGCATAGAATAATGGCGTACGCAAACACATTTGATGAATTGTGGACCTTCTTGAGCTGTGTCACCATCTCGTCGTAGCAGAAGTGGGAAAAATCAAAGAAGTGTCTGGACCTTAGTCTACGCAAGACCGCAACCTGTGGTTTAGAAGCTCGATGCGGAGGTGATGACCCTGCAAGTCGCACAATAGCTTCCAGAGCACACCGTTTGGCCAATTCTGTCACCGATGCAATGATGAGAACCCCTCTGTAAGGGGCACCCCGCTGCAATGATGTGTCCAAAACCTCTCCAAATCCACCCTCCTAGAAGGGAGTGGATAGCGCAACGCCTCACCATGAGGCAGTAACCCGGTCACAAAGTATACATCCATCTTAGGAAGGATATCCAGGTTAGTCCCACACAACACAAACATGTTGTGCCTCCTGTGCCAATGCTGGATCAAGTACCATAGCAATCAGTCCTACGACTGAAGAAGCTCATTCTCCATGAGCTTCAAGATCCCCCATTGCGCCAGTTGACGGTGCACTCCAACATTGGTGGCCAATGCAGTACGGAGTTTGGGCTTGATCGCCCGTACAATCTAGGGAAAAAAATCACTAAGAATCTGTACAAACCAATTTTGTATGGACCTTGGCACCCTCAGACTGAAAAAATTAAAGTGTAGGACGTCATGGAGTTTACCTAGGCATGATATCTCTAATCCCTGGTGCTTAGGCTGACCACAACGAGAAGAACTACTCCTTAGAAGCCTTTTACCTCTCAAAAAATCAAAATGTACACATGAATTGAACTAGGGCCATATCCACCTATATATCTCCCTTTTAAAAAACTTTGGAGGACCATAACGAGAGATCAAAAGGTTTGTTCTCTCAACCGAAAGCAACACTGTGATCAACACTCCATCATGAAAAGAGGTGATTCCACACATTTGCACTCCCAAAAAAATAATTGTTCAGCGCCGACAGGTATGCCCCCTCTCATCTTCTTTTTTAAAGCTCATGAATTTTAATAATATTTGATAAAGAAGATGCTTTCACTTGAGGTAATTGTTTTTGCAGGAAATATTGAAAATCATCCGCAACTCCATCCACTGAAAGTTCCAGAGAAAGTATCATTCTACCCCCAAACTGATAAAGTCCCAGAAAACTCTGCATATCTTGAAATCATTTTTCCATTAGAAATCAACCATAGGTTCCACATATCCGACCGTGTTTATCATCACCTCGCCCTGCACATGATAAACATCCTTGTTTTTCGGTAGAGCCTCCCCTCCATGCTGCTCGTCACCCACTGTAGACAATATATCATGACAAAAGTGATGCCATGGCCATACCACTTTAATCTAGGAAACACCTCATGCCCATCCATCCATCATGCATAAGCTCAAGTTTTACCATACAAAATAAAACCCCTTTCCCGAACGATCAGGTTGTCAAAGCAGATCAAAAGCACACTACTGTGCCTCACATTTGGCCCACCATACCTCCACTAACATAATCCCATCTACGATATTTTTTCATCCACTTCATCAACCTCACACATGAGACCAACCAATGGGCCCCCCACCCTCAGAAAAACACCTTCCTCACGTCATCAGTGAGCAAGCACGTTCATGTTTTGGGGCACCCGTCTCTGTGTTTTGTACAAACCAAACCCCATTATTTTATTCTTTTGGTAAGTGTACAAAGACCGCACACGGTGCACTATGTCCCCCTCCCATTCATTCATCTTTTGTACCATGTCGCATTCCCTCAACACCCTTGGTTAGAATATCACACCCTCATGCAAAGGCCTCAATGACAGTCATAACCAGTTTATACCCACCCTGGATGTCCTACCGACTCCAGGGATTTCCCCATCAAAAATAGTTATGGCTGTCACCAAGCTGCTTAGTATACTCTGACCTTGTGCCACTAGATCCCCATCATTAGTTTTCAATCACCCCTCGCCACCATGCCTATGTTAAAAACATCACATCGAGGATCCTGATCCTTAATATCAGCGACCCCTTGTTCAGTTGAGGCTTCCTTTTTTTCAACTTCAACACCTATTTTCCAAAAAGGAAGTGATACCTTGGATCACCTCTCTCCCTAAAAGGGGCATCCTCAGGTGGCACTGTGGGTGACATCATTTCCCACAGATGTCATCGGTCCTCCTAAAATTTGACTACAATGCAAGATTTCATGTCAAGATGGTATCGTACCTTACAACCATTGCACTTTGATCAAATTTGTCGAAGAACTGTGCCTTCATAAGCATCTCTTTCAGCAATTCTTACACGGGAAGGTCCCAGCCAGCACTTATGCGTAAAATGCACAGTTATATGGCATACCAAGTTTACGCATATGGCTACCAAATTCCACCTATTGTTAGAGAAAAAATGCCCCTGAGGGCGTCAGTAGTCATTGCCATCAACCACTAGATCACTACCATATTAGTGACACAGACAAAACATGCATCTGTCAAATAGATTTGTTTAACTAGCCACATCATTACGAGCATGGGACATGCCTGCCTCGTAGAAATTTTTTATATATTGTATTATATTTTCTTATAGGGGTCCCACAGGACATGGTCGTTCTTCGAACCGGTGCAGGGTGTCTCCAATTCTGAGCTTCATGCAAGTCTCTCTCTCTCTACACACAATATACAGAAAAGAAAATATAATTTATTTCAGCTATATAGTTCTTCCTAGACCTCACACATTAGGGGGCAACTGTTAACACCAGAAAATAGTACAAGCAAAGATGACATTATTTAATGTCAGGCAGAAGGATTTACAGGGCTAAGAGACATTAGGGAATCGAGAAAGTATTTAAAAATCTCAAAGGTCTGAGGAAAAATCAAATTTTAGCAAGTCATAAATGTTTTTTTGCGCATAATCCTTTAAGAAGAGCACCTTTGCACACCTTTTGACCCGAAATGCATGCAATCCTATTAGTGAAGAAATTCACTTTCTAGGACCACAAAAAACACACTCTAGGACAATGATTTCACACTTAAAGCCACCTAAGGATAGCCAGCAAAGCCTCCTTAGACATTAAGGGAGCACATAATGAAATATTTTTGGCACACAATGGAATCATCCCCCTCTCTTGGGTCACCATCCATAATGTACCAATAGAGGGAAGGAGGATTTTAATTCTCCTATAAAAGGCCACCAAGAGATGAACAACTTGAGAGCACATTGTTATGCTAGCCAGAATTTCCCCAAGTAATACCAGCAGTGTGTGACCGGAGCTGAGATAGAGGGGACTCAATTGTTGGCCATCCAAAAAGTTCAGTCCACCACAGTAGAGAGAGGGAGAATTTTCACCGAGGCAAGCTTGGAAGTAAAGACATCACTGCATCAGGACTTAGAACCCAAGTTCTAAGGGCCCTTTTGCAAAAGGGTTAAAGTTTCATTCTCATTTCCTACCAGCACTCAATAAGAGGGGCCGAAAGTGCCACCGTTTGGATTATTGCAGATGTTTGACTCTATTCAGAGATTTTGTTTTATTTGTTTAGTTTAGTTTAGTTTTAGTTTGAATATGCATGCTATTTCTCTATCTAGTATGTTTATGTTCTAGAATTTTGCACTAACTTGCTTGACTCCACTTCTTTTTCTGCTCGTGACCAATAACTTAAGAGGGTAAACCACACCCCTTAAGTTGGTGTGATTTCGTACATGCGTGCACCGAACACACTAACACACCGGGTACATTTCGACAAGAGCACTTGGACGAGAGAGATTTTACATGTTCCATTGGGACATGGATTGTGGACCGACATTCCATCAGTATTTCAGTAGCACTAGCTCGACATCCATAGAGCACGATTGACCTTGGCCTAGACCATAGGTCGGATTGGAGAGAGTGGTTGAGTTTGTCCTCGATTCATGGGGTGACAGCTATAGCTAGAGATAATGCGTAGTCTGAGCCATGGGATTCAGATGATGATTTCCCATGGTGGCATAGGGATCTGGGTGAATTGATTAATGATAGGCACAGGGAGAGATCAATTTCGGATCCCGACATTAAGGGTTCTGTTTCGGGTGACTTGACATAGGAACATAGCAGCACCCAGGGATTTGTATGGGATCGGGAATTGGGTCTTAGTTGCATCGAGCCAATAGGGTGGCCCACATATTTGGATTTCTTGAGGGCAAGAAATCTTGGGGAAGAAGGCCTGTAATATTTCTTCTTTTGGTGTCACCTACGATAGGGTAAGGATGGACATCCAGAGTTGGGAGCAAACAGGTCACAATATAGGTTCGTGTCATCACCAGGCCCAGGGGATTTTTGGAGGAGTTCTAAGGAGCTTCTATGAGGACCAGTGGAATTCGCTTGATATATTCCATCATCCGCACCATTTTCCTTTCGTTCCAGTCCATTCTGACAAATTTTGGAAAACTGAGTTATTTTGGGCTGAAATCAATTATTTATGCTTAAGGTGGCATTCTGTGAGGAATATGTGATATAACACCTTAGTGTAATAGTTTGTTGGAACCAGGACGAGAATCAGTTTACTGGAACACAAATATGAAGCATATGATAAATTCAAATTATTCAAAGAATTAGTTGAAAATGAGTTAGATATACCTACATGATGGGGTGGTTGGACATGGGTTTCAATGACCTGAGGAGACATGGTAGCCTAGTTTCTCTTTTCGGCATTAAAAAGGAAAATTTTAATTGGAAAATAAGAGGGAAAATTTCTCCATGATTAAAATAATAATAAAATAAGGCTCTAGAAGGATCCATGAGATATATAAAAGAAGAGGAGGAAGCCATTGAGTAATATCTTGGATTTGATATCTTTTCTTTTATTTGAGGTTGAGAACCTAGTTCTCTTCTCCATTCTTAGCCCCAGGAAGAAAACCCTCGGGTGCGTTGAAGAGTGTTGGATGGAAACCCAACTCTCTTTAGGAGACTTCATTTAGGATTTTCATGGAGCTTCAGGGATATTGGAGTGAGGGTCATTCATATCCTCAATTGGTGCATCATTTTCTTTAATGATTCAGTGGCAGTTGTTGCTAGAGGGGGAGTGCAGCAGTTTAGTTTTGGGAGGACAATGCAATATTGTAGCAGATCCTTATGGCCAGTTCTATTTTAGTTATCTCAATATTTCTCATTTCAGCATGTAGCCCCAGTTATATTATAATAAATCTGATTTATTTTGTGCATTGTGGTGTTATGTATTTGCATTGAATTGTATGTTTTATTTTACATGGATATTTTGTGTTAAATGCATGATAATTTAATGGAGAAATTTTGGTTGAGTTATTTTTCGACAAAATTCATAAAATATCCCATTTGGGATATTACAGAATTCATTTGATAAGTATTCTCCTCCTCGGTTAGATCTGAGACATTTGATCTTTATATCTAACTCATTTTCAATTAATAATTTTAAGAATTTGAATTTATCAAATGCTTCATATATGTGTTTCAGTAAACTGATCCAACACATTATAGAAAAGTTATCAATAAATAAGACATAGTATTTCTCTCCTGGAGGTGAATTTTTCTTTACTGGCCCACATAAATCAGTATGTATAAGTTGAGGAGGCTTACTTGTTGATCCTTCTTTGGCATTTAATTGAACCTTGGTTTGTTTACTGAATTGACATGAAATGCATATGATAATTTCTAGCAGGGTGATGTTGGGAAAATCAAGAAAAAATTTGAGCTTGCATGATTTTTGTGGTAGAGAGAAGCTTAGATGTCCCAACCTTCTATGCCCTAACTAGTTTTCCTCTGCTTTTCCTAAGTAACATTTTTCGTGGCCACCTTTCAATACATATAGATTACTCAGAGTTGTTGTTCCCTTTATTATGGTATTTCTTGTGTCAAGTTCATGGACCACACATTCTTTTGATTTGAAAACAACCTCATTTCCTTGATCACACATTTGGATAAAAATTAACAAGCTACTCTTTAATCCATCAAAATACATAACATTACCAGCTTTAACCTTTTATTTTAGAAAAACAGATCCATTACCCTTAATGACAACAGGTGATTCATTTCCAAAAGTAACATTCTTTTCTTTCTCAAATGCATTGTATGAAATGAGTTTATCTTTATCACTTGTCATGTGTTTTGAGCATCCACTGTCAATGTACCATTGATTTTTTGGACGTTCTGCATACAATTTTTTGCCACAATTTCCAAATTCCAAGTCCTTCCTTTTCCATACCTTAAAAGTTTTTGATATTTTCTCCTTTTGAGATGCTGGCTGTAATATGATCCTACATTCATATTCCTCATGTCCAAAGTTATTGCAAAATGAGCATTCAATTTCATCTTTAAGAGGTGAGAAATTATTACAGGTGTTCTTCTTGATTCTAGTCTCATTCCTTTGTTTTCTTGCTTCTGTAGTCATGATGGTTTTGTATGCAACACATTGAGGATCCTTGTGCCCAAAAATATGACATGAGAAACATTTTATGTTAAAGTAGAATATTTTGTGATCATAGAATATTTTGGTGTTGTTTACCTTTTGACTGATGCTTCTGCTATTTTTCATCCTTGGATTAGAGTGGAGATGATTTACCTGTGAAGTATCCTTATTCTTTTGTTGAAGCTTGAAGCTTTGTTGACTCGATTTTTTTTCATTTAGATAAATTCCTGTTGTGGCTGGGGATTTTTATGTATTTAATGGTTATCCATTGTATCCAAGACCTGTCTTCATAAGAGGAGAGCGTTGAACATTGATAATTTCATCTAAGGTTTCAGATCCTTTAGAAAATCGAAGATTTAATGTTTTTATCTTCTCAAGTTCCTTTCTTAGACTTACTACTTCACACTCTAACTTCTCATTATGCTTCTCTTTTTTTATGAGTTGATCCTTTAAGGTATCTATGGCTATTTTATTTTCTTCTGAACATACATTAAGTTGAGTGATTTCTTCAATGAAAATATCCTTTTCCTTTAAAGCATCCACAAATTTGTCATCAGACTCATTAGTACTTCTTTCAAATGCCATGAGTAATTTGAGATCTTGATCATATTCACCTTCTTCAGTATTTGAAAATCCATCACTATCTTCACAAGTATAATAAATTTTCCTATTGTTAAATTGTTTCCTATTTCATTTTGAAATATCCTTCCCCTTTTCATTGTTTTCTTTATAAGGACACTTAGTAGCATAATTACCAACTCCACGGAAAGAAAAACACTTGAAGGGAAGCTTACCTCTGAACCTTCCGGTGTCAAGTTGAAGTTTATTTACAAAATTTACCTCATATTCTTTTGATATATACCCCGATTCCTTGTGTTCTTCCTTTCCCTTTCCTTTTTCAGCTTCTTTGAATGTGACTTCTCTGATTCTCGAGGCACCTCCTTTTCTCATTTCAAAGCCAGTTAGGATCCCCTGAAGTTGTACAACAATGGGGTTCTGCAAATCCTATTTTTATTCAGTGGCAGACAATTCTGAATCAAATTTAGGAGTTAGAGATCTTAGGATTTTCTCTACTAAAATTAGATCTTTATATCTTGAGCCAAATTTCTCATACGACTCACAATATGATCTATACGTAGAAAGAAACTTAAAATACTTTCATCATTATTCATTCTGAGAGTTTCATATTGAATTCTAGGAGTATGGAATTTAGCACTCTTTACCTTATCATTTCCTGCATAGATCTGGATGATCCTATCCCATATTTCCTTTGTTGAATTTAGCTGCATAACTTTGAAATTTTTTTATTTTGTTAGGCTTCCGAATATGGCGTTGATAACTTTTGCAGTGGTTTCATATTTCTTCTTCTTTGATGCATCTATGGGAACTGCGGTAGGATACCGGTAACCTCCTTCAACAATCACCCATACATCTTCTCTAAGAGACTGTAGATAGGATCTTGTTATTGTCTTCCAGAAAATTAAATTACTTTAGTTGAAGAGAGGTGGTCTGATAGATGTTGTTTCGTCTTGATTGTTCATCTCGATAGATCTTCCTTCAAGTGATCAAGCTTCTTCTGAAGGACCTACTCCGATACCAGTTGTTGGGAGAAATACTGAGGGGGGGGGGGGGTGAATCAGTATCTAAAAAACTCACACAATCATTTACTTATTATTTTCCGAATTTTGTACCTGATTTGACTGAAGACAACTAGTGTATGTGCAGGAATTTTATAAAGGAAAATATTGTATTCCCAGTAAACTTATAATCTAGTTATTTCTTCATCTATTTATCTTAAAACTGCATATCATAGATTCATCAGACATTGGATAAGTATTAAGCACGTGCAATAAGAAAAAATAAATCATGACACATAAGTAACATACATGAACACCAAGATTTAAGGTGGAAACCCAATGTGGGATAAAACCACTAGTGTTGTCATCTTAATCTTCAATATTATTATTATGGAATACTTCTTACATTCTTGTACTAGTGTAGACTCATACCAGTGTGCAGGAACCCACATGTTGAAGGCTACAACCTTCACTCGTTACCCACCTCCTAATGGAAGGGAGCTCCAACCCCTTGATTTTATCACCAGCTACTACTAGCAAGAAGCTCCAACTTCCACACTGAATTCTCCAACCCTCAGCACCATCCGTGGACCATGTTTCATAAATTTTCACATTAGATCAACCTGCTTCAATACATCACAAATTGTAGGCCACTTTTTAACAACTAATTCATGTTGAACCCATTAAAATAATATAAGCCTAATATAAAAATTGAAACTCATCATTGTACCCAAAAAATTCACTCAATTATTGAAAACAACTGCTGAACCAATCAATCACTGAACCATGAAAATACTGAACCAACGACTGAAGAAAACAATCACTTAACCAATCACCAACTCAATTCAAACATAACAATGAGATCACTGTAACCAGAATATCAAAACTAAACCCAAAATGCTGAATCAGCACACCGGATCAACTGTAACCCTGATCATTCATTTAATAAGATATATACGTGACTTTAATTAAGGAAACTCCCATGTATATGCACGTTTATAGAAAGAAACATACGTATATATCTCAACATACCATGTTCTGGAAATTGTAAATCTCAATGAGTCATAGAATTTAACATAGATATTATGAAGTATTATGTTATATTACAGATCTTATGAAACTCCATATATATAGAAACATCAAGCATCATTTTCAACCAATCAACATGCAAACAATTTCAACTTCATCATTCAAACAATTCTAATTTAGACATTGCTACTAAACCCAGATCAACATAAAGACATTATTAACATAGAAAATAAATACAACAACACTGATCAGATTTATCAAAAATGTTATATGAAGAAAACCCTTCCTTTGTGTACATTCCTTTGATGAAGCGAACTTGTGTGTATACACGACTTTACTAATACAAACCTGCGTATAGATCTACAAATTTTTACCTAAAATTGTGGAGCCCTTCAAAACTTTAGATAGACCCATATCATAATATTCAATGATAAAACATGTGTCAAATAATATATCTAGTCAATCCATGAGAAAAATCATACAATGGAAAGTCATTTTAGGTCTCATGAGCATGATCCATCATTTCATTTATTGGTGCATAATTATTTGAAATCATCTTGTCAATTATAGCCCACACAATGCAAATATACTTCAGATTGAAGTATTCATCAAAAACCATTACTCATGCACCCATAACACTTTGATCTTCACCTCCTTATATATTTTGAGCCTTAGCCAATGCCATGAGACAAAACCACACTAGTGTCGGTGGTAATATTTGACGGGATCAAATAGTCGTTACTCCGCTCAATATTTTGGGCTAATATGATGGTTAAGACCCTTGGTATTAATAAAATATTGCACCAACATGTACGCGAATTTTCTTCGTCATACTCATGTGTGTACGTGACTTGGCCTCACCTAAGCTGCGTATATTTCTTCAAATATTCACCTTCATAAAATTCTATCTCTAACCTGCAAACCCATTTCCCATCATTCTATTATTGTGTTCCATTCCTTTGCCACCTCTGAACTGATATGTGAAATAATTTGGTTACCATATATTTGTTTTGTTACAAGTGGGTTTGCATCAAGGACAACACATAAATCATAATGTCAACATAGGATAAATCCACCCACCTTCCAGTGGGCAGCGTAAATGGATTTTGAAAGCTACTGAATATTTTTCAAAGTGGGTGGAAGGCATTCCTATCCTAACTCCAACTGATTCGATGGTTATAAAATTTCTTGAAGAAAATATTTTTTCTAGATTAGGTTATCTGAATAAGATAGTGACAGATAATGCACAGGTGTATAAGTCTACAATACTCATTGATTCTTGTCCGAAGTATAATGTGATACTTGATCACTCTACAATCTATTATCCATAGGGAAATGGGCTGGTAGAGTTGTCAGACAAGAATTTGGTGAGATTTTAAAGAAAACTATTTTGGATAACAAGATAAAGTCAGAATCTTTGCTTAAATTTTCTCTTTGGGAAAAAATAGTCACAACAAAGAGATCCACTAGAAAATCACCATTTGAATTAGTATATGGAACTGTAACATTGTTCCCTATTCATTTGGCTATGGCAGTGGCTATTTTAATTCAGGATGCATAGGAGGAACGTAATCCATTCACGAGAAGGATAAACCAAGTGGTTGAATTATAGGAGAATAAAGAGTAGGTGACTGAAAACCTGATCGGGTACTAGAACAAGATGAAGGATATGTATGAAAAAAATTCCAAAAATAGAATTTTCCATCTAGGTGACCTTGTTCTTAGATGGGATTTCAAGAGATAAGACAAGGGAAAACATGGAAAAAATGAACCTTTGTGGTTTGGGCCTTTCAAGGTAGCTACAACCAAAGGAAACAACACATTCTTGCTAGAAATTATGGATGGTGAGGTGTTTGATCTGCCTATAAATGGGAAGTACCTCAAATACTAATCCCATCACTAAAGTCATGTATCCACTCAGATTCTAAAGAAAATAATTTCTATTAGCACTAATTAATAAGTCATGTATCCACTTCCATTGCAAATACCACTCATATTTTGCACATAACACTGCATATTCTATTTATATGATGTACATGTTGATGGCTATGTGACTTCATTTGAGAATAATCTTGTTTTACTATCTATGTGTGGCTAAAATTTTAAGTGGTTACAACTATTACATATTTATGATTTCCATCATGAGAACATTAGTGAAAGTATTCATGTCTTAAGGGATCTTATGAAACATTTTTGAGGCATTAGTTTCTTTAGCACATTTATATTTTGGAAATTTTAAATCTATGAGTCCCAAGTAACTTGGTGCATTTAAGGCTTAGCATAAATTTATATATATTATGGTTTTAAAATGGCATTGGGAACAATGTAATGAACCTTGGCGGATATTTGATATGGTTATGACATACAAATATTTGATATGGTGATTTCATATATTAATATCCTAGCATGATGGGACTGTTATGAAGTTGGATATGTTTTTAATATTATGTATCAAGCGGAAATTTGTTATGGAATTTATTATATGGTGAATTTGTATGTTGATTGTCTGATTTGGCTTTAATCCTATGCGATGACAATGTTTAATTGATCCATGTTTCAATGCATCTAAAATTTTATGAGATGTATATACTAGAACTCATGAAATAACGATCACGACAGCTGATGAAACTTAGAGATGGTGATTTTGATATAATGATATAATATTATGTATGAAAGACTTATGTACATGCTTATATGCTATGACCTGGTTTAGGTCACTTGGTTGTTGTGTGCTTATGATAATATCTATGGTTGTGTACACAAGAATTGATTTTGGTTCAGAGTATATTAGCAATGTTTTCTCTTTTGGTATCCTATTTTGGACATAGGTGTATGACATGAATGGTGATTCAGAATTGAGACATAGATCCATGGATGATCATGGTTAGATGGAACATATGGTTAATTATGATTTATGGATGATACATAATTTGTATGATTATATGTGCATAATATCGTACTAAGCATGACGTGGCAGGGGACTTAGTCATTGCCAACAAGGATGCTCAAGTTATAAACGACTGTGGAAGTCATTTCTCCAAAACCAAAATGACTGTGGAAGTCATGCACAATATTTGGTAAAATTTGAATAAGTTAATTATGAAAATCATTTGATTTATTTGATCAATGAGTTTGTGATGTGTGCAGGTCTTGGAAGAAGACCTTACCAATGAACCATCAGATGGGTATGAGCTCACAATCAGTACCTTAAGGTGAAACGCGGAGTTTCAAAGCAGAATAGATGAGAAGCCATGGAAATTAGGGCGCGGAGTCCTAAATCCATGAAATATAAAGACGTGGAGTCTTGGATATATGATAAAAGGATTAGGACGTGGAGTCCTAAATCCATGAAATATAAAGACGTGGAGTCTTGAATATATAAGGAAATGTTTGGGGCGCGGAGTCCTGAATATTTAAAAAGATCAAGGTGTGGAATCTTGGATCTTTAGAGTAGATCAAGGCGCGGAGTCCTCAATCTACTAAGGCATGAAGATGCATACAATAGGGGTGCGGAATCCCTATTATCCGGAAGAAAAATACCACTCATGGGCAACTCGTAGATGAATTTCCTTAATAATCTAATTCATAACAATTTTGGAGTGACTTTCTAAAAATAGAAAGTCATGTCTACCATTTCAAGTATGACTTTCCAAAAATAGTAAATCACCTCCAATCAATGGGTAAACGAGTATACTTCAAGGAAAATCACTTAAATTATGATTAATCAATTATAATAGTTTAATCTCGATTTAATCCTCAATATTATTAATATTATTATTATCTTTTATGAGACTATGATATTATTATTATATCTCCTCAATCACTTCACACCTCTCTCCTTCATGACTCTCATGGCTCTATGTAACTCTCTCTATTTTAAATATTACATTACACTCTCTTTTATGCACTCATCAAGGAATGACATATTCCTCTTACACTCATTAAATCTATGTCATAAAATATTCCTACACTCATTAAATATGTGTCATAAAATATTCCTCTTACACTCACTTTAATGCATATGTTACACTCTCCTTAAATTAGGCATGCATACCTCTCCTTAATGGCATAAGTTACACTCCTCTAAAAGGAATACAATGCATGCATATTAATCCTCCTTTATGACATGAATTTGTTGCTCCTCCTATATATGAGTCTCATGTATTCTCATTTGGAGGGAGGAGGGTGATGCCAAGAGTGGAAGAGACTTGAGGAAGGTTGTGAGAGATATGGAGAGTATCCAATTACTTCCAAAGCAAATATGAATTTCTTACTAAGCTACTAAGTATCTATTGAGGTTGAACATGAGTGGTATTTAGAGGAAGTGAAAACTATTTTCCTTAGTTTTCCTTGCATCTCTCTCTCTACTGCTGTTTTTTTGGTACTGTTTGTGAGCTTTTACAGTTCGGGGGTTCCACGGGGAGGAGTTCTCCCTGGATATGGTTGGGTGGAAAACCGGATGGTTCAAATGAGTTGGTTAAGAGATCGAATGTGGATCATATTCTCAATGATTGGAGCGGAATATCTCTTCAGGTATAATTTCCATTGTCCTAAAATTATAGTATAGATTTAGCATAAAATAAAAGGTAGACATTTAAATTGTTGTAAGCATCTAATTTTGGTTTAGGCTTATGTTATCTAAAATATTATTGATTAGTTAAAAATGAAGAGTAGATTAATCTATATTTATGGATGTTTAGATCTCAATATTGGAGTTATTATTGGTGTAGTTTATGGTACTAATCTTGGTATTGTAGCATTTGAAAAAGGAAAACCAAATATTATTGAAGGTAATTGCAATAAATTTATTCCAAAGGACTTGGGTAAGTATTTCATGATTTATGGTTTTGTTTCAAATAATTAATAGATGCATGTTTTATAATTGGTTTTAGGATAGTTTGCAAAGTGTTTGACAAAATCTGTGAATGAGTAATGTTATCAATTTATTTATGCATGAATAAGGGCTAACTTGCAGCTTATATCAAAAGTAAGAAAATGGACATGTATCCAAAATATACTTGGAGGAATTACAGAATCAATCCTTAAAAGAAAATGCAAAAACAATGGCAACTTTGGAAGATCAAATGCTTGAGGTAAGTTGGAGATAAATTTCAGTTATGGCTTATGTTTCATATTCTTATTAATAATTCAATGTTTTGTTATTCAAATTGTTGTAATAGTACTATCAGAATTTTGATAGAAAACCTTGATGGTTGTAGCATTCAGGGCTGCCATGTGTTTGTCAAATTGTAACAATTGGTTCAAAAAGCTTGTCAAATCATATGAATTAGCTTGTGGATGGTAAAATGTTTTAAGGACTCATATGGTGGATTTAGAAATGTTTGATTTCAATGAGTATATCTTAGTAGCATAACTTTGGGTTGTTTTTCCTCATGTAGAGGTGTAGTTGTAAGTTTTCATTCCATATGTTTGACAAAAGTCATAAATGAAGCATGTAGGCTATAAATTTTGTTGTTTTCAAGAATCGCATTTCTGGGCGTTTTGAATTCGATTCAGCCTAACATCAGGGGGTATCCGTGCCTAATGGTCATGTAACCCCAGATTTCATTCCCAAAAAATACTTTTCAGAACCCAGATCGGAAATATGGGCGATTTGGCAGATTGCTGCTCTGAGTTATGTGCGCCTGTTGTTGAGTCTTTGCTGAAAAACTAAGATAATTTAGTCCCTGTTTTAAGATGGAAACATTTACAGTTTAAATTCTAAATTTTTATGAGATAAATATGTTGAAGAATAATCTTAAATTCATTGTTGCTAAGTATTTGACAAAATGCCTCAATGACTTTTAATTGCGTGCTTGCAAAGTGTTTGTCATAAGGGTTGAATGAGTGTAGAGTGCATGTCTACAAAGTGTTTGTTAAAAATCATGAATGGCTGTAGCTTTTGTGCATATAAATTGTTAGTGTAAAATTCTTAGTTACTCTTGTGTTTTTATGTTACTATAAATTTTAAATAAACTATTTAATGGGTGTAGCTTCCTATGTCTGCAAGTTTTTGGTATGAATGTGAAAATGAATTTAATAATTTGCTGAAGTGTGACTAAGATAGTTGTTTCTTGTATTATCTAAAGCTTTCAAAATAAAAAGGGCCTTTTGTTGGAAACAATTTTACAGTGACTAATTCTTTAGGATTTTGTGCAAAATGAGTATTAGTGATTATGTGACATCTACTTCTCTATCTATCGATGGTATAGGACCTGCAAAACTATCACTTGAAATTTGACCTGGTATTGCTATACATATCTACTTATTGGCATGAAGGGTAATGTGACATGTTGTTTCATTCATTTGGAGATTGATTTAAGTCAAGCTACATGCATGTAGTTGATTTAACGGATCTCCATGACCTCTCAGCTTTTTAGGTCTTAAATGCTCTATCTTGAAAGCCACTCCCTATTATGTGATTTTAATGCACCATACATTTGATGACCTACAATGGAGATGGACTCTGTTTCAAATCAATGACTTCAGATGATGAGGGTTTTCAATAAATTTGTGGTTAAACTTTAGAGTTTTGTTATCTATATTCATTTGGAATTTTTACAGTATGAAAAACCACCACGTACATTGAAAGGTGTTGAGCCTAAACTGGAATTTTGCGAGTTGTTCAATGTGAAATTTATTTTTTAACTAGTTTTTGAGATGCATATAGGTAAGTTACTAGAATTATTTATGAATTTAATTGTATTTTTTTCATTTTTTTGATATCTATGCACTTGTTGTAATATCATATTTAATCCCATTTCGTTTCCATGTTTGTTTCTTCTCAACTTCCACTGAGTTCTTTGTCACTATAATTCAAAATTTCTCTACAAATGGGGTTTTTACTGAAAGTTATTGTTTAAATTTTGGAGGCCCAAAATTTCAATTGAAGGCTACTTCTTGTCTCCATACTGTGAATGAATGAGGAAGTCGAATTTTATTCCCTCATGCAACTAAAGTTCATTATTTCTCAGTCTGCAATTGTGCTTATCCCTCCCTCTGGAACACTCATGCTTCAAATGAAATTTAAAAGGTACAAAACTCCACATGCAATTATTGGACCCCATTTCATAAAATTCAATTTCAACTTGGAATTATACCACTTATCTCTTTGTATCCATAGTTTGTTTCCTTGTACTATCAATGTTTTGAGAAGAAATATAATTAAAGGGTTGGAAATGTCAAATCCTTTACATTCATTCCTTTATTTTTTCAACAATCATGGAATAAATGTATTCTACACCTCTCTACTATAGGGTTTGAATCCTCTATCTCATTTTATGATCATTTGAAAACTCCATTTTATTTTTGCATTTTATACAATGACTCGAAACCCTCTTGAATCCCTCTCCAAACCCTAGTAAAATAATAAAAAATATGATACCCATTTAGAAGAATCATGACATTATTTCATAAATTGAATTTTATAAAAATATGTATTAGAAGACCCTGTTGAAATATAGAGATTTGTTTACCATAGCCATATATGTGGTAATTGAAAAAATAGAGTCATAAAAATAAATTAAATCAGAATTTATAGTTGTTAGTGTTAGTCTTCCTTGTTGGAATTATTTTGCTTTCAACTTTTATTGCCACCTTGAATGCCTTCTCCAATGAATAAGTGTTGGAAGAAGTTGTGTTGCTACATTTGAATGACACCTCAACATGAGCCACTGACCATGTTGTTTTACTAGAAATTTCCAATAAATTTCCAATTTTACTTTGGATACACTTTGAATTTCTTGAGTCCTCCTTCTAGATTCTTATTGCCAAGATTTCTTCAAGAGTATGACATATGGAAATGTATCCTTTGGATAGTATTGTATCAGATTGGATTATAGTAAAGCATCAGTGATTTATTCAGTCATATTTGATGAAATATTACTGATTTTGATGATTTCCATCTCTGGAAATTTCATTTTAATATCCCAATCACCGAATACAATATCCTTCTATGATTCTTCAGCTCTGGGAGGGTTGGAATCTCTCCCTTCTGTACCATCCTACCAATCTATTAAATCAGAGATTTTTTATTCAATCTCTTCATAGATGGTTCTTAGCTATGACAGTTGGGTGACCAATGAATCACTATTTTTAGACAAGTCATGAATTAAGTACAACTTATGACATAAAATATATTGTTTCTTTTTCAAGAGGATATCTAAATCTGACGCTTCCTTTCAGACTTCATTTATTTTAGGAATATCCTTAAACTAATCAACATTATTCTGAAAATGTTGTATCTGTTGGTTTTTATTTCTAACTTCTTCTTCATATTTCACCTTTATATTATAAAAAATATTTTTTAAATTGGCAAGGTTTACTTTCCATTGTTGTTCTATTGCTTGCTTCTCAATTTGGAGACTTTGCTCTAACAGAGAAATTCTTTAATCCTTTTCTTTCATCAATTATTGTACTTCTTCAAATTTATTCATGGTTGCATTATCATAATATATTGCTAAATGAGATGGTTGATTTATATCGTCCTCTGGGGCATATTGAGAATATTTTCAAACAATTTGAATTGAAGTTTCACTAGGAACCAACATTTGAGTTTGTTCCAATTTTATTTTCTTTCTATACCTGCTCATTATTTCCTTGTGCTTTGGACTATAGAATATGTCCAAAGGTGGGATTTATTCAATTTTAAGGACTATATCAGTGGTGGGAAAAGAAGGAATTATTTCCATGTCTTCAGCTACATGAAAATCATTCTTTACCTCTGCACTAGTGCTTATGACTGTTAGCATTTGACCAATATGGTCTAGTAAATGGGGTCATTTGTCAAGAATTTCCTTGTGCAAAATTTTTATCTGCCAATTTTGTTATCATCATATCTAAACATTATTCTTTGGTGAACTCAATGAAGGATATTTTATTATTTCTTCCATCTTGTGGACTATTTCTACTATTTGTATTTTTCTTTCTCTTGATCACAACTACTTGTACAATGTATATTATAATTTTTTTCTTGATGGAATGTTACTCTAAATGAAGGAAGTTATGTTTGTGAGTTTTGATTTACAAGTCTAATAATTTTGTTTTACTGCTATCTTCAACATTGCATTCCTTTGTATGTATTTTTCTATTTTTTTGTGTAAATATTAGTTCAATTTTGTAAGATTTTTCCTTTTATTTTTTATTACATTGAAGTTGTACCATAGTTTAATCAGGCTATAAACCAAGCATAGTACCCTAGTTCTTGGCCTAGCCTACCAATGATTCATAATTTTTAAGGGAATCAAATTATTCATCAAAAAATCCTTTAGAAGTGGTTTTCCCTATTTTAACACATATGGTGATAGATTTGGTATCTATAGGCTCTCATTAGGAGCTTGGATTCATGGTTCAAAAAAAAAGATCCACCATTTCTAGAGAGTCCCACAAAATTCAAACCCTCAAAATAAACATTTTCACAAAGACCCTGATGTTACTTCTCAGCCCTAGGATTTATGTTGGATTCCTGAACTGGAAGAATACTACCTCTGAATAATTGTACACAACCTTCCAAGAAAAAAATGTTATGCTAGCATATTCGATGGAGGCTATGACATGGTCATGATTGGAGAATATATTGTGGGATAATTATGTCACCTCTTCCCCAAGAGTAGTGAGATTCTTGATGAGAACATAGTCTTGATCATCATTTAAATGGAACTTGTGAATTGATCGCCCTTGAAGGGTGGGGAATCACTGAACTCAGCCTATCAATCCATCAATTCGGGCGTCCTAACTTCAACAAAATCAATCTCTACTTTCTAAAGCCTGCTCGAGACATGATCGTAATCTTATTTTCATTTCTTGACACCATTTTCTCTGCAAGAAGCACCATTACTACAAATAGGGATATAGGGCTTTCGACACAATCCTTGGTGTGTGTTTACATGGTTCAATTGAATTTTTTATTATATATATGGTTAAATTTTGTGTCCCCATGTAGCCTAATCTATCATTTTAGCTAATCAAATAGCATTCATATTAATTGTTTTGAGGGGGCATGATTTAAATTTTAATATACATAGAAATTAAGTTGTTTATTTAATATATCATCTACTATAAACAAAGTATATATGCTTATAGTTTGAAAAGTTGAGTATTTTATATATAGTAGAGATATTCAAAGGATTAATCTTGATATTTTATAAAAGTAGAATATAGGAACCATTCTCTTATGTTCAAGCAATTCCTCATTATTTATATAAATACAATTGTTATGGATTAAATTTATATGCAAAAATGAATAATAAAATTTATTATTTTTTTGAGTATATAATTTGTATCATATAGTATCATAATAAAGGTTCGTGGTTATATATTTTCTCAATCCATAAATTGGAAGGAAGTGACCTCACATTCTATGAAATAAGTAAATAATTTACTTAAACATGTATGTAAAATATCGAAGAATGAAAACGATTAAAAAATTTTCATTTTTTAAGAAGTGGTCATTTAAAATGGGGTATCAAATGTTGAATACCATGTTTCAAATTAAAGTTTTAAATATATTGAGATAATATCATATTTATACAGAAACAATCTAAATTGCAAATTTTTTATGTCAAAGTTAAAATTATGAGTAATAAAGAATTGGTGAAAGTAAAAATAATGAGTCAAAGTTAAGATGGAAATTGTTCATCAAAATCATTCAAGTAAGTCATTGTCAATGTAAAGTTATAAATGTGGGGTGCATGACCGATTCTACCCAACACCCAATTTTTATGGTCAAGAGTCTATGAAAATTCATTTGACATGTCTATTCATTAAATGAATTCCAATGCAAAGAGTTTGGTTGAGTCAACTTTGAAGTCACAGTAAAGTCAAAGTATGTTAAGTACATAGGGTCATAAGTGTCTTCTTAGAAGTTTATTAAGTCTAGTAAGAAACATATTCACAAAGAATGTTATGGAATAAGACTTCATGAATGAAGAAAACTGATAAATATGCTAATAGAAACACAAGGAAAAAAATAATATCTTTCACAAGACTTTGGCGACAAGAAGAAATCCTCAAGCTAGGAAGCTTGAATAGAGTAGAGTAAAGAGTAGGTAAATCTTAGAGTGAAGGTCCAAGGAGAATAAGGACCAATAGAAATACCAATAGGCCAGGTTGAGAGGGAAACATAGATGAGATGTTCTTTTAGCGGGGTGAAATAAACTTGCTACAAATAAGAGGAAAATTGAAACCACAATAAAGGTGAGTACAATAAATCTAAGGAAGTGAAGTGTTTGATAGAAATAAATTGAATATAGAAAAGAAGATTTGATAAATAAAATAATGAACATGAAGGAGGAAGTTACAAATATGGCACTTAAAAGGTATCAGAAGAAGTCGAAGAAGGAAATAAGTAGTTGGGGGCATTGATGAAATAGATGAGGAACATGAAGAAAATTTGTAGACCATAGAGAGGAATAAGAGAAGAGGGATTTAGAGAAGGTTACATATCTGATGAGAAGAACCACAAGAAGATATGGGAGTAAAAAAAGAGAATGAAATTGTAAAATAAAGGGTCATAAAGGAAATCGTGATGGGAAGCTCTAGAACTCAATTAGAAATTCCTATGTATGAAGGAAATATTAATGTATAAGACTTGATTGAAAATATTGCAACCATGGTCAAATATTTTGAATACGAGAAAGCAACAAATAATAAAATATGATGTTTGTTGTTATAATATTGAAATGACATGTCTCATTATGGTTGGATATAATTTAGAACTAAATAAGTAAGAAAAGTAAGAAATTAATCACATCATGTGATAGAATGGTAGTTAATATCAAATCTAAATTCATGCCAAAGGACTACTACACATAGTCATTCAAGAGAGTTCAAACTATGGGAAAAAATGAAATGTGTGTGAAATATTATATAGAGGAATTTTATAAGTTGAGTATAAGGATAGGTGACAGAAAAATATGTAAATAAGGTAGCAAGGTATAAAAGTGGTCTAAATTTCATCATTCAAGGTGATATTTGTCGATTGCCTCTAAGAACAGTGGGGTAAGCCTATCAACTTGCACTTAAAGAATATGACAAGTTGTCCAGGAATCAAAATCAATATCCAAAAGATAGAAACAAATATTTTAGAGGTAAGAGGTAGTACGATGACAACAATTAAATTCATCTTTATGAGGGAAGAGAAAATCTTTGTATATTTGAGAAAGGAAAAGAAGCAAAAATAAAAAAGGTACAATTTTACACGTATGAGGCACAAAATGATATAACAGACTATACATACGTGGATGAAGTGAAGGAAATAATAAATAATATGCATACAACTTTCTTTCAAGTTGTCCTGGTACCTATCTACATGAAATTAATTTTAATGGTTGAAGATGGTCTCTAGAATCCTAATATACAAATTGTTTTCTTTAACATGTTAACTTCAAGTATAGGTGTAATCAAGGAAGACAAGAACATATTTAAGGTGAAAACTAAAGAGATAACTAATGAAAATATTTTATTTATGTAGATGAAATTGTTATGTTATTGTAAAAATCAATTTCAAGAATACATTGAGTTTCTATATGAAAACATTAAAGTATAATTGAGAAAAAAAAACATATATATATATATCTCACAAATAAACCTTTGGATCTAGGAGGACAATATTTGAAGAAAACATTTGATTTTGTAGGTGCGCCTAAATTTATTTTAGAAATTCAAGTGAAGGCTACAATATTGAATAATTTATGAACAAGTGTTTATTGGCAGTGTTTGTATGTTGGCATTGAAGTCAACCTAGTTTGAATGATATTTTTATGCATGGTCTTGATGAATTGTTGATTCTAGGTGGTTATATTGATAAGATATTGGTGCTACAGGTGATTAAAATGATCCTCTATAGTGGAATCATGATGGGGTTGAAGCTGGTAGCAGATATGGCCAGTGAATCCTTGAGTTTTCAAAGTATATAGAGACTATCAAAGTCTTAGCACTCACACCAAATGGCACTGACAAACTGTCGCGGTCTTCTCATGTCCTTCTAGTGACAATGGTTGTGGGATTTCTAGCCTGTGCCTATGACACTGCCCGTAGGTATGAAAAGGAAAAGTTGTGGCTTTCACCATTTAATTTTCCCATGGTATTGGTTGAGAATGTTCAATTTGAATTTCTCTTAATTAATCATTTAATTCGTTCTTTAAGGAGTTATACGAATGATGTTATTAGAATTTTATTTGGTCGAATATGTGAATAGTTTTAAATGCATATTTGATTGCCATTTCAAAGGTTCAATGAGTAAGATAATAATTTGACCCAAAAATATATATTTGTGCATTCACATAGGTAAAGTGACAATATGAAGTGACAAAACAAATCCTTGTTAACTATGCACAGGTACCTTGAGACCGATGGGATATTCTACATTGTTAATAAGTTGTTTCAAATATTAGATGTCATAGATGGTGTGAACGTTAACCTGTGTAGAAGTGAAATGATGAATCTAATATAAGTCTTGGAGACAAAGTATGTACTATAGCCTTAGTGTAATGATATTTGATGCAGTAGCATCTAAACATCCCTCATTAAATCAATCCAAAGTCAGAAAAGAGGAAACATGGATACTTTTTGTAAATCATAAAAATTTGTTAAAACAGAACTAAATTTATGGAACTGATAATGTTTAATTAATTGTAATTATTTTCGATGTATGCATAACGAAAAATTTAGGGGTTTGTTTGAGCAATTGAGGGAGAAAAATTGTGGGTCTTAGATGACCCACGCTCTTGAAAAAATATGTATAAAGAGTTTGTGTTGTGTGACAGAGAGTGTGTGAGAGGATAAAATGTAGTCGCAGGAGAATTTGTGACTAAGGATGAGATGCCTTAGACTATAATAAAATTTTGTATATAATTGGAATACGTGTGAATTTCTATGTTTCTGAGTATTGGTTACTTATAGTTTATATTTATGAGTTAAATTATGTATTAAGATTTTACTGATCGGCCATTGATCACTATAAGGATCGATGGTGATTCAATAATAATATCATATTACAAACAAGGAATTAGCTAATAACAGCAAGGAGCATGGTGAATCTAGCTGGCAGAAGAAACAATTTAATTGTGTAGATGCGAATTTGTTGGAAAAAAGTCAAGATTAAGCATGTATAAGCAGAATAGTGAAGTGGTTTTTTAAATTCGGTCAATGATATATCGCATAGCTTTAAGATGGGAGGATGTATTTATTTTATCTGTGTGATAAAATGAGGTGATGACACGTAACCTCAAGGAAACCACTTATTTCGCATGGGTTCAAAAAGGTTATCCATCAGGCTAGTTAGCATGCGATAACGCGATGGTCGTTGGATAAATTATTGGATCAACGACAGAGACCTCATCATTATTTAGGATAATGAAATTGCGATTTAAGAGGATTGACAACTGTCTGATCTTCGATCGATGGTTATCGCGATTAAAGTGGATCAGGGTTTAAATCCTCAATCAGACCCAATGTTTTATAAACCTGATTTAATAATTCAAGTTGTCCGCCCGGTATTCAACAGATCCGACAATATTCGAATCAAGGTTTTCAAATCGACGAATATCGCATAATTAGATGGATGTGTTTTAAATCTGTAAATGGATGTGATGGTTACAGAATGCTCAGTTCCCTGTGTGGCTATGTTCAAAGGGATCAAAAGATTCATTGTCAAGGCTTAGAACGATGACTTGGTTAAGCTCCGATATATATACGTCGGCCCAAACCCAATAGGTCCGTCATTACCTTATCAAAATTGTAGCTTTTCATGCATTGATAGTTGCATGTTTCATTTTTAAAATATGCAGTTTCACTGCATCAAAGTGGTATCAAAGCGGGAAAAGTTTTCTTGCGAGAAAGAAATTGCATGCGAGGAAGAAGAGGTACAATTTTGTTGAAGATTTGTAAGCTTGTAATCTTTATATTTTTGTGTAGGTGAGAAAATTGCAGCAGCCTAGAGCAAGAGTTCTCAAATGGTTCCAAAGGGAAGAACTGGAGAGATGCCAAAAGACTAAGCTCAGAGGAGAGAAGCTTGGTGAGGTATCATGTAGCAGGGAGGACTTGCTATTACAGAGGTTTTTCCGCAGCTCACGGAAAGATCACAAAGGGAAATTCCACAAAGGATGTGGGTAGAATTGCTAAGAGATGAAGAAGACATATGACCAGGAGGTCATAAAATTTTTGTACCTCGGGAGTCAGATGTAGGAGCATCCAAAGATCCTCATTAAAATCAGAATCCAAAGTTGTGAAAGAGAAAACATGGACAATCATTGTAAGCTTGGGAAAAATTTGTTAAAACAGAACTAAATTTATGGAACTGATAATGTTTAATTAATTGTAATTATTTTCGATGTATGCATAACGAAAAATTTAGGGGTTTGTTTGAGCAATTGAGGGAGAAAAATTGTGGGTCTTAGATGACCCACGCTCTTGAAAAAATATGTATAAAGAGTTTGTGTTGTGTGACAGAGAGTGTGTGAGAGGATAAAATGTAGTCGCAGGAGAATTTGTGACTAAGGATGAGATGCCTTAGACTATAATAAAATTTTGTATATAATTGGAATACGTGTGAATTTCTATGTTTCTGAGTATTGGTTACTTATAGTTTATATTTATGAGTTAAATTATGTATTAAGATTTTACTGATCGGCCATTGATCACTATAAGGATCGATGGTGATTCAATAATAATATCATATTACAAACAAGGAATTAGCTAATAACAGCAAGGAGCATGGTGAATCTAGCTGGCAGAAGAAACAATTTAATTGTGTAGATGCGAATTTGTTGGAAAAAAGTCAAGATTAAGCATGTATAAGCAGAATAGTGAAGTGGTTTTTTAAATTCGGTCAATGATATATCGCATAGCTTTAAGATGGGAGGATGTATTTATTTTATCTGTGTGATAAAATGAGGTGATGACACGTAACCTCAAGGAAACCACTTATTTCGCATGGGTTCAAAAAGGTTATCCATCAGGCTAGTTAGCATGCGATAACGCGATGGTCGTTGGATAAATTATTGGATCAACGACAGAGACCTCATCATTATTTAGGATAATGAAATTGCGATTTAAGAGGATTGACAACTGTCTGATCTTCGATCGATGGTTATCGCGATTAAAGTGGATCAGGGTTTAAATCCTCAATCAGACCCAATGTTTTATAAACCTGATTTAATAATTCAAGTTGTCCGCCCGGTATTCAACAGATCCGACAATATTCGAATCAAGGTTTTCAAATCGACGAATATCGCATAATTAGATGGATGTGTTTTAAATCTGTAAATGGATGTGATATTTTATAAGTTTAAAGTAGAATGCCTTTTGTTTTCCTGTGTTAAGTGTTCAAAGTGGGACCGGCATCTGTTGTTCAAGGTTTATGGAAATTGCTGATTTGTTTGCTTTCGATATATATACTTGGGCCCATAGCCCACAGGTCCACGGATTTTGAAGAAAATTGCAGCTTTGCTACACAGTGGAGAAGGGTTGCAGGTTTCATTTTGAAAATATGCATTTTCACTGCATCAATATTTTTCCAATGGGATCAAATTGTTTGTATCTTGTAACAATATCTATGTATGTATGGAATCCTAATGTGTTTTGTAGTGTGATTCATTTGAAGTTGAATGTAAACCTATGCATGAAAGTCACTAAAAAATGTAGTGAGTTTCGTTTATTTTTCTGTACCTGTAATTTAGTCAACCATAGATATCAGAGGAAAATACAATTGTAGTAGAGTATTTTTTATTCTATGATATAAACCTTGTCACAATGCTAGTTTTTTATAGTTAAAGCTAATATATGTTCTCATGCATTTTATATGGTCATGTATTGTTATTATCATGGGGATTGAGTTTGTGAGTGAGAGATGTCTTTCCATGAGTCTTGTTGCTACTAATACATTAAAGATATGTATGCTGAGTGAGAGAGTGAGTTGTTGTTGTTAGGTGGATGAGAGTTTATATTTCTACTAGGGTTCTATCTAGTTGATGTGTTGGGAAAATTGTTTTGATGAGGAAAGTATCTATACATTGTTGTCAAGAGTGAGAGAGGTTTTGGCAGGCATATGTATTGTATAAGTAGAGAATATTTTGTATCTTATTGTTATTCAATAGAGTATGTTTGGGTACAATATGAAAATGGATGAAAGGGTGATCCAAAGTGATTGCAGAGGTTGGACGCTCTGGAAAATATTGTCTTATAAGTGAATGTAGACTTTCACAGTTGTTCATATTGTATAATATTTTCGAAATAAAACTATGTAAACAACTTTAACTTGTACAAAATTTTAGGTGCACACTCCACCCATCATTAGGGACTCCAAATATTTGATTATGATTAAAAAAGTACTAAGATTCCTTTAAATAGTCAATAAAAAAAAGTAGTCATTACTAGAATATAGGTAAAAGGTTAAATTGGAAATACATTTTATTAATTATATAAGGTGCAAAAGTAATCAAAAGAAGGAGATGGGTGTTCCTAGTTGGTATACTGGCCAAAAAATTGTTGAACAGGTGGTGGATCCTTGTTGGTTGTGGCAAACATACTTCATATAGAGGAGTAGTGGCTCCAACATAGTTGGGGCTAGCACATGAATGCAAAATAGATTTAATATTAATAAAGAAGAAAGTAGTAAAGCAATAGGGTTGTTTTTCTCCCCTTGACGGTTTCCACCAGAAACACTTTTTTTCTATGTTTGTGCTTAACTTAATGCTTATGTGTACTATCATGTTATGATATTTTGATTATTTAATCAACACAAAAGGGGTTAAAAATGTATAAAATGAATAAATATTGATTCACCCCCCTCCCCCCCTGCGTCTCTTAGTAGTGGTATGGTTTTCACCAATTGGTATCAGAGCCGATTCCCTCAAGTGAAAATTGATTGCTGGTAGATCGAGGACCTATTACTAAGAGTAAGAAGAAGATGTCTTAGAAAATAAGGGGTTTAAAATAGTCTAAAAGTAATTTATATCCAAAATAAACCATCTTTTTCATGATTAAGTATGTCGAAGATAGTCAAGAAGGTAGATCATATATTGTATTTTTCTTCAATTGTGAAAGTGATGGTCATTTTACATCTAGTTTTCCATTTCTTGGTAAAAATAGTGATGATTATTTTTTTGAGAATATCAATCTAGAAGATGATAATTATTCAGTTGAAATTCATTTTCCAAGTGTAAATAAAACTAATTGTCATATCGATAAATCAAGATTAGTAAGTTCTGAAGATGAAAAGAAAATATAAATAGTAACACTTGAAGCTGACATTGAAAGGATGACAACTAAGAAAAAAAACCAATAGAATTTAATACAAATATTTGTTGAGAGGGAATAAATCTTCAAAGAATAAATAATTAGACTAAAAAATAAGCTAGAAGAAGAAAGGAGAGTTGAAGAGTGAATGAGAAAGTAGTATAAAGACAAAGAAGATCAATGTGAAATATTGGAAGCTGAAAAAGTTTCATTAAAAAGAGATATAGAGAAGAAAACCTCTCACCTTAAATTGGAAAAGAGTAGCCAAAAGTATCCCTCCATTAAATCAAATCTTAGCCTTCATAAAGTAGAAACCAATTTAGAAACAGCTACGGGAAAATCAGGGAATAGTAGCAGTGAGAGAAAAAGTAAAGGAAGCCAAAAACAAAATTAAGAACCAAAGAAAGTTCCAAGAAAATATCTTTCATCAAGAATATTATTTGTACCCTTGGGATATGTCAAGTGATTTATTTGTCATAAACTTGGAAATATTACAGTGGATTGCAAAAGTAAAAGAATCAAATATTCTCAGTATAATATATATCAGAAGATGTATCCGAATATAAAACCCTCTCAAGACTATTAGGTATATCATCTACAATTATGTATACCAATTATTTTTATGGCTATTGTTACTTATGCAATGAATTTGGCCATAAGACTATTGATTGAAAATTTTCTACAAAGATTAGGAATGTAAGGAAGATTAACAACAAAATATATGAATCGTTCCCCTATTCCTTGGCTACCTAAGGTGTTATGTGTGTGACAACCTTGGCCATATAGCTAAATATTTCAAGCTTCCCGTGATCTTTAAGGAATCCAATAAAAAGTGAAGGTCATTCAAATCCAACAAGAAATGAAGATAAGAAGAGATGTGCTTGTCAGATATCAACCCATCAAAGTTTGGAAGGAGCAATAATAAACTTCACTGAAAACTGAGGCATGTATGCTATCAAGAGGAGGATACAGAAACATCTTGAGATTGCATGAATGATCATTTAAAATGAAACCATAAAAAAAAAACATTGTGTGTGTATAGATATGCATGTTAAGAGGGAGTCACATGAGCTTAGGGGCAACTACACATAGTTTAATTTTCATCTCTGGTTTATTTTCATTTCAACTTCATAATTTTTGATTCAGCCATATAAATTTTTGGTATAATTAAAGAAACAATTTTCTGAATACCTAATAATGATTTTAAAGGCATGGAAACCAAACATATGACAAGCATGTGCATGTTCATGCTTCTGGTATAAAGTGAGTGGGGTTTTCTCCTTCTTACTTGACTGATGTAATTACTTCTATATGTGATGAAAATACATGTTGCAAGATCATTTTTGGTATCAATTATTGATTGATATATGTTGATAGGGTTTTTGAGTAAAATTTTGTATTACCAAAGTTTATGTTAGTTTTGGTTGTTCATGATTATCCTCTTCATGTTGGCCATATGCTGCAATTTTTTTTATATTACTAATGATTGAATCTACTGAGACTGTGGTGATTAGGTTTTTGATAGAAAACTTGTGAATGAGCATATTAGCAAGAGAATGAATTATTCAGGGAGAAACTTGTCAAGGATTGAAATCATATTCTAGAAACAAGTGAAGAGATGTTGCATGTTCATGGGGAGAATTTTTAATGCTTCCAATGGACTAGGATGTTGTTGGAATTATGATATTCTTAGAGGATATCATCATGCTCATCATGATAAGCTTGATATTGGTTTAAGTAGGGGTTACCAGTGCTCCATGATGATGGACGCATGTTGATAGAGAAAATGATGAATTTTTATAATTATGCTTCAAATGGTTGAGGCAAGAAAGTATGTCCACTGAAGTTGGTGCAACTAGGGTTTTGATGGAAAAACCATTACTATTGTTGTTCTATGGATCAAGGTTAACAATTTTTGTAGAAATATATGTACTCCTCAAGTTGTTGATTTAATAGCTTCCCATGTATCTTGTGTCAATTGGTATGTTTATTTTTTTTTTGCGACATGATGATTGGTTGTGAATGAGTTGTGGATACTTCTTTGAGAGAATGTTGATGTATTGTTTCATTTTTTGATTATATGTGTTGATGTTCAAGAGTCATGGTACGTTTCTTGTTATTTTTTTCTCTAGTGTTAGGATTTTTTTGTAGGAGTATGGCTGTATGTTGTTGAGCCTCACTGAGAATATAGTGCTATATTGATGAGGAGGATCATTGAATCCCCTTTGTACATTGTGATGTTGTTGAGACATTATATTATGGCTCGAGAGTTAAGAGATTATGTATATATTAGTTTTATATGTTGTTGATGAATTTGATATCATGTACAGTTCAGAGGACAATACTAGTATTGTTGCTCATATATGACATATATTACTAACCATTACATATTATATATTGTTGTCAAAGCTAAGTGTGAGTGTATGCATTGATGAGATGTTTTTGGTCAGAGCATGTGAGGGTAGAAAAGTTGTTATTGCTAAGATGGATTCCTTATTTAATTTTCAGATAGAGATGACCGAGTATGTTATTGGAATATTGGTTACTAATCAGTGGTTTTTCACGCGAATGTTGGCATAGTTGGTCTGGTTCGCAAAGTGTTTCCCTTTGCCATTGATGTGAAAGGGGGAGAGATAAATTTCAGATGATATGGTGTTTGCAGGAGGTTTCCATTAAATCAGATCCGAGCCTTCATAAAGGAGAAACCAATTTAGAAACAACTACGGGAAAATCAGGGAATAGTAGCAGCGAGAGAAAAAATAAAGGAACCCAACAGGAAAATTAAGAACCAAAGAATGTTCTAAGAAAATATATTTCATCAATAATATTACTTGTACCCTTGGGATGTATACGTTATTTATGTTGGCACATGATGCAGAAAGGTTGGGTTCCATAACCATGAAGATGATGACAACCTATTTGACGAAGTTGTTCTTGACTTGATGAGCTTGCTAAATAATGTAAATCTGATGTATCTACAATCAGTACATAAGGTAATGATGAAAGGAATTTCAGTATGTGCCAGAACATTGATGAAAAGTGTGTGTCTCAAGGCATACGCGGGTTTGTCTAGGAGAAGTAGCGTATGCACGTGGGAATTAATGTCACAAGTCGCGTATGCTCAAATGCGCTCTAAATATGTAAAACAAGGGGTAAATACCATGGTTTTGACCCATTGTATTAAGCGCTGGATTGTCTATGAGATCCCGTCCAGGAATACCATTGGAAGTTATGTGGTTTTGGCTCATGGTATTGATAAAGGGTAACCCTATATAAGGAGAGGAAATTCATTGTGCAAGTGTGTGCATGTGTCTGGGCTTTGATGAATACTTCACTCTGAAGTATATCTGTATGGTTGAACCCTGTTCCTAATTGATAGATTTGAATCTATGATGCACCTATGAACATGATGAAGGCTCAAGATCTCTAGATCTAGAAATGGTGAATGTCAAGGATGATTTGAAAAGAAGTGAAGAAGACCTGGCGCAATCCTGTTGAAGAGATTGAAGAAATCTGGGTAAGTTTATAGATCTGGTCTGTACTGCAAAGTTTATCTTTTATAGATCTATACGCAGGTTCGTTTCATGAAAAGCGCGTGTATACGCGAGTCTATGGAAAGAAAAGCGCGTATGCGCAGTTAGGGTTTTTCCCTGAAAAATGCACTGAAGTATATGCGGGTTCGTCTTTTGGAAAGAGCGTATATACGCGGGTCTGATTAAATAAAAGCGCGTATGATTTCTGATCTAATGGTTGCTGAAGGTTGAATGTGTTTCTGCATATCTATTCTGAAGTCTGGGTTATATCTGATATTCTGGTTACAGTGGTCTCACTGTTCTGTTTGAAGCATTGAGCAAGGTATGATTATTGATAAGTGAAGGGTTGTGTTGAAGCTGTTTGATCCAGTTTGAAAATTGATGAAACGTCCGCAGCAGGCCGAGGGTCGGCCTTCCGCCGGGTCGTAGCTCCTTCCAGATAGGTCAACCGAGAGAAGGTTGTAGCCTTCTCGCAGTAGGTGCCTCGCATGCTGGTTTGAGTCCGCACCGGCCAAGACATGATCAGAAGAAGTTTTCAATAATAAATTTTGGGCCGAAGCCATGCACAGTAAGCTTCCTTAATTGGGTTTCCACCTAAAAACTCGGTGTTTGCAGTGTGTTGCTTATGTGTGATGATTATTCGTTCGTCCGCAATTGCCATCGTTCGAAATATCCGATGAATGAATAATGTAATGATCTCGAATAAGATTCAAACACATAATTAGATCTCTTGGACATACGCAATTTCCGTAGTTGACACGTAGAGTTCTGTAAAGGATATCCGCATATATACGCTAGTTTCCTTCAGTAAAGTAGCGTATGGGTTTTTAGAAGGGAAAAAGTAAAAATTTGATTGTCTGCACTAAATACTGATTCACCCCCCCCCCCCCCCTCTCAGTATTTTCCCCAACAATTGGTATCAGAGCAGGTCCTTATGAAAAGGCTTAACCGCTAGAAGGAAGTTCAAGCAAGATGAGGAATCAAGAGGGAACAACATCCATCAAGCCTCCGCTCTTCAACGGAAGTAATTTAATCTTCTAGAAAATAAGGATGAGGTCCTATCTTCAGTCTATGGGAGTAGATATATGGGCCATTGTTGAACAAGGATATCAATATCCAGCCACTGTACCAACAGATGCAACAGAAAAGAAGAATTATGAAACAAATGAAAAGGAGGTCAATGCTCTATTAGGAAGTCTAACTGAATCAAAATTTGTCAAGGTCATGCAGCTGAATACAGCAAAGGCAATATGGGACAAAATCATTCTAAGTTATGAAGGTGATGCAAAGGTAAAAAGTGCAAAACTCCAAACTCTCAGAATTGAATATGAAAAGTTAAGAATGCATAGTGATGAGAGTATTGCTAGTTTCTTTTTACGTCTTGATGACATTGTAAATCATATGAGAAATATAGGAGAAACAATAGCAGAATCTACTTTGGTTGAGAAAATCTTGAGATCACTAACGACAAAATTTGAGTCAAAAGTTTATGCTCTTGAAGAAAAACAGGATCTTCAAAACCTTACTGTGGTGCAACTTCATGGCATTCTAACTGCTTATGAAATGAGAAGAGGAGGACCATCTGAAGTCAAAGAAGACGTATTTAGAGCTTCTACAAAAGGGAAAGAATTTCAAGAAGCAGAAGGATCGGGATATATTTCAGAAGAAGAGGAGGCAAACTTTGTAAAGAAACTTCAACTTGGTACGGATGGTTTAGAGGTAAGCTTCCTTTCAAATGCTTTAATTGTGGAAGAGTTGGTCACTATGTTGCTAAGTGTCCTTACAAAGAAACACCTGCTAAAGGAAAGGAAGTAGCAAGAAGAAATAAGAACCGGTCTAGCACTAGAAAAAGTTACTATACTCATGAAGATAGTGATGGGTTATCTGATAGTGAGGAAGAAGGTGAACAAGATCTTAGACTTCTTATGGCTTTTGAAAATGAATCTAAAGAAGAAAAGGATACTTTTATGGATGCTCTAGAGGACAATTATTTTCTTAATGAAAACAATCAACTCAAAATATGCTTAGAAGAAAGTAAAATAATCATAGAGACTCTGAAAAATCAGATTGAAGAAGAGAAGAAGCACAATGAAAAATTAGAATGTGAAGTGATAAGTCTAAGAAAAGAACTTGGGAAAGTAAAGACTCTGAATCTTAGATTTTCTAAAGGATCTGAAACCTTAGATGAGATTATCAAGGTATAACGTTCTCCTCTTATAAAGACAGGTCTTGGATATATCGGAGAATCTTCTCAGGCTTCAGCACCAAATTATCTAAAAGTAGCTACAACTGGTCTACAACATTCTTCCACTCAGCAAAGGGATAAATAATGTTCACAGGTAAAGCATGATCAACTTAAGTCAAAGAACTTCAACACGAATAATTTTCAAAGGAACACCAACCAACAGGTAAATTCAATTAGAAGATTTCATGATCGCAGAAATTTATACTTCAATGGACAATGTTTCTTATGTCACAATTTTGGTCATAAAGCTGCTCAATGTGTTGCATATAAAACTATCATGACAAGAGAAGCAAGAAAGAAAAGGATTGATATTGGAACAAAGAAGAATACCTATAACAACTTTTCTCCTCTTCAAAATGAAGTTGAATGCACTTATTGCAATAACTTTGGCCATGAAGAATTTGAATGCAGAAGCAAAGTCCAGCCAAAAGAACATGTTCCTTCAAACACCGAAGTATGGAAAAAGAAGGATTTACAGGTTAAAAATTGTGGCATAGATTTATTTGAAGAAGGTGAAGAAAATCAATGGTACATTGATAGTGGATGCTCGAAACACATGACAGGTGACAAAAACAAACTTCATGCATATAGTGCTCTAGAAAAGGAAAAGAATGTTACTTTTGGAAATGATACACCTGCTGTTATTAAAGGAAAAGGGTCTATTTTCCTAAAAGAAAAGGTGAAAGCCAATAATTTCATGTATGTGGATGGATTAAAACATAACTTGTTAAGTGTAAGTCAAATGTGTGACCAAGGAACTGAAGTTGTCTTTAGTTCAAAAGAATGTGTGGTACATGATCTTGATACAGGTAAAACAATTATAAAAGGAAACAGAACTCCAAGTAACCTGTATGTATTAAAGAACTGCAAAGCACAATGTTACTTGAGCAAATCTTCAGAAAATTGGTTATGGCATAGAAGGTTGGGGCATCTGAGCTTCTCTCAAATCAACAAGTCAAGCAGACTTAAAGTTGTTCGTGGTCTTCCCAATATTACTCTTCCTGAAAATATCATATGTAAATCTTGCCAATTCGATAAGCAGACCATAGTGCAATTTAATGCCAAGGAAGGATCATCAAGTGGGCCTCTTGAACTTATTCATACAGATATATGTGGACCTATGAGGAAAAAGTCACCACGTAGTGAAGAATACTATATCTTATTTATTGATGATTTCTCTAGAATGTGTTGGATTGGGTTGCTTAAACACAAAGATGAAGCATTTGAGAAATTTCAGATATTCAAAGCTTTGGTTGAAAATGAATTAGATCTAAAAATCAAATGTCTTAGATCTGACCGAGGAGGTGAATATACATCAAATGAATTCCTTGAATTTTGTGAACAACATGGCATAAAAAGACAGTTTTCTGTAGCAGGCACTCCACAACAGAATGGTGTAGCAGAAAGAATGAATAGAACAGTTCAACAAATGGCTAGAGCCATGCTTGATGATTTCGGAACACCTGACACATTTTGGGGAGAAGCAGCTCATACAGCGGTAAATATTCTCAACAAGGCACATGTTCGTGTAAATAGTGACAAAACGCCATATGAACTCTGGTATGGTAATCCTCCCACTGTGAAGCATTTTAAATTTTTTGGGAGCAAATGTTTTATCAAAAATAATGATGAAAATCTTGGCAAGTTTGAACCAAGAGCAGATGAAGGTATACTTCTTGGTTATTCCTCTCAAAGTAAAGCATATAAATGTTACAATAGAAGACTTCGAAATATTGTTGAATGTATTGATGTTGTTATTGATGAGTCTCCTGCAGCTCCAAAAGAAGAAAAACAAACAACAAATGAAGGTGATGATGACGTATATCCTTCTATGTCAAATAGAAATGAATAGGGCAGTGAGCCAGATCAAGTACGGAGATGATTTATCGAAAAAGCTCCATCCGGATATGTTGAAAAGAATCATCAAGAATCTCAAATTTTGGGATAATTTTATGGATGCTCTAGAGGACAATGATTTTCTTAATGAAAACAATCAACTCAAAATATGCTTAGAAGAAAGTAAAATAATCATAGAGACTCTGAAAAATCAGATTGAAGAAGAGAAGAAGCACAATGAAAAATTAGAATGTGAAGTGGTAAGTCTAAGAAAATAACTTGAGAAAGTAAAGAATTTGAATCTTAGATTTTCTAAAGGATCTGAAACCTTGGATGAAATTATCAAGGTACAACGTTCTCCTCTTATAAAGACAGGTCTTGGATATATCGGAGAATCTTCTCAGGCTTCAGCACCAAACTATCTAAAAGCAGCTACAACTGGTCTACAACATTCTGCCACTCAGCAAAGGGATAAAGACCCCTCATAGGTAAAGCATGATCAGCTCAAGTCAAGGAACTTCAACTCAAATACTCTTCAAAGGAACACCAACCAGTAGGTAAATTCAAATAGAAGATTTCATGATCGCAGAAATTTCTACTTCAATGGACAATGTTTCTCATGTCACAATTTTGGTCATAAAGCTGTTCAATGTGTTGCATATAAAACTATCATGACAAGAGAAGCAAGAAAGAAAAGGACTGATATTGGAACAAAGAAGAATACCTATAACAACTTTTCTCCTCTTCAAAAGGAAGTTGAATGTACTTATTGCAATAACTTTGGCCATGAAGAATCTGAATGCAGGAGCAAAGTCCAGCCAAAAGAACATGTTCCTTCAAGCACCAAAGTATGGAAAAATAAGGATTTACAGGTTGAAAATTGTGGCATAGCTTTATTTGCAGAAGGTGAAGAAAATCAATGGTACATTGATAGCGGATGCTCAAAACACATGACAGGTGACAAGAACAAACTTCTTGCATATAGTTCTCTAGAAAAGGAAAAGAATGTTACTTTTGGAAATGATACACCTGTTGTTATTAAAGGAAAAGGGTCTGTTTTCCTAAAAGAAAAAGTGAAAGCCAATAATGTCATGTATGTGGATGGATTAAAACATAACTTGTTAAGTGTAAGTCAAATGTGTGACCAAGGAACTGAAGTTGTCTTTAGTTCAAAAGAATGTGTGGTACGTGATCTTGATATAGGTAAAACAATTATAAAAGGAAACAGAACTCCAAGTAACCTGTATGTATTAAAGAACTGCAAAGAACAATGTTACTTGAGAAAATCTTCAGAAAATTGGTTATGGCATAGAAGGTTGGGGCATCTGAGCTTCTCTCAAATCAACAAGTCAAGCAGACTTAAAGTTGTTCGTGGTCTTCCCAATATTACTCTTCCTGAAAATATCATATGTAAATCTTGCCAATTCGGTAAGCAGACCAGAGTGCAATTTAATGCCAAGGAAGGATCATCAAATGGGCCTCTTGAACTTATTCATACAGATATTTGTGGACCTATGAGGAAAAATTCACCACGTGGTGAAGAATACTATATCTTGCTTATTGATGATTTCTATAGAATGTGTTGGATTGGGTTGCTTAAACACAAAGATGAAGCATTTGAGAAATTTCAGATATTCAAAGCTCTAGTTGAAAATGAATTAGATCTAAAAATCAAATGTCTTAGATCTGATCGAGGAGGTGAATATACATCAAATGAATTCCTTGAATTTTGTGAACAACATGGCATAAAAAGACAGTTTTCTGTAGCAGGCACTCCACAACAGAATGGTGTAGTAGAAAGAATGAATAGAACAGTTCAAAAAATGGCTAGAGCCATGCTTGATGATTCCGGAACACCTGACACATTTTGGGGAGAAGCAGCTCATACAGCGGTAAATATTCTCAACAAGGCACATGTTCGTGTAAATAGTGACAAAACGCCATATGAACTTTGGTATGGTAATCCTCCCACTGTGAAGCATTTTAAAGTTTTTGGGAGCAAATGTTTTATCAAAAATAATGATGAAAATCTTGGCAAGTTTGAACCAAGAGCAGATGAAGGTATACTTCTTGGTTATTCCTCTCAAAGTAAAGCATATAAATGTTACAATAGAAGACTTCGAAAGATTTTTGAATGTATTGATGTTGTTATTGATGAGTCTCCTGCAGCTCCAAAAGAAGAAAAACAAACAACAGATGAAGGTGATGATGACGTATATCCTTCTACATCAAATAGAAATGATACAGATAGTGAACCCAATGAAGAATCTGGAGATGATTTATCTGAAAAAGCTCCATCCAGATATGTTCAAAAGAACCATCCAGAATCTCAAATTTTGGGTGACAAGGGATCAGGTGTACAAACAAGAAGGACTCTTGTGGGATCCTCTAGCTATTTGGCATTTCTATCCACTGTTGAACCACACAATATCAATCAAGCTAGCAAAGATGAATGTTGGATTCAAGCCATGAATGAAGAGCTTGATCAAATTGAAAAGAATCACACTTGGGAGTTAGTTCCAAGACCACATGATAAAAATGTCATTGGAACTAAATGGATATTCAAAAACAAGTGAAATGAAAATGGGGATGTTGTAAGAAACAAAGATAGACTTGTTTGCAAGGGGTACACTCAACAAGAAGGTATAGACTTTGAAGAAAATTTTGCTCCTGTAGCTAGACTTGAAGCTATAAGAATTTTTCTTGCCTTCTCAAGCTTTCAACAAATCAAAGTTTATCAAATGGATGTTAAATCTGCTTTTCTCAATGGTGATCTAGAAGAAGAGGTTTATATAGAACAACCAGAAGGATTCATTTTGGGAAATGATATAAATCTTGTTTGTAGACTTAAAAAGGCTCGATATGGTCTCAAACAAGCTCCAAGGGCATGGTATTATCGTCTTGACAAATATCTTCATCAACAAGGATTTTCAAAGGGGTCTGCTGACAGCAACTTATACACAAAAATTGAAAATGATAAATTATTGATTGTGATTGTATATGTTGATGATATCATCTTTGGAAGTAATGAAGAATATATGAGTCAGAAATTTGCTTCTGTTATGCAGCAAGAATTTGAAATGTCTTTACTTGGGGAACTAACATTCTTTCTTGGCTTGCAAGTACATCAAACTACATATGGTATATTCTTATCACAAGAAAAATACCTTAAGAAAATTATGAAGAAGTATGGCATGGAATAATGCAAACCTGTAAGTACACCAATGATGACTGGATGTAATCTCAGTTCTCATGATGATTCTCCCACGGTGAATCAACCAGAATACAGATCTATGATTGGAAGTCTACTCTATCTCACTGGGACTAGACCAGACATTATGCATGTAGTTGGGATTGTTGGGCGATTCCAAGCTAATCCAAAAGAGTCTCACCTTCAGGCTGTTAAAATAATATTCAAATATCTACAAGGAACTCAAGACTTTGGACTATGGTATCCAAAGAATGCTGATCTTACTCTTCATGCTTACACTGATGCAGATTGGGCTGGAAATGTTGATGATCGGAAAAGCACTAGTGGTGGTGCATTCTATATGGGGCCCCGGTTAGTATCTTGGTTCAGCAAGAAACAAAGTTCTATTGCTTTATCTACAGCAGAAGCAGAATATGTGGTTGCCGCATCTTGTTGCACTCAACTCCTTTGGATGATGCAAACCTTGCAAGATTTTCAAATCAAATGTACACCTCCTATCTCCATTATGTGTGATAACAAAAGTGCCATTAGTATCTCAAAGAATCCTATTATGCATTCAAAGACCAAGCACATTCCCATCAAGTATCACTTCTTACGTGAACAAGTGCTTGAACAAAAGGTGAAGTTGGAGTATGTTCCCTCCAAAGAACAAGTTGCTGATATATTTACCAAACCTCTGCCTAGGGAAGCATTCGAATATCTCAGACAGAAGCAGGGAATGATCTTTGCCTCTCATAAGATCATATCTACTTAATTTCAGAAGATTACATTGGATACGCGGGTTTCCTGAAAGACAGTCGCGTATATACGCGAGTTCATACACATAAAACCGCGTATGGGTGGTTGCTGACAAAGTTTCTGGGTCAGCATTCTTTAGCGCAAGCTATGGTGCTGTTTGGTATCTCTGATGCTGTATGGCTTCTCTGGTGATGTTTCAGCTCTTATATTTCTATTTCATTCTCTGATATTGGGTGAAGATGCCTTGATGATTGGCTGTTGAAAGTGTTCAGGTTACTCAAGCTAAGGAGGAGTTTTTGGTCATATGAAAAGGATGCACAGTTTCAGGGGGAGCATTAGCCTGGCTGAGAATAATGCATTGTTGGCATTATGATGGTTCTGAAACTTGTTCTCTCTCTTGATGTCTTTTTGTTTTTGGTTGTGAAAAGTCATACTTGTAATTTGATGAAAAGGTCATGTTGAGACCCATGATGTAAATTGCAATATTTAGTCATGTAAGGACTTGTTCAATTTTGTAAACCCACTTGGTTGGGTATTTGAGTCGCATATGTAAATCCACTTGGTTGGATCTTTGATGTAAGTATGAGTCTTGGTGATAGGAAGGTCATAGAGTCATGTACTTCATTGAAAAATATGTTTTAAGATTCAGCATGAACTCAGGGGGAGCATGGTAACTTCAGTGCACATCAGATCTGCAGAGCTCTTATGGCTACATGAGGAGAAAAACCTTGTGTTGGTTTTGATCCACCCTTTGCCCTTGATGTCAAAGGGGGAGAGTGACATGGTGTTTGAATCAGGGGAGAATATCATGAATGATGGTTGTGCTTAATGTATCTATCTGTTATGGTGATCAAACACCATCGTGGTTTCCATCAAGTCCAAAGGGGGAGATTGTTGGCAATATGATGCAGAGTGTTGTCCTTGATGGCAACCCACTTGATGAAGATGATGGCAACCTACTTGACGAAGTTGTTCTTGACTTGATGAGCTTGCTAAATAATGTAAATCTGATTTATCTGCAATCAGTACAGAATATAATGATGAAAGGAATTCCAGTATGTGCCAGAACATTGATGAAAAGTGTGTGTCTCAAGGCATACGTGGGTTTGTCTAGGTGAAGTAGCGTATGCACATGGGAATTAACGTCACAAGTCATGTATGCTCAAATGCGCTCTAAATATGTAAAACAAAGGGTAAATGCCATGGTTTTGACCCATTGTATTAAGCGCTGGTTTGTCTATGAGATCCCGTCCAGGAATACCATTGGAAGTTATGTGGTTTTGGCTCATGGTATTCATAAAGGGTAACCCTATATAAGGAGAAGAAATTCATTGTGCAAGGGGGTGCATGCGTTGGGGCTTTGATGAATACTTCACTCTGAAGTATATCTGTATGTTTGAACCCTGTTCCTAATTGATAGATTTGAATATATGATGCACCTATGAACATGATGAAGGCTCAAGATATCTAGATCTAGAAATGGTGAATGTCAAGGATGATCTGAAAGAAGTGAAGAAGACCTGGCGCAATCCTATTGAAGAGATTGAAGAAATCTGGGTGAGTTCATAGATCTGGTCTATACTGCAAAGTTTATCTTTTGTGGATCTATACGCAGGTTTGTTTCATGAAAAGCGCGTATATATGCGGGTCTGTGGAAGGAAAAACGTGTATGCGCAGTTAGGGTTTTTCCTTAGAAAACGCACTGAAATATACGCGGGTTCATCTTCTGGAAAGAGCATACATACGCGGGTCTGATCAAATAAAAGCGTGTATGATTTCTGATCTAATGGTTGCTGAAGGTTGAATGTGTTTCTGCATATCTATTCTGAAGTCTGGGTTATATCTGATATTCTGGTTACAGTGGTTTCATTGTTCTGTTTGAAGCATTAAGCAAGGTATGATTATTGATAAGTGAAGGGTTGTGTTGAAGCTATTTGATCCAGTTTGAAAATTGATGAAACATGGTCTGCAGTGGGGCTGAGGGTCAAAGCCTTCAGTGAGGGGGTTGTAGCTCCCTTCCAGGAAAGGCTGGTAAATGAGAGAAGGTTGTATCCTTCTGAAGGTGGGTTCCTGCATGCTGGTTTGAGTCTGCACCGGTACATGATTGTAAGAAGTTTTCTTAATAATAAATTTTGAAGGCTGAAGCAACAGTAGCGGTGGTTTTCTCCCGAATTGGGTTTCTACCTAAAAATCCTGGTGTTTATGTGTGTTGCATATGTGTGATGATTATTCTGTTCTGTCTGCACCTGTTTACTGTTTCTGAAATATCTGATGAATGAATAATGCAATGCTCTGAGTTAAGATTCAAACACATAATCAGATCTCTGGACATATGCGAGTTCTGTAAAGGATATCCGCGTATATACGCTATTTTCCTTCAGTAAAGTAGCGTATGGGTTTTTAGAAAGGAAAAAGAAAAGTTTGATTATGCACAAAATCTTGGGATTCACCCCCCCTCTCGGTGTTTTCCCAACACTTAAACAAGTTGTCATAAACTTGGAAATATTGCAGTGGATTGCAAAAGTAAAAGGATCGAATATTCTCAGTATAATATATATGAGAAGATGTATCCAAATATAAAACCCTCTCAAGACTGTTAAGTATATCATCTAAAATTATGTATACTGATTCTTTTTATGGCTATTGTTACTTATGAAAGGAATTTGGCCATAAGACAATTGATTGAAAATTTTCTAAAAAGAGTAGGAAAGTAAGGAAGATTAAAAGCAAAATATATGAATCGTTTCCCCTATTCCTTTGTTACATAAGGTGTTATGTGTGTGACAACCTTGGCCATATAGCTAAATATTTCAAGCTTCGCATTCTCTTTAAAGAATCCAATAAAAAGTGAAGGTCATTCAAAGCCAACAAGACATGAATATAAGAAGAGATGTGCTTGTCAGAGATCAACCCATCAAATTTTGGAAGCAGAAACATTAAACTTCACTGAAAACATCAGGCATGTATGCTATTAAGAGGAGGATATGGAAACATCTTGAGATTGCATGAAAGATCATTTAAAATGAAACCATAAAAAAAAATTGTGTGTGTATAGATATGCATGTTAGGAAGGAGTCACATGAGCTCAGGGGCAATTGCACATGGTTTAATTTTCATCTCTAGTTTATTTTCATTTCAAATTCATAATTGTTGATTCAACCATATAAATTTTTGGTAGAATTGGAGAAACTATTTTTTGAATATATAATAATGATTTTGAAGGCATGGAAACCAAACATATGACAACCATGTGCATTTTCATGCTTCTGATCTAAAGCGAGTGGGGTTTTGTCCTTCTTACTTGACTGATGTAATTACTTCTATGTGTGATGACAATACATGTTGCAAGATCATTTTGGGTATCAATTATTGATTGATATACGTTGATATGGTTTTTGAGCATAATTTTTTATTACCAAAGTTTATGTTAGTTTTGGTTGTTCATGATTATCCTCTTGATGTTGGTCATATGCTGCGAATTTTTTTATATTACTAATGATTGAATCTACTGAGGCTGTGGTGATTAGGTTTTTCACAGAAAATTTGTGAATGATCATTTGAGCATGAGAATGAATTATCCAGGGAGAAACTTGTCAAGGCTTGAAAAGCATGTTCTAGAAACAAGTGAAGGGATGTGGCATGCTCATGGGGAGAATTTTAAATGCTTCCAATGGACTAGGATATTGTTGGCATTATGATCTTCTTAAAGGATATCATCATGTTCCTCATGCTATGCTTGATATTGGTTTATGTAGGGGTCATCAGTGCTCCATGATGATGGACGCATGTTGGTAGAGAAAATTATGAATTTTTATTATTATGCTTCAAATGGTTGAGGTAAGAAAGCATGTCCATTGAAGTTGGTGCAACTAGGGTTTTGATGGAAAAACCATTACTATTGTTGTTGTATGGATCAAGGTTCACAATTTTTGTAGAAATATATGTACTCCTAAAGTTGTTGATTTAATAGCTTCCCATGTGTCTTGTGTCAATTGGTATGTTGATTCCTTTTTGTGACATGATGATTGGTTGTGAATGAGTTGTGGATACTTCTTTGAGAGAATGTTGATGTATTGTTTCATTTTTTGATTATATATGTTGATGTTCAAGAGTCATGGCATGTTTCTTGTTGTTTTTTTCTCTAGTGTTAGGATTTTTTCGTGGGAGTATCGTTGTATGTTGTTGACCCTCACTTAGGATATAGTGCTATATTGATGAGGATGATTGTTGAAGCCTCTTTGTACATTGTGATGTTGTTGAGACCTTAGATTATGGCTCAAGAGTTGAGAGCTTACGTATATATTAGTTGTATATGTTGTTGATGAATTTGATATCATGAACAGATCAAAGTACAACAATTGTATTGTTGCTCATAGATGCCATATATTACTAACCATTATGTATTATCTATTTTTGTCAAAGCTAAGTGTTAGTGTATGCATTAATGAGATGTTGTTGTTCAGAGCATGTGAGGGTAGACAAGTTGTTATTGTTGGGATGGATTCCTTATTTAATTTTTAGACATAGATGACCGAGTATGTTCTTGGAATGTTGGTTGCTAATCGGTGGTTTTGCAGGAAAATGTTGACATAGTTGGTCTAGTTCACAAAGGTTTTCCATTTTCCATTGATTTGAAAGGGGGATAGATAAATTTCAGATGATATGGTGTTTGCAGGAGGTTTAGATTAATGCCAAAGTAGGAGATTGTTGGTAGTGTTGGCATCTTGGTATTGATTTCAACCTAGTATTCATGATATTCTTATGCATGGTATTGATAATTTATTGATTGAAGGTGGTTATAGTAATGATATGTTGGTGATATAGATGATTTAACTGATCCTGTGTAGTGGAATGATGATGGTATTGAAGTTGGCGACAAATTTGGGAATTGAATTCTTGAGTTTTTCTAGTATACAAAGACTATCACGGTCTTAGCACTGTCACCCAGAGACACTACCAGATTGTTGTGGTCTGGTCATTTCCTACTAGTGACACTTATTATAGGCTGTAATGTTCCAAATCTGGAACTTGGTTCTCCATCGGGAATATCTTGAGATATTTCAATATTCCAACTCCACGAGTATTAAAAATCAACACTAAACTATTTCAGAGATTGAATATAGGGGAATTTAATGGATATGTCACCTCCACAAGGAAGGATGAGATCCAAAGGCTACCTGGCCCACTAGCAGACTTTGCCAATAGAACTTGTCAAAAGCTAATATTTCCCTTCAAGGAATTTCTGCAACAGTGTCCAAAAGGACACTGTATAAGGAAGCCCATGTGAAAATAAGGCAATACAGTGTTGGGATGCCTTAGAATATATCTGATGCAATCTACCTGCAAAATATAAGCTCAAAGAAATAAGCCTAAGGGGGTTATTCAGATCTCCCACCAACAAGTATACCGAAATAATGCTAAATGAGAGAACCTTCAGCAATATTAAAACTTAAATATGTAAAAATACTGAAATAATGCCTCATGTAATGTAAGAAGAGTGAAAATATGATACATAATCTGTAGCAGAAGATATAATACAAATTCCTTGAGGAAAATTCCTGTCAAGGTGAGCTTAAATCAGCCTCAAGGGGAAATGTACATAAAATAAGAGAATGCATTGCTACATAACCCAACAACTCAATCACTGCACAGTATATGAGGGAAAATGACTGAAAAATGATATATATGAGATGATATAACAATATGTGCTCAAATAAAGATGGGGGAGCAAGATCTCAACCCCAGAAAACATTATTACAACAATCCTCCAGGGGATTGGCTAAAATACATAAAACAGAAAAATGTCGGAGTTGCAGTGTAGCTGCTGCAACTCAAATATAATACAACATAGGAGAAGGAAGTAGATGCTGAAATAAAAAATTATACCACCTCCAATGATCTCCAAAGTGAAGGGGCTGATCCCCTTACCGAAGATTGCACTCTCTAGTGCACAAAATGAACCCTTTGTGCATGCCACCTCTGAAGATAACGCTGTAAGGGAAGGAGACTACGCTGGGCATGAGAAGAAACATATGGCCCAATGAAAAAATATGCAATATCAGCTCCGGGGTTTCCTTTCCTGATCTCATAGAGAAAGAGATGGCTCCTCCTCTACCAAACAAGCTTCGGAGATGAGATGATGAAGGTCCCTCACTGCAACACCAACAACTCCAACGTTTCTTGCTACAAGAATAACGCAGTAGCTACAAATGAATGCTTTGGCCTCAAGCCAAGATGTGAGGAATATGAAGAAAAATCTCTCCATGGCCTCCCATGGAAGAGAAGGGCATTCCTAAATGGGAATCCCTCTTGTGCTAAGCAGCACAAGCTATCTCAGTTGAAGAGAGCTTCAACTTCAAAATTCTTTCTCCAAAGATGACCCAACAATGGCTCTCCTTCATATTTTATGCAAGGCATGCTTCCTTGCCATGGACCCCACTCACATTAGGGTTTCTCTCATTTCAAATTTCCCTCCATCCAACCACGCAATCTTCTTGTGCAAGCTTCCCCTCTTGGGTACGTTGTTTACTTGGGTCAACCATGGTCTACCTCACTTTCTTTTGGCCCTTTTCACACTTGGGGCTATCAACTTAAGCCACTTAAGTGAATTTTTGCACCTTGGGAGTGTTTATTAGATTGCTACATAGGTTCCCTCACCCATTTTATTCACTTTATTAAAAAGAAGACAAATCTAATGTTCCAATTACCTTATTGAAAACATTGGAACATTACAGTCCTCCCCTCCAAAAACTTTCTTGTCCTCAAGAAAGTGCAAGGATGAACTGAAAAAAAAAGTCATCCACTCAAGGCATGGAGTCTGAAATATCCTCACGTAGATCCTCCATCCCCCAAGCAACCAACCAAGAAAAATGAGTCACCCTCCAACTAGGAAACTCCTAAATGTACTCCTCCACCTTCTGCTCAAGAGAAATAGGTGGGCTGAATTTCTAAACTTGGTAAGCTTCATAGACTACCCCACGTCATCCTCTTCTCAACTTATGATGAATGTGGAGTGAAAGTTGAACTTGGGCTGCAATAGTGTTGCCTTCAAGGGGCAAGATGAAGTCTAGATCCCCAAGGACCTCTCCTCCAACGTTGCAAATCAGGCTGGCCCAAATCATCTCATATGTGATGAGTTGGAATTCATCATCATATGGCATCCAAACAATCATATGTTTCACCTCATGGAAAAACACATGGCTGAACATGGTGACCATATCATCTCCCATACTCCCCTTGGAGCATGTGCTACAAAAATAATGGAGGTCTTCTCTCCCAAAGGGCACATCCACCCAATGAGTCTCTCCCTCCGCATGATACATTTGGGGTTGCTGCTGATATATGGCTAAAATGAAATGGTCTTCAAAAGAGACCCAGGCCGCCCCATCAAACATAAAAACCATGAAGTGCCTCGTCCAAAAATTCAAACTCTCCAAATAGCTCCTCCCACATGAAGGAAAGAGATGAAGTTTGGCAATCATGGGCTGCCCATTTCTTCTCCTGAAACATACAACATGAAAATTAGGGAGAATCAACTCCCAATGGGCATCTTCAATTTATTCCCCCCCCCCTTCAAAACAGTGCTTCCTCCGAATAGTGTTCCACTAGCTAAACATGGAAGCATAAACTTATGAGAGCAAGGAGGTGAAACATAGTTCCATGTATGGAACCAGCACAACGCATCATTAGCCTGCCTCAATATATGATGCAACAAGTTTCTTTTTAGCCACTTGTTTTCTGCCACATTCATCCTGCAAGATGTGATCATGAAAACATACTTTGGTGCCAAAGGTGCACACCAAAATCCATGTGGCTTCCCCCATAATCCACTGCTAAAATAGCCATCATTTTGCTGCAATGAACCATAAGTACAACCAAACACAATGTGCAAGAAGGAAGGATCCCTCTTGATCTGATATGCTGCTCATAAGGATAACAGAGTTCAAAGCATGTCACAAATAGTTACCTCCCTCATCATGTACTTTGGCCTTTGAGCTGACATGGCTCAAGTGAAAAGTCCCCCTTACTGCAACATAGTAGGGGAGTGGTTGTGCCAACCATCTCAACATCTTTTGGGCTATGCATTTTTCCATATGTTGATATGCAACCATTAAGATGCCCTCCCAAGTGGACTCCTCCATCAATGAAAAATATGCATGAAAATGTATGAAAGAAGAACCCATAAATACTGCATGTAGATCCCTCTTCTTGTGCTTGTGCAATCAAGCCAAGAAAGTCAAAATTTAGTAAGGAGTGCTCTCCTCCATTAATCCTTCATTCTCATTACCTACATGCCTCCAAAGTACATCACTTGTGAAGTGGCTTTGAGAACACTTCGACAAGTAATGCAAGCCTTCAAGTGACAGCGCTGCTGGCCTTTGGAGTAGGGCCACTGTCATCTCAAGGCTCCCCTCTTTGACATGAATCTTACCAAAGACTCCTCCCATCATGTTGCTGCAAATGTAGAGCCCCTCCTATGAAGAAGGTGCTGCATGGGCATCAAATGTCAAAGAGAAATCCCCTTGCACTATGCTAGTGCCTCCTCTTGCTCCTGCAACAACATAAAACTTGAGCATCAAAAGTATTTGCTGCTCCTCCATAATTCCACCATACCCAATATAAAATGGGAACGTAATGAGTGGTAAGAGAAATGCCATCCCATCATGATGCACCCATGTTCTCCTCTTTTTTCATCAAGCGCAATAATTTTGAAATGATCCTGGGACCTGTGGGTTATGGATCCACCACATTTCCACTGGGCACACTTCATCCATAAGGCTTTGCTCTTTGGTGTAAGTATCCTGCCACTAGGTACCTCTTCCACAAGAGCTACCATTTTCCCAAAATAGATTTTTCCTTTTGCATTTCATGGGACATTGAAATGCAATCTCCTTCATGACAAAATTTCTAAACCCCACCCTCACATGTGATACATGGCTCATCAATAGTGCATGAGGATGATGAGGGGTTCTTTCCTCAAAATGGCACAACGCAGTGAAAGTCTCCTACTCTAGACAATCAACTTGCCATGGTATGAAATCCCTCATGGCATGTATTAGACCAATAGGAAATGAAAACTCATGCATACCTTGGTAAAGTTTGGAAGGGTCTTGTGTGCATGCAAGAGTCTCTTTCCCAAATGTGCTGGCTACCTCAAAGGCTGGAGATGAAGGCTTCTCCTTCATGGTAAAGTCAGCGCTGGTGTGTGCCTCTCCATGCTTCTACTCTATTTCTCTGTGAGAATAGGAAGTGCATGGTCCTTCCTCTTCTCCTTCTTCTATTTCCTCAACCTCCTTGGAGAGGTTCTTGTTGGACCCAAAAAATGATGAAATCAGTCTCACCCTCTGCATCATTTTGACCTCTTATTCCTCTGAAATTATAACTTCATAGGCTGAGCCAAGTTTGAAGCTCTGATACCACTATAATGTTCCAAATCTGGAACTTGCTTCTCCATCGGGAATATCTTGAGATATTCCAATATTCCAACTCCAGGAGTATTAACAATCAACATTGAACTATTTCAGAGATTGACTGTAGGGGAATTTACTGGATATGTCACCTCCACAAGGAAGTATGAGATCCAGAGGCTACCTGGCCCACTAGAAGACTCTGCCAATAGAACTTTTCAAAATCTAATATTTCCCTTCAAGGAATTTCTGCAACAGTGTCCAAGAGGACGCTGTATAAGGAATCCCATGTGAAAATAAGGCTATCCAGTGTTGCGAAGCCTTAGAATATATTTTTTACAAACTCCCTGCAGAATATAAGCTCAAAGAAATAACCCTAAGGTGGTTATTCAGATCTCCCACCAACAAGTATACCGAAATAATGCTCAATGAGAGAACCTTCAGCAGTATTAAAACTTCAATATGTAAAAACAGTGAAATAATACCTCATGTAATGTAAGAAGAGTGAAAATATGATACATAATATGTAGTAGCAGAAATAATACAAATTACTTGAGGAAAATGCCTCTCAAGGTGAGCTTAATTCAGCCTCAAGGGGAAATGTACATAAAATAAGAGAATACACTACTACATAACCCAGAAACTCAATCACTGCGTAGTCTATGAGGGAAAATGAATGAAAACAGATATATATGAGATGATAGAAAAATATGTTCTCAAATAAAGATGGGGGAGCAACATCTCAACCCCAGAAAACATTATTACAACAATCCTCCAAGGGATTGGCTAAAATACATAAGACATGAAAATGTCGGAGTTGCAGTGTAGCTGTTTCAACTCAAATATAATACAACATAGGAGAAGGAAGTAGATGCTGCAATAAACAATGATACCTCCTCCAATGATCTCAAAAGTGAAGGGGCTAATCCCCTTACTAAAGATTGCACTCTCTAGTGCACAAAATGAACCCTTTGTGCATGCCACCTCTGAAGATAACGCTGTAAGGGAAGGAGACTGCACTGGGCATGAGAAGAAACATATGGCCCAATGCCAAAATATGAAATATAGTCTCTGGGGTTACCTTTGTTGATCTCATAGAGAAAGAGATGGCTCCTCCTCTACCAAACAAGCTCCAGAGATGACATGATGAAGGTCCCTCACTGCAACACCAGTAACTTCAACGTTTCTTGCTGCAAGAATAACGCAATAGCTGCAAATGAATGCTTTGGCCTGAAGGAAAGATGTGAGGAAGATGAAGAACAATCTCTCCATGGCCTCCCATGGAAGAGAATGGCATTCCTAAACAGGAATCCCTCTTATGCTAAGTAGCACAAGCTATCTCAGTTGAAGAGAGCTTAAACTTCGAAATTCTTTCTCCAAAGATGACCTATCAATGGCTCTCCTTCATCTTTTATGCAAGGCATGCTTCCTTGCCATGGACCCCACTCAAATTAGGGTTTCTCTCATTTCAAATTTCCCTCCATCCAACTACGCAATATTCTTGTGCAAGCTTCCCCTCTTGGGCACGTTGTTGACTTGGGTCAACCATGGTCTAGCTCACTTGCTTTTGGCCCTTTTCACACTTGGGGCTGCTAACTTAAGCCACTTATGTGACTTTTTTCACCTTATGAGTGTTTATTAGATTGCTACATGGGCTCCCTCACCCATTTTATTCACTTTACTAAAAATAAGACAAATCTAATGTTCCAATTACCTTATTGAAAAAATTGGAACATTACATAGGCTTCCTTCCTCGTGCTTGTGACACTTCTTGTAGGTGCAGAAATGGAAAACCACATGCTTACCCATCAAAGTTTCCCATGGTATTGGATGAGAACATTTGAATTGAATTGGTCTCAATTGATTATTTGATTGGTTCTTCAAGGAGTTAGTGAACTGAAGTTAATTTCAATTTATCTAGTCAAATTTTTGAATATATTTAAATGGATATCCAATGACCATTGCAGAGGTTTGAAGGGAAAGACAAGGATTTGAGCCATATATATATATATATATATAGATAGATAGATAGATAGATAGATAGATAGATAGATATAGATATAGATATAGATATATATCTATATCTATATCTATATCTATATCTATATCTATATCTATATCTATATCTATATCTATATCTATATATATATATATATATATATATATATATATATATATATATATATATATCTGTGTGTGTGTGTGTGTGTGAATGGATAGAGACAGAGTGCACATATGAAGTGATTGAATGCATCATTATTACATGTGCACAAATTTCGTTAGACCAATGGAAAATTATACACTGTTAACTATTTTTTGTGGAGATCATATGCCAATGATGGTGTGAATGGTGAACTATGTAGAAGTTAAATGATTAAGTTGATGTAATGCTTAGAGATAGAGTGTGTATTGGAGCTGGAGTGTAATGATATTTTGTTGATGCGGTTGAAGTGTTTGTATCTTGTAATATGATCTATGTATGGATGAAATGATAATGTGTTTTTCAGTGTGATTGATGTGAAGTAGAAGCAGGCATATACATGCAAGTTTCTAAAAAATGTAGTAAGTATTGTTGAGTTTCTCTAGTGTACCTGTAACAGAGTAGACCATGGAGTTTTAAGGCAAAGACACCTATCAGAAAATATTATTGATGATGTAATATAAACCTTTTTGACAATGTTCCATTGGTGTAGATGAAGCTAATATATGTTGTCATGAGTTTTATATGGTCATGTATGGTTATTTTCATGAGGGTTGAGTTTGTCAGTGAGAGATGTGTTTCCATCAGTCTTGTTGTTGATATTGAGGTTGATGCTACTAGGTTTATGTCTCGTTAATGTCTTGGGTTGAGTTGTTTTGATGAGTCAGGTCTTCATACATTGTTGTTTAGAGTGAGAGAGGTTTTAGTATGTTGTTGTATTGTATGAATAGAGTGGATTTTGTAACTTGTTCTTATTGGGTAGAGTATGTTTGGGCCGAGTATTAAAATGGGTGAGAGGGTGGTCCATAGTGATTTTAGAGCCTGGGGCTCCGACAATTTGTGGCTTGCTAAGATAGGGGGTTGGGGCTTCCTAGCTGGTAGTGGCCGACAAATTTTTGAGTGAGTGGTGGCTCCTTGTTGGTTGTGGACAACGTAATTCATATAGAGGAGTAGTGGCTCCTAGCTATTTGTGGCTTACATATTAATGTAAAAGTGGTTGAACATTAATAATGAAGAAAGAAACAAAGAAATACGGTGGTTTTTCTCCCCTTGAGGGTTTCCACCAGAAACACTTGTCTTCTATGTTTTAATTATCTTAATTCTTATGTTTACTTACATGTTCTTATCTATTAATTGTATAATGAATTAAAAAGGGGTTAAAAATGTATAAAATACATCACTACTGATTCACACCCCCATCCCGCCACTCCCGCCCCCTGTCCACTCATAGTGGTCTAGTTTCCAATAGAGTCCATGATTAGTTTTTGTTTCACAGGAGTCTTATGCAAGAACATCATTTAAAATTTATTTCCGTATGTGTAATAGGATCTAGATTTTTCTAAATTTATCTATGTAGAAATGAAGTTGTTTCTTTCATATATTATGTATTGTAACCAACGTATTAAAGAAGCATATAATTGGAGGAGTTGAGTGCCTTTAGGGATAGTAAATATATTCAAAAGATTAATTTTCATATTTTATATGAATGGAGGATACAAACTATTATCTCATGGTTTAATCAATTCCTCATTATTTGTATAGATACAATTTTTGTTGATTGAATTAGTATGTGGAAATGAATAGTAAAATTTGTAATATTTTCTAAGAATATGGTGTGCATCAAAGTTCTTATTGCGAAAATTCGTTATTGAATGGATTTTATTAGTTAAATCCCATTGGAAATTTCGAACCTAGATAATAATATGAGCACTAATTGAACCTTAAACTAAAGAAATGAGATCCTTAAGCCTACCAATGGTAGCTAATAACCTGTTGAAGCTGCTTCTTTCATATATCATGTATCGTAACCAACGTATTAAATAAGCATATAATTGGAGGATTTGAGTGCCTTTAGGGATAGTAAATATATTTAAAAGATTAATTTTCATATTTTCTATGAATGGAGGATACAAACTATTATCTCATAGTTCAATCAATTCCTCATTATTTGTATAGATACAATTTTTGTGGATTGAATGAGTATTTAGAAATGTATAATAAAATTTGTAAGATTTTCTAAGAATATGGTGTGCATGAAGGTTCTTATTGCGAAAATTCGTTATTGAATAGTTTTTATTAGTTAAAGCCCATTGGACATTTCGAACCTAGATAATAATATGAGCAATAATTAACCTTAAACCAAAGAAATAAGATCCTTAAGTCTACCAATAGTAGCTAATAACCTGTTTAGGGGCATTTAAAAGAGAATATGAGATGTAACAAAAAAAAATTGGAAAATATACCAAATATATCTATGAGAACAAAAAACCATTTGTTCACTTTATATTTTGATGTTAAAATTCTTAATTTTCTTGAATTTCATTACACTAATCACTAATTCTTCAACAATCTTACTACAATTAGTTCTCTTCCACAAGCTATTAAAAATACTATCCATAAACCACTAACAAAAAAATTTCATATGAAATTTTATTTAATATTCTCCTTGATACTTAAATAATAGCTAGAGTAATCCTTTAACAACTCCCACCAACTTTTTTATTAAATCACTTACTATTACACCTAATATTATTATAATATCTATTATTATACCAAATATTATTAAATCTTTTACATCCTTAACCATCTTTATTGGCTTGAATATATTAACCTTTTTTTTCTCTTTCCTATTTTAAAAACAAAACTTCAATTAAAAAAATAAAAAAACTAAACTAAATTTTGACAAAGTTTGATAACTTTAATATAAGAAATAAATCAAGAAAAAGTTACCACTTTCTTTGACCCTTATATTATTTCTCTCTTCTTTTCTCAATTAAAAAAACTGAGGTTGTTGACCTTACTCTTCTTTTCTTTTCTCATTTAAAAAAATTCAATTGAAGTTTGTTGAGCTTACTCTAGGAAACAGAAGTTGAACAAGAGGCTATCATTCATCGAGTAATTATAAGAAGCAAAAAAATATTATTTAGATACTTTTCCTCGAGTGCTTATATTTTATACTTAGATACGGCATAGCTTTTTGAGTTGCGTATGACAGTTTGTGACGTAAGGTAAAACTTTTGTGTTATTCCATTGCGTGCATATTATATGGTAGTGGTTTGGTTATGATCTTCGTGTTGTTTATATCATTGTTCATGATGGCCTAGTTGTTTAATCATTGCTCATGGCCTAGCTGTTTATATCATTGGTCAAATTTTCTTGTTGGTGGATTATTTCATGTATAAAGTGCCAAGTGCATGATGGTTACTCATATTTTAAAATTTTCCATTATGGTACCATAACGACTGAACATGATTAAGTTGGTACTATGCCATGATTAAGTGGTAATACAAATTAAGGCATTCATTTGTGTACTTGTATATTCTATGTCCAAGCTGGCTTAGCTACTATTAAATAATAAAAAAAAATTATTTTTAATTTAAAGTAATATCATATTAATAAATATTAATGTTATTATATTAGTAGATTATAAATCTCATACCATGTTATGGAAATTGTAAATCTCAATGAGTCACAGAATTTAATAGCGGTATTATGAAGTATTATGTTAGATTACAGATCTTATGAAATTCCATATAGATAGAAACATCAAGCATCATTTTCAACCAATCAACATGCAAACAATTTCAACTTCATCATTCAAACAATTCTAATTTAGACATTGCTACTAAACCCAGATCAACATAAAGACATCATTAACATACAAAATAAATACATCAACACTGACCAGATTTATCAAACATGTTATATGAAGAAACCCTTCCTTTATGTACGTGCCTTTGATGAAGCGAACTTGCACGTATACACGACTTTACTAAGACAAACCTGCGTATAGATTTGCAAATTTTGACCTAAAATTGTGGAGCCCTTCAAAACTTCAGATAGACCCAGATCATAATATTCAATGATAAAACATGTGTAAAATAATATATCTAGTCAATCCATGAGAAAATCATACAACGGAAAGTCATTTAAGGTCTCATGAGCATGATCCATCATTTCATTTATCAGTGCATAATTATTTCAGATCATCTTGTCAATTATAGCCCACATAATGAAAATATACTTCAAATTGAAGTATTCATCAAAAACCCTTACTCATACACCCATATCACTTTCATATTCACCTACTTATATATTTTTAGCCTTAGCCAATACCATAAGCCAAAACCACACTAGTGTCGGTGTTAATATTTGACGGGATCAAATAGTCGTTACTCCGCTCAATATTTTGGGCTAATATGATGGTTAAGACCCTTGGTATTAATAAAATAGTGCACCGACATGTATGCGAATTTTATTTTTCATACTCATGTATGTACATGACTTGGCCTCACCTAAGCCGCGTATATTACTTCAAATATTCACCTTCATAAACTTCTATCTCTAACCTGCAAACCCATTTCCTATCATTTTATTATTGTGTTCCATCCCTTTTCTACCTCTGAACTGATCTGCGAACTCATATGGTTGCCATATATCTGTTTTGTTACAAGTGGGTTTGCATCAACGACAACACATAAGTCATAATGCCAACATAGGAGAAATCCACCCACCTTCCAGTGGGTAGCATAAATGGATTTTAAAAGCTACTGAATATTTTTCGAAGTGGGTGGAAGGCATTCCTATCCTGACTCCAACTGATTCGATGGTTATAAAATTTCTTGAAGAAAATATTTTTCCTAGATTTGGTTGTCCGAAGAAGATAGTGACAGATAATCCACAGGTGTGTAAGTCTACAATACTCATTGATTCTTGTCTGAAGTATAATGTGATACTTGATCACTCTACAACCTATTATCCATAGGGAAATGGGCTGGTAGAGTTGTCAGACAAGACTTTGGTGAGATTTTAAAGAAAACTATTTTGGATAACAAGATAAAATCAGACTCTTAGCTTAAATTTTCTATTTGGGAAAACATATTCACAACAAAAAGATCCACTAGAAAATAACCATTTGAATTAGTATATGGAACTGTAACATTGTTCCCTAGTCATTTAGCTATGGTAGTGGCTAATTTAATTCAGGATGCAAAGGAGGAACCTAATCCATTGACCAGAAAGATAAACCAAGTGGTTGAATTATAGGAGAACAGAGAGTAGATGACTCAAAACCTGATCAAGTACTAGAACAAGATGAAGGATATGTATGAAAAAAATGCCAAAAATAGAATTTTCCATCTAGGTGACCTTGTTCTTAGATGGGATTTCAAGAGAGAATACAAAGGAAAACATGGAAAAAATGATCCTTTGTGGTTTGGACCTTTCAAGGTAGCTACAACCAAAGGAAACAACACATTCTTGCTAGAAATTATGGATGGTGAGGTGTTTGATCTGCCTATAAATGGGAAGTACCTCAAGTACTAATCCCATCACTAAAGTCATGTATCCATCTAGATTCTAAGGAAAATAATTTCTATTAGCACTAAATTAATAAGTCATGTATCCACTTCCATTGCAAATACCAATCATATTTTGCACATAACACTCCATATTCTATTTACAAGATGTACATGTTGATGGCTATGTGACTTAATTTGAGAATAATCTTGTTTGACTATCTACGTGTGGCTGAAATTTTAAGTGGTTACAATTGTTACATATTTATGATTTCCATCATGAGAGAATTAGTGAAAGTATACATGTCTTAAGGGATCTTATGAAACATTTTTGAGGCATTAGTTTCTTTAGCACATTTATATTTTGGAAATTTTAAATCTATGAGGCCCGAGTACTTTGGTGCATTCAAGTCTTAGCATAAATTTTTATATATTATGGTTTTAAAATGGCATTGGGAACAATGTAATGAACCTTGGCACATATTTGATATGGTTATGACATACAAATATTTGATATGGTGATTTCATATACTGATATCCTAGCATGATGGGACTGTTACGAAGTTGGATATGTTTTTAATATTATGTATTGAGCGGAAATTTGTTATGGAATTTATTATATGGTGATTTTTTATGTCGATTGTATGATTTGGCTTTAATCCTATGCGATGACAATGTTTAATTGATCCATGTTTCAATGCATCTAAAATTTTATGAGATGTATATACTAGAACTCATGAAATAACGATCACTTGAAATTTGACCCATGGGTATTACATAATATACTCTACTTATTGGCATGAAGGGTAATGTGACATGTTGTTGTTTCATTCATTTGGAGATTGGCTTTGCTTCAAGCTACATGCATGTAGTTGATTTAACAGATCTCCATGACCTCCCTGTCTTTTTTAGGTCTTAAATGCTCTATCTTGAAAGCCACTCCCTATTATGTGATTTTAATGCACCATACATTTGATGACCTACAATGGAGATGGACTCTGTTTCAAATCAATGACTTCAGATGATGAGGGTTTTCAATAAATTTGTGGTTAAACTTTAGAGTTTTGTTATCTATATTCATTTGGAATTTTTACAGTATGAAAAACCACCACGTACATTGAAAGGTGTTGAGCCTAAACTGGAATTTTGCGAGTTGTTCAATGTGAAATTTATTTTTTAACTAGTTTTTGAGATGCATATAGGTAAGTTACTAGAATTATTTATGAATTTAATTGTATTTTTTTCATTTTTTTGATATCTATGCACTTGTTGTAATATCATATTTAATCCCATTTCGTTTCCATGTTTGTTTCTTCTCAACTTCCACTGAGTTCTTTGTCACTATAATTCAAAATTTCTCTACAAATGGGGTTTTTACTGAAAGTTATTGTTTAAATTTTGGAGGCCCAAAATTTCAATTGAAGGCTACTTCTTGTCTCCATACTGTGAATGAATGAGGAAGTCGAATTTTATTCCCTCATGCAACTAAAGTTCATTATTTCTCAGTCTGCAATTGTGCTTATCCCTCCCTCTGGAACACTCATGCTTCAAATGAAATTTAAAAGGTACAAAACTCCACATGCAATTATTGGACCCCATTTCATAAAATTCAATTTCAACTTGGAATTATACCACTTATCTCTTTGTATCCATAGTTTGTTTCCTTGTACTATCAATGTTTTGAGAAGAAATATAATTAAAGGGTTGGAAATGTCAAATCCTTTACATTCATTCCTTTATTTTTTCAACAATCATGGAATAAATGTATTCTACACCTCTCTACTATAGGGTTTGAATCCTCTATCTCATTTTATGATCATTTGAAAACTCCATTTTATTTTTGCATTTTATACAATGACTCGAAACCCTCTTGAATCCCTCTCCAAACCCTAGTAAAATAATAAAAAATATGATACCCATTTAGAAGAATCATGACATTATTTCATAAATTGAATTTTATAAAAATATGTATTAGAAGACCCTGTTGAAATATAGAGATTTGTTTACCATAGCCATATATGTGGTAATTGAAAAAATAGAGTCATAAAAATAAATTAAATCAGAATTTATAGTTGTTAGTGTTAGTCTTCCTTGTTGGAATTATTTTGCTTTCAACTTTTATTGCCACCTTGAATGCCTTCTCCAATGAATAAGTGTTGGAAGAAGTTGTGTTGCTACATTTGAATGACACCTCAACATGAGCCACTGACCATGTTGTTTTACTAGAAATTTCCAATAAATTTCCAATTTTACTTTGGATACACTTTGAATTTCTTGAGTCCTCCTTCTAGATTCTTATTGCCAAGATTTCTTCAAGAGTATGACATATGGAAATGTATCCTTTGGATAGTATTGTATCAGATTGGATTATAGTAAAGCATCAGTGATTTATTCAGTCATATTTGATGAAATATTACTGATTTTGATGATTTCCATCTCTGGAAATTTCATTTTAATATCCCAATCACCGAATACAATATCCTTCTATGATTCTTCAGCTCTGGGAGGGTTGGAATCTCTCCCTTCTGTACCATCCTACCAATCTATTAAATCAGAGATTTTTTATTCAATCTCTTCATAGATGGTTCTTAGCTATGACAGTTGGGTGACCAATGAATCACTATTTTTAGACAAGTCATGAATTAAGTACAACTTATGACATAAAATATATTGTTTCTTTTTCAAGAGGATATCTAAATCTGACGCTTCCTTTCAGACTTCATTTATTTTAGGAATATCCTTAAACTAATCAACATTATTCTGAAAATGTTGTATCTGTTGGTTTTTATTTCTAACTTCTTCTTCATATTTCACCTTTATATTATAAAAAATATTTTTTAAATTGGCAAGGTTTACTTTCCATTGTTGTTCTATTGCTTGCTTCTCAATTTGGAGACTTTGCTCTAACAGAGAAATTCTTTAATCCTTTTCTTTCATCAATTATTGTACTTCTTCAAATTTATTCATGGTTGCATTATCATAATATATTGCTAAATGAGATGGTTGATTTATATCGTCCTCTGGGGCATATTGAGAATATTTTCAAACAATTTGAATTGAAGTTTCACTAGGAACCAACATTTGAGTTTGTTCCAATTTTATTTTCTTTCTATACCTGCTCATTATTTCCTTGTGCTTTGGACTATAGAATATGTCCAAAGGTGGGATTTATTCAATTTTAAGGACTATATCAGTGGTGGGAAAAGAAGGAATTATTTCCATGTCTTCAGCTACATGAAAATCATTCTTTACCTCTGCACTAGTGCTTATGACTGTTAGCATTTGACCAATATGGTCTAGTAAATGGGGTCATTTGTCAAGAATTTCCTTGTGCAAAATTTTTATCTGCCAATTTTGTTATCATCATATCTAAACATTATTCTTTGGTGAACTCAATGAAGGATATTTTATTATTTCTTCCATCTTGTGGACTATTTCTACTATTTGTATTTTTCTTTCTCTTGATCACAACTACTTGTACAATGTATATTATAATTTTTTTCTTGATGGAATGTTACTCTAAATGAAGGAAGTTATGTTTGTGAGTTTTGATTTACAAGTCTAATAATTTTGTTTTACTGCTATCTTCAACATTGCATTCCTTTGTATGTATTTTTCTATTTTTTTGTGTAAATATTAGTTCAATTTTGTAAGATTTTTCCTTTTATTTTTTATTACATTGAAGTTGTACCATAGTTTAATCAGGCTATAAACCAAGCATAGTACCCTAGTTCTTGGCCTAGCCTACCAATGATTCATAATTTTTAAGGGAATCAAATTATTCATCAAAAAATCCTTTAGAAGTGGTTTTCCCTATTTTAACACATATGGTGATAGATTTGGTATCTATAGGCTCTCATTAGGAGCTTGGATTCATGGTTCAAAAAAAAAGATCCACCATTTCTAGAGAGTCCCACAAAATTCAAACCCTCAAAATAAACATTTTCACAAAGACCCTGATGTTACTTCTCAGCCCTAGGATTTATGTTGGATTCCTGAACTGGAAGAATACTACCTCTGAATAATTGTACACAACCTTCCAAGAAAAAAATGTTATGCTAGCATATTCGATGGAGGCTATGACATGGTCATGATTGGAGAATATATTGTGGGATAATTATGTCACCTCTTCCCCAAGAGTAGTGAGATTCTTGATGAGAACATAGTCTTGATCATCATTTAAATGGAACTTGTGAATTGATCGCCCTTGAAGGGTGGGGAATCACTGAACTCAGCCTATCAATCCATCAATTCGGGCGTCCTAACTTCAACAAAATCAATCTCTACTTTCTAAAGCCTGCTCGAGACATGATCGTAATCTTATTTTCATTTCTTGACACCATTTTCTCTGCAAGAAGCACCATTACTACAAATAGGGATATAGGGCTTTCGACACAATCCTTGGTGTGTGTTTACATGGTTCAATTGAATTTTTTATTATATATATGGTTAAATTTTGTGTCCCCATGTAGCCTAATCTATCATTTTAGCTAATCAAATAGCATTCATATTAATTGTTTTGAGGGGGCATGATTTAAATTTTAATATACATAGAAATTAAGTTGTTTATTTAATATATCATCTACTATAAACAAAGTATATATGCTTATAGTTTGAAAAGTTGAGTATTTTATATATAGTAGAGATATTCAAAGGATTAATCTTGATATTTTATAAAAGTAGAATATAGGAACCATTCTCTTATGTTCAAGCAATTCCTCATTATTTATATAAATACAATTGTTATGGATTAAATTTATATGCAAAAATGAATAATAAAATTTATTATTTTTTTGAGTATATAATTTGTATCATATAGTATCATAATAAAGGTTCGTGGTTATATATTTTCTCAATCCATAAATTGGAAGGAAGTGACCTCACATTCTATGAAATAAGTAAATAATTTACTTAAACATGTATGTAAAATATCGAAGAATGAAAACGATTAAAAAATTTTCATTTTTTAAGAAGTGGTCATTTAAAATGGGGTATCAAATGTTGAATACCATGTTTCAAATTAAAGTTTTAAATATATTGAGATAATATCATATTTATACAGAAACAATCTAAATTGCAAATTTTTTATGTCAAAGTTAAAATTATGAGTAATAAAGAATTGGTGAAAGTAAAAATAATGAGTCAAAGTTAAGATGGAAATTGTTCATCAAAATCATTCAAGTAAGTCATTGTCAATGTAAAGTTATAAATGTGGGGTGCATGACCGATTCTACCCAACACCCAATTTTTATGGTCAAGAGTCTATGAAAATTCATTTGACATGTCTATTCATTAAATGAATTCCAATGCAAAGAGTTTGGTTGAGTCAACTTTGAAGTCACAGTAAAGTCAAAGTATGTTAAGTACATAGGGTCATAAGTGTCTTCTTAGAAGTTTATTAAGTCTAGTAAGAAACATATTCACAAAGAATGTTATGGAATAAGACTTCATGAATGAAGAAAACTGATAAATATGCTAATAGAAACACAAGGAAAAAAATAATATCTTTCACAAGACTTTGGCGACAAGAAGAAATCCTCAAGCTAGGAAGCTTGAATAGAGTAGAGTAAAGAGTAGGTAAATCTTAGAGTGAAGGTCCAAGGAGAATAAGGACCAATAGAAATACCAATAGGCCAGGTTGAGAGGGAAACATAGATGAGATGTTCTTTTAGCGGGGTGAAATAAACTTGCTACAAATAAGAGGAAAATTGAAACCACAATAAAGGTGAGTACAATAAATCTAAGGAAGTGAAGTGTTTGATAGAAATAAATTGAATATAGAAAAGAAGATTTGATAAATAAAATAATGAACATGAAGGAGGAAGTTACAAATATGGCACTTAAAAGGTATCAGAAGAAGTCGAAGAAGGAAATAAGTAGTTGGGGGCATTGATGAAATAGATGAGGAACATGAAGAAAATTTGTAGACCATAGAGAGGAATAAGAGAAGAGGGATTTAGAGAAGGTTACATATCTGATGAGAAGAACCACAAGAAGATATGGGAGTAAAAAAAGAGAATGAAATTGTAAAATAAAGGGTCATAAAGGAAATCGTGATGGGAAGCTCTAGAACTCAATTAGAAATTCCTATGTATGAAGGAAATATTAATGTATAAGACTTGATTGAAAATATTGCAACCATGGTCAAATATTTTGAATACGAGAAAGCAACAAATAATAAAATATGATGTTTGTTGTTATAATATTGAAATGACATGTCTCATTATGGTTGGATATAATTTAGAACTAAATAAGTAAGAAAAGTAAGAAATTAATCACATCATGTGATAGAATGGTAGTTAATATCAAATCTAAATTCATGCCAAAGGACTACTACACATAGTCATTCAAGAGAGTTCAAACTATGGGAAAAAATGAAATGTGTGTGAAATATTATATAGAGGAATTTTATAAGTTGAGTATAAGGATAGGTGACAGAAAAATATGTAAATAAGGTAGCAAGGTATAAAAGTGGTCTAAATTTCATCATTCAAGGTGATATTTGTCGATTGCCTCTAAGAACAGTGGGGTAAGCCTATCAACTTGCACTTAAAGAATATGACAAGTTGTCCAGGAATCAAAATCAATATCCAAAAGATAGAAACAAATATTTTAGAGGTAAGAGGTAGTACGATGACAACAATTAAATTCATCTTTATGAGGGAAGAGAAAATCTTTGTATATTTGAGAAAGGAAAAGAAGCAAAAATAAAAAAGGTACAATTTTACACGTATGAGGCACAAAATGATATAACAGACTATACATACGTGGATGAAGTGAAGGAAATAATAAATAATATGCATACAACTTTCTTTCAAGTTGTCCTGGTACCTATCTACATGAAATTAATTTTAATGGTTGAAGATGGTCTCTAGAATCCTAATATACAAATTGTTTTCTTTAACATGTTAACTTCAAGTATAGGTGTAATCAAGGAAGACAAGAACATATTTAAGGTGAAAACTAAAGAGATAACTAATGAAAATATTTTATTTATGTAGATGAAATTGTTATGTTATTGTAAAAATCAATTTCAAGAATACATTGAGTTTCTATATGAAAACATTAAAGTATAATTGAGAAAAAAAAACATATATATATATATCTCACAAATAAACCTTTGGATCTAGGAGGACAATATTTGAAGAAAACATTTGATTTTGTAGGTGCGCCTAAATTTATTTTAGAAATTCAAGTGAAGGCTACAATATTGAATAATTTATGAACAAGTGTTTATTGGCAGTGTTTGTATGTTGGCATTGAAGTCAACCTAGTTTGAATGATATTTTTATGCATGGTCTTGATGAATTGTTGATTCTAGGTGGTTATATTGATAAGATATTGGTGCTACAGGTGATTAAAATGATCCTCTATAGTGGAATCATGATGGGGTTGAAGCTGGTAGCAGATATGGCCAGTGAATCCTTGAGTTTTCAAAGTATATAGAGACTATCAAAGTCTTAGCACTCACACCAAATGGCACTGACAAACTGTCGCGGTCTTCTCATGTCCTTCTAGTGACAATGGTTGTGGGATTTCTAGCCTGTGCCTATGACACTGCCCGTAGGTATGAAAAGGAAAAGTTGTGGCTTTCACCATTTAATTTTCCCATGGTATTGGTTGAGAATGTTCAATTTGAATTTCTCTTAATTAATCATTTAATTCGTTCTTTAAGGAGTTATACGAATGATGTTATTAGAATTTTATTTGGTCGAATATGTGAATAGTTTTAAATGCATATTTGATTGCCATTTCAAAGGTTCAATGAGTAAGATAATAATTTGACCCAAAAATATATATTTGTGCATTCACATAGGTAAAGTGACAATATGAAGTGACAAAACAAATCCTTGTTAACTATGCACAGGTACCTTGAGACCGATGGGATATTCTACATTGTTAATAAGTTGTTTCAAATATTAGATGTCATAGATGGTGTGAACGTTAACCTGTGTAGAAGTGAAATGATGAATCTAATATAAGTCTTGGAGACAAAGTATGTACTATAGCCTTAGTGTAATGATATTTGATGCAGTAGCATCAGAATCCAAAGCTGTGAAAGGAGAAAATGTGGACATTCATTGTAAATCGGGGCAAAGTTTGTTAAAATAGAACTAAATTTATGGAACTCATAAGATTTAATTAATTTTAATTATTTTCCATGTATGCATAACAAGAGATTTAGGGGTTTTTTTGAGCGATTGAGGGAGAAAAATCGTGGATCTTAGATGATCCACACTGTTGAAAATTTCTATATAAAGAGTCTCTATTGTGTGATAGAGAGTGTGTGAGAGGATACGATGTAGTCGCAGGAGAATTTGTGACTAAGGCTGAGATGCCTTAGAATGTAATCAACTTTTGTATATAATTGGAATAAGTGTGAATTTATGTGTTTCTGAGTATTGGTTATTTATAGTTTATATTTATGAGTTAAATTATGTATTAAGATTTTACTAATTAACCATTGATCACTATAAGGATCGATGGCGATTCAATAATAATATCATATTATAGACAAGGAATTAGCTAATAACAAGAAGGAGCATGGTGAATTTGGCCCGCATAAGGAACAATTTAATTGTGCAGATGCGAATTTATTGGAAAAAAAATTGAGTTTAAGCACGTAGAAGCAGAATAGTGAAGTGGTTTTCTAAAACCAGTCAATGATATATCACACCGCTTTAATATGGGAGGCTATATTTATTTTATCTGTGTGATAAAATGAGGTGATGACATGTAACCTCAAGGAAACCACTTATTTCGCATGGGTTCAGAAAGGTTATCCATCGGGCCAGTTAGCATGCGAGAACTCGATGGTCGTTGGATCAATTATTGGATCAACGACTGAGACCTCAACGTTATTTAGCATAATTAAATTTTGATTTAAGAGGAGTGATAATTGTTTGATCTTCGATGTTTTATAAACCTAATTTAATAATTCAAGCTATCTGCCCAGTATTAAACAGATCCGATGGTCTTCAGATCAAGATTTTCAAATCGACAAATATCTCATAATTAGATTCATGTGGTTTAAATCTTTAAATGGATGTGATATTTAAGTAGAATTCCTTTGGGTTCCTGTGTTAAGTGCTCAAAGTGGGATCAGCATCTGTTGGTCAAGGTTTGTGGAAATCGATGATTTGGTTACTTCCGATATATATACATGGGCCCATAACCCATAGGTCCACACATTTTGAAGAAAATTGCAGCTTTGCTACACATTGGAGAAGGGTTGCATGTTTCATTTTTAAAATATGCAGTTTCACTGCATCAAAGTGGTATCAAAGCGGGAAAAGTTTTCTTGCGAGAAAGAAATTGCATGCGAGGAAGAAGAGGTACAATTTTGTTGAAGATTTGTAAGCTTGTAATCTTTATATTTTTGTGTAGGTGAGAAAATTGCAGCAGCCTAGAGCAAGAGTTCTCAAATGGTTCCAAAGGGAAGAACTGGAGAGATGCCAAAAGACTAAGCTCAGAGGAGAGAAGCTTGGTGAGGTATCATGTAGCAGGGAGGACTTGCTATTACAGAGGTTTTTCCGCAGCTCACGGAAAGATCACAAAGGGAAATTCCACAAAGGATGTGGGTAGAATTGCTAAGAGATGAAGAAGACATATGACCAGGAGGTCATAAAATTTTTGTACCTCGGGAGTCAGATGTAGGAGCATCCAAAGATCCTCATTAAAATCAGAATCCAAAGTTGTGAAAGAGAAAACATGGACAATCATTGTAAGCTTGGGAAAAATTTGTTAAAACAGAACTAAATTTATGGAACTGATAATGTTTAATTAATTGTAATTATTTTCGATGTATGCATAACGAAAAATTTAGGGGTTTGTTTGAGCAATTGAGGGAGAAAAATTGTGGGTCTTAGATGACCCACGCTCTTGAAAAAATATGTATAAAGAGTTTGTGTTGTGTGACAGAGAGTGTGTGAGAGGATAAAATGTAGTCGCAGGAGAATTTGTGACTAAGGATGAGATGCCTTAGACTATAATAAAATTTTGTATATAATTGGAATACGTGTGAATTTCTATGTTTCTGAGTATTGGTTACTTATAGTTTATATTTATGAGTTAAATTATGTATTAAGATTTTACTGATCGGCCATTGATCACTATAAGGATCGATGGTGATTCAATAATAATATCATATTACAAACAAGGAATTAGCTAATAACAGCAAGGAGCATGGTGAATCTAGCTGGCAGAAGAAACAATTTAATTGTGTAGATGCGAATTTGTTGGAAAAAAGTCAAGATTAAGCATGTATAAGCAGAATAGTGAAGTGGTTTTTTAAATTCGGTCAATGATATATCGCATAGCTTTAAGATGGGAGGATGTATTTATTTTATCTGTGTGATAAAATGAGGTGATGACACGTAACCTCAAGGAAACCACTTATTTCGCATGGGTTCAAAAAGGTTATCCATCAGGCTAGTTAGCATGCGATAACGCGATGGTCGTTGGATAAATTATTGGATCAACGACAGAGACCTCATCATTATTTAGGATAATGAAATTGCGATTTAAGAGGATTGACAACTGTCTGATCTTCGATCGATGGTTATCGCGATTAAAGTGGATCAGGGTTTAAATCCTCAATCAGACCCAATGTTTTATAAACCTGATTTAATAATTCAAGTTGTCCGCCCGGTATTCAACAGATCCGACAATATTCGAATCAAGGTTTTCAAATCGACGAATATCGCATAATTAGATGGATGTGTTTTAAATCTGTAAATGGATGTGATATTTTATAAGTTTAAAGTAGAATGCCTTTTGTTTTCCTGTGTTAAGTGTTCAAAGTGGGACCGGCATCTGTTGTTCAAGGTTTATGGAAATTGCTGATTTGTTTGCTTTCGATATATATACTTGGGCCCATAGCCCACAGGTCCACGGATTTTGAAGAAAATTGCAGCTTTGCTACACAGTGGAGAAGGGTTGCAGGTTTCATTTTGAAAATATGCATTTTCACTGCATCAATATTTTTCCAATGGGATCAAATTGTTTGTATCTTGTAACAATATCTATGTATGTATGGAATCCTAATGTGTTTTGTAGTGTGATTCATTTGAAGTTGAATGTAAACCTATGCATGAAAGTCACTAAAAAATGTAGTGAGTTTCGTTTATTTTTCTGTACCTGTAATTTAGTCAACCATAGATATCAGAGGAAAATACAATTGTAGTAGAGTATTTTTTATTCTATGATATAAACCTTGTCACAATGCTAGTTTTTTATAGTTAAAGCTAATATATGTTCTCATGCATTTTATATGGTCATGTATTGTTATTATCATGGGGATTGAGTTTGTGAGTGAGAGATGTCTTTCCATGAGTCTTGTTGCTACTAATACATTAAAGATATGTATGCTGAGTGAGAGAGTGAGTTGTTGTTGTTAGGTGGATGAGAGTTTATATTTCTACTAGGGTTCTATCTAGTTGATGTGTTGGGAAAATTGTTTTGATGAGGAAAGTATCTATACATTGTTGTCAAGAGTGAGAGAGGTTTTGGCAGGCATATGTATTGTATAAGTAGAGAATATTTTGTATCTTATTGTTATTCAATAGAGTATGTTTGGGTACAATATGAAAATGGATGAAAGGGTGATCCAAAGTGATTGCAGAGGTTGGACGCTCTGGAAAATATTGTCTTATAAGTGAATGTAGACTTTCACAGTTGTTCATATTGTATAATATTTTCGAAATAAAACTATGTAAACAACTTTAACTTGTACAAAATTTTAGGTGCACACTCCACCCATCATTAGGGACTCCAAATATTTGATTATGATTAAAAAAGTACTAAGATTCCTTTAAATAGTCAATAAAAAAAAGTAGTCATTACTAGAATATAGGTAAAAGGTTAAATTGGAAATACATTTTATTAATTATATAAGGTGCAAAAGTAATCAAAAGAAGGAGATGGGTGTTCCTAGTTGGTATACTGGCCAAAAAATTGTTGAACAGGTGGTGGATCCTTGTTGGTTGTGGCAAACATACTTCATATAGAGGAGTAGTGGCTCCAACATAGTTGGGGCTAGCACATGAATGCAAAATAGATTTAATATTAATAAAGAAGAAAGTAGTAAAGCAATAGGGTTGTTTTTCTCCCCTTGACGGTTTCCACCAGAAACACTTTTTTTCTATGTTTGTGCTTAACTTAATGCTTATGTGTACTATCATGTTATGATATTTTGATTATTTAATCAACACAAAAGGGGTTAAAAATGTATAAAATGAATAAATATTGATTCACCCCCCTCCCCCCCTGCGTCTCTTAGTAGTGGTATGGTTTTCACCAATTGGTATCAGAGCCGATTCCCTCAAGTGAAAATTGATTGCTGGTAGATCGAGGACCTATTACTAAGAGTAAGAAGAAGATGTCTTAGAAAATAAGGGGTTTAAAATAGTCTAAAAGTAATTTATATCCAAAATAAACCATCTTTTTCATGATTAAGTATGTCGAAGATAGTCAAGAAGGTAGATCATATATTGTATTTTTCTTCAATTGTGAAAGTGATGGTCATTTTACATCTAGTTTTCCATTTCTTGGTAAAAATAGTGATGATTATTTTTTTGAGAATATCAATCTAGAAGATGATAATTATTCAGTTGAAATTCATTTTCCAAGTGTAAATAAAACTAATTGTCATATCGATAAATCAAGATTAGTAAGTTCTGAAGATGAAAAGAAAATATAAATAGTAACACTTGAAGCTGACATTGAAAGGATGACAACTAAGAAAAAAAACCAATAGAATTTAATACAAATATTTGTTGAGAGGGAATAAATCTTCAAAGAATAAATAATTAGACTAAAAAATAAGCTAGAAGAAGAAAGGAGAGTTGAAGAGTGAATGAGAAAGTAGTATAAAGACAAAGAAGATCAATGTGAAATATTGGAAGCTGAAAAAGTTTCATTAAAAAGAGATATAGAGAAGAAAACCTCTCACCTTAAATTGGAAAAGAGTAGCCAAAAGTATCCCTCCATTAAATCAAATCTTAGCCTTCATAAAGTAGAAACCAATTTAGAAACAGCTACGGGAAAATCAGGGAATAGTAGCAGTGAGAGAAAAAGTAAAGGAAGCCAAAAACAAAATTAAGAACCAAAGAAAGTTCCAAGAAAATATCTTTCATCAAGAATATTATTTGTACCCTTGGGATATGTCAAGTGATTTATTTGTCATAAACTTGGAAATATTACAGTGGATTGCAAAAGTAAAAGAATCAAATATTCTCAGTATAATATATATCAGAAGATGTATCCGAATATAAAACCCTCTCAAGACTATTAGGTATATCATCTACAATTATGTATACCAATTATTTTTATGGCTATTGTTACTTATGCAATGAATTTGGCCATAAGACTATTGATTGAAAATTTTCTACAAAGATTAGGAATGTAAGGAAGATTAACAACAAAATATATGAATCGTTCCCCTATTCCTTGGCTACCTAAGGTGTTATGTGTGTGACAACCTTGGCCATATAGCTAAATATTTCAAGCTTCCCGTGATCTTTAAGGAATCCAATAAAAAGTGAAGGTCATTCAAATCCAACAAGAAATGAAGATAAGAAGAGATGTGCTTGTCAGATATCAACCCATCAAAGTTTGGAAGGAGCAATAATAAACTTCACTGAAAACTGAGGCATGTATGCTATCAAGAGGAGGATACAGAAACATCTTGAGATTGCATGAATGATCATTTAAAATGAAACCATAAAAAAAAAACATTGTGTGTGTATAGATATGCATGTTAAGAGGGAGTCACATGAGCTTAGGGGCAACTACACATAGTTTAATTTTCATCTCTGGTTTATTTTCATTTCAACTTCATAATTTTTGATTCAGCCATATAAATTTTTGGTATAATTAAAGAAACAATTTTCTGAATACCTAATAATGATTTTAAAGGCATGGAAACCAAACATATGACAAGCATGTGCATGTTCATGCTTCTGGTATAAAGTGAGTGGGGTTTTCTCCTTCTTACTTGACTGATGTAATTACTTCTATATGTGATGAAAATACATGTTGCAAGATCATTTTTGGTATCAATTATTGATTGATATATGTTGATAGGGTTTTTGAGTAAAATTTTGTATTACCAAAGTTTATGTTAGTTTTGGTTGTTCATGATTATCCTCTTCATGTTGGCCATATGCTGCAATTTTTTTTATATTACTAATGATTGAATCTACTGAGACTGTGGTGATTAGGTTTTTGATAGAAAACTTGTGAATGAGCATATTAGCAAGAGAATGAATTATTCAGGGAGAAACTTGTCAAGGATTGAAATCATATTCTAGAAACAAGTGAAGAGATGTTGCATGTTCATGGGGAGAATTTTTAATGCTTCCAATGGACTAGGATGTTGTTGGAATTATGATATTCTTAGAGGATATCATCATGCTCATCATGATAAGCTTGATATTGGTTTAAGTAGGGGTTACCAGTGCTCCATGATGATGGACGCATGTTGATAGAGAAAATGATGAATTTTTATAATTATGCTTCAAATGGTTGAGGCAAGAAAGTATGTCCACTGAAGTTGGTGCAACTAGGGTTTTGATGGAAAAACCATTACTATTGTTGTTCTATGGATCAAGGTTAACAATTTTTGTAGAAATATATGTACTCCTCAAGTTGTTGATTTAATAGCTTCCCATGTATCTTGTGTCAATTGGTATGTTTATTTTTTTTTTGCGACATGATGATTGGTTGTGAATGAGTTGTGGATACTTCTTTGAGAGAATGTTGATGTATTGTTTCATTTTTTGATTATATGTGTTGATGTTCAAGAGTCATGGTACGTTTCTTGTTATTTTTTTCTCTAGTGTTAGGATTTTTTTGTAGGAGTATGGCTGTATGTTGTTGAGCCTCACTGAGAATATAGTGCTATATTGATGAGGAGGATCATTGAATCCCCTTTGTACATTGTGATGTTGTTGAGACATTATATTATGGCTCGAGAGTTAAGAGATTATGTATATATTAGTTTTATATGTTGTTGATGAATTTGATATCATGTACAGTTCAGAGGACAATACTAGTATTGTTGCTCATATATGACATATATTACTAACCATTACATATTATATATTGTTGTCAAAGCTAAGTGTGAGTGTATGCATTGATGAGATGTTTTTGGTCAGAGCATGTGAGGGTAGAAAAGTTGTTATTGCTAAGATGGATTCCTTATTTAATTTTCAGATAGAGATGACCGAGTATGTTATTGGAATATTGGTTACTAATCAGTGGTTTTTCACGCGAATGTTGGCATAGTTGGTCTGGTTCGCAAAGTGTTTCCCTTTGCCATTGATGTGAAAGGGGGAGAGATAAATTTCAGATGATATGGTGTTTGCAGGAGGTTTCCATTAAATCAGATCCGAGCCTTCATAAAGGAGAAACCAATTTAGAAACAACTACGGGAAAATCAGGGAATAGTAGCAGCGAGAGAAAAAATAAAGGAACCCAACAGGAAAATTAAGAACCAAAGAATGTTCTAAGAAAATATATTTCATCAATAATATTACTTGTACCCTTGGGATATGTCAAGTGATTTAGTTGTCATAAACTTGGAAATATTGCAGTGGATTGCAAAAGTAAAAGGATCGAATATTCTCAGTATAATATATATGAGAAGATGTATCCAAATATAAAACCCTCTCAAGACTGTTAAGTATATCATCTAAAATTATGTATACTGATTCTTTTTATGGCTATTGTTACTTATGAAAGGAATTTGGCCATAAGACAATTGATTGAAAATTTTCTAAAAAGAGTAGGAAAGTAAGGAAGATTAAAAGCAAAATATATGAATCGTTTCCCCTATTCCTTTGTTACATAAGGTGTTATGTGTGTGACAACCTTGGCCATATAGCTAAATATTTCAAGCTTCGCATTCTCTTTAAAGAATCCAATAAAAAGTGAAGGTCATTCAAAGCCAACAAGACATGAATATAAGAAGAGATGTGCTTGTCAGAGATCAACCCATCAAATTTTGGAAGCAGAAACATTAAACTTCACTGAAAACATCAGGCATGTATGCTATTAAGAGGAGGATATGGAAACATCTTGAGATTGCATGAAAGATCATTTAAAATGAAACCATAAAAAAAAATTGTGTGTGTATAGATATGCATGTTAGGAAGGAGTCACATGAGCTCAGGGGCAATTGCACATGGTTTAATTTTCATCTCTAGTTTATTTTCATTTCAAATTCATAATTGTTGATTCAACCATATAAATTTTTGGTAGAATTGGAGAAACTATTTTTTGAATATATAATAATGATTTTGAAGGCATGGAAACCAAACATATGACAACCATGTGCATTTTCATGCTTCTGATCTAAAGCGAGTGGGGTTTTGTCCTTCTTACTTGACTGATGTAATTACTTCTATGTGTGATGACAATACATGTTGCAAGATCATTTTGGGTATCAATTATTGATTGATATACGTTGATATGGTTTTTGAGCATAATTTTTTATTACCAAAGTTTATGTTAGTTTTGGTTGTTCATGATTATCCTCTTGATGTTGGTCATATGCTGCGAATTTTTTTATATTACTAATGATTGAATCTACTGAGGCTGTGGTGATTAGGTTTTTCACAGAAAATTTGTGAATGATCATTTGAGCATGAGAATGAATTATCCAGGGAGAAACTTGTCAAGGCTTGAAAAGCATGTTCTAGAAACAAGTGAAGGGATGTGGCATGCTCATGGGGAGAATTTTAAATGCTTCCAATGGACTAGGATATTGTTGGCATTATGATCTTCTTAAAGGATATCATCATGTTCCTCATGCTATGCTTGATATTGGTTTATGTAGGGGTCATCAGTGCTCCATGATGATGGACGCATGTTGGTAGAGAAAATTATGAATTTTTATTATTATGCTTCAAATGGTTGAGGTAAGAAAGCATGTCCATTGAAGTTGGTGCAACTAGGGTTTTGATGGAAAAACCATTACTATTGTTGTTGTATGGATCAAGGTTCACAATTTTTGTAGAAATATATGTACTCCTAAAGTTGTTGATTTAATAGCTTCCCATGTGTCTTGTGTCAATTGGTATGTTGATTCCTTTTTGTGACATGATGATTGGTTGTGAATGAGTTGTGGATACTTCTTTGAGAGAATGTTGATGTATTGTTTCATTTTTTGATTATATATGTTGATGTTCAAGAGTCATGGCATGTTTCTTGTTGTTTTTTTCTCTAGTGTTAGGATTTTTTCGTGGGAGTATCGTTGTATGTTGTTGACCCTCACTTAGGATATAGTGCTATATTGATGAGGATGATTGTTGAAGCCTCTTTGTACATTGTGATGTTGTTGAGACCTTAGATTATGGCTCAAGAGTTGAGAGCTTACGTATATATTAGTTGTATATGTTGTTGATGAATTTGATATCATGAACAGATCAAAGTACAACAATTGTATTGTTGCTCATAGATGCCATATATTACTAACCATTATGTATTATCTATTTTTGTCAAAGCTAAGTGTTAGTGTATGCATTAATGAGATGTTGTTGTTCAGAGCATGTGAGGGTAGACAAGTTGTTATTGTTGGGATGGATTCCTTATTTAATTTTTAGACATAGATGACCGAGTATGTTCTTGGAATGTTGGTTGCTAATCGGTGGTTTTGCAGGAAAATGTTGACATAGTTGGTCTAGTTCACAAAGGTTTTCCATTTTCCATTGATTTGAAAGGGGGATAGATAAATTTCAGATGATATGGTGTTTGCAGGAGGTTTAGATTAATGCCAAAGTAGGAGATTGTTGGTAGTGTTGGCATCTTGGTATTGATTTCAACCTAGTATTCATGATATTCTTATGCATGGTATTGATAATTTATTGATTGAAGGTGGTTATAGTAATGATATGTTGGTGATATAGATGATTTAACTGATCCTGTGTAGTGGAATGATGATGGTATTGAAGTTGGCGACAAATTTGGGAATTGAATTCTTGAGTTTTTCTAGTATACAAAGACTATCACGGTCTTAGCACTGTCACCCAGAGACACTACCAGATTGTTGTGGTCTGGTCATTTCCTACTAGTGACACTTATTATAGGCTGTAATGTTCCAAATCTGGAACTTGGTTCTCCATCGGGAATATCTTGAGATATTTCAATATTCCAACTCCACGAGTATTAAAAATCAACACTAAACTATTTCAGAGATTGAATATAGGGGAATTTAATGGATATGTCACCTCCACAAGGAAGGATGAGATCCAAAGGCTACCTGGCCCACTAGCAGACTTTGCCAATAGAACTTGTCAAAAGCTAATATTTCCCTTCAAGGAATTTCTGCAACAGTGTCCAAAAGGACACTGTATAAGGAAGCCCATGTGAAAATAAGGCAATACAGTGTTGGGATGCCTTAGAATATATCTGATGCAATCTACCTGCAAAATATAAGCTCAAAGAAATAAGCCTAAGGGGGTTATTCAGATCTCCCACCAACAAGTATACCGAAATAATGCTAAATGAGAGAACCTTCAGCAATATTAAAACTTAAATATGTAAAAATACTGAAATAATGCCTCATGTAATGTAAGAAGAGTGAAAATATGATACATAATCTGTAGCAGAAGATATAATACAAATTCCTTGAGGAAAATTCCTGTCAAGGTGAGCTTAAATCAGCCTCAAGGGGAAATGTACATAAAATAAGAGAATGCATTGCTACATAACCCAACAACTCAATCACTGCACAGTATATGAGGGAAAATGACTGAAAAATGATATATATGAGATGATATAACAATATGTGCTCAAATAAAGATGGGGGAGCAAGATCTCAACCCCAGAAAACATTATTACAACAATCCTCCAGGGGATTGGCTAAAATACATAAAACAGAAAAATGTCGGAGTTGCAGTGTAGCTGCTGCAACTCAAATATAATACAACATAGGAGAAGGAAGTAGATGCTGAAATAAAAAATTATACCACCTCCAATGATCTCCAAAGTGAAGGGGCTGATCCCCTTACCGAAGATTGCACTCTCTAGTGCACAAAATGAACCCTTTGTGCATGCCACCTCTGAAGATAACGCTGTAAGGGAAGGAGACTACGCTGGGCATGAGAAGAAACATATGGCCCAATGAAAAAATATGCAATATCAGCTCCGGGGTTTCCTTTCCTGATCTCATAGAGAAAGAGATGGCTCCTCCTCTACCAAACAAGCTTCGGAGATGAGATGATGAAGGTCCCTCACTGCAACACCAACAACTCCAACGTTTCTTGCTACAAGAATAACGCAGTAGCTACAAATGAATGCTTTGGCCTCAAGCCAAGATGTGAGGAATATGAAGAAAAATCTCTCCATGGCCTCCCATGGAAGAGAAGGGCATTCCTAAATGGGAATCCCTCTTGTGCTAAGCAGCACAAGCTATCTCAGTTGAAGAGAGCTTCAACTTCAAAATTCTTTCTCCAAAGATGACCCAACAATGGCTCTCCTTCATATTTTATGCAAGGCATGCTTCCTTGCCATGGACCCCACTCACATTAGGGTTTCTCTCATTTCAAATTTCCCTCCATCCAACCACGCAATCTTCTTGTGCAAGCTTCCCCTCTTGGGTACGTTGTTTACTTGGGTCAACCATGGTCTACCTCACTTTCTTTTGGCCCTTTTCACACTTGGGGCTATCAACTTAAGCCACTTAAGTGAATTTTTGCACCTTGGGAGTGTTTATTAGATTGCTACATAGGTTCCCTCACCCATTTTATTCACTTTATTAAAAAGAAGACAAATCTAATGTTCCAATTACCTTATTGAAAACATTGGAACATTACAGTCCTCCCCTCCAAAAACTTTCTTGTCCTCAAGAAAGTGCAAGGATGAACTGAAAAAAAAAGTCATCCACTCAAGGCATGGAGTCTGAAATATCCTCACGTAGATCCTCCATCCCCCAAGCAACCAACCAAGAAAAATGAGTCACCCTCCAACTAGGAAACTCCTAAATGTACTCCTCCACCTTCTGCTCAAGAGAAATAGGTGGGCTGAATTTCTAAACTTGGTAAGCTTCATAGACTACCCCACGTCATCCTCTTCTCAACTTATGATGAATGTGGAGTGAAAGTTGAACTTGGGCTGCAATAGTGTTGCCTTCAAGGGGCAAGATGAAGTCTAGATCCCCAAGGACCTCTCCTCCAACGTTGCAAATCAGGCTGGCCCAAATCATCTCATATGTGATGAGTTGGAATTCATCATCATATGGCATCCAAACAATCATATGTTTCACCTCATGGAAAAACACATGGCTGAACATGGTGACCATATCATCTCCCATACTCCCCTTGGAGCATGTGCTACAAAAATAATGGAGGTCTTCTCTCCCAAAGGGCACATCCACCCAATGAGTCTCTCCCTCCGCATGATACATTTGGGGTTGCTGCTGATATATGGCTAAAATGAAATGGTCTTCAAAAGAGACCCAGGCCGCCCCATCAAACATAAAAACCATGAAGTGCCTCGTCCAAAAATTCAAACTCTCCAAATAGCTCCTCCCACATGAAGGAAAGAGATGAAGTTTGGCAATCATGGGCTGCCCATTTCTTCTCCTGAAACATACAACATGAAAATTAGGGAGAATCAACTCCCAATGGGCATCTTCAATTTATTCCCCCCCCCCTTCAAAACAGTGCTTCCTCCGAATAGTGTTCCACTAGCTAAACATGGAAGCATAAACTTATGAGAGCAAGGAGGTGAAACATAGTTCCATGTATGGAACCAGCACAACGCATCATTAGCCTGCCTCAATATATGATGCAACAAGTTTCTTTTTAGCCACTTGTTTTCTGCCACATTCATCCTGCAAGATGTGATCATGAAAACATACTTTGGTGCCAAAGGTGCACACCAAAATCCATGTGGCTTCCCCCATAATCCACTGCTAAAATAGCCATCATTTTGCTGCAATGAACCATAAGTACAACCAAACACAATGTGCAAGAAGGAAGGATCCCTCTTGATCTGATATGCTGCTCATAAGGATAACAGAGTTCAAAGCATGTCACAAATAGTTACCTCCCTCATCATGTACTTTGGCCTTTGAGCTGACATGGCTCAAGTGAAAAGTCCCCCTTACTGCAACATAGTAGGGGAGTGGTTGTGCCAACCATCTCAACATCTTTTGGGCTATGCATTTTTCCATATGTTGATATGCAACCATTAAGATGCCCTCCCAAGTGGACTCCTCCATCAATGAAAAATATGCATGAAAATGTATGAAAGAAGAACCCATAAATACTGCATGTAGATCCCTCTTCTTGTGCTTGTGCAATCAAGCCAAGAAAGTCAAAATTTAGTAAGGAGTGCTCTCCTCCATTAATCCTTCATTCTCATTACCTACATGCCTCCAAAGTACATCACTTGTGAAGTGGCTTTGAGAACACTTCGACAAGTAATGCAAGCCTTCAAGTGACAGCGCTGCTGGCCTTTGGAGTAGGGCCACTGTCATCTCAAGGCTCCCCTCTTTGACATGAATCTTACCAAAGACTCCTCCCATCATGTTGCTGCAAATGTAGAGCCCCTCCTATGAAGAAGGTGCTGCATGGGCATCAAATGTCAAAGAGAAATCCCCTTGCACTATGCTAGTGCCTCCTCTTGCTCCTGCAACAACATAAAACTTGAGCATCAAAAGTATTTGCTGCTCCTCCATAATTCCACCATACCCAATATAAAATGGGAACGTAATGAGTGGTAAGAGAAATGCCATCCCATCATGATGCACCCATGTTCTCCTCTTTTTTCATCAAGCGCAATAATTTTGAAATGATCCTGGGACCTGTGGGTTATGGATCCACCACATTTCCACTGGGCACACTTCATCCATAAGGCTTTGCTCTTTGGTGTAAGTATCCTGCCACTAGGTACCTCTTCCACAAGAGCTACCATTTTCCCAAAATAGATTTTTCCTTTTGCATTTCATGGGACATTGAAATGCAATCTCCTTCATGACAAAATTTCTAAACCCCACCCTCACATGTGATACATGGCTCATCAATAGTGCATGAGGATGATGAGGGGTTCTTTCCTCAAAATGGCACAACGCAGTGAAAGTCTCCTACTCTAGACAATCAACTTGCCATGGTATGAAATCCCTCATGGCATGTATTAGACCAATAGGAAATGAAAACTCATGCATACCTTGGTAAAGTTTGGAAGGGTCTTGTGTGCATGCAAGAGTCTCTTTCCCAAATGTGCTGGCTACCTCAAAGGCTGGAGATGAAGGCTTCTCCTTCATGGTAAAGTCAGCGCTGGTGTGTGCCTCTCCATGCTTCTACTCTATTTCTCTGTGAGAATAGGAAGTGCATGGTCCTTCCTCTTCTCCTTCTTCTATTTCCTCAACCTCCTTGGAGAGGTTCTTGTTGGACCCAAAAAATGATGAAATCAGTCTCACCCTCTGCATCATTTTGACCTCTTATTCCTCTGAAATTATAACTTCATAGGCTGAGCCAAGTTTGAAGCTCTGATACCACTATAATGTTCCAAATCTGGAACTTGCTTCTCCATCGGGAATATCTTGAGATATTCCAATATTCCAACTCCAGGAGTATTAACAATCAACATTGAACTATTTCAGAGATTGACTGTAGGGGAATTTACTGGATATGTCACCTCCACAAGGAAGTATGAGATCCAGAGGCTACCTGGCCCACTAGAAGACTCTGCCAATAGAACTTTTCAAAATCTAATATTTCCCTTCAAGGAATTTCTGCAACAGTGTCCAAGAGGACGCTGTATAAGGAATCCCATGTGAAAATAAGGCTATCCAGTGTTGCGAAGCCTTAGAATATATTTTTTACAAACTCCCTGCAGAATATAAGCTCAAAGAAATAACCCTAAGGTGGTTATTCAGATCTCCCACCAACAAGTATACCGAAATAATGCTCAATGAGAGAACCTTCAGCAGTATTAAAACTTCAATATGTAAAAACAGTGAAATAATACCTCATGTAATGTAAGAAGAGTGAAAATATGATACATAATATGTAGTAGCAGAAATAATACAAATTACTTGAGGAAAATGCCTCTCAAGGTGAGCTTAATTCAGCCTCAAGGGGAAATGTACATAAAATAAGAGAATACACTACTACATAACCCAGAAACTCAATCACTGCGTAGTCTATGAGGGAAAATGAATGAAAACAGATATATATGAGATGATAGAAAAATATGTTCTCAAATAAAGATGGGGGAGCAACATCTCAACCCCAGAAAACATTATTACAACAATCCTCCAAGGGATTGGCTAAAATACATAAGACATGAAAATGTCGGAGTTGCAGTGTAGCTGTTTCAACTCAAATATAATACAACATAGGAGAAGGAAGTAGATGCTGCAATAAACAATGATACCTCCTCCAATGATCTCAAAAGTGAAGGGGCTAATCCCCTTACTAAAGATTGCACTCTCTAGTGCACAAAATGAACCCTTTGTGCATGCCACCTCTGAAGATAACGCTGTAAGGGAAGGAGACTGCACTGGGCATGAGAAGAAACATATGGCCCAATGCCAAAATATGAAATATAGTCTCTGGGGTTACCTTTGTTGATCTCATAGAGAAAGAGATGGCTCCTCCTCTACCAAACAAGCTCCAGAGATGACATGATGAAGGTCCCTCACTGCAACACCAGTAACTTCAACGTTTCTTGCTGCAAGAATAACGCAATAGCTGCAAATGAATGCTTTGGCCTGAAGGAAAGATGTGAGGAAGATGAAGAACAATCTCTCCATGGCCTCCCATGGAAGAGAATGGCATTCCTAAACAGGAATCCCTCTTATGCTAAGTAGCACAAGCTATCTCAGTTGAAGAGAGCTTAAACTTCGAAATTCTTTCTCCAAAGATGACCTATCAATGGCTCTCCTTCATCTTTTATGCAAGGCATGCTTCCTTGCCATGGACCCCACTCAAATTAGGGTTTCTCTCATTTCAAATTTCCCTCCATCCAACTACGCAATATTCTTGTGCAAGCTTCCCCTCTTGGGCACGTTGTTGACTTGGGTCAACCATGGTCTAGCTCACTTGCTTTTGGCCCTTTTCACACTTGGGGCTGCTAACTTAAGCCACTTATGTGACTTTTTTCACCTTATGAGTGTTTATTAGATTGCTACATGGGCTCCCTCACCCATTTTATTCACTTTACTAAAAATAAGACAAATCTAATGTTCCAATTACCTTATTGAAAAAATTGGAACATTACATAGGCTTCCTTCCTCGTGCTTGTGACACTTCTTGTAGGTGCAGAAATGGAAAACCACATGCTTACCCATCAAAGTTTCCCATGGTATTGGATGAGAACATTTGAATTGAATTGGTCTCAATTGATTATTTGATTGGTTCTTCAAGGAGTTAGTGAACTGAAGTTAATTTCAATTTATCTAGTCAAATTTTTGAATATATTTAAATGGATATCCAATGACCATTGCAGAGGTTTGAAGGGAAAGACAAGGATTTGAGCCATATATATATATATATATATATCTGTGTGTGTGTGTGTGTGTGAATGGATAGAGACAGAGTGCACATATGAAGTGATTGAATGCATCATTATTACATGTGCACAAATTTCGTTAGACCAATGGAAAATTATACACTGTTAACTATTTTTTGTGGAGATCATATGCCAATGATGGTGTGAATGGTGAACTATGTAGAAGTTAAATGATTAAGTTGATGTAATGCTTAGAGATAGAGTGTGTATTGGAGCTGGAGTGTAATGATATTTTGTTGATGCGGTTGAAGTGTTTGTATCTTGTAATATGATCTATGTATGGATGAAATGATAATGTGTTTTTCAGTGTGATTGATGTGAAGTAGAAGCAGGCATATACATGCAAGTTTCTAAAAAATGTAGTAAGTATTGTTGAGTTTCTCTAGTGTACCTGTAACAGAGTAGACCATGGAGTTTTAAGGCAAAGACACCTATCAGAAAATATTATTGATGATGTAATATAAACCTTTTTGACAATGTTCCATTGGTGTAGATGAAGCTAATATATGTTGTCATGAGTTTTATATGGTCATGTATGGTTATTTTCATGAGGGTTGAGTTTGTCAGTGAGAGATGTGTTTCCATCAGTCTTGTTGTTGATAATATGTCATAGATATGTATGTTTAGCGGGAGAGTGAGTTATGATTTTATATTGTCGAGATTTTATATTGCTACTAGGTTTATGTCTCGTTAATGTCTTGGGTTGAGTTGTTTTGATGAGTCAGGTCTTCATACATTGTTGTTTAGAGTGAGAGAGGTTTTAGTATGTTGTTGTATTGTATGAATAGAGTGGATTTTGTAACTTGTTCTTATTGGGTAGAGTATGTTTGGGCCGAGTATTAAAATGGGTGAGAGGGTGGTCCATAGTGATTTTAGAGCCTGGGGCTCCGACAATTTGTGGCTTGCTAAGATAGGGGGTTGGGGCTTCCTAGCTGGTAGTGGCCGACAAATTTTTGAGTGAGTGGTGGCTCCTTGTTGGTTGTGGACAACGTAATTCATATAGAGGAGTAGTGGCTCCTAGCTATTTGTGGCTTACATATTAATGTAAAAGTGGTTGAACATTAATAATGAAGAAAGAAACAAAGAAATACGGTGGTTTTTCTCCCCTTGAGGGTTTCCACCAGAAACACTTGTCTTCTATGTTTTAATTATCTTAATTCTTATGTTTACTTACATGTTCTTATCTATTAATTGTATAATGAATTAAAAAGGGGTTAAAAATGTATAAAATACATCACTACTGATTCACACCCCCATCCCGCCACTCCCGCCCCCTGTCCACTCATAGTGGTCTAGTTTCCAATAGAGTCCATGATTAGTTTTTGTTTCACAGGAGTCTTATGCAAGAACATCATTTAAAATTTATTTCCGTATGTGTAATAGGATCTAGATTTTTCTAAATTTATCTATGTAGAAATGAAGTTGTTTCTTTCATATATTATGTATTGTAACCAACGTATTAAAGAAGCATATAATTGGAGGAGTTGAGTGCCTTTAGGGATAGTAAATATATTCAAAAGATTAATTTTCATATTTTATATGAATGGAGGATACAAACTATTATCTCATGGTTTAATCAATTCCTCATTATTTGTATAGATACAATTTTTGTTGATTGAATTAGTATGTGGAAATGAATAGTAAAATTTGTAATATTTTCTAAGAATATGGTGTGCATCAAAGTTCTTATTGCGAAAATTCGTTATTGAATGGATTTTATTAGTTAAATCCCATTGGAAATTTCGAACCTAGATAATAATATGAGCACTAATTGAACCTTAAACTAAAGAAATGAGATCCTTAAGCCTACCAATGGTAGCTAATAACCTGTTGAAGCTGCTTCTTTCATATATCATGTATCGTAACCAACGTATTAAATAAGCATATAATTGGAGGATTTGAGTGCCTTTAGGGATAGTAAATATATTTAAAAGATTAATTTTCATATTTTCTATGAATGGAGGATACAAACTATTATCTCATAGTTCAATCAATTCCTCATTATTTGTATAGATACAATTTTTGTGGATTGAATGAGTATTTAGAAATGTATAATAAAATTTGTAAGATTTTCTAAGAATATGGTGTGCATGAAGGTTCTTATTGCGAAAATTCGTTATTGAATAGTTTTTATTAGTTAAAGCCCATTGGACATTTCGAACCTAGATAATAATATGAGCAATAATTAACCTTAAACCAAAGAAATAAGATCCTTAAGTCTACCAATAGTAGCTAATAACCTGTTTAGGGGCATTTAAAAGAGAATATGAGATGTAACAAAAAAAAATTGGAAAATATACCAAATATATCTATGAGAACAAAAAACCATTTGTTCACTTTATATTTTGATGTTAAAATTCTTAATTTTCTTGAATTTCATTACACTAATCACTAATTCTTCAACAATCTTACTACAATTAGTTCTCTTCCACAAGCTATTAAAAATACTATCCATAAACCACTAACAAAAAAATTTCATATGAAATTTTATTTAATATTCTCCTTGATACTTAAATAATAGCTAGAGTAATCCTTTAACAACTCCCACCAACTTTTTTATTAAATCACTTACTATTACACCTAATATTATTATAATATCTATTATTATACCAAATATTATTAAATCTTTTACATCCTTAACCATCTTTATTGGCTTGAATATATTAACCTTTTTTTTCTCTTTCCTATTTTAAAAACAAAACTTCAATTAAAAAAATAAAAAAACTAAACTAAATTTTGACAAAGTTTGATAACTTTAATATAAGAAATAAATCAAGAAAAAGTTACCACTTTCTTTGACCCTTATATTATTTCTCTCTTCTTTTCTCAATTAAAAAAACTGAGGTTGTTGACCTTACTCTTCTTTTCTTTTCTCATTTAAAAAAATTCAATTGAAGTTTGTTGAGCTTACTCTAGGAAACAGAAGTTGAACAAGAGGCTATCATTCATCGAGTAATTATAAGAAGCAAAAAAATATTATTTAGATACTTTTCCTCGAGTGCTTATATTTTATACTTAGATACGGCATAGCTTTTTGAGTTGCGTATGACAGTTTGTGACGTAAGGTAAAACTTTTGTGTTATTCCATTGCGTGCATATTATATGGTAGTGGTTTGGTTATGATCTTCGTGTTGTTTATATCATTGTTCATGATGGCCTAGTTGTTTAATCATTGCTCATGGCCTAGCTGTTTATATCATTGGTCAAATTTTCTTGTTGGTGGATTATTTCATGTATAAAGTGCCAAGTGCATGATGGTTACTCATATTTTAAAATTTTCCATTATGGTACCATAACGACTGAACATGATTAAGTTGGTACTATGCCATGATTAAGTGGTAATACAAATTAAGGCATTCATTTGTGTACTTGTATATTCTATGTCCAAGCTGGCTTAGCTACTATTAAATAATAAAAAAAAATTATTTTTAATTTAAAGTAATATCATATTAATAAATATTAATGTTATTATATTAGTAGATTATAAATCTCATACCATGTTATGGAAATTGTAAATCTCAATGAGTCACAGAATTTAATAGCGGTATTATGAAGTATTATGTTAGATTACAGATCTTATGAAATTCCATATAGATAGAAACATCAAGCATCATTTTCAACCAATCAACATGCAAACAATTTCAACTTCATCATTCAAACAATTCTAATTTAGACATTGCTACTAAACCCAGATCAACATAAAGACATCATTAACATACAAAATAAATACATCAACACTGACCAGATTTATCAAACATGTTATATGAAGAAACCCTTCCTTTATGTACGTGCCTTTGATGAAGCGAACTTGCACGTATACACGACTTTACTAAGACAAACCTGCGTATAGATTTGCAAATTTTGACCTAAAATTGTGGAGCCCTTCAAAACTTCAGATAGACCCAGATCATAATATTCAATGATAAAACATGTGTAAAATAATATATCTAGTCAATCCATGAGAAAATCATACAACGGAAAGTCATTTAAGGTCTCATGAGCATGATCCATCATTTCATTTATCAGTGCATAATTATTTCAGATCATCTTGTCAATTATAGCCCACATAATGAAAATATACTTCAAATTGAAGTATTCATCAAAAACCCTTACTCATACACCCATATCACTTTCATATTCACCTACTTATATATTTTTAGCCTTAGCCAATACCATAAGCCAAAACCACACTAGTGTCGGTGTTAATATTTGACGGGATCAAATAGTCGTTACTCCGCTCAATATTTTGGGCTAATATGATGGTTAAGACCCTTGGTATTAATAAAATAGTGCACCGACATGTATGCGAATTTTATTTTTCATACTCATGTATGTACATGACTTGGCCTCACCTAAGCCGCGTATATTACTTCAAATATTCACCTTCATAAACTTCTATCTCTAACCTGCAAACCCATTTCCTATCATTTTATTATTGTGTTCCATCCCTTTTCTACCTCTGAACTGATCTGCGAACTCATATGGTTGCCATATATCTGTTTTGTTACAAGTGGGTTTGCATCAACGACAACACATAAGTCATAATGCCAACATAGGAGAAATCCACCCACCTTCCAGTGGGTAGCATAAATGGATTTTAAAAGCTACTGAATATTTTTCGAAGTGGGTGGAAGGCATTCCTATCCTGACTCCAACTGATTCGATGGTTATAAAATTTCTTGAAGAAAATATTTTTCCTAGATTTGGTTGTCCGAAGAAGATAGTGACAGATAATCCACAGGTGTGTAAGTCTACAATACTCATTGATTCTTGTCTGAAGTATAATGTGATACTTGATCACTCTACAACCTATTATCCATAGGGAAATGGGCTGGTAGAGTTGTCAGACAAGACTTTGGTGAGATTTTAAAGAAAACTATTTTGGATAACAAGATAAAATCAGACTCTTAGCTTAAATTTTCTATTTGGGAAAACATATTCACAACAAAAAGATCCACTAGAAAATAACCATTTGAATTAGTATATGGAACTGTAACATTGTTCCCTAGTCATTTAGCTATGGTAGTGGCTAATTTAATTCAGGATGCAAAGGAGGAACCTAATCCATTGACCAGAAAGATAAACCAAGTGGTTGAATTATAGGAGAACAGAGAGTAGATGACTCAAAACCTGATCAAGTACTAGAACAAGATGAAGGATATGTATGAAAAAAATGCCAAAAATAGAATTTTCCATCTAGGTGACCTTGTTCTTAGATGGGATTTCAAGAGAGAATACAAAGGAAAACATGGAAAAAATGATCCTTTGTGGTTTGGACCTTTCAAGGTAGCTACAACCAAAGGAAACAACACATTCTTGCTAGAAATTATGGATGGTGAGGTGTTTGATCTGCCTATAAATGGGAAGTACCTCAAGTACTAATCCCATCACTAAAGTCATGTATCCATCTAGATTCTAAGGAAAATAATTTCTATTAGCACTAAATTAATAAGTCATGTATCCACTTCCATTGCAAATACCAATCATATTTTGCACATAACACTCCATATTCTATTTACAAGATGTACATGTTGATGGCTATGTGACTTAATTTGAGAATAATCTTGTTTGACTATCTACGTGTGGCTGAAATTTTAAGTGGTTACAATTGTTACATATTTATGATTTCCATCATGAGAGAATTAGTGAAAGTATACATGTCTTAAGGGATCTTATGAAACATTTTTGAGGCATTAGTTTCTTTAGCACATTTATATTTTGGAAATTTTAAATCTATGAGGCCCGAGTACTTTGGTGCATTCAAGTCTTAGCATAAATTTTTATATATTATGGTTTTAAAATGGCATTGGGAACAATGTAATGAACCTTGGCACATATTTGATATGGTTATGACATACAAATATTTGATATGGTGATTTCATATACTGATATCCTAGCATGATGGGACTGTTACGAAGTTGGATATGTTTTTAATATTATGTATTGAGCGGAAATTTGTTATGGAATTTATTATATGGTGATTTTTTATGTCGATTGTATGATTTGGCTTTAATCCTATGCGATGACAATGTTTTATTGATCCATGTTTCAATGCATCTAAACTTTGATGAGATGTATATACTACACTAGAGAATTTGGCGGAAATTCCGACGGCCAAATCGTCGCTATTCCGACACATTGTCGTCGCAGGAGCGACAGTTAGAGGGCGGGCAAACCGTGGTTTACCATATCGTCGCAGTTCCGACACAACTAAAAAGTGTCGCAGTATCGACACTTTTCCGTTGCTTCCAAACAAGCGTCACTCTTCCGACGTCTCCTAATCCGTCGCACTTCCGACCTCTATAAACTGTCGCACTTCCGACGAAATGTGGTCCGACGTCTCCTAATCCGTCGCACTTTCGACCTCTATAAACTGTCGCACTTCTGACGAAATGTGGTCCGACGTTTTGAACGTCGCTCTTCTGACGTCTGTAAGTTGTCACGATTACGACGAAATGTGGTCCGACGTTTTGAACGTCGCTCTTCCGACGTCTGTAAACTGTCACAATTACGACGAAATGTGGTCCGACGTTTTGAACGTCGCTCTTCTGACGTCTGTAAACTATCACAATTACGACGAAATGTGGTCCGACGTTTTGAACGTCGCGCTTCCGACGTCTATAAACTGTCACAATTCCGACGCTTACAAGACGTCAGAATTGTGACGGAAGGTTCAATTTAAAAAAAAAAAATGAAACTTTAAAAGAGGAAAAACGTTGTTTTGAATATATTATATGAAGTAAAACAGTACATGAAGTCATTACATTTTCACATCTGAAGATTTGAACCCAAATATCCATCCAGAAAAGTGGAAGTCCCACCCCAGACAATGATAGAAAAATACCCCATGTCACATATAGGAACATGATATAAAACCCAGTAACGGTCCACATGGAGATTATCGACAATCTGAGAAAGCATCCAAATATGCCCAAGGCATCTATAAGAAAGTGAAATAGAAGTATGTAGAATAGTAAAACAATAGATAGAGTACCGACGTCCATTGTTCCAAATACAAATTAAAGTACCCAAAATCCTTGAACAGAGAAAAACGCTAATCATGTGAGGAGTAAGATATGTCCCAAATATAAAAATACCATGAGACCATATCAATAAACCAGCAACATAGACCAGCATCGCTAGTTTTGAAGGCAGAGTGATAAACATTAATCATTTTTTTTTCACAAGAGAAAAAACGTTGTTTTGAATATATTATATGAAGTAAAACAGTTCATGAAGTCATTACATTTTCACATCTGAAGATTGGAACCCAAATATCCATCCAGAAAAGTGGAAGTCCCACCCCAGACAATGATAGAAAAATACCCCATGTCACATACAGCGACTTGATATAAAACCCAGTAACGGTCCACATGGAGATTCTCGACAATCTGAGAAAGCATCCAAATATGCCCAAGGCATCTATAAGAAAGTGAAATAGCAGTATGTAGAATAGTAAAGCAACAGATAGAATACTGACGTCCATTGTTCCAAATACAAATTAAATTACCCAAAATCCATGAACAGAGAAAAACGCTAATCATGTGAGGAAGACCATCAGACCATATAAATAAACCAACAACATAGACCAACATCGCTAGTTTTGAAGGCAGAGTGATAAACATTAATCATTTTTTTTTCACAAGAGAAAAAATGTTGTTTTTAATATATTATATGAAGTAAAATAGTCCATGAAGTCATTACAACAATATAGAGACAGATTGTCTTGTAGATAAGAAAAATGATAACTGATGTTGTGCTGTTTCCTTCTTTTAAGAATGTGCTGGAGGCAGGCCCTATATCTTGGCTTGCTACTGTCCTCTTTAGTGATTCTATGTTGATTATTTCATTTCACTGATACTCTTTAACTGCTCTGATACTCTTTGACCTTTGTTCATCCTTTTATCCTTTTTATCATGATATACTGTGGTAAATAGGCAAAAATGTATGTAAGGATAATTTTTTACAAAATTTCCATCATTTCTTCCCACCATTAAACTTCTGGCACTCTGGGCCTTTGCAAATTTCTTAGTGTTTCATCAACCTTGGTATATCTAAAGAAATCAGGCTGATTTGGGAACAAATGATTTACTTCATGCTCAAGATAAAATAAATTCTCCAATCTGTCATGAAGGTTTTTCCCTGTAGGCAATGCTGCTGTTGATGAACTGGTTGAAGAACTAGCTTGATTATCAACATATTTGTCCAATTTTTCAACATAACTATCAAGTTCCATTAGCTTATCTTCTGCAACTATAGGACTGGGCAATCCTCTATTTAAAAAAATATTCAATCTTTCTCTGAAGGCAATGATTTCTTCTTGCATATCTGAGCACCTTCGTTCTAAATTTTGTACCAGAGTTCTTTTAGTAAAAACTCTCTTTATTTCCAGAATTGTTCCGGTCCTGTCCTGAATACCAATTTCTGCAAGTTGATTCTTATTCTGAGTATTCAAAAAATGTATAAGTCTATTGGCCTCTTCTGGCATATTTCCCAACTCTTGTCTTGATCTCTCAATCTCATCCAGAGCCAATTTAACTAAGTTATTCTATTCATCCATTATCTGAATTGAGGACCAAACATCCTTTATTGATTGAATGATATTATCCCAAAGAATATCATTTATTTCTTTTAAAGGTTTCTCCAATGTGAGATCCTTTTCCAATGCTTTGACTTTTTTTTCTAATTTGTTCACTTCTCTTGTTTTATCAGCAACACTCATTTTTGAAAGATCATATTTATGTTCTAGAGTGGCCAATTGTTCCTTTTTTTTGTGAAGCTCTATGGCCTGAATGTTCATATCTTCCATTGACTTTTTTAATTCATTAGTGTTCAAATTTGCAGTGTTGCTCTATGACAATTCTATTGGCTGACCTGTTGTTACTGTACCTGTCACTACTCCTACTGTAGATACTAGAATATTTGCCTGCTTATCTTTTAATGCATTCTCAAGATCTTTTTCAGTTGCAGTAAGTTGCTCATTCAATTTTAAGAGTAAATCCATTAGTTCTTCCTCAGAATTTTGTTTGATGATTTCTGCATTCTGTGGATGTCTTGAGGCCGGTAACTTTAATTATTTTCTCAGAGCTACAATATCATCATATTTTCTCTTGATCAAAGCTTCAATACCTTTCACATCTTTAGGATTATGACCCAAACCAATGATTATTTCCTCTAAAGTTTTGATTCTATTATCCTTAGCCTGGGAGAAGGCTTTTTCAAGCTGCAACTGTGTATTAGTATTATCCAAAGAGTCCTGCAAATTATGGGTCATCATTGATTTATCCGTCAGAGTAGAATAAATCATCTCACCTGTTTGCTTGTGTAGCTCAATTTGATCTAAAGGATGGATATCCTTTACTAAGACTTCAAAATTAGTCCTAACGTAATCTGCAGCTGTCTGAGGCTGCCGCACCTTGGGCTTCAAATGGATCATTAACATCTTACCTTGTTGGATGTCATAAGCTGACATCAATCTTTCTTGATTTTTCAGAGCCATCTTCAAATATTGGTTGTACACTTGAAGTCTAAGTGGATCGTTCCTGGCCTTTATATTGGTGAATGTTCTTTTGATGTCCCAGGCAGTTTTTACTGGAGGTTTGAAAGAAGATATTTCTGCACTTTGTTGCCTCTGTATTCCCTTTTTTTGAAAATTAGTGGATGTCCCACTACCTGTATCTGTTTGCTGACTGTCTTCTCTTCCCTGGCTGTCAGGGATTTCCTGAAATGATTCATCTTCTGGAAGGGGAGTTAATTTCTGCCTTTTAACATCTTGCTGTTCAGAAGAGCCACCAATAGGAGTAGATGTTTCAGCCTCTCTCTTTTTTCCCTTTTCTATATTCAGAGGAGTTTGTAAAATAGAAATTTCTGGCTCACTGATCTGAGTAGGAGGAATTTGTCCTTGACCTTGTTCTTTAGAAGTCTCTGGTTGCGCTGTCATTATGAATTTTTCAATTATTTGTATATCAGGCTCCTTTTCTTTTCCTTTAGATTCTACTGCTACTGTGTTAATCTCCTGCAAATTTTGTTGTAAAGTCCTCGCTGAAGAAGATGCCTGCACCTGTCCAAAATATTCTAGGTCAAGTATCTTTTCAAGATCTTTCATTACATTTTCAACATTGACCTGCTCACTATCATTTTCAACCAATGTCCCTTCTGTCCATTCATCCATATTAGCATATTGTTCTATTTCTGGGATTCTTTGATGGATGTATGGTGACTGCTTATTTTTCATTCTTCTATCACAGATAAAGTTGTTTGGATCATAAGGCACCCAGTAGAAACTCTTTTGTAGTCTGAGATGGTCTTCTAAAATCCTTTCGGCTTCCTATCCAGCTTCCCTAGAGTTACAAATGAAGGGACCTAATTGGCTCTTGATCCTGAGTTGAGCCTTTTTCTTTGCATTGCAAAAATGAATTATATCTGAATTATTCATCTGCTTGAAATATTATAATGCAAAGAGTCTCATTGGGACATACTTGGGCAGTTTGAATGGGCATAATTCACATCCATATATCCTGATCTCTGTGTAGTTTTGATATAGGTACCAGTCACCTATCTTGTAATGCTTTGAGAGCTGAAGGATTTTCTTGATTTCATTGTTAATTCTAGGAGGAGAGACTCCTATCAACAAGGTAGTTGCAGGATGAACAAAAAGGTCGACAAACTCATTATAGGAATAAGGAGAATCAGAGGAATTGTGAGTAATGGCAGACCAAAAGATGACTGACCTAGGATTCCCTTTGGCATCAACTTTCTTAACATAAAAAGGGAAATTTTCTGACTGAAAGTAAATCATGAGATGATATATGACAGAAGAATACTTAAATACTCTCTCATTCTCAAATCTCATGAACTGATCAAGGATTTTGTCAGCAATATAAGATGCAAAATCGTACTTGACAGCAGGAGGCTGTCCAGGGGTAAAAATGGATAACAATACTAGGGTTAAGTGATCAAAATACTCACTAGTATTGAAGCCCATTATGGAAGATATCATGTCTAAAATAACTCTACCCTCATCAGTAAAGAAAGCATAACCATAAGGGGAGGGTTTTTAGGCTGATGCTCTGGTAACATGAAGGTTTGGCATAGGCAGTTTAACTCTTCATGGGATAACTTAGTAGATTTCTCAAGTAATTCAACCATGGACAGGGGAGTGAGAGCTTGACCAGGTTGGAATTGTAGCATTTCATTTATGGACTGAGTAGTTATTGGGAAAAGGACATTTTGACTTGGGGATAAAACTGCTCGTTGGTTGGGATCATAATTTGCGTAGCAATAATGGATTAACTCAGAAAAAATATGGACCGAGGGGAGAAGGTACATAGGAGATTTGATTCCCAAAGTACAAAGATGTCAGAACCATTCAAATAATTGTCTCTACAGCGGAAAAATATTCGAAGAGGATTCTCACTGAGACGCAAGTCCTTAATTTGAAAATCCATATCGGCTAAAGGCAAATAATCCAAGTCCTTGTGAGGGGCATTGATGGGCACAACATTCAGAGCTACAGGAACTTCCATTTCTGGTTCTTGTGGATTCAGAAATGGAATTTTGGGGTTTTTGTGGAAAAGGGGCACAATTACCAGTTTTGGGAATATAATTGCAGTTCTGGGAACGAAAAAGACCAAACTGAACTTCTTTTCAGACCTTAGTGCAGAATTAAAACTAAAACTAGGATTTTTTACAGAGTTTAGCGGGGAATTGGAATAAATACTTGTTTACGGGAAATGAAACGTGTTTAAACAGGCGCTGGTTATGACAGAAGAACCCTGAAATACTCGGCTTCAATTCTCTTCAGCAAGGTAACGGTCAGCAAGCGTTAACAGTTGGTTTTTGAATTTTGTTGCATGGAAGACTGGCTAGCACATGGAACAATGAAAATGACGTAGACGCAAATTTTTTTATTTACAAAGTCAAAAGGGTGGTGGGGAACAATGAAAATGACACGAAAAAGATTAGGGAAAATTTGATAAGAAATTCGTGTCACAACTCTCCCTCCGTACGCCAGCCAACTTCGGACCCGAAAAAGATTAGGGCGGAATTCATTTGGTTTTCACGTCACAAAATTGGCCGACGTCAGCAGGCTATTTTGGAACGCGAATTTGTTTTGAATTATGGTTTATCTCCGTTTGAAGTCCGGCGGGCTCGACTCAAGAGAACCGGGGTCGTGAACACTGTTCAAATATAAAAAAATCTCGCTTAATAAAGAGACAAGATTGTTGTGCTTTCGGAACCTGACCCGAGGATTGGACATGAGTTAACAAACAAAAGGATAGTGGAACCAGACTTGCACCCGTGGTCAAGCCCTGTACCAAAACCACGAGCGGTATCACAAAAGCGGGTTGCCCATATCGTACCGCTTTTGCGGAGTAGGTGTTATTTCCTATTCGCGAGCGATTCCATAGGGAAAGTGACACGTGGCGAAGTGACCCCCGGAAAACCACCGTTTAACCCGCGCCATCGCACGTTAAAGCCTGACGTTGGAAGCCGAGTGAAATTGCCAAGAGTCGTTGATTTGGAGAAGGGCCATCAGACGGTGGTCGCACGTTGAACTTGCCCGGAGGTTAACTAAGGTGTGCAGAGGATAGCCAGGTATGATACGAGTGTTTGATTGGTTATTGATATATATAGGTGGGGCCGGAGTATAATGAAATTGTTTAATTAAACGATTGGCGGATAATTAGTATAAGTATGGAGCGTGATTGTTGTAAGGCTGGGTGGTGAAATATAGAGCCGAAAGTTCATTACAAGTTATTTATTTAAAAAGAAACGTGGAGTATAAATACAAAGTGTTGAAATTTAAACATTGGTTATAAGGCTTGGAGATAATATAAAGTCGGGAATATAAATTAAATTCCAACCATTGTGGATGGTATTTATTTATCAAATTCTACGAATTTGATAAATAAACCCGAAGAAAGAAGAAGTCAATGAAGACCCAGGATGGAGGAAAAGAACAGGGTAAACCAGGGGAAAATGCTGACAAAGCGATTGTAGACACACCAGCTCTCCTTAGGGGTCCAATTTCAGTTTTGTTGCGTCACACGATGATCTCTCTTCTCTGGCATTTACTTGTATTGAAGATCACTATTCTAGGAATAAGGAGTTATTTTCTCCAAAAATAACCCTAGCCAAACATTGAAAATGCATCAAGGATATCTTTCTATGCTACATAAGTACATATGTTCTACTTCTAAATCATGTCTTTGAAGTGGTTGTTTTGCTGGAAATTATTCGCTAGTTGGTTTCATACCAAAGTCTTTTTCACATTTTCAGCATCCAATACATGAAAAAGATAATGGTTTAAAACAACATAAATATTTGAAATTTTGCAAGAATTGTCTGGCACACTTTGAATATGAATTTTGAAGTCAAGTGCATGATGCCGTATAGGATCAAGTGTCATTTTGAATACCAAATGTTTCACAAGAAACTTCTCAACATGCTACCCTACAATAAGGATTAAATGACAATATTGCATCAACTATTTCCATAATAAAAGTGCACCTCGGCCATAAGACTAAACAACTACAAATGTTGTAGATCTAACAAGACCACACAATCAAATGTATTCCACAAGGCCAATACCGTATGAAAAATGAAAAGGAGTTTGCAACCAAAAATACCTTAGGCAACTAATTCAATTAGATACACCAAACCATCAGCAAAAAGGAAAACCAGCCTACTTGGCCCCAATATTTTCAACCGGGTCCTCTAATTCAACCAATAAAAAGGCCAAAACCATAGCATTGAGATACATTTCATTACACTGTCAATAACAATAAAATTTGACTCAGCCATAACCCTTTCCTTTTAGACCACTGGGTAACAAATATGTTTCCTTTCACCTTTGATTTTTCAAATTATGCCTACCAAATCTAAGACATTTAAGAGGGGGAACTAATACAAAGTTAAAAAGAAAACCAGAGCACACATCTAAAATAACAACCCTCCATGAAAAATTAAAATAACACATTAAAATCGAATATAAGTGGACAAGGAAAGATCCACCGCAGTGAAGTTTCACGTGCAGGTGACCTTCCTTTAAACATAATTTTTTCTCTGACCTGCAATTTTTTTGTCACCGAGCCATCCTTGTTGAAGTAAAACTCCTTTTCCATAGCTCTTGTATTAACTACCTTCTCTCTGTCGCGTAATCTCAGAGTCCCTCTTCTGCTTGAGCGATTAAAGGAAATGGGTGAAAAAACTGAAAGAGAAGACAATTGTCTGCCATAATTATCAAACATTGCACCCAACTTCTTTCCCTTTACATTGTTACCCAATGAGGTATATGTGGCAATTGTTGTCATACTGCCCAAAGCAGAGGCCATCTTCTCTTATGCTGAATATAGAATTACAAGATCTTCATATTAGTATGAACCTTAAAAAACATGACTCCCATTGCTAAAAACCACTTTTAAGTTGTAACAGGCAAACTAAACAACTATCGCAACTTTTGGCAACTGCTGGAGCATTAAGAGAGAAACAACCAAAGAGAAATACAACCACAATCCTCATTTTAATGAGACCGGACTATATATTTGCATTAAGATAATAGAAAGAAATCACGACTATATTAAGGCCAGCACAAAACAATCTTTAACCAATGTCTCTCGCGGCCTTTAGGTTGCCATGCTAGAGGTTGCATATTTTTAATTTAAATTCTTGACCTCTCGTGCCCATCTATGAATGCATCCAATGGGATATCTACATCAAATGCTCCTTTATATCCCCGAAAACAAATTCCCTACTACAAGAGCACCAGTATTGATGGATCACCCCACACCATCCCACCCACTAGAAACGGTGAAAAAGGAAACCCGAGAAAACTTCTGAAATATCTCAAGATGACTATATGGGTGGTTCTTATGAATTAACCACCCATTCAGAACATGCTAATCAATCCAAACCATGAGTATTATGTGACAATATTCAAGCAGGCACTGAATTGGATTTTTGAAGCTATGTTAGAGAAACCCTAAACTCTCACTGAAAATAGGTGAAATGTGACACCACTCAGGGATTGACATGTGCCAATTGGTACAAGTGGTAGAAAATTGGCATGCTCAAACAACGAGGTGATGCAGGAATGACATGAGGGAGAAAATATCAGAAAAGCCCCAAATCTGGAGAACTAAAGCTCATCACCAACCTGAGATTGACAACTTTACATGATGCAACCTATGAAATCGTAAATGGAGAAATCATAGTAACAATAAATTAACCTATGTAACAATAAAGTCGTATTCATCCCGGGAGTGGTAATGGGAGAAATCATAGTGAACAACATGAAACATGCAGAGTTGCTTACAATCAAATAGATGAAAAAACACATACAAAAAACCTAGATAATAATCATGAACAAGCTTAATATTGAATTATGAACTGTAAAGGAACTTACAAAATGTGACATTACTAACCTGGTCAAGCGCACAAGCAAAAATATCCTAGACATGACCCTGGTTGACAAGTTGTATTGCTCATGATGCAAGAGGATTTGTACCTGCATTGCCAAGTCAATCAAAATCCATCATTATCTATACAATAAATACAAGTAATTGATGTAGTATATTTTACTCTAAGATGCATTCTTATGATAATGTTAGAACATATGTTGAAAATGTCAAAACATACCTGAATAAGCTCCTCTTCGTTTCAAGAACAATTTATTGGAGTCGCATGAACTTGGAACAAGCCTCCCACGATCCGAAAGAGTAGCAACTAAGTCAACAGTGACTTTTTTGTTGCTACACTGGATCGAGGGAGGTTTGCTCCAAGATTAAATCGCTCCAATAAATTATTCTCTACTAAACAAGGCCAACCACGTGAAGGTGGAAGCTCTTATGGCCCCTCCCCCCCCCCTCACATCACTCTCAATTCCCCAATACCCAATCTATATTTCATTTTTTACTTTCATGAGCATAAAAAAAAATATTCAATAACTAATAAAAAATAATTCAACAAAAAGTACGCAAGGAAACATTGCAATTAATGCTTGACATAAAAATAGTATGATAAATGAGTTTTTTATATAACGCAAAAAACGTTCCAAGTATGGTCATTGGTAACGTTTGTCTTATAATAATACAATATTTTACATTATCGAATTTTCTTTTTCTTCTTCCTATTTTTAAATCTCCTAATTACATCATCAATATCATCATGCTCTGCTCCTGTTTCATGCCTTTCGACCCGCACTGCTGACCTAGTTGCGTAGTCACGATGTCTGGTCTCATCTAGTGACGGGGCATCGCCTACAAAAACAGATAATATTAAATTTTAATTGTCAGTTTTTAAATATCATTGAACTAGTTCGGTAATATTAATAAAAAAAATTGCAATGAGATTATTTACCTGGTGCACCAGTTGTCGCCGCTGACCTAGTTGCGCAGTCACGATGTCTGGTCTCATCCAGTGATGGGGCATCGCCTACAAAAACAGATAATATTACATTTTAATTGTCAGTTTTTAAATATCATTGAACTAGTTCGGTAATATTAATAAAAAAAATTGCAATGAGATTATTTACCTGGTGCACCAGTTGTCGGCGCTGACCTAGTTGTGTAGTCACGATGTCTAGTCTCATCTAGTGACGAGGCATCGCCTACAAAAACAGATAATATTAAATTTTAATTGTCATTTTTTAAATATCATTGAACTAGTTCGATAATATTAATAAAAAAAATTGCAATGAGATTATTTACCTGGTGCACCAGTTGTCGACGCTGACCTAGTTGCGTAGTCACGATGTCTAGTCTCATCCAGTGACGGGGCATCGCCTACAAAAACAGATAATATTAAATTTTAATTGTCAGTTTTTAAATATCATTGAACTAGTTCGGTAATATTAATAAAAAAAAATTGCAATGAGATTATTTACTCGGTGCACCAGTTGTTGCCACTGACCTAGTTGCGTAGTCACGATGTCTGGTCTCATCCAGTGACGGGGCATCGCCTACAAAAACAGATAATATTAAATTTTAATTGTCAGTTTTTAAATATCATTGAACTAGTTTGGTAATATTAATAAAAAAAATTGCAATGAGATTATTTACCCGGTGCACCAGTTGTCGCCGTTGGGACTGTTGCCCTGTCTTCCTCTCTGGTGGTAAGATCCTCAAGGGAAACATTCTTTGTCATTTAAACAAAAAACGTTATAAGGACAACCATCAAGGTATAATTAGAAAAAATTATAAGTGGAAATTAATTACCGTCACGGCCCTCACTAATAGTAGCATTGTCGGCCTGGTCCCCACTACAATGATCAGGTTGCACGTGAGGATCATCTACATCTGGCTCTAAAACTGGGTTATTTTCCTCGTCGGTAGTGCTGCTCCCCTGATTTAAAAAAAGTTTTTAGAAATTAAATTTATGGACGAAAACAAACATATTGAAAGGTTAATGTTTTACCTTATCAGGCATTCTGGATCTGCGACGTTCAACTACAGCTTGATAGCCGAAATGGAAAGCGATATTTTTATCTTCCTCTGTATTTTCTGTTCCGAAGTCATCACCCTACATTACATATGATTGTGTATTTTTAATCATATTTTATAGGATTACAAAAACGTTGGAAGGCGATACAATTAATTATAAGATGTTTAGCTACTTAATTACAATTCTTGCGGCCAATTTCAAGTAGCCGCCCTAGCCTAGCTTGTGATGGCCCTTTTTTTCAATCCTAGCTTTGGTTGCCTTTGAGGTGTCAGGCAACCTAGCATCAAAAGATTAAAGTCAGATATGACGTAGCACACTTTTTATTTTAGACATAGAGAAAATTAAAGCTATTGAATTAAAGTTGTAATTTACCTTGCGGGTCCAGTTGGCATTTTTCCTTCTTTCTTTGCCCTTTTCTCTTTTCCCTCATGGATGAGTGCTCTCCACTCACTCTCTGGAACTGTGAGAGGACGCTCATATCTAGGGTTAAATTGCAATTGCGTCCTATAGGTGTCCCTGGTATATTTCAAATATTTGCCGGCAACCCGAGCCACCGCTGTTCTGTCAAATATGCCGACCCCAAAAAGGGTTTCTAGATAATCTAGAAGTTATTTTTTCAGGTTGGAACTCTGGGAATTCCACCCTGTGCATATGGTTGGGCCAAAAATTACCAACGCATGGCTCTCCAGATACCTGTAGAACTCATTGTTTCCTACACAGAAAAAAAGAAGAACAAGATATTATCATTAATTTAAAAATAAAAATCATGATAAATATGTTTTAGATAAAGTACATGAAATAGTTAAAATATTAAAATTTACCTGGGAGTTGTACATGATTTATAGGGACACCTTCATCGTTCACCAACAACGTTCCATTAATGGTCCATGTGGAGCTGACACGTGTAGCTCCAGGAAACGCAATAATGTAGTTGGCCATATCAGCCTCATCATTGCCAACACGTTCAGCGGTTGGCTGGGTGTCTGCTTGGGCAGGGTGTGTTTCTTGGCTGGCACCTAAAGGAGTAGAAGGTGTACAAGAGGGTTGTTGGGAAATCTCTTGCCCTTGTGTCCCACTACCACCAACACCGGATTCAGCAAGTGCCAGAAAACGCTACATACAAAAGAAATTTTTGTTAGTTTAGTCAATGTAAAAAATAAAAATCAAACTATCACAATTCATCTCATGCAGAACAAAAAAAATATCCTTTTGAATTTTTATTATTACCTGATATCTTTCTAGCTGGCTCATAAGTTGTTTTATCTTCTCTTCTGTTTCAGGTGTTTGAGGCGCGTCTATCAAAGTATTAAATTCCGACCTTGCATTTCATGCCTTTTTTCGCAACAAGAGCACTGGAGATAGGGATGAAGAAAGCTCTTCCTCAAAGAGGGAATCATCAGGCGTACCATGGCTAGGTGTCTGCATATTTGAACAAAATTAATATTATTTCAATTATGTAAATAACTAAAATACCTAAAGATAGAGCAATGCCGGCACTTTACATGTTCTTCCGCTGGCCTCTTTCCGCGATCATCCTGTCTCGGGGTTGTTCCTGCACTGCTCTGATCAGTCTGCCACATTGCAATAAAATTATAAATGTAAAAACTTGAAAACAATATCTAACTTTAAAACACAAAATGAAAACTGAAATAATTTCTAATAAGACACCGGAAGACAGAGTTAGAGTTTCAAATATGCCTTGCATTGAATTTAGTCCTGGAAACATGTCATTGCACATTAAGGCACCCAAACAAGAGACGAGTTGACAATGAAGACCTTATTGAATATATTGTTGGAGCAACTTCTAGTAAACTTGTTGTGAAGACCTTGAAGACATTTTTGGAGCAACATTGTTGAAGCTGATGGTATAGCATTGTTGGAGACGATCTTGAAGGGCCTTGAAGTGAAGCTTTTGGAGCAACTATTGAAAAATCCTTAGAGCATTTAAGGCACTTTCTATCTTCCATCACCTTTTTCCTTTCAATATCCTTTAAATGATTTTGTTGATATTTAATGTTTGAAATCACGTTATAATTCCTTGATTATATATGTTTGGGGACTAGAATAATTTCACACTAAACCATGCAAACTTAAAAGTAACTTAACAGATCCATAAAGTAATAATAATCATAATTCCTAATTTCCTATTGTATGATATGATGCAAATTATTCAAACATGAAGCAATGAAGACATGCAATGTCCGAATTTCAAGATTGATGAACCAATACAAGAAGTTAGAAACTACAACTTTGATTCAATACTTTGTGTCCTAACTCCAGGAAGGAATCTAGTTTGTAGTACAAAACATGCATCGTGTATTATCAATTCTTAATTGACAACAACTAAAGGTCATCTACCTCATCAATTCCTTCCCATTTTGTGTTTTTATGTTATATTCCTTATAAAAGTGTCAAATTTATCTCAAAGTAAGCAACCACTAAATAAAATAAAAAATAGTTGAGATATGATTGAGAAATGGTCATTTATTTCTTAAAAGGATCTTCACGATTTCTTTGGTTGTTTTTCATCTCAAGAAACAAGAAATGACCTAAGAAACTATCGTGTTGTAATATAAGAAACAACACGGTGCAATGGCCATTTTCAAAGCCAAATGATGTCCATTGAGGACATGGCCTTTATTTGGTTCCCGTTTCATAGGAGTTTCGAGTAGAAATGGAACTTTTTTGTACCATTTCCAGTAGTAAAAAGGGAAAACCTTCTTTTTCCATGGGAAATAATTTACCTTTCCTTTTTCAAGATAATCTAAATCACAAAAAATATGAACTATACTGCACACATTCTTGGATAATGTGAAGTGGAAAAGGAATACCCTACACAAGTGATGCACACATGTACATTTGAACACTAATATATTTTTGTAGTTGAAATGCAATGCTTGTTTTCATTTAAATGTAGGGTTTTTAAAGCAGGGAGAAATAATGGCTGCCAAATTAATAAGCGTTTCTTCGGGAAAAATTTAAATCTTGTATTGGGTGATGAAGATAATAGAGGGTATTGAATCTTGATTCTTGACATTGTGTTTAACTTGAATAACTCAAATGATTATAAATATCAGTCGATGAGTTCTTTTTTCAAGTATGTCACTCAAAACTCTTATGTCAAATCATTGTATGATGGCTAGCATTTTCTTGTTTCCCTATCTTCAGTTCAATGTAAAAAGTATATTAATATATTGGAGCATGAATGATAACTACAATTGTTTGCTCTGCTGTATATCCAGCCCCAAGATTATGAAAATTTTTCTCAAGTGGAGCTATTTGGTTAGGCTGTAGGGTCAACCCTCTATAGGAGGAAGGGCCTGCAGTAAGAACTTACCATTTTGCAAGAGCTGAGGGCCAATGCTGTTCTGTAAGAGCTGAGGGCGAACGCTGTTCTGCAAGAGCTGAGGGCGAATGTTGTTCTGCAAGAGCTCAGGGTGAATGTTGAGGGCGAATGCTGAGGGTGAATGCTGTTCTGCAAGAGCAGAGGGAAAATGCGCGCGTGATATCAGACGTTAATGTAGCACACATGTACATTTGAACACTAATATATTTTTGTAGTTGAAATGCAATGCTTTTTTTCATTTAAATGTAGGGTTTTTAAAGCAGGGAGAAATAATGGCTGCCAAATTAATAAGCGTTTCTTTGGGAAAAATTTAAATCTTGTATTGGGTGATGAAGATAATAGAGGGTATTGAATCTTGATTCTTGACATCTAGAGAGAACACTACAACCTAACACAATCCAATGGAATTGACCAAAAAAACCCAAATAGAGTCAACCCTACTATAGGAGGAAGGGCCTGCAGTAAGAACTTACCATTTTGCAAGAGCTGAGGGTGAATGCTGTTCTGCAAGAGCTGAGGGCGAACGCTGAGGGCGAATGCTGAGGGAAAATTCTGTTCTGGAAGAGCTGAGGGCGAACGCTGAGGGCGAATGCTGAGGGAAAATTCTGTTCTGCAAGAGTTGAGGGTGAATGCTGAGGGCGAATGCTGAGGGAAAATTCTGTTCTGCAAGAGATGAGGGCGAATGCTGTTTTGCAAGAGCGGAGGGCGGATGCGCGCGTGATATCAGACGTTAATATAGCTATTGCGACGGATACGAAACAATAAAATCATTTTTATGTAGCGTGCATATAAGTTTCGTTTTTGTATTTTAGCGCGCATATAAGTGTCGTTATACCGACGGCGGAAAAGGCGTCGCTATTGCAACGAAGGCCTCCAAACGTCGCAATTACGACACTTAGACATTGTGTCGCACTTGTAGTCATCGCAATAGCGACGCGTTGGGCCATAGTGTCGCCAGTGCGACGTCTTCCTCCAAACGTCGCAATGGCGACACTTTTCTAAGTGTCGGTATTGCGACACCTTTCTATAATTTCCGCCAAATGTAGTAGTGCTAGAACTCATGCAATAATGATCACTTGAAATTTGACCCATGGGTATTACATAATATACTCGACCTATTGGCATGAAAGGTAACGTGACATGTTTTTGTTTCATTTATTTGGATATAGGCTTTGCTTCAAGCTACATGCATGTAGTTGATTTAACTGATCTCCATGACCTCCCTGTCATTTTTAGGTCTTAAATGCTCTATCTTGAAAGCCACTCCCTATTATGTGATTTTAATGCACCATACATTTGTTGACCTACAATGGAGATGGACCGTATTTCGAATCAACGACTTCAGATGATGAGGGTTTTCAATAAATTTGTCATTATCCTTTAGAGTTTTGTTATCTATATTCATTTGGAATTTTTACAATATGAAAAACCACCAGGTACATTGAAAGGTGTTGAGCTTAAACTGGAATTTTGCGAGTTGTTCAATGTGAAATTTCTTTTTTAACTAGTTTTTGAGATGCATATAGGTAAGTTACTACAATTATTTATGCATTTAATTGTACTTTTTTCATTTTTTTAATATCTATGCACTTGTTGTAATACCATATTTAATCCCATTTCCTTTCCATGTTTGTTGCTTCTCAACTCCCACTAAGTTCTTTTTCACTGTAATTCAAAGTTGCTTTACAAATGGGGTTTTTAATGAAAGTTGTTGTTTAAATTTTGGAGGCCCGAAAGTTCAACTGAATGCTACTTCTTGTCTCCATATTGTGAATGAATGAGGAAGTCAAAGGTTAATCCCTCATGCAACTAAAGTTCATTTTTTCTCAGTCTGCAATTATGTTTATCCCTCCCACTCGAACACTCATGCTTCAAATGAAATTTAAAAGGTACAAAACCCCACATGAAATTATTGGACCCCATTTCATAAAATTGCATTTCAACTTGGCATTATACCACTTATCCCTTTGTATCCACAGCTTTTTTCCTTGTACTATCAATGTTTTGAGGAGAAATATAATTAAAGGGTTGGAAATGTCAAATCCTTTACATTCATTTCTTTATTTTTTCAACAATCATGGAAGAAATGTATTCGAAACCTCTCTACTATAGGGTTTGAGTCCTCTATCTCATTTTTCGATCATTTGAAAACTCCATTTTATTTTTGTATTTTATACAATGACTCGAAACCCTCTTGAATCCGTCTCCAAACCCTATTAAAATAATAAAAAATATGATACCCATTTAGACGAATCATGAAATTATTTCATAAATTGAATTTTATAAAAATATGTATTAGAAGAACCTGTTGAAATATAGAGATTTGTTTAAAATAGCCATGTATGTGGTAACTGAGAAAATAGGGTCATAAAAGTAAAATTAAATCAGAATTTATGGTTGTAAGTGGTAGTCTTCCTTGTTGGCATTATTTTTCTTTCAACTTTTATTTCCACCCTGAATGCCTTCTCCAATGAATAAGTGTTCGAAGAAGTTCTGTTGCTACATTTGAATGACACATCAACATGAGCCACTGACCATGCTGTTTTACTAGTAATTTCCAATAACTTTCCAATTTTACATTAAATACACTTTGAATATCTTGAGTCCTCCTTCTAGATTCTTCTTACCAAGACTGCTTCAAGAGTATGACATATGGAAAAGTATCCTTTGGACAGTATTGTATTAGATTGGCTTATAGTAGAGAATGTATTTAGTCATATTTGATGCAATATTCCTGAATTTGATGATTACTATCTCGGAACATTTCATTTTAATATCCCAATCACCGAATACAATATCCTTTTGTGGTTCTTCAATTCTGGGAAGGTTGGCATCTCTCCCTTATGTACCATCCTACCAATCTATTAAATCAGAGATTTTTTATTCGATCTCTTCATAGAAGGTTCTTAGCACTGACAATTGGGTGACCAATGAATCACTATTTTTAGACAAGTCATGAATTAAGGACAACTTATGACATAAAATATATTTTTTCTTTTTCAAGAGGATATCTAAATCTGATGCTTCCTTTCAGACTTCATTTATTTTAGGAATATCCTTAAACTAATCAACCTTATTATGAAAATGTTGTATCTGTTGGTATTTATTTCTAGCTTCTTCTTCATATTGCACCTTTATATTATAAAAACCATTTTTTAAATTGGCAATGTTTACTTTCCATTGTTGTTCTATTGCTTGCTTCTCAATTTGGAGACTTTTCTCTAACACAGAAATTCTTTGATCCTTTTATTTCATCAATTATTGTACTTCCGCAGCTTTATCCATGGTTCCATTATCATAATCTCTTGCTAATTGAGATAGTTTATTTATATCATCCTCTGGGGCAGATTGAGAATATTTCCAACAATTTGAATTGAAGTTTCACTAGGAACCAACATTTGAGTTTGTTCCAATTTTATTTTCTTTCTAGACCTGCTCATGATTGCCTCGTTCTTTGGACTTTAGAATACGTCCAAAAGTGGGATTTATTCAATTTTTAGGACTATATTGGTGGTGGGAAAAGAAGGAATTATTTCCATGTCTTCAGTTACATGAAATTCATTCTTTACCTCTGCACTAGTGTTTATGACTGTTAACATTTGACCAATATGGTCTAGTAAACGGGGTCATTTGTCAAGAATTTCCTTGTGCAAATTTTTTATCTGCCAGTTTTGTTATCATCATATCTAAACATTATTCTTTGGTACACTCAATGAAGGATATTTTATTATTTCTTCCATATTGTGGACTATTTCTACTACTTGTATTTTTCTTTTTCATGATCACAACTACTTGTACAATGTATATTATAATTTTTTTTCTTGATGGAATGTTACTTTAAATGAAGGAAGTTATGTTTGTGAGTTTTGATTTTCTTGATGGAATGTTACTTTAAATGAAGGAAGTTATGTTTGTGAGTTTTGATTTACAAGTCCAATAAATTTTTTTTACTGCTATCTTCAACATTTCATTCCTCCGTATGTCTTTTTCTATTTTGTTGTGTAAATATTAGTTCAATTTTGTAAGTTTTTTCCTTTCATTTTTTTTACTTTGAAGTTGTACCATATTTTATTCAGGCTATAAACCCAGCATAGTACCCTAGTTCTTTGCCCAGCCTACCAAGGATTGATAAGGTTTAAGTGAATCAAATTATTCATCAAAAAATCCTTTAGAAATGATTTTCCCTATTTTAACACATATGGTGGTAGATTTGGTATCTGCAAGCTCTCATTAGGAGCTTGGATTCATGGTTCAGAAAAAAACATCCACCATTTCTAGAGAGTCCCAAAAAATTCAAACCCTCAAAATAAACATTGTCAGAAAGACCCTGATGTTACTTCTTAGCCCTACGATTTATGTTGGATTCCTGAACTGGAAGAATACTACCTCCAAATAATTGTACACAACCTTCCAAGAAAAATATGTTATTCTACCATATTCAATGGAGGCTATGACATGGTCATGATTGGAGAATGTATTATGGGATATGTATGTCACCTAAACCCCAAGAGTAGTGATATTCTTGATGAGAACATAGTTTGGATCATTATTTAAAGGGAACTCATGAATTGATCGCCCTTGAAGGGTGGGGAATCACTGAACTCAACCTATCAATCCATCAATTCGAGCGACCTAACTTGAGCAAAATCAATCTCTACTTTCTGAAGCCCTCTTGAGACATGATCGCAACCTTGTTTTCATTTCTTGACACCATTTTCTCTGCAAGAAGCACCATTACTACAAATAGGGATATAGGGCTTTCGACACAATCCTTGGTGTGTGTTTACATGGTTCAATTAAATTTTTTATTATATATATGGTTAAATTTTGTGTCCCCATGTAACCTAATCTGAGCTAATAAAATAGCATTGATATTAATTTTTTTGAGGGAGCATGATTTAAATTTTAATCTACATAGAAATGAAGTTGTTTATTAATATATCATCTATTGTAAACAAAGTATATTTTCTTATAGTTTGAGGAGTTGAGTATTTTATATATAGTAGAGATATTCAAAGCATTAATTTTGATATTTTATAAAAGTAGAAGTTAGGAAACATTCTCTTATGTTCAAGCAATTCCTCATTATTTGTATAAATACAATTGTTATGGATTAAATTTATATGGAAAAATGAATAATAAAATTTATTATTTTTTTGAGTATATAATTTGTATCATATAGTATCATAATAAAGGTTCGTGGTTATATATTCTCTCAATCCATAAATTGGAAGGAAGTGACTTCACATTCTATGAAATAAGTAAATAATTTACTTAAACGTGTGCGTAAAATATCAAAGAATGAAAACGATTAAAAGTGTTTTATTTTTTAAGAAGTGGTCATTTAAAATGGGGTATCAAATGATTAATACCATGTTTCAAAGTAAAGTTTTAAATATCCTGAGATATTATCATATTTATATAGAACGAGTCTAAATTTTAAAGTTTTTTATGCCAAAGTTAAAATTAAGAGTAATAAAGTTTCGATGAAAGTAAAAAAAACGAGTCAAAATTATGATGGAAATTGTTCATCGAAATCATTAAGTAAGTAATTGTCAATGTAAAGTTATAAATGTGGGGTGCATGACCGATTTTACCCAACACCCAAGTTTTATGGTCAAGAGTCAATGAAAATTCATTTGACACGTCTATTCATTAAATGAATTCCAATGCAAAGAGTCTGGTTGAGTCAAGCTTGAAGTCATAGTAAAGTCAAAGTATGTTAAGTACATAGGGTCATAAGTGTCTTCTTAGAAGTTTATTAAGTCTACTAAGAAATATATTCACAAAGAATGTTTATGGAATAATACTTCATGAATGAAGAAAAATGATAAATATGCTAATAGAAACACAAGGCAAAAAATAATTTCTTTCACAAGACTTTGGTGATAAGAAGAAATCCTCAAGCTAGGAAGCTTGAATAGAGTAGAGTAAAGAGTAGGCAAATCTTAGAGTGAAGGTCCAACGAGAATAAGGACCAACAAAAATACCAATAGACTACGTTGAGAGGGAAATGTAGATGAGGTGTTCTTTTAGCGGGGTGAAATAAACTTGCTACAAAGAAGAGGAAAATTGCAACCACAATAAAGGTGAGTACAATAAATCTAAGGAAGTGAAGTGTTTGATAGAAATAGCTTGCATATAGAATTGAAAGAAGAGTTGATAAAGAAAATAATGAGCATGAAGGAGGAAGTTACAAAGATGACACTTAAAAGCTATCAGAAGAAGTCAGAGAAGGAGATAAGTAGTTGGGGGCATTGATGACATAGATGAGGAACATGAAGAAAATTTGTAGACCATAGAGAGAAATCAGAGAAGAGGGAATTAGAGAAGGTTACATATGTGATGAGAAGAACCAAAAGAAGATATGGGAGTTAAAAAAGAGAATGAAATTGTAAATAAAGGATCATAAAGTAAATCATGATGGGAAGCTCTAGAACTCAATTAGAAGTTCCTATGTATTATGGAAATATTAATGTAGAAGACTTGATTGAAAAGATTGCAACCATGGTCAAATATTTTGAATACGAGAAAGAAGAAAATAAATAAAATATGATGTTTGTTGTTATAGGATTGAAATGACATGTCTCATTATGGTTGGATATAATTTAGAACTAAATAAGAAAGAAAAGTAAGAAATTAATCACATCATGTGATAGAATGGTAGTGAATATCAAATATAAATTCATGCCAAAGGACTACTACACATAGTCGTTCAAGAGAGTTCAAACTTTGGGACAAAATGAAATGTGTGTGAAATCTTATATGGAGGAATTTTATAAGTTCAGTATAAGGATAAGCGACAGAAAAATATGTAAATAAGATAGGAAGGTATAAAAATGGTCTAAATTTCATCATTCAAGGTGATATTTGTCGATTTCCTCCAAGAACAGTGGAGGAAGCCTATCAAGTTGCACTTAAAGAATATGACAAGTTGTCCAGGAATCAAAATCAATATTCAAAAGATAGAAACAAATATTTTAGAGGTAAGAGGTAGTACGATGACAACAATTAAATTCATCTTTATGAGGGAAGAGAAAATGTTTGTATGTTTAAGAAAGGAAAAGAAGAAAAAACAAAATAAGGTACAATTTTACGCATATGAGGCACAAAATGATATTAAAGACTATACATATGTGGATGAAGTGAAGCAAATAATAAATAATATGCATACAACTTTCTTTCAAGTTGTCCTGGTACCTATCTACATGAAATTAATTTGAATGGTTGAAGATGGTCTCTAGAATCCTAATAAACAAATCATTTTCTTTAACATGATAAATTCAAGTGTAGGTGTAATCAAGGAAGACAAGAACATATTGAAGGTGAAAACTAAAGAGATAATTAATGAAAATATTTTATTTATGTAGATGAAATTGTTATGTTATTGTAAAAATCAATTTCAAGAATACATTGAGTTTCTAGATGAAAACATTAAAGTATAATTGAGAAAGAAAAAAAAAACATATCTATATCTCACAAATAAACCTTTGGATCTAGGAGGACAATATTTGAAGAAAACATTTGATTTTGTAGGTGCACCTGAATTTATTTTAGAAATGCAAGTGAAGACTACAATATTGAATAATTTGTGAACAAATGTTTATTGGCAGTGTTGGTATGTTGGTGTTGAAGTCAACCTAGTATGAATGATATTTTTATGCATGGTCTTGATGAATTGTTGATTCTAGGTGGTTATATTGATAAGCTATTAGTGCTACAGGTGATTAAAATGATCCTTTGTAGTGGAATCATGATGGGGTTGAAGCTAGTAGCAGATATGACCAGTGAATCCTTGAGTTTTCAAAGTATATAGAGACTATCAAAGTCTTAGCACTCACACCCAATGGCATTGACAAACTATCGCAGTCTTGTCATGTCCTTCCAGTGACAATGGTTGTGGGATTTCTAGCTTGTGCCCATGACATTGCTCATAGGTATGAAAAGAAAAAATTGTGGCTTTCACCATTTAATTTTCCCATGGTATTGGTTGAGAATGTTCAATTTTAATTTCTCTTAATTAATCATTTAATTCAGTCTTTAAGGAGTTATATGAATGAATTTATCGGAATTTGATTTGGTCGAATATGTGAATAGTTTTCAATGCATATTTGATTGCCATTGCAAAGGTTCAATGAGTAAGATAATAATTGGATCCAAAAATATATATTTGTGCATTCACAGAGGTAAAGTGACAATATTAAGTGACAAAACAAATCCTTGTTAACTATGCACAAATAACTTGAGACCGATGGGATATTCTACATTGTTAATAAGTTGTTTCAAATATTAGATGTCATAGATGGTGTGAATGTTGACCTGTGTAGAAGTGAAATGATGAATCTAATATAAGGCTTGGAGACAAAGTGTGTACTAGAGACTTAGTGTAATGATATTTGATGCAGGAGCATCTAAACATCCTCATTAAAATCAGAATCCAAAGCTGTGAAAGGAGAAAACGTGGACAATCATTGTAAACTAGGGCAAAGTTTGTTAAAATAGAACTAAATTTATGGAACTGATAAATTTAATTAATTTTAATTATTTTCCATGTATACATAATGAGATATTTAGGGGTTTTTTTGAGCGATTGAGGGAGAAAAATCGTGGATCTTAGATGATCCATGCTCTTGAAATTTTCTATATAAAGAGTTTGTGTTGTGTGACAGAGAATGTGTGAGAGGATGCAATGTAGTCGCAGGAGAATTTGTGACTAAGGCTGAGATGCCTTAGACTGCAATCAAATTTTGTATATAATTGGAATACGTGTGAATTTCTATGTTTCTAAGTATTGGTTATTTATAGTTTAGATTTATGAGTTAAATTCTGTATTAAGATTTTACTAATCGACCATTGATCACTTTAAGGATCGACGGTGATTCGATAATAATACCATATTATAGAAAAGGAATTAGCTAATAACAGCAAGGAGCATGGTGAATCTTTCTGGTGGAAGGAACAATTTAATTGTGAAGATGCGAATTTGTTGGAAAAAAATCAATATTAAGCACGTATAAGAAGAATAGTGAAGCAATTTTCTAAAACCAGTCAATGATATATCGCACAACTTTAAGATGGGAGGTTGTATTTATTTTATCTATGTGATAAAATGAGGTGATGACATGTAACCTCAAGGAAAACACTTATTTCACATGGGTTCAAAAAGCTTATCCACCGGGCCAGTTACCACGTGATAACTCGATGGTCATTGGATCAATTATTGGATCAAGAGCTGAGACCTCAGTGTTATTTAGCATAATGAAATTATGGTTTAAGAGGAGTGATAACCATTTGATCTTCAATCAAAGGTTATCGCAATTAAAGTGGCTCGTGGTTTAAAACTTCAATTGGACCTGATGTTTTATAAACCTGATTTAATAATTGAAGCTTTCTGCCTAGTATTCAACAGATCTGACAGTCTTCGGATCAATTTTTTCAAATCGATGAATATCACACAATTAGATGCATGTGGTTTAAATATTTAAATGGATGCAATATTTAAGTAGAATGCCTTTTGGGTTCCCGTGTTAAGCATTCAAAGTGGGACTGGCATCCATTGGTCAAGGTTTGTGGAAATCGCTGATTTATTTGCTTCCGATATATATACGTGGGCCCATAACCCACAGGTCCATGCATTTTGAAGAAAATTGCAGCTTTTCTATGCATTGGAGAAGGGTTGCAGGTTTCATTTTGAAAATATGCAGTTTCACTACATCAAAGTGGTATTAGAGTGGGAAAATATTTCTTGCCAGAAAGAAATTGCATGCGAGGAAGAAGAGGTACAGTTTTGTTGAAGATTTGTAAGCTTGTGGTCTTTATATTGTTGTGTAGGTGAGAAGATTGTAGCAGCCTAGAGCAAGAGTGATCAAATGGTTCCAGAGGGAAGAACTAGAGATATTTCGAAAGACTAAGCTCAGAGGAGAGAAGCTTGGTGAGGTATCGTGTAGCAGGGTGGACTTGCTATTACAAAGGTTTTGTTGTAGCTCACAAAAAGATCACAAAGGGGAATTCCATAGAGGATGTGGGTAGAATTTCTAAGAGATGAAGAAGACATATGACCAAGAGGTCATAAAATTTTTGTACCTTGGGAGTCGGATGCAGGAGCATCCGAACATTCTCATTAAAATCAGAATCCAAAGCTATGAAAGGAGAAAACGTGGACAATCATTGTAAACCAGGGAAAATTTTGTTAAAACAGAACTAAATTTATGGAACTAATAAGGTTTAATTAATCTTAATTATTTTCCATATATGCATAATGAGAGATTTAGGGGTTTGTTTGAGCGATTGAGGGAGAAAAATCGTGGATTTTAGATGATCCACACTCTTGAAAAATTATGTATAAAGAGTTTGTGTTGTGTGACAGAGAGTGTGTGAGAGGATACAATGTAGTTGCAGGAGAATTTGTGACTAAGGCTGAGATGCCTTATACTGTAATCAACTTTTGTATATAATTGGAATACGTGTGAATTTCCGTGTTTCTGAGTATTGGTTATTTATAGTTTATATTTATGAGTTAAATTTTTTATTAAGATTTTACTGATCAACCATTGATCACTATAAGGATCGATGGTGATTCAATAATAATATCATATTACAGACAAGTAATTAGCTAATAACAGCAAGGAGCATGGTGAATCTGGCCAGTGGAAGGAACAATTTAATTGTGCACATGTGAATTTGTTGGAAAAAAAATTGAGATTAAGCACATATAAGCAGAATAGTGAAGCGGTTTTCTAAAGCCGATCAATGATATATCGCATAGCTTTAAGATGGGAGGTTGTATTTATTTTATCTGTGCGATAAAATGAGGTGATGACATCTAACTTCAAGGGAACGACTTATTTCTCATGGGTTCAAAAAGGTTATCCATCAAGCCAGTTAGCACGCGATAACTCGATGGTCGTTGGATCAACTCTTAGATCAATGGCGGAGACCTCAGAATTATTTAGCATAACGAAATTGCAATTTAAGAGGATTGATAACCGTCTGATCTTCGATCGACGGTTATCGCAATTAAAGTGGCTTGGTGTTTAAATCATCAATCAGACCCAATGTTTTATAAACCTAATTTAATAATTCAAGCTTTCCACCTAGTATTCAATAGATATGATGGTCTTCGGATCAAGGTTTTCAAATCGACGAATATCGCATAATTAGATGCATGTTGTTTAAATCTTTAAATGGATGTGATATTTTATAAGTTTAAATTAGAATGACTTTTGGGTTCCCGTGTTAAGCATTCAAAGTGGGACCGACATATGTTGGTCAAGGTTTGTGGAAATCACAGATTTGTTTGCTTCTGATATATATATACGTGGGCCCATAACCCACAGTTCCATGCATTTTGAAGAAAATTACAGCTTTGCTATGCATTGGAGAAGGGTTGCAGGTTTTATTTAGAAAATATGTAGTTTCACTGCATCAATATTTTTCCGATGGGATCGAATTGTTTGTATATTGTAACAAGACCTGTGTATGTATGGAATCCTAATGTGTTTTGTAGTGTGATTCATTTGAAGTTGAATGTAGACTTGTGCATGAAATTCACTCAAAAATGTAGTAAGTTTCATTTATTTTCTCTTGTGTACCTATAATTTAGTCAACCATAGATATCAGAGGAAAATAAAATTGTAGTAGAGTATTTTTTATTCTATGATATAAACCTTGTCACAATGTTACCTTTTTATAGTTGAAGCTAATATATGTTCTCATGCATTTTATATGGTCATGTATTGTTATTATCATGGGGGTTGAGTTTGTGAGTGAGAGATGTCTTTCCATGAGTCTTGTTGCTACTAATATGTTAAAGATATGTATGTTGAGAAAGAGAGTGAGTTGTTGTTGTTAGGTGGATGAGAGTTTATGTTGCTACTAGGGTTATGTCTAGCTGATATGTTGGGTTGATTGTTTTGATGAGGCAAGTGTCTATACATTGTTGTCAAGAGTGAGAGAGGTTTTGGCATGCATATGTATTGTATCAGTAGAGCAGATTTTGTATCGTATTGTTATTCAATAGATTATGTTTGGGTACAATATGAAAATGGATGAAAGGGTGATCCAAAGTGATTGTAGAGGTTGGACCCTCTAGAAAATATTGTCTTATAAGTGAATGTAGAATTTTACAGTTTCTCATATTGTATAATATTTTTGGAAGAAAACTATGTAAACAAGTTAAACTTGTACAACATTTTAGGTGCACAATCCACCCATCATTAGGGACTCCAAATATTTGATTATGATAAAAAAATTACTAAGATTCCTTTAAATAGTCAATAAAAAAAAGTATTCATTACTAGAATATAGGTAAAAGGTCAAATTGGAAATACATTTTATTAATTATATAAGGTACAAAAGTAATCAAAAGAAGGAGATGGGGGTTCCTAGTTGGTATACTAGCCAACAAATTGTTGAACGGGTGGTGGATCCTTTTTGGTTGTGGCCAACATACTTCATGTAGAGGAGTAGTGGCTCCTACATAGTTGGGGCTAGCACATGAATGCAAAAGAGATTGAATATTAATAAAGAAGAAAGTAGTAAAGCAATAGGGTTACTTTTCTCCCCTTGAGGGTTTCCACCAGAAACACTTTTTTTCTATGTGTGTGCTTAACTTAATGCTTATGTGTACTATCATGTTATGATATTTTGATTATTTGATGAATAAAAAAGGGTTTAAAAATATATGAAATGAATCAATACTAATTCACCACCCTCCCCCCTGCGTCTCTTAGTAGTGGTATGGTTTTCACCAATTGGTATCAGAGCCGATTCCCTCAAGTGAAAATTGATTACTGGTAGATTGAGGACCTATTGCTAAGAGTAAGAAGAATATGTCTTAGAAAATAAAGGGTTTAAAATAGGCTAAAAATAATTTATATCCAGAAAAAACCATATTTTTCATGATTAAGTATGTCCAAAATAGTCAAGAAGGTAGATTAGATATTGTATTTTTCTTCAATGGTGAAAGTGATGGTCATTTTACATCTAGTTTTTCATTTCTTGGTACAAATAGTGATGATTACTTTTTTGAGAATATCAAGCTAGAAGATGATAACTATTCAGTTGAGATTCATTCTCCAAGTGCAAAGACAACTGATTGTCATATCGATAAATAAATATTAGTAAGTTCTGAAGATGAAAAGAAAATAAAAATAGTAACACTTGAAGCTGAGATTGAAAGGATGACAACTAAGAACAAAAACCAATAGAATTTAATACAAATATTTGTTGAGAAGGAATACGTCTTCAAAGAAGAAATAATTAGACTAAAAAATCAGCTAGAAGAAGGCAGGAGAGTTGAAGACTGAATGAGAAAGTAGTATAAAGACAAAGAAGATCAATGTGAAAGATTGGAAGCTGAAGAAGTTTCATTAAGAAGAGATATAGAGAAGAAAACCTCTCACCTTAAATTGGAAAAGAGCAGCCAAAAGTATCCCTCCATTGAATCAGAACTTAGCCTTCATAAAGTAGAAACCAATTTATAAACAACTACGGGAACATCAGGGAATAGTAGCAGTGGGAGAAAAAATAAAGGAAACCAACAAAAAATTAAGAACCAAAGAAAGTTCCAAGAAAATATATTTCATCAAGAATATTATTTGTACCCTTGGGATATGTCGAGTGATTTATTTGTCATAAACTTGGAAATATTGTAGTGGATTTCAAAAGTAAAAGGATCAAATCTTCTTAGTATAATATATACCAGAAGATGTATCCGAATATAAAACCCTCTCAAGACTATTAGGTATATCATCTACAATTATGTATACCGATTCTTTTTATGGCTATTGTTACTTATGAAATGAATTTGGCCATAAGACTATTGATTGAAAAGTTTCTAAAAAGATTAGGAATGTAAGGAAGATTAACAACAAAATATATGAATCATTTCCCCTATTCCTTGGTTACATAAGGTGTTATGTGTGTGAAAACCTTGGCTGTATAGCTAAATATTTCAAGCTTCCCATGCTCTTTAAGGAATCCAATAAAAGGTGAAGGTCATTCAAAGCCAGCAAGACACGAAGATAAGAAGATATGTGCTTTTTAGATATCAACCCATCAAATTTTGGAAGGAGCAACAATAAACTTCAACGAAAAACTGAGGCATGTATGCTATCAAGAGGAGGATATGGAAATATCTTGATATTGCATGAACGATCATTTAAAATGAAACCATAAAAAAAGCATTGTGTGTGTATAGATATGCATGTTTGGAAGGAGTCACATGAGCTCAAGGGAACCTGCACATGGATTAATTTTCATCTCTAGTTTATTTTCATTTCAACTTCATAATTGTTGATTCAGCCATATAAATTTTTGGTAGAATTGGAGAAACTATTTGTTGAATATCTAATAATGATTTTGAAGGCATGGAAACCAAACATATGACAAGCATGTGAATGTTCATGCTTCTATCTAAACTGAGTGGGGTTTTCTCCTTCTTACTTGACTGATGTAATTACTTCTATATGTGATGAAAATACATGTTGCAAGATCATTTTGGGTATCAATTATTGATTTATATATGTTGATAGGGTTTTTGAGTAGAATTTACATTACCATACTTTATGTTAGTTTTGGTTGTTCATGATTATCCTCTTGATGTTGGTCACATGCTGCAATTTTTTTTATATTACTAATGATTGAATCTACTGAGACAGTGGTGATTAGGTTTTTGATAGAAAATTTGTGAATTATCATATGAGCATGAGAATGAATTATTCAGGGAGAAACTTGTCAATTCTTGAAAATCATGTCGTAGAAACAAGTGAAGAGATGTTGCATGTTCATGGGGAGAATTTTAAATGCTTCCAATGGACTAGGATGTTGTTGGGATTATGATATTCTTAGAGGATATCATCATGTTCATCATGTTATTCTTGATATTGTTTTATGCAGGGGTTATCAGTGCTCCATCATGATGGACGCATGTTCATGGAGAAAATGATGAATTTTTATAATGATGCTTCAAATGGTTGAGGCTAGAAAGTATGTTCACTGAAGTTGGTGAAACTATGGCTTTGATGGAAAAACCCTTACTATTGTTGTTGTATGGATCAAGGTTCACTATTTTTGTAGAAATATATGTACTCCTCAAGTTGCTGATCTAATAGCTTCCCATGTATCTTGTGTCAATTGGTATGCTTATTTTTTTTTGTGACATGATGATTAGTTGTGAATGAGTTGTGGATACTACTTTGAGTGAATGTTTATGTATTGTTTCATTTGTTGATTATATGTGTTGATGTTCAAGAGTCATGGTATGTTTCTTGCTATTTTTTTCTCTAGTGTTAGGATTTTTTTGTAGGAGTATGGTTGTTTGTTGTTGAGCCTCACTGAGGATATAGTGCTATATTGATGAGGAGGATCGTTGAAGCCTCTTTGCACATTGTGATTTTGTTGAGACTTTATATTATGGCTCAGGAATTAAGAGCTTATGTATATATTAGTTTTATATGTTGTTGATGAATTTGATATTATGTACAGTTCAGAGGACAATACTTATATTGTTGCTCATAGATGCCATATATTACTAACCATTATGTATTATCTATTGTTTTCAAAGCTAAGTGTGAGTGTACGCATTGATGAGATGTTGTTGGTCAGAGCATGTGAGGGTATACATGTTGTTATTGTTAGGATGGATTCCTTATTAAATTTTTAGACAGAGATGACCGAGTATGTTATTGGAATGTTGGTTGCTAAACGGTGGTTTTGCAGGCGAATGTTGGCATAGTTGGTCTGGTTCAGAAAGTGTTTCCCTTTTCCATTGTTGTGAAAGGTGGAGAGGTAAATTTTATATGATATGGTGTTTGCAGGAGGTTTCCATTAAATCAGATCTAAGCCTTCATAAAGGAGAAACCAATTTATAAACAGCTATAGGAAAATCAAGAAATAGTAGTAGCGAGAGAAAAAATAAAGGAACCCAACAGAAAAATTAAGAACCAAAGAACGTTCCAAGAAAATATATTTCATCAAGAATATTACTTGTACCCTTGGGATATGTCAAGTGATCTAGTTGTCACAAACTTGGAAATATTGCAGTGGATTGCAAAAGTAAAAGGATCAAATCTTCTCAGTATAATATATATGAGAAGATGTGTCTAAATATAAAACCCTCTCAAGGCTATTAATTATATCATCTACAATTATGTACTCCGATTATCTTTATGGCTATTGTTACTTATGAAATGAATTTGGCCATAAGAAAATTGATTGAAAATTTTCTAAAAAGAGTAGGAATGTAAGGAAGATTAATAGAAAAATATATGAATCGTTTCCCTTATTACTTGGTTACATAAGGTGTTATGTGTGTGAAAACCTTGGCCATATAGCTAAATATTTAAAGCTTAATGTTTTCAATCCTAGAGACAATCTTGAGTTGTGAAAGACCAGTGCCTAGGACATCTTATATAGTAGAGATTAAAAGTAATATATTATGATAGGGGTGACTGGCAGAACGGAGCTCTCATGCTATTTCTTTGTAAATAGGAAATTTAACTTGAATGGGACCAAAACTTCCAGAAGTTACTAACAGAGAAAGCAATATTGCAGAGGCAAGATGTGAAACTCTAACACGAAATGTAGCAGACAATTCAAAAGCAGCTTAAATACAAAGAGGGTTGGATTCTAAACACTTCACAGAGATTAGTAATCACAGAGTATCTATTGCATTCGTAGAATAAATAGGATACTAACTTCTTTTGAGACAGCATCCAGAAACATATACCAGCATGTAGTGGGCTTAGTAAAATAAGAATCCACACATGAAGACAACATTTGTAAATAACATCTCATTAGCAGTCAATATAGCAGAAATGTGGATGAACTAGAAATGAAACAGTATGTCACACTTGAGCCATATTTAAAGTGCCGAAAAGCTTATGACATAAGTATCGACAAGGATAAATTTATATCAGAAACAGTGGGCTACTCGCATTCCAGAATGTGACAAAAGATAAATGGATATAAACGAAATTAATGGCTAAGCTACAACACATAAGAAAGAAGTACACACTGTAAAGCAACAAGATCAGAATCCTCCTTAAAGATCAAAACTCTTTCTCATTGAAAACCCAACGGGCTCTTCACATTTGTATTAAAACTTTCACAAAAAGCATACAAGACATTCTTTTACAGTCAATTCTTCAGAACATTTGGAACCTGTTTTTCTCTTTGGATCTTTCTTATATAGACATCTTCATAACTGAGCGAGAAGATATTTCTAAGAAAAATATCTTCTTCGCATGACCAAAATTTGTTAAATTTCCTTATCAAAATAACAAAATTTATGATGAGGAATAAAGGTCTCTCATCATGGACAGTCAGGCACTCAGCTGTTTTTAAAACAAAATATTAAACAACAGTCTGGTAAAACGTAAAATATTGAAGTGGAAAATGAAGCCCACTTGAAACTTGAAATGTAGCTAACTAAGTAAAAACTAAAAAAGGCCACTGAGGCCAAATCATGAGTTGACAGTGTTTCATAGATGTGAAGGGGTTGAGGTAGTTGCAGATGCTGGTGGTGGAACATTGGCGGACGAGCTGGCGATCTGACTGGCGAACTGAGTGAATCTTTGCTGGCTGTCTGCTGATGGTTCGGGCATCACTGCAAATTTTTCCACCCTGACATAGGCCTCTGTGAGGTCGTTGAAACTTGCCTCGGTGGGGAGCTTGTGCTTTATAGGATGAAGAAGGGTGAACTCTTGGCGGAGGGATGAAACAATTGTTTCAGCCTTTAACCGAGCGGTTTTATTCGACAGGATGTCCATCCGGTCTTTTTCTTCCTGTAGGCGTGTCTTATACTCTGTCAACGGTCGTAGCACGGAAGGAGTGGTTGGGTCCCAAAAAGACGGTAGTCCAGCTGTGGTAATCTCGCCCCATACTGCATCGAAATGGCCCATGTTTGCTACCACCTGTTGCAGGGCTCTCGAAGCTATAACTCGGGCCGCCTCCTTGTCAATGATTTTCTGACATTCAAAGACTTCCATGAATCGACTTGGTATGCCATGCTTCTCCACCTCATCAGATTCCAGCTCCTTCAAGAATGAAATATAGTTTCTGGCGTGCAGGGCTCTAACGGACAAGTTGAGGTCGGCCTCCTGCAATTTCCTGTTGAGATAGGGTATAGCAGATTTATTTTCTCCCATCGTTCTTAAGAAACCCCACTGTTCCATCACCGCTGAGATTATGTTCGACCAGATTATACCTCTCACTTCACTGAGGGTGATATTTCCCTTCATGCGGCTTTTGAGGTCAGTGATGGTTTTCTACTAGTCGGCTCTTGTCTTCTTTTCCTGCTCGATCTCTTTCTACAGTGTCTCTATTCTCATGCTATTCTCAGCCAGGAGATTTTCCAAATCAGTGATCCTCTGCCTAGCGGTGGATGCCTACTTTTATAATATATCATTTGCAGCTTTCGTTGCATTCAGTTTCTCTAAGAGCGGACTTGTATCTGGTGGAGTTGTATCAGGCGCGCAGCTGTGCGTGTCCCATGTGTTCTGTAGCTCCGTCAACCTATTCTGCAAAGTGGCGATTGTTTCAGCCATTTTTTCTTTGTCATCCCTCTCTTTTGCCAGTGTGTTAGCCAGTTCAGCTTTTTCCTTCTCTATATGCGCCAATTCGGCTGTCTGCACATGGTGGGAGGCCGGTATGTTGACCTTACCTTTCAATGACGCGACCTCCTTCTGCAATCGTTCTATCAAAGCACGTTGCGGGTTTGTTTCTCCCGTATCCTTTCCCTTGATTAGCTCCTGGAGGTCGCGAACTCGATTTTCCTGGTTGCGAGAGTTTGCCTGTTCATTCTTTAGGGCCGCCCTCACATGTTCATGCTTTTTCTCTAGCTTTCTCAATGCAATGGTGACCCGCATCACCTCATCCTTCAACATATCACCCACGACCTGAAACAGGTTACACATATCGGTTGTTGGCACCTTAGCCATGTCAATTGCATGTTTGAGCACCCAGTAACTAGTGGTACCTGTATCGGGATCCAAGATGGCCTCAACCATAGATAATACCAGGTGTTCTGTGTCCACATTCATGGTGGCGAAAAACCTGGTGTGATAGTTCTCTATATACCCTTCCAGCTCGGCTTTGTACTTATCCCTGATCGTGCTATTTTCCTGGTTCCTTGCAACTTCCCTTGATGAGGTATGATCTTTGATGTTCTGTGAGACTTCCGAGAAGTCGGAAGTGGTGGTACTGTCTCTCACCTCTTTTATCACGGCTTTACTCTTGTCCAGTTGACCATACGATGTAAATGGTTCAAGCAGTTTCTCTTCCCCTATGACTTATGCCTCACTGGAGGCTGTTTTCTGCTTTTTGCGAAGGGGAGAACCTGCTCCTGAGGTACCTTCTTCTTCCCCACCTTGGCCTTTATTGACGTCCTCTTCTTCCCCTATGGCAGATGAATTTTTCTCCATCTGCGAAATCAAAGGCCAAGTTTTAAGGTTAGCCCTCCACTCCATGAAAGGCCTTGATTCATGTATATAAGGTGTGGACTTGTTCCTCTTCCTTCTGTTTGAGATAATTTCCTGAGGATAATAGGCCCAACCCCTACCCAGCCTTAGTTCCAGGCCTTGCAACATTTTCTCGACAATGGGAAGGGCATGTCTCGAATTCACAACAAAAGGGCCGACTGTGATGGGGAGTCTTAGGATGAAACCCTTGTTTCCAGGGAAAAAATGGAGTTGGTCAGCCTTGAGGGTCTGCCGAATGTACTCCAGCACATATACTCGTCGAACGGGAAACACAGGCAGCTGGTAAGGGGAAACCTTGGCTCCGTAGACCCGAATTTCAGTGTAATTGTCAAATAGATACCAGTCACCAGTGCTCTGGGATTTTCTGGCTTGTAGCCAGCTCTTCATCTCAGGAAAAACTCTAGGTGAGGGTGAATCATGGATAATAGTATAGGCAATGGACATGAAATTATTTACAAAACTGGAATAACCCTCCCCCTTAGGTAATTGGCGTACAAAATAATTCCATTCAAAAACTGGTCGGGGTTGGGAATCACGTCATATACCCTATATAAACCCAAACACTCAAACTTATCAGTGTGCTGATGTAAGAAAAGATAGAAGACCATCGAACATAAACGAAAGTGACTGGCTTCTGAAAGCTCCCGGAACTGTGTCCGAATGTTAGCCACAAGGAAACCAGGGATATCTAACACTACCCCCCTTTGAGACATTAACCACAAGAAATAAACACATACCCTTTTGATTTCCTCCAAAGCGCCTACACCTAAAAGACCAGCGATGAGGGCAAGGATGGGTTGCACTTCCTCTTTGAACAGGCTCAGCGGGAAAGGGCCTGCAGCAGGAAGTGAAGCATCTTGGTTGCTGGTGATGGAGGAAATGAAGTCATTTTGGTGCTCCGATGGCAGTTTGGTGAACTGGGAGGTTAAAGCCACTTCACTGAAACTGATATATGTGTCGCTGGTGGGAAAGCGGAGGGCTTGCCGGATAATTTCGTGGGAAAGAGAAAATATCTTATTCCCTTGAGGAGAGGTAAATGTGCTTCGCTACTCATCATAAGAATCTTTGAGCCGGCAAATAAAATCAACCACAGAATATAATTGGGGAGTAATTTGATGGTACAAACCAGATACAACCACTCGGTACCGGTCTCTATTCTCAACATGTCGTCTAAAAAGCTCGGGTTTAATGCTGCTAATGTGAAAAGGGTATTGGGGGTCATGGATTCCGGCTTGCAGGTCGATGAAAGGCTCAAAACCAGGAGGGTTTCTAGTTTCTCAGACCTGAGGGGTTTCTGGTTCAGCTTTCTTGGGCGTGCCCCTTCCCATGATTGACATATAAAACTTTTAAAAGACGAAAGGAAAGCAGAGAGAAAATGAGGGACGGAATACCTGTGCAACAGGGAAATATACTCAGGAAAATGACGCGGGCGTGTTGATAGCGACCGGGTAGACCTTGGCTCCGATTCCTACTTAGTTTATACCGTAGCTGGAAGACCTGCGACTTTTATTGGTGTAAACTATGGGAAGACTGTTATTTTACGACTAAGCATTATGAGGTAAAATGACGGATAGGTAAAATAAACGGGGGAAAGTGTCGTAAGAACACTGACAGTGGAGCACGCGGCGCATAGGGGTTGGGCATCAGCTGGGGACAGGTGAACACCACGTGCCGGGTTTAATACTGGTACAGGCCTCTGTACCAGTTAGCATAGAGACATACCTTACCTTTCTGCTGCAATGAACCCTACGATTCTCGAAACCTCTTATTCGTGAGCCAGGTTAAATATACTGCGTACCAGTCTTTAGTGCCCACATTCCGATTTTCCAGGTTACCAAAATCCCAATGCTTTGATCTGCCACGTCGCTCTTTACTTTGGGCCCACACCATGATGCTTCAATATATTTCCGCGGGGGTATGGGTCTGTCCCCCCTTTTGCCTCTCAACCCCCGCAAAAATTCTCGTATGGAGAATTCCCTCACGTGCCCATTTGAGAGGTGGCCAACGTTTAAATTATTTCGTTTTGCATCCTTTGCACCGTATCTTTGCGCTTTTTGAAGTACCGTTCCCCCTTTTGCCTTGTATTTTGACCTTTCTCGTACACATGTTTTGTTTTGAGTGCAATACTTGTCTCATCATCGTTTCTCACCAATCAACTTTTTTAAATGTTTCACCATCTTCCATATCATTCAATACCTATCCATCCCAAATTTAACTCGGAAGAATGACTATTGTTAATCAATGATCAACATTGGCTCTACCAGGGTACGGCACGTTCATCCTTGAACGTGTCAAGAACTTTGCAGACCACCTGTTTATCTTCTACGAACACCATTCCTCTTCATGATTCGTCACGACCCACGCACACACATTACTAAAGCAAAGATAAAAACAAACACTAATATACAATATGATACAGTAGGCTTTCTCGGCCAAACTCAGAACTGGAAATAGGGCTTGAGAAACTGGCCGTTTATAGGGGCGTCAAGCATATCTCCCTGTAAATTCTCCAACCTGAAAGTATTGTTGCCACCTTGTTCTACAATTTTAAAGGGACTGAACCAGAGGGGATCAAATTTACCATGTTTACCTTTATCAACCCTTCTAATGTCCCATCTGAGCACTAAATCTCCAATCTCTAATTTTCTGTCCTTGGCATGTTGGTCGAAGAGATTCTTCATTTTCTCTTGGTATTCAACTAGTCTCTGATTCACCTGGTTCCGCGTTTCTTCTAGCTCCACCAGCTGGTTGATTCTCCTGATTACGTCATCCGGTTCTTCCTGACTTTCTTGCATGAATCGAGCCACTGGTAATGCTAGCTGCACAGGGAAAACTGCTGCCCTCCCATATACTAATTCGTATGGGGAATTCTCGGTTGCTCTCTTGCTAGTGATCCTGTTAGCCCATAGAGCAAATTTTAACTGGGAATCCCAATTCTTCTGGTTTTCGTTTATAGCCTTCTTTAGTGCCCTCACCAGTGTTTTATTTGATGACTCTGCTAGGCCATTTCCCTGTGGGTAATAGGCTGTTGAGTGGCCTAGTGCGATGTTGTACTGTTGACAGAAGCTGACGAAATTTGCAGATTTAAAGGCCTGTGCATTATCGGTCACAATATTAGCAGGACAACCAAATCTGGATATGATTTTTTCTTCTATGAATTTCATCACCACGGTGTCTGTTGCATTTCTGGCGGGTAGAGCCTCTACCCACTTTGTGAAATAATCCATGGCGGTTAAGATCCATTTATGTTGACCGCTGGATGGGGGGTGTATTTCTCCGATGAAGTCGATTCCCCACTGCTGGAACTGTTCATCTACATGGACAGGTATCATGGGGAGAGGTGTCAACTTCTGTCTCTCAGCAAAATTTTGGCACTTCTCACAGGCTCTAACTCGGGTAAACACATCTCCAAATAGTTTAGGCCAGAAGAAACTAGCCTTCAGGATCTTGTGAGCAGTTGCCCTCCAACTGTAATGGCCCCCACAGATTCCTTCGTGAAACTCAACCATTATACCTTCTACTTCTTCCTTTGTCAGGCATAGGAGTAGGATGCCTGAGGGGTCCCTCCAATACAGCCGACCATTTGCAACCACGTACCTTTGTGACTTCAACTTGAGTGATCTATATTTAGATTTTTCACAGCTAGGTGGGAAACTTAATGTTAGTAGATATTCCACTATTTCCTTGTACCACTGGCTAGTAAGGTACTTCATATGTGTCTTCTGGGAAGCTATCTCTACTCCCTGTGATTCTTCTTTCCCTTCAGATGCCTCATTTTCCATTATGGATAGATTTATAACCAAAGCCTGGCAATTTGACTCAGATAAGATTTTGGCTAACCCCTGCCCCTTGATTAATTTAGTAGGGCGGATGTCCAGCTCATACTCCTATATTTTGGCTATCCATTTCCCTCTTTTACCTTCACTATATCCCTGAACAAGGATATCTTTGACAACTGTTGTGGGCACAAATGTAGTGATGTGGGACTGGAGGACATACATACGAAAAGCTTTGAGGGATTTCACCAGCGCATATGCCTGCTTTTCCAATATGTCATATTTCAGCTCAGCATCACGAAGCACCTGACTGAAAAAGGCAATAGGCTGCTGATACCCATCTTCATTTTTTTGCAACAGAACTCTTGCTACTGTATGAGGTGATGCAAAGGAAAAGATCATTAAAGGTTTGGTATAGTCTGGCCCGGCTAACACAGGGGCTTCAGCAAACACATTCTTAATCCTGGCAAAAGCTTCTCTTGATTCTTGTGACCACTTAACCTGGTTGTTCTTCTTTAGCATGTCAGTAATATGCCTAACTATCTCAGCATAGTTAGGAATGAACCTTCTCAGAAAATTTATACGACCTAGGAATACCTGAACTTCCTTCTTATTTCTGGGGAGGGAAATATCGTTTATGACTTCCACTCTCTTAGTATCTATCTTTACTCCATCTCTGGTAACAATATGTCCCAAGAGCTTGCCCTCCTCCAGTGCAAACAAAGACTTTTGTGGATTGAAGGAGAGGCCATACTTTCTGCACTTCTCAAAAGTTCTGCGCAAGCGTTCAATGTGTTCTGTATCGTCTTTTGAAAACACAGTAATGTCATCCAGGTATACCACCACGAACTTATCCTGCTCCCCGATAAAAGCAATATCCATGGCCCTCTGGAAAGTGGCCACCGCGTTGATCAACCCAAAAGGAATTCTGGCATACATAAACGTCCCCCATGGAGTGGTAAAAGCAGTCTTCTTTTGATCTTCCGGTAGTATAGCCACCTGATTGTACCCAGAGAATCCATCCATCATCGACATTCGAGATGCTCCTACCACTTTCTACAGGATATGATCCATCTTTGGCAGTGGATAATTATCCTTCAAAGATGCTATGTTAAGATTCCTGAAATCAACACACAGCCTTATTTCTCCATTTTTCTTTCGCACAGGAACTAAATTTGCTACCCACTCAGAATATCTCAAGGGTACAATGATTTCGGCCTTCAGTAATTTCTTAATTTCTTTCTCAATAGAGGGTAGCAGCAGGGGATTTATCTGTCTTAGCTTCTGCTTATGTGGTTTTGCATCTGTCTTCACTGAAATTTTGTGCTGCATAATGTTGATATCAAAAGTTTTTAGGTCTTGATAAGACCATGCAAACACATATTTATAGGACTAAAATAACTTTTGGTAAAGATGTTTATATTCATTCGGGACCTTCTTGGACAGCTTCACGATCTGGGGGTCAACCTCAGTGCCAAGATTCAGATCTTCTATCTGATTCTCCTCCACAACTTTGTTTGGTTGTAAGGGAACATCATTCTTGTTAAACAGCCTTTCTAAGGGCACTAATCCTCGAGGAATGACATTCCCTTTCAACTGCAGAAATTTGTGGCCAGCTACCTTTTCTTCCCACTTATCTCCTGGGGTAACCTCTATCTCTTCATCTTCATAACTATCAATCTCCATGTTGGACAATTCCCCAACTGTTTCCAAAAATCTCTTCACTTGCTCTTCATCTTCAAATACTTTCGAGTGTTTGATATTTTCTAGGATTGATGGCCGATATCGTACCTCAATTTCATATCTCAAGAGAGGATTCTGAGGTGGACGAAAAGTGCTGGCAACCGCTGCAAGGGAGTCTGCCATTCTATTCCGCTCCCCGGGCATGAACTGGATATTAAATGCCAAGAAAAAATTCTCCACCAGATCCCAAACTTCATTTCTATAAGCCCTTAGCCTAGGATGTTTGGCTTGGCACTGATTTCTCACCTATCTGACTACCAGTTCTGAATCTCCCAGAACTTTTAGACCTTTTATGTTCATACTCCTGGCTATCTGTAGCCCCAGTAAAAGTGCTTCATACTCGGCTACATTATTTGTGGCTTCATACTCCAGCTTGAAAGATAAAGGGACCCATTGGCCTGTAGGGGAAATCAATAACACTCCAGCCCCATTACCTTCCCTAGAGTTAGCCCCATCAAAATGAAGTGTCCAGATTTCTGATTCAGGGCTTTCTATGGACTGTTATGTTTTGATCTGGAAAAATGCTAGTTCATGTGCGTACTCTTGATCTTCCTCCAGCATTAAACATGAGAAATCCCCCTCTCTGCTTGATCAGGAGCTCAGGACCAAGTTTCGTAAAATGGTCAAAAATGAAGGTGCTCAGAACTAGTTTGAACCTGAACGACTGGATAGAGCTCGTCTTCCTGATTCCGGCGCCGTGAACGGTTCGAAAAATGGTCTCCGTATGCAAAAGTTATTCAAGTTCAAAGTTTTGTCAATTTTATTAAAAAAATGGCAAATTTGACTTTGGAAAAATTTTATTAAAAAAATAATATTCCACAGAATATTCTGGGAATATTCCGTGGAATATTCCGCAGCATATTCTGCGGAATATTCCATTTGGCAGCCAATGGAAGGGCGCCACATGGCTAGCCCGGAGGCCGCCATGTGGCCCCAAGACCGAATTTGAAATGGCGCATTTGCAAAAATTTGTTTGGGCTCGACAGGATTCGAACCATGGTCGGGTGCGTATCAACCAAGCGCTTTAACCAATGGGCCACGGGTTCATTTGTTATTTATGTTGCGGACGGGCATATATTTATGGTGCTTGGGTGTTTGGGCGGGGCCCGAAAGGGGGCCAGCCCCTAAGGGCCAGCCCCCTCCGCATATAACCCAGGTCCGGGAACCACAACCCAGATTCATCGGCGCGCAAAAGTGGCGGGTTTTAAAAACTTTGGATAAGTTATGTAGTGGGTTTTTTAATATAAACGTTATGTTTTAATTCAAACGTTGGAAACCGTTTGTATGACCGCCATTCCATATGTACGCGCCTCAACCCAACATTTATTGCCAACATTTAACCGTTCGGATAAGATTGGCGGCTCCGCCCTTTTTGGCACCACCTCCCCATGTGGCTGCCTTATCTACAGTTACTCCACATTTAGTGGAGGTTTTTTAGCCCAAACTGGCAGTTTACTAAAGGTGCCATAACTTCTGCTAGGGGAGGCCTTTGAAGACGAATTTTTTTTTGATTTTGGGGGTAGAGAGCATTCTGAAGCTGTTGGAGGTGTCTGCAGAGCCATCAGGGCATTCTATCTGCGAATTTTACAGCGCTTTTGACAGTGACTCCATCAGAGATAAGGGGAAAGATTGCTGCATTGGGCTACCTTCCTCCAATGGAGGTGAATTTGTAGTCTATTTCTACTGATTTGGATCTTCTGAGTCTGTTTTAGCAGTCTATTTTCTCATTAGAGGAGTTTATACAGATGTAATCTCATTTGCACCATTTAATCAAAAGAGGACTGAGCCTAATTAGAGGCTTTTGGACCAGCGGAGGTAGCCCAAGAGAGGGGTGAACCGCTTAAACAAATATCTGTTGTTCATCTGTGTGTTTTGGCTGTTTATTTCCAGATTCTGATAGTTTAAACAGTAAAATTTCATAAGCATGCTTTCCAAAAACAAGTTTATACAGTAATCAAAACTTGTTGTTTTAACATCAAACCTCTACACACCAATTGCAAAACATATACTCTTGCTTATTCACACTCAAAACAGATCAATGAACACTTTGAATTTAAAAACAAAAGACTTTCATTGATCTTGATATTTGTGTTTATATATTATTTCCTTAGACAGAGTCTGTAGAGGGCCAGGTAGCCTCTGGAACTCATCCTCTCTTTAGAGGTGACATGTCCAGTGAATGCCCCTACAGTCCATCTCTGTATGGGAAATAGTTTATTCTCACAATTTCAAGAGGTCACTTGGAGTGTATAGCAGTCAATTTGAAATTATGAAAATGGATACCTTGCACCCTTAAACAAGTACATTCCATTTTCAGATCACTGCTATAAACCAGAGAATTAACTGAATCATCTGTCTTGGTAACTGTCTTGACAAATCTAGTTTCCCGGTACAGCCTCCTCTCTTGACCACCAAATACAGGGATAGTGGCATAGGTTAGGTCCAATTTGATCGATCCCCCAATTTTGGTTCCCCAAGACCTTGAAAGTAGCATGCCAAAGCGAGCTGGGATGTCAGGTAATGAAGTGATCTGTGAAGCTTGTAAATGGAGTCCTGAACTAGCTCCTGCTTGTGAAATATGGAAGGAGACCAAATTTGAATTTGATGTGATTGATCGCTTGTAATCCAGTGACTTTCGTTCTACCAAACGGACTCGGCCCAATATTTTACCACTACAGCTACGACTATATCCATCACTATACTTTTTGCTGGGATCTGAGCTGGGTTAACCACTAGGTCCTTTATCATGCCCAGGCACTTAACTCTTTTGGAGTCAAATGAGTATAGGTCTTTGTATGGGCGGGTGATATATAGTCCTAGTTGCTCCATGACTGAGAGGGGTAAAAGATTATGGGAGGCTCCCGAATCTAACATGCAGTTATGCAGCAGCAGGTCATGTATTACTAAAGACACATAAAAAGGGGGAGTGGCAGCATCCAATTCTTCGACATGTGGGCCAAAAACAACCATAGGTCTCTCTTCCTGAAGGTTCAGACTGTCTGGAATGTTTATTAATTCTGGAGGGAGCATAAAGGACATGACCTGGGACTAATATGCAGGTTGTTTTAACAACTCGGTCAAGGGGACTGGGATTTTCACTTTCTCAAGCTCCTTTTGCAAGCTGAAGGTAGAGGAAGGCTTATCTACCGACACCTCTTTTGGTTCTTTATCTCTGGAGTCTTTGTTCTGAGGGGGAGGTTTGACTTCTTTTAAGATTGGTTTGACACTGGGGGGTGCAGCCACTTGTGAAGATGAAGGAATCTGATCAGCAGACTGTAAATATTGGTTAAGGGGCCTCTTACCTTTGTCCTGGGTCTTTTGAGGAGTTGCTTCCTTCCGAGCAGGTGCTTCTTCTTGGGATGTGTTCTCCTCCTGGTCCTGAGTGCGGGTTCTCTTCCTGGAAGATCTAAGGTCATATCTCCTATTGAATTGGGCTTGCATGAAATCGACGAACTGCTTGCAGTAGTCATCAATCTCAGGGTCTTCATTATCTTCAATAGCTTTCCCTTCGGTGTGTACTTGCACCTCCATTTCACCACTCTCATGTAAGGGACATTCAAATTGATCACTGTTTGAGAAAGAAAGGTATGCCTCTTCTTGCTCATAAGCAGTGTCTTCGGTAGAACCCTCTACTTGCCCTTCCAAGTATAGGGGGTGTGGTACCTAATCTTGCTGCTCCTTTTGTCCCCTTTGCAGTATCTGCAAGGGTGGCTTTCTGTATTGAGGGTTAAATCCTCTGTTAGGATCATTTTGGAAATTCTTGGAGGATGAATTCTTTGCCTCCATTTCAAGCTTCACCAGCTTGCTTGAGAGATTCTTGATCATCTTGTTCATTTCCTCAATCCTGTCATTAGCTGAATCTCTATCTTGGTTCGAGGTGGATACCTCTTCCTTTCCCCTTCTTCTTGTATCTTTCTCAGATCTTCCCTTGGATTTACCAATGGAGGCGAAGTTTGCCTCAAGCTCTAGTGCATCTGTCTGAGCATCATCCAGAGTGGGTGGCTTTCTTTCTCTAAGGGAGAAGATGAATTCAGAGTCAAAGGCTACCACAAACACCACCTTGGCAGCAGTCTGGTGTGGTTTCATTTCGGTGGGAAGGCTCAGGTACAACTTGCTAAATATCTTAATAAACTCGGCCACCCCTTCATTGTGTCTTTTCTTGAGTGTATTAAACTCAGTCAGACAATGCCCGTGGTCTTTCTTCTCTCCCCATTTCTTGAGAAAAGTGTCTTCCATTGCTTCCCATGTGTTTATGGAATGGTCTCCCAACTTCTTGAACCACTTTCTGGCTTCACCGTCAAGGGATTGGACAAATAGTCTTAGGACTACGTCAAGATGTTCTACGTTGAAATTTTATGCGAAGGACCAGAAGACCTCAAGGTGCTTTTGAGCTTCAATCTCGTTCTCTCCATTGAAACGAGGAAGGATATTTAGATAATCCTGTGGCAAGTCGTTCAGTACTTGGGGTAATGCCAGGGGGGCATATTTATTTAGCAGGAAGCCCGAAACGTTTTCCATTGGAGGAGGAGGTGGAGGTAACAGAAGGACTGGATGTGTAAGTGGAGGAGGCGGAGGAAGTGAGGTGTGGATGATGATGGTAATATAGTGAACAGCAGCTTGGGATAATGAAGACAAAGGCGGAGTATTAACAACAGATACCTCAGTGACTTCTTTGATTTCCTCAGCCTTTGGAGTGGGGTGAAATGTATAACGGGTGGTGTCTATGGATTCTGCCTCGTCTTTAGCTTGGATGTTTCCAGGAGGTAACCTGTCTGATTAGTAACCGGTTTCTCCCACAACGGAGTCAGAATCTTGTACTTGGGCCACTTGAGAAGAGGAAGAAGGAAAGTCTTCTAGAGAGAATTGTGGAATCTCAGTATGGATAAATTGTCTCTCCCTCCAATTTCTTCTATGTAAAATTCTTTCTCGGTCAGACAGAGAGGGAGTCTTTGGCTAGGATGTATCTGACCTAAGGTGTGGCTTCCGAGGAGCCAGGACTGCAATTAGATTTATCTGAAAAACGAATGTGGAGTTGGCAAGGTGAGGGATATACAACTCTCAACTCTCTGTGCTCACCTAATTGAAGAGTGAATAGGGTTTGTCGAGGCCCAAGGATTTTAGTTATTCTTAATTTCGTTCCCCGGCAACGGTGCGAAAAAGATGTTGTCGATCCTAGAGACAATCTTGAGTTGTGAAAGACCAGTGCTTAGGACATCTTATATAGCAGAGAGTAAAAGTAATATATTATGATAGGGGTGACTGGCAGAATGGAGCTCTCATGCTATTTCTTTGTAAATAGGAAATTTAACTTGAATGGGACCAAAACTTCCAGAAGTTACTAATAGAGAAAGCAATATTGCAGAGGCAAGATGTGAAACTCTAACACGAAATGTAGCAGACAATTCAAAAGCAGCTTAACTACAAAGAGGGCTGGATTATAAACACTTCACAGAGATTGGTAATCACAGAGTATCTATTGCATTCGTAGAATATAGAGGATACTAACTGTTGTTGAGACAACATCCAGAAACATATACTAGCATGTAGTGGGCTTAGTAAAATAAGAATCCACACATGAAGACAACATTTGTAAATAACATCTCATTAGCAGTCAATATAGCAGGCGGATGAACTGGAAATGAAACAATATGTCACACATGAGCCATATTTAAAGTGTCGAAAAGCTTATGACATAGGTATCGACAAGGATAAATTTATATCAGAAACAGTGGGCTATTCACATTCCAGAATGTGACACAAGATAAATGGATATAAACGGAATTAATGGCTAAGCTACAGCACATAAGAAAGAAGGACGCACTGTAAAGCACCAAGATCAAAATCCTCCTTAAAGATCAAAACTCTTTCTCATTGAAAACCCAACGAGCTCTTAAAATTTGTATTAAAACTTTCACAAAAAGCATACAATACATTCTTTTATAGTCAATTCTTCAGAAAATTTAGAACCTGCTTTTCCCTTTGGATCTTTCTTATATAGACATCTTCATAACCGAGCGAGAAGATATTTCTAGGAAAAATATCTTCTTCGCATGACCAAAATTTGTTAAAGGTCCTTATCAAAATAAAAAAATTTATGATGAGGAATAAAGGCCTCTCATCATGGACAGTCAGGCACTCGGCCGTTTTTAAAACAAAATATTAAACAACAGTCTGGTAAAAAGTAAAATGCTAAAGTGGAACATGAAGCCCACTTGAAACTTGAAAAGTAGCTAACTAAGTAAAAATTAAAAAAGGACACTGAGGAAAAATCATGAGTTGACAGTGTTTCACAGATGTGAAGGGGTTGAGGCAGTTGCAGATGCTGGTGGTGGAACATTGGCGGACGAGCTGGCGATCTGACTGGCGAACTGAGTGCATCTTTGTTGGCTGTCTGCTGATGGTTCGGGCGTCGCTGCGAATTTTTCCACCCTGACATAGGCCTCTGTGAGGTCATTGAAACTTGCCTCGGTGGGGAGCTTGCACTTTATAAGATGAATAAGGGTGAACTCTTGGCGGAGGGATGAAACAATTGTTTCAGCCTTTAACCGAGCAGTTTTATCCGACAGGATGTCCGTCCGGTCTTTTTCTTCTTGTAGGCATGTCTTATACTCTGTCAACGGTCGTAGCACGGAAGGAGTGGTTGGGTCCCAATAAGACGGCAGTACAGCTATTGTAATATCGCCCCATACTACATCGAAACGGCCCACGTTTGCTACCACCTATTGCAAGGCTCTCGAAGCTGTAACTCGGGCCGCCTCATTGTCAATTATTTTCTGACATTAAAAGACCTCCATGAATCGACTTGGTATGCCATGCTTCTCCACCTCATCAGATTCCAGCTCCTTCAAGAATGAAATATAGTTTCTGGCGTGCAGGGCTCTAACGGACAAGTTGAGGTCAGCCTCCTGCAATTTCCTGTTAAGATAGGGTATAGCAGATTTATTTTCTCCCATCGTTCTTAAGAAACCCCACTGTTCCATCACCACTGAGATTATGTCCGACCAGATTATACCTCTCACTTCACTGAGGGTGATATTTCCCTTCATGTGGCTTTTGAGATCAGTGATGGTTTTCTGCTGGTCATCTCTTGACTTATTTTCTTGCTCGATCTCTTTTTGTAATGTCTCTATTCTCCTGCTATTCTCAGCTAGGATATTTTCCAAATCAGTGATCCTCTGCCTAGCGGTGGATGCCTGATTTTCTAATATATCATTTGTAGCTTTCATTGCATTCAGTTGCTCTAACAGCGGACTTGTCTCTGGTGGAGTTGTAGCAGGCGCGCAGTTGTACGTGTCCCATGTGTTCTGCAGCTCCGTCAACCTATTCTGCAAAGTGGCGATTGTTTCAGCCATTTTTTCTTTGTCCTCCCTCTCTTTTGCCAGTGTGTTAGCCATTTCAGCTTTTTCCTTCTTTGCTTGCGCCAATTCGGTCGTCTGCACATGGTGGGAGGCCGGTATGTTGATCTTACCTTTCAATGACGCGACCTCCTTCTGCAATCGTTCTATCAAAGTGCGCTGCGGGTTTGTTTCTCCCGTATCCTTTCCCTTGATTAGCTCCTGGAGGCCGCGAACTTGATTTGCCTGGGCGCGAGAGTTTGCCTATTCATTCTTTAGGGTCGCCCTCACCTGTTCATGATTTTTCTCTAGCTTTCTTAGTGCAATGGTGACCCACATCACCTCATCCTTCAACATATCACCCACGACCTGAAACAGGTTACACATATCGGTTGCTGGCACCTTAGCCATGTCAATTGCATGTTCGAGCACCCGGTAACTAGTGGTACCTATATTGGAATCCAAGATGGCCTCAGCCATAGATAATACCATGTGTTCTGTGTCCACATTCATGGTGGCGGAAACCCTGGTGTGATATTTCTTTATATACCCTTCCAGCTCGGCTTTGTACTTATCCCTGATCGTCTTATTTTCCTGGTCCCTTGCAACTGCCCTTGATGAGGTATGATCTCTGATGGCCTGTGAGACTTCCGACAAGTCGAAAGAGGTGGTACTGTCTCTCAGCACTTTTATCCTGGCTTTACTCTTGTCCAGCTAACCATACAGTGTAAATGGTTCTAGCAGTTTCTCTTCCCCTATGACTTCTGCCTCATTGGAGGCTATTTTCTACTTTTTGCGAAGGGGAGAACCTGCTCCTGAGGTACCTGCTTCTTCCCCGCCTTGGCCTTTATTGACATCCTCTTCTTCCCCTATGGTAGATGAATCTGTCTCCATCTGCGAAATCGAAGGCCAAGTTTCAAGGTTAGCCCTCCACTCCATGAAAGGCCTTGATTCATGTATATAAGGTGTGGACTTGTTCCTCTTCCTTCTGTTTGAGATAATTTCCCGAGGATCATAGGCCCAACCCTTACCCAACCTTAGGTCCAGGCCTTGCAACATTTTCTCAACAATGGGAAGGGCATGTCTCGAATTCACAACAAAAGGGTCGATTGTGATGGGGAGTCTCAGGATGAAACCCTTCTTTATAGGGACAAAATGGAGTTGGTCAGCCTTGAGGGTCTGTCGAATGTACTCCATTGCATATACTAGTCGAACGGGAAACACAGGCAGCTGGTAAGGGGAAACATCGGCTCCGTAGACCTGAATTTCAGTGTAATTATCAAATAGATACCAGTCCCCAGTGCTCTGGGATTTTCCGGCTTGTAGCCAGCTCTTCATCTCAGGAAAAACTCTAGGTGAGGGTGAATCGTGGATAATAGTATAGGCAATGGACGTGAAATTATTTACAAAACTGGAATAACCCTCCCCCTTAGGTAATTGGCGTACAGAACAATTCCAGTCAAAAATTGGTCGGGGTTGGGAATTCACGTCATATACCCTATCTAAACCCAAACCCTCAAACTTATCAGCGTGCTGATGTAAGAAAAGATAGAAGACCATTGAACAGAAACGAAACTGACTGGCTTTTGAAAGCTCTCGGAACTGGGTCCAAATGTTAGCCACAAGGAAACCAGGGATATCTAACACTACCCCCCTTTGAGACATTAACCACAAGAAATAAACACATACCGTTGTGATTTCCCCCAAAGCGCCTACACCTAAAATACCATCGATGAGGGAAAGGATGGGCTGCACTTCCTCTTTGAACAGGCTTAGCGGGAAAGGGTCTACCACAGGAAGTGAAGTAGCTTGGTTGCTGGTGATGGAGGAAATGAAGTCGTTTTAGCGCTCCGATGGCAGTTTGGTGAACTAGGAGGTTAAAGCCACTTCACTGAAACGGATATATGTGTCGTTGGTGGGAAAGCGGAGGGCTTGCCTCATAATCTTGTGGGAAAGAGAAAATATCTTATTCCCTTGAGGAGAGGTAAACATGCCTCGTTGCTCATCATAAGCATCTCTGAGCCAGCAAATAAAATCAACCACAGAATAGACTTGGGGAGTAATTTGATGGTATAAACCAGATTCAACCACCCGGTACCGGTCTCTATTCTCAACATGTCGTCTAAAAAGCTCGGGTTTAATGCTGCTAATTTGAAAAGGGTATTGGGGGTCATGGATTCCGGCTTGCAGGTCGATGAAAGGCTCAAACCCAGGAGGGTTTCTGGTTTCTCGGACCTGAGGGGTTTCTGGTTCAGCTTTCTTGGGCGTGCCCCTTCCCATGATTGACATATAAAACTTTTAAAAGATGAAAGGAAAGCAGAGAGAAAATGAGGGACGGAATACCTGTGCAACAGGGAAATATACTCAGGAAAACGACGCGGGGGTGTTGATAGCGACCGGGTAGACCTTTGTTCTGATTCCCACTTAGTTTATACCGTAGCTGGAAGACCTGCGACTTTTACTGGAGTAAACTACGGGAAGAATGTTATTTTACGACTGAGCGTTCTGAGGTAAAATGACGGATAGGTAAAATAAATGGGGGAAAGTGTCGTAAGGACACTGACAGTGGAGCACGCGGCGCGTAGTGGTTGGGCGTCAGCTGGGGATGTGTGAACACTACGTGCCGGGTTTAATACTGGTACGGGCCTCTGTACCAGTTAGCCTAGAGACATACCTTACCTTTCTGCTGCAATGAACCATACGATTCTCGAAACCTCTTATTCGTGAGCCAGGTTAAATATACTGCGTACCTGTCTTTAGGGCCCACGTTCCGATTTTCCACGTTACCAAAATCCCAATGCTTTGATCTACCACGTCGCTCTTTACTTTGGGCCCACACCGTGACGCTTCAATATATTTCCGCGGGGGTATGGGTCTATCCCCCCTTTCGCCTCTCAACCCCCGCGGAAATTCCTGTATGGAGAATTCCCTCACGTGCCCATTTGAGAGGCGGCCAACATTTAAATTATTTCTCTTTGCATCCTTTACACCGTATCTTTGTGCTTTTTGAAGTACCGTTCCCCCTTTTGCCTTGTATTTTGACCTTTCTCGTACACATGTTTTGTTTTGAGCGCAATACTTGTCTCATCATCGTTTCTCACCAATCAACTTTTTTAAATGTTTCACCATCTGCCATATCATTCAATACCTGTCCATCCCAAAGTTAACTCGGAAGAATGACTATTGTTAATCAATGATCAAAACTTCCAATGCTCTTTAAGGAATCCAATAAAAAGTGAAGGTCTTTCAAAGCCAACAAGACACGAAGATAAGAAGAGACATTCTTGTTAGAGATCAACCCATCAAATTTTGGAAGGAGAAACAATAAACTTCACTGAAAACCTGAGGCATGTATGCTATCAAGAGGAGGATATGGAAACATCTTGAGATTGCATGAACTATCATTTAAAATGAAACCATAAAAAAAAAATTGTGTGTGTATAGATATGCATGTTAGGAAGGAGTCACATGAGCTCAGGGGGAACTGCACATGGTTTAATTTTCGTCTCTAGTTTATTTTCATTTCATCTTCATAATTGATGATTCAGCCATATAAATTTTTGGTAGAATTGGAGAAACTATTTGTTGAATATAAAATAATGATTTTGAAGGCATGGCAACCAAACATATGACAACCATGTGCATTTTCATGCATCTGATCTAAAGCTAGTGCGGTTTTCTCCTTCTTACTTGACTGATGTAATTACTTCTATATGTGATGACAATAAATTTTGCAAGATCATTTTGGGTATCAATTATTGATTGATAAATGTTGATAGGGTTTTTGAGCATAATTTTTTATTACCAAAGTTTATGTTAGTTTTGGTTGTTCATGGTTATCCTCTTGATGTAGGTCATATGCTGTGAATTTTTTTATATTACTAATGATTGAATCTACTGAGGCTGTGGTGATTAGGTTTTTGAAAGAAAATTTGTGAATGATCATATGAGCATGAGAATGAATTATCTGAGGAGAAACTTGTCAAGGCTTGAAAATCATGTTCTAGAAACAAGTGAAGAGATGTCGCATGTTCATGGGGAGAATTTTAAATGCTTCCAATGGACTAGGAAATTTTTGGCATTATGATCTTATTAAAGGATATCATCATGTTCCTCATGCTATGCTTGATATTGGTTTATGTAGGGGTTATCAGTGCTCCATGATGATGGACGCATGTTGGTAGAGAAAATGATGAATTTTTATAATTATGCTTCAAATGGTTGAGGCAAGAAAGTATGTCCATTGAAGTTGGTGCAACTAGGGCTTTGATGGAAAAACCCTTACTATTGTTAATGTATGGATCAAGGTTCACAATTTTTGTAGAAATATATGTACTCCTCAAGTTGTTGATTTAATAGCTTCCCATGTATCTTGTGTCAATTGGTATGTTGATTTTTTTTGTGACATGATGATTGGTTTTGAATGAGTTGTGCATACTTCTTTGAGAGAATGTTGATGTATTATATCATTTTTTTATTATATATGTTGATGTTTAAGAGTCATGGTATGTGTCTTGTTGTTTTTTTTCTTTAGTGTTAGGATTTTTTTGTATGAGTATGGTTGTATGTTTTTGAGCCTCACTTAGGATATAGTGCTATATTGATGAGGATGACTGTTGAAGCCTCTTTGTACATTGTTATGTTGTTGAGACCTTAGATTATGGCTCAGGAGTTGAGATGCTCATAGATGCCATATATTACTAACCATTATGTATTATCTATTGTTGTCAAAGCTAAGTGTGAGTGTATGCATTAATGAGATGTTGTTGGTCAGAGCATGTGAGGGTAGACAAGTTTATATTGTTGGGATGGATTCCTTATTGAATTTTTAGACAGAGATGACCAAGTATGCTATTGGAATGTTGGTTGCTAATCGATGGTTTTGCAGGCGAATGTTGGCATAGTTGGTCTGGTTCACAAAGATTTTCCCTTTGCCATTGATGTGAAAGGGGGAGAGATAAATTTCAGATGATATGGTGTTTGCAGGAGGTTTCCATTAATGCCAAAGTAGGATATTGTTGGTAGTGTTGGCATGTTGGGATTGATTTCAACCTAGTATTCATGATATGTTTATGCATGGTATTGATAAGTTATCGATTGCAGGTGGTTAGAGTAATGATATTTTGGTGATATAGATGATTGAGCTGATCCTATGTAGTGGAGTGATGATGGTATTGAAGTTGGAAACAAATCTGGGAAGTGAATTCTTGAATTTTTTTAGTATACAAATACTATCACGGTCTTAGCACTCTCACCTAGCGACAGTACCAGATTGTTGTGGTCTAGTCATTTCCTACTAGTGACACTTATTGTAGGCTTCCTTGCTCGTGCTTGTGACACTTATTGTAGGTGAAGAAATGGAAAACCACATGCTTACCCATCAAAGTTTCTCATGGTATTAGATGAGAACATTTGAATTGAATTGGTCTCAATTAATTATTTAATTGGGTCTTCAAGGAGTTAGTGGAATGAAGTTAATTTCAATTTATCTAGTCAAATTTGTGAATAGATGTAAACGGATATCCAATGACCATTGCAGAGGTTTTAAGGGAAAGACAAGGATTTGAGCCATGTGTGTGTGTGTGTGTGTGTGTGTGTGGATAGAGACAAAGTGCACATATGAAGTGATTGAATGCATCATGTGCACAAATTTCGTTAGACCAATGGAAAATTATACATTGTTAACTATTTTTTGTGGAGATCATATGCCAATCATGTTGTGAATGATGACCTATGTAGAAGCTAAATGATTAAGTTGATGTAATTCTTAGAGATGGAGTGTGTATTGGAGTTGGAGTGTACTGATATTTTGTTGATGCGGTTGAAGTGTTTGTATCTTGTAATATGAAATATGCATGGATGAAATGATAATGTGTTTTGGAGTGTGTTTGATGTGAAGTTGAATGCAGGCATATACATGAAAGTTTCTAAAAAATGTAGTAAGTATTTTTGAGTTTCTCTTGTGTACCTGTAACAGAGTCGACCATGGAGTTTTGAGGCAAAGAAACCTATCAGAAAATATTATTGATGATGTGATATAAACCTTGTGACAATGTTCTATTGGTCTATATGAAGCTAATATATGTTTTCATGAGTTTTATATGGTCATGTATGGTTATTGTCATGAGGGTTGAGTTTGTCAACAAGAGATGAATTTCCATCAGTCTTGATGTTGCTAATATGTCACATATATGTATGTTGAGTGGGAGAGTGAGTAATGGTTTTATATTGCTGAGATTTTATATTGCTAGTAGGGTTTTCTCTGGTTGATGTCTTGGGTTGAGTTTTTTTCATGAGTCGGGTTTTGATACATAGTTTTTCAGAGTGACAGAGATTTTTGTATGTTGTTGTATTGTATGAGTAGAGTGAATTTTGTAACTTGTTCTTATTGGGTAGAGTTTGTTTGGGCTGAGTATTAAAATGGATGAGAGGGTGGTCCATAGTGATTTTATATCCTGGGGCTTTGACAATTTGTGGCTTGCTAAGATAGGGGGTTAGGGATTCCTATCTGGTAGTGGCCAACAAATTGTTGAGTGAGTGGTGGCTCCTTGTTGGTTATGGACAACATAATTCATATAGAGGAGTAGTGGCTCCTAACTAGTTGTGGCTTACATATGAATGAAAAAGTGGTTGAACATTAATAATGAAGAAAGAAACAAAAAAATACGATGGTTTTTCTCCCCTTGAGGGTTTCCACTAGAAACACTTGTCTTCTATGTTTTAATTATCTTAATTCTTATGTTTACTTACATGTTCTTATCTATTAATTGTATAGTGAATTAAAAAGGGGTTAAAAATGTATAAAATACAACACTAATGATTCACTCCCCCATCCCCGCCCCCCGTCCACTCAATAGTGGTCTAGTTTCCAATATAGTCCATGATTGATTTTTGTTCCACGGCAGTCTTATGCAAGAACATCATTTAAATTTTATTTCCCTATGTGTAATAGGATCTAGATTTTTCTAAATTTATCTATGTAGAAATGAATTTGTTTCTTTCATATATCATGTATTGTAACCAATGTATTAAATAAGCATATAATTGGAGGAGTTGAGTGCCTTTAGGGATAGTAAATATATTCAAAAGATTAATTTTCATATTTTCTATGAATGGAGGATACAAACTATTATCTCATGGTTTAATCAATTCCTCATTATATGTATAGATACAATTTTTGTGGATTGAATGGGTATGTAGAAATGAATAATAAAATTTGTAAGGTTTTCTAAGAATATGGTGTACATCAAGGTTCTTATTGCGAAAATTCCTTATTGAATGGATTTTATTAGTTGAAGCCCATTGGAAATTTCAAACCTAGATAATAATATGAGCAATAATTGAACCTTAAACTAAATAAATGAGATCCTTAAGCCTAGCAATGGTAGCTAATAATCTCTTGAAGCCGTTTCTTTCATATATCATGTATTGTAACCAACATATTAAATAAGTATATAATTGGAGGAGTTGAGTGCCTTTAGGGATAGTAGATATATTCAAAAGATTAATTTTCATATTTTCTATGAATAGAGGATACAAACTATTATCTCATGGTTCAATCAATTCCTCATTATTTGTATAGATACAATTTTTGTGGATTGAATGAGTATTTAGAAATGAATAATAAAATTTGTAATATTTTCTAAGAATATGGTGTGCATTAAGGTTCTTATTGCGAAAATTCGTTATTGAATAGATTTTATTAGTTAAAGTCCATTGGACATTTCAAACCTAGATAATAATATGAGCAATAATTAACATTAAACTAAATAAATAATATCCTTAATTCTACCAATGATATCTAATAACTTGTTTAGGGGCATTTAAAATGGAGTATGAGATGTATCAAAAAACAAAATAGAAAATATACCAAATATATCCATGGGAACAAGAAACCATTTGTTCACTTTCTATTCTGATGTTAAAATTATTAATTTTCTTGAATTTCATTACTCTAATGATGCAGGAGCATCCAAAGAAAATTTTCATTATTCAATTATGTAATAAGGGGGGTGAGATATTTTAATTATTTTATTAATTAAATTGCTTATTTTTAATAAATTAAGAGAAAATTATAAATGTGAGGATATTTTTTGTAAATATCCCTTAAATAAATAAGGATATGAGTGGAGTTAATTTAGGTAGATAATTTAGGGATGAGAAATTCCATAAATGGGAATTAGTTGGGTCCAAAATAAGATTAATCTAAATTAAATTTTAAGTTGAGATTTATGAGGAGAAAGTTATGGAGTGGAACAAATTAGTTTTATGTATAAATATCTAGGTTATGAGGGTGAGAAAGGAGAGAGTGTAAGGTGAGGAGTGCAGAGAATCAGAGAGATGGTTTGAAGGGCCGAGAGCCAAGAGGCTGCCCAATGTAATATTTGCCCAAAGAGTTTTATGTTTTAATATCATTATTTTTTTATTATGAGGCTCTCTTTCCTTCATGTGCATTTTTGAGCTGGATATTATTACGATTTTAATAAATAATTATTGGAGCTTTCATGTTGTGTGAAGAAGTATTTTTTTATATGCTAGGATATGCTTTCTAGCAGAATCCCTGCATCATTTGGTATTAGAGCTGTGTATCAAATTATTTGTAGATAATTATCCAGTTAAATTATGAAGGGTGAAGATTCAAGGGTTTTTTTGAGACAATTGTTGCGGCTAAAGCTGTATTATTTTTCTAAGGCCGAGTTGCTTTGAAGGTCAAATTCTATTTGATGAAATTGAACTAATCCATGGAATATTGGTTTATCATTAGCATAGGACAACTTTACTAAAGCCAGGTCGATTTCCCATCATCTTTGAGGAAACCGAATATTATTCTTTGGTAGTCGAGAATATTACTTTGAGGGATGAGCTTACATATTAGAGGTTCAAGTCTTGCCAGGAACCTGAGATTATTGTAGGAAAGCCAAATATCGTTTCTTTGAAGGCCACCGAGTTCGAGTGCCATTGATCTAGAAGTCAAGAGCTTGATCTCTTAGAAGCTATGAGCCTATTTTTCATTGGAAGATGCGACCATATTCTGAGTGAAGGGCGAGAGTTATTCATTACAAAAAAGGTTTCGAGTTAGATAGATTTTCAAGCGTCAAGAGTTGAGATCGCCATCGAAGTCCAACCTGAAGTTGAGATGCGATATAAAATTGATTGTGGAGAATCTGCGAGCTATCATTTAAAAGAGCCAAACCAGCTGATCGTGGGTCAATAATAAATTGGACGAATTGCAGTGGAATCAATTTTCCACCAATTGCATCTCTGTCCACCTAGGTCAAAGTAGTGGGGTTGAAATGCTTGTTTGGAGCCACACTATCAAGGGAATATATGCAAGGATCAGAGCCTAGATAGTGTTTACTTGTTTAATTGTGAATGTATCAGTGTGTTGATGCTCCTATGCAATAGGAAAATTGGGTTGAGCCTTTGTGTGCAAATAATCTGTGTATTTTTTGGGCTATATTTTATATTGTTGAACAAAGTATTACTACTCTTCCATCCAAACGACTTGTGTACTACCCAGTGCCACCAGAACATAAAATTCATTGTATATGCTAGTATTTTGTTAGCAGTTATGGATGCAGGAATAATGTGCATCAGATAAGGGCATGATAGCCATCGTAGGAGAGACCTCTTTATGCTAGTCATAGAGTAAACAATTTGTGTTTCATCACAGTGACAAGAGTGGTGTAAGAAGCACAGTCTACAACAAATGAAATCTGCATAGAATTTGGAAAGGCGGTGACTTCAACATCAAAGGAATTTGTATGAATTAGAGAGTCAACTCTGCATCCTAAGACTGAGTTGCAGTAAGCACTGATTCCTACCGATGACCTGAATCAACATACAAGCTATTGATACATAAGTGTCTACATAAAAAAATCGAATGGCAACATTGCCATTAAGGTAAGTTAAAATTCTGTGTTTGAATGTGGTGACATCATACAACATTAAAGCCGCTCACAACAGTTGCATTGAATGGTGGCACACCTATTCGAGTATCAAATGTAGCCAACAGAGGAACATTTACTTGAGTTGCTGTGTTGGTAAGTATGAAGGGTTTGTTTGGTTTGTTAAATTTGGATGTGAAAACGTCCATTTACAATGCAAGTGAGGTATGGGGTTAAATTGAAATTATATGGTGGTGCATAGTTGTAATGATTCCTTGTGGATCTCATAACCATAGTATTGTGACAATGGTTGGGTTGAATTTGCAATGTCAAAGTGACAATTGAATCAATTTCTTTATGAAAGAAAATAAGCTGGGCATTCATAGAGTGGGTAATTTTAAATTAATTGAGAAAAGAATTTTCCAAAGCAGGAGTTGTTGTAGATCTACATCATTTTGGTGTCAAAGTGAGAAAGAGATCACGTGAAGAGAATTGCAATGCTAGGAGCATTATTTTTTTGAATTTTGGTGAGAAAATAAATTTAATTATATGTTTGTACTATTGAGTTTTTTTTTTTCTCTCACATGTTGTTCAAGATTGTGCAATCAGCGTGAAAAGGTGAAGAGATAGTTTTGAAAACCAAACAAGGGTTTTCACACAAACTTGGAGAGAAAATATCTGATGTGCATGAAATTCAAAATCGACGGTGGAGATTGGAAGAAGAGCGTAGAGATATATGTGGCCTGTTGATCATGAAATCATTTGATTGATGGATGGGTCTTTGAAAAGAAGGGTTTCATTTTCAAAAGGTATGAAGATGGTGGAGATTTGAAACTAAAGAGAGTAGTGGTAAATGTGCTATGGGCGCAGAAGGTAAATCATAATGTTTATTGTTATTTCATGGAGGATAACACAGTGATGATGTTAATGAAATTCCAGTAAATTTGTGCAAACTTTTATTTTTTTTAAGTGATGTGGATTTTCATGATGCTAAAGTGTATTGAAATCTTGAAACATGCATTTTTATGCATAAGGTGGATTCTTCGCAAATTTGGTTGCATCATTTTGAGATGAAAGTTTGTAGTTGGAAATGGGAGGACTTTTGTGATTTGTGTTTATGATTGAAAACACAAACAAACCACAGTTATTTGATGTTGTAAAACCTTTGTTTTTACCATCATGTGACAACATTTAAGGATGTGATATTCAGGATGAACACAATGTCTGGGTTGTACATCAAAGAGGTTGCGTGTTCTATGCATACAGGTAAAGAGATGTGAATTGATGTTGCATGGTGTATATAAGTGTAGGGAAATGTTTAAATTAAGATGACGAACTTGTGAGCATGCAAGTATTGACAATGACAATGATGGCACACAAGAATGGAAATGAGAGGGTTGAGTTTGCAGAAAGAAAGGTTTATTATTAACCTTAATAGGAGCATGAGGTATGATACTTTAGGAAGATATTTTTGAACATTGAAGATTGAATGGTTTATTTATTTTCACCTTAAAATAAATCTTGGAAAACCTGAATTGCAATTCGACTAAAGACTTCAGTATCATGTGAAATGATAAGGGAAAACTGATGATTTTTCATAAGAATGAAGTATGAAAGAGAGTGAAAATTTTACATCCTAAAAATGTATTAGGGGTGTATGTTTGTTGGAGGATTTTATAACTTGAATTAAGCCAAAACATCCATTGCCATAAGTATTGGGTCGAGTCTTGAAGCGAAAATAGATGTTAGAGTCAAATGAAAGTTTGGATAGTTTAACTTTTCTCATCCAAGATGAAAAATTAGTGTAAGTCTAAATTCAAAGAGTCGTAAGCTAAATTCAAGAGTCTGAATGTAATGGGGTGCATGATCGGCGAATCCCAATAGCCAGAGAATTGGTTATTGTAACACATGCGTTACTAAAGTTTTGTTTACAGCAATGTGAAGCAAGAGAGTTACCAGAGATTGGTTCCAAGACAGAGAACCAAGATAAGCCAAGCGCAGAAGGAGAACTTTCATTTTGGTGAATGGAAAGTGTGAAGGATTGCTGAGAAGTGGATTAAATGAAGTCCACACGTGAACAGATGCAGTTCACAAAGAAGGGGAAGATGACTGTTGAGAGTCATTTCCGAAGATCTGATGAAGACCACAATAGAGGGGAGAAGAAGGAAAATGCCAAGGTAAGTGGCATATATGAATAGTTGACGGATGAAGAGTATGAGCAGGAGAAGGCTAAGATAACAATTCACCTTGAATTGTTAATGAAGTTGTTGCAGGAAAATGTGAAAACCAGACACATGGTTGGACCATGAGAAATAAGGTAAAGTGGCATAAGCTACACGCAAAAAGGGAAAAGCAGGTAAACATATAGTAGGCAGAAGAGATGAAGAAGCTCGAACAGATGTTGAGTTGTGAAGAACTAAGAGAGGCTGAGTTAAAAATGGATGTTTCCATTTGTGGCCCAGAACAGGGTGAAATTATGGGTGAAGAGATCAGTGAGGAAGATCTCATGAAATATTGGGATAGTTCAGAATCATCTGAAGATGTGTTGGCGAGAGAAACATATGAGGCCATGAAGCCTTACATTTTTTCTCACAGTTTATGTATGTTTGCACGATGTGCAAAAGATGGTGAGCAGTCTGATGGAACTGTCACAAAGGAGAATGAAACTCTTGAGGTAAAGTCTAGTAGAGAATTCCTTTCAGCAAAGGAAGGTATTGATTTTTTACAACAGGGAGAAATCATAGATGAATTCTTGTTTGGGTAAGACAGCAAGTCGAAGCTGTTATGGAGCAGGAGCAAAATGGAAATGCTGAAGAAAAATTCCAAGGAGGTAAACAAATGTATTTGTTTAATGAAATTGCTGACGAAAGTTTACAATGTAATGATGTTGAAACTGGGACAAGTTAGGAATATTTCCAGAGGAAGAGTGAAGGTAGTGATGAAGTGCTAAAAAGATTTCATAGGGAAATCGAATTCTTGGAATGGTGGCTGAAGGAACCTCATGGCGAAGTAAAACTTGCAGAACATGATCTAGAAGAAATTACAGTTACTATAAATGATAGAGAGGAAATATTTTCAACATTTATGGAGTTGAATGAATGTTATAAATTTTCAAATAATGATGTAACTGTAGGTACAGAAAATGACATTAACAGATATGACATCGAAATCAGAGAAATCGAGAAGAAGTTATTTGGCATTGAGATGGAAGATCAGAAGCAGCAAGGGAGTTATGTCTATAGGGACATAAAGGAAACAGTGAATCAGCAGGATGAAGATGGAAGCAACAATCAGTTCAGAACCGAATCTATTGAAGTCCAGAAAGTTGATGATGAGAGATTGATGCCTGAAGCATAAAAAGAGACCGATAGGTCTTACCTTTTTAAAACTAACAGTTTGTTGATGAATGCAGGTACAGTACCAAACAAGAGGGTTGTTGCTATAAAATAAATCCAAGACTATAGTTGTAATCAAGAAGGAGTTCTTGATTATTTTCCATTGCAGAAAGTTGAGAGTTCAGCTCAGTTTGAGACGAAAGAGTTCGACAAAGAGGAATTACTCCAAGGAATTGGCGGAAGAAAATGTTGGAGAAGCCGATGGAATCTGATCGACAGAGTGGACGATGAGTTATCAAATCGAGTTGATACTCTGAAGGACCAACAACAGAACAGAGTATGGAATCTTGGAGGGAGCAAGTCATCGGGACTTGTGGCTGTCACAATATTACAGAAAAGTGACAGACCTCATAGATAGGAGTCTATGGAAACTTCTCTACATGGGGAGTCTGATGCAGGAGCATCCAAAGAAAATTTTCATTATTCAATTATGTAATAAGGGGGGTGAGATATTTTAATTATTTTATTAATTAAATTGCTTATTTTTAATAAATAAAGAGAAAATTATAAATGTGAGGATATTTTTTTGTAAATATCCCTTAAATAAATAAGGATATGAGTGGAGTTAATTTAGGTAGATAATTTAGGAATGAGAAATTCCATAAATGGGACTTAGTTGGGTCCAAAATAAGATTAATCTAAATTAAATTTTAAGTTTAGATTTATGAGGAGAAAGTTATGGAGTGGAACAAATTAGTTTTATGTATAAATATGTAGGTTATGAGGGTGAGAAAAGAGGGAGTGTGAGGTGAGGAGTGCAGAGAATCAGAGAGATGGTTCGAAGGGCCGAGAGCCAAGAGGCCGCCCATGTAATATTTGGCCAAAGAGTTTTATGTTTTAATATCAATATTTTTTTATTATGCAGCTCTCTTTCCTTCATGTGCATTTTTTAGCTGGATATTATTATGATTTTAATAAAAAATTATTAGAGCTTTCATGCTGTGTGAAGGAGTGTTTTTTTTTTTATATGCTAGGATCTGCTTTCTAGCATAATCCCTACATCAACTAATCACTAATTCTTCAACAAATTTGCTACAGTTAATTCCCTTCCACAAGCTATTAAAAATACTATCCATAAACCACTAACAAAAAAATCTCATAGGAAATTTTATTTAATATTCTCCTTGATACTTAAATAATAGCTAGAGTAATCCTTTAACAACTTCTACCAACTTTTTTATTAAATCACGTACCATTACACCTAATATTATTACAATATCTATTATTATACCAAATATTATTAAATATTTTACTTCCTTAACCATCTTTATTAGCTTGAATATATTAATTTTTTTTTCTCTTTCCTATTTTAAAAACAAAACTTCAATTAAAAAAATAAAAAAACTAAACTAAATTTTAACATAGTTTGATAACTTTAATATAAGAAATAAATCAAGAAAAAGTTACCACTTTCTTAACCCTTATATTATATAGAAATCGAATTTTAGTGTTTTTTCTCAATTCTTTTCTCAATTAAAAAAACTGAGGTTGTTGACCTTACTCTTCTCTTCTTTTCTTTTCTCAATTAAAAAATTTGAATTGAAGTTTGTTGAGCTTACTCTAAGAAACAAAAGTTGAACAAGAGGCTCTCATTCATCGAGGAATTATAAGAAGCAAAAAAATATTATTTAGATACTTTTCCTCGAGTGCTTATATTTTATACTTAGATATGGCATAGCTTTTTGAGTTGTGTATGACAGTTTGTGACGCAAGGTACAACTTTTGTATTATTCCATTGCGTGCATATTATATGGTAGTGGTTTGGTTATGATCTTCATGTTGTTTATATCATTGTTCATGATGGCCTAGTTGTTTAATCATTGTTCATCATGGCCTAGCTGTTTATATCATTGTTCAAATTTTCTTGTTGGTGGATTATTTCATGTATAAAGTGCCAAAGTGCCAAAGTGCATGATGGTTACTCATATTTTAAATTCTTCCATTATGGTACCATAAGGACCGAACATGATTAAGTTGGTACTATGCCATGATTAAATGGTAATCCAAATTAAGGCATTCATTTGTGTACTTGTATATTCTATGTCCAAGCTGGCTTAGCTGCTATTAAATAAAAAAAAATATATATATTTTTAATTTAAAGTAATATCATATTAATGAATATTAATATTTTTATATTAGTGCATTATAATAAAAATTTTCTTTACAAAATTTAATTTAAGTAAATTATTTATTAATTTTTTTTCTATATAAATTTGATATCAAATATTTATTTAATCCATTTTGAAATATTAATTTTTTTAATTTAAATTTCTTTATATTTTTTTAATATTAATTTCTTTACCTATATCAGTAAGTTCCATGATTATTTTGAATAGTTATCAAATGTATGTTAGATATAATCATAATAATATTCTATAATAATGATATGAAGAGCTAATAGTATTATAAGAGGTAATTCATTATTTTATTTTAGATGGCAATATCTTGTCTATTTCATTTATATCGTCGTAGGTGTGTTTGAGAGGGACACACTCAACTTGTACATTTTTATTGATGCTAAAGGTATCAATGATTTCTAATATTTTGAGATTAGATAAAGGTATTGATGATGTATATAATATTTTTCTTATGAATCTCAATTATAAAGATAACTATGATATGTATTGTTAAGATAACTATGATATATATTGTTCATAAATTTAGTGTTGGAATTTAGTATAAATATTTAGTTAAAAATTTTGATAATGTAAGTATGTTTTATTATTGTTAAAGATAAATTGTTAATCCTTATTTGAATGGGTGGAGTATTTATATTGACTATGATATCATGGGTGCGAATAAGTTAGGGGAATGGGAAAAGTGTTGTAGGTTGGAATTTGTTTGCCAAATATTTGGTTGTTGAGTTAGATTTAAAAATTAAATCTTTTTTATTTCCACAAAAGTTATTTAATAGAGGAATTAATAGTTGAACTATCAACTTTCTATAAATATGAGAGGTAGTGGGAAATTGTATCAAACTAGCCCTTAGATCTATGAGAAAGTACCCATATGGAAACTTCTCACATGATTCATGAAGTTGTAGTTCTGACCAAGAAAATCTCATCCCAAGAAAAAGAGAAGGAAGTTAATTTTTGAGTAGAGACTCTGGCATGCACAAGAATGTGTTTGGGCTGAATCATAAGTTAAATGTCTTGGGGCCCTAGAGTCACACTATGTTGTGTTGTATTGCAAAGCCTGGGAACATCTAAGTGAAATTCTATTTGTTGCTATGTTCTTAAGATATTCTATTTCAATCTGTGGGTACGGTCATCTATTATGGTAAATGTTATTCATTTAATTTTGGAGCCTTTTGACTTCAATATCCTAGTTCATTTTATTTTGGATCATTTTGACTTCAATATCCTAGTTCATAATTCTTAACATAAGGATGATCAAAAGGGAGGATGACTGTAACGCAGGAAAATAAAAATGTGTATTTAAATAGTTTATGTACATCCATTGTTTTAAATGAATGTGTAATTCAACCTTGAACTCAATTAATATAGTAGAATTTCATTTTATGTCCAAGATGCATGCATTTCATTACCCTCTATAAGTGTCAAAAGAAAAAAAATATTACATGAAGAATTTCACCACAACCATTGAATTAAAGTCTTTGTGCAAATGTAAATCTTTTTGTAGTCAAATATAAACATGTAAATCTAACAAAATTAATTTCACAAGAATTCCAAGAAATTGGTTCATCATTCCCATCTAACATTCATGACATGTTCTTGAAAGCATGTATTCAAAATGTGCTTGAGTGTTCTTAAAATTCAACTTAAAATTTTGTTTTAAGTTTTGAAATTTGTTTGGGATTCAAGGTTGAGGTAAAACCATCAAGCATTAAATGCATTTGCTAGGATGATTTCCATTAATCTTATGTAGGATCATTCATAATCCTTGAGTTAGACATAAAAGGATGAAAATGTAAAATATGGATGAGAGATGGAGAATTAATCATTACCAAATTTAAAGGAGAAATTAATAATTCCTTTAAATCACGTAAGACCTAGTGAATAGCTGAGAAATTAAGAATTTAGCCATTAGAACATACAAAATTTTGAAATTTACCATTTTATTGTAAAACCCTTGCAATAAATATCAAGAAAGTAAAGATACTCTTAAAACTACTTTGATACATCTTGCAAAACTGAAACAAACCATCATATTGATGCCATAATTCATTCTAGTTAATAATTCTCATACAATTCTACATAATTTACACAACAAATTGAAAAATGGCCGAACCCTAGTACTGTTGTGGGGATTATTTTGATTCGTGCAAACGGTGGCTCTTTGGCTGGGTTACCCCTGGTGCCATGCATGATGGACACTTGTGGGGCTGACAAGCGGGCCAATGGTATCGGGAATACGTGTTTTTCATAGGTGAGGGCCACCACATGGTGCTCCCTTCGGACTAAACCTATTTTATATTATACTCCCATTTTACCCGTGATGGGTTTACTGTTATTTTACTCTGGTGTTTTGGTGGTCCTACAGTTTAATAGTGGCGGGTCTCTATTAAGCCCTGTTTTCTCATAAATTAAGTTTCCTTTCTGTTTTCCTTGGAAAGGCATGAAGGTACCTCTATTTTTGGTTTTGGTGTTTTCCACGCTTTCCTTCTCTCCCAAGGTGAATGAAATTTACTCTGGTGGCAGTAAGTGTTAACTTGTGTCATTTTTCAGCTACCATCTCTTTTTTTCATGGGTATTCTCGGTGCAGTGTTGTTTCTCAAGGTTTGTCTGTTGGGTTGCATTTTTCTTCTGGGCCACTTTCTTGGAGGTTGGTCTGCCAGAGTCTATGGCCATATTTTCTGAAATTTTTGTCAGTTTCATCTTCTCATTCGTAACTCTCATGGTCCTCCGGGTTTGTCGCTATGACCCTCCAGTCAGATTCACGCAGTGAGCCTATTTGTTGGTATCTGGGGATAATGGCTTTTATCGTTCTTTCTTCCTATGGGAAATGAAAAGGAATATGTGGATGTGGAACCGAAAGCTGAAGACATTCTGTGAGTCTAGGGTTTTGACCCTACAAGCCCTAATTTGGTGAAATTTTCCCTTCTATCTTGGTCATATGAGGCAAATGTTGGGGAGGAGAAATATAAACCGAACCCTGAGGTAGGGTTTTCTTCGCTCAAAAGTGTTGAACTCACTTCTTCTCAACCTCAGTATTTGGAGAGGGTTGGTTCTGTCTCACCTCAAAAGCCCTAGGTTTGGAAAAAATAAAAGTCTCTTCAGGCTTACCCTTGGTAGCCTCCTTTGGTCATTTGGGTCCTGGGATTTCCCATGCGCACTTTTACTCTGGTGGTCTAGAGGACATCATTATAGGGGCAAGGGTGGAAGGTAAATCGGTCTTTTGCTCTAACATTGATATCAGGCCTTTAGACCCTTATGTGGCTAAGTTAGATGGATCTTCTGAGATTACACATATCAACTCCCAGAATCTGGACTTGGGCTCCCCTTTGGTGCTTGGGGTTTCATATGTCCCTAGGACAACGGACCTCATAAGGCCAGAGTGGGGCACTTGTGGGGGTTTTGGTAGTTTCTCTCTGGGTGGTCTGAGTGGGGGCTTTCAGGGTCTTCTGGGGATTTTCAGCTCGAAGGAGGTAGAAATATTTGGAAATGGAAACCCTGGTGTCTAGATGGGGATTAGCGAGGGCCCGTCTCAGGCTGGATCAAAAAATAGTCATGGTATGGATTCTTTGGTGGTTGGTCTGGGTTAGACAGGGAATGATGATGCCTAGAATATGGGAGGTGTTAGCCACCTATAATAATTTTTCAAAGAAAAGAGGTGGCTAAATTTTTCATCAAGCCTTCAAGTGATAAATTCCCTTGAAAATCTATCATCCTTGAAGTATTATGGTTTTCCTATCCTGGAGGTTCATCTTCACGGTTGTTTTCCATCTTAAAACCATGCAGATTCACCGAATAAAGTTGATTTTCAAAGGCCTCCATATTCCTCATTTCCCCCCTTATGTTTGCCCTTCATTCTCCTCCATTCCATTCAAAAATCCCTTTAAGCCTTGAGAAATCCCTTTATAAGGTTTAAAACCTCGTCTTCACCTTTACCGGAACCTCCAAATTCCTAAAAAATCCTTTAAAATTCTTAAAAATTTTCATTTTCTCATTAAGGCCTTAAGCCCCTTTTGGCCTTAGCCCAAGCACCTTTCCCCGCAAGTAACATGTACCCATGACCAGGAGCTAACCCCATCACACAATCGCAATCGGGGTTTCCTGTTTCTTGGTTACCATTTACTTCAAATTCCTGATGCGATGAGCCCCTTCTCCTCTGATCTTCTGATCTAATCTCGATCGTCGAATCCACAAGAACCAACGGCTGAGATTCAATTGCGCTCCACTCATAAGCCCTTCACCATCATGCCCGCCGATTCTCGACAGTTGATCCCCTTCCAATCCAACGACCAGCATCCAATCACATCGCCAATCTTCTTTCCGTCCACCAGGTCCCGAATCATTTCGTCGATTGAAATCCAACCATCCATTCCTCAAGGTCAACGGCCATCGCGCAAAATATAATCACTTCTTGTCTCCACATGCCACTATTTTTCATTAGCCTGAGATCAATCTTGATTGTTGATCAGATCTGATCCGATGGTTCACACTGAAAACCACCGTTCACCCTGCGAAAAGCCACCTTACGTCACTACCGGGCCCCACCATATGTTCCACCCACACACATTGCTGCCTGTCACGTGCAACCCCCGTCATCCAATCTGACACTCCAGATCCGACGGTCACTATCCAATATCACAAAACTTTTGCGCCCAAAGTTTAACGTTTCAAAATTGTGCGATATGGGCGGTTTTCATTTTCCACGTGTCAGTTAGTGTATGGAATCACACTCCAAAAGGAAATACCACCTCCCCCCCATTTCGCCGCATGAAAACCATTCCCGGTTTTCCGCAATACCGCCGCCCTCTACAACGTTACCTTTCACATTTTTCCCTAGCCATTGATATCTAAGATGGAATAGCCCGCATTATATTGCATTTTCATTCATCTAAAACCCATCTAATCTCCCAAACGACTTCATCAAAAAATCCCCACCGTTGATTGTCCTAATCCAACAGCTCTTGTTCATCGTCGCGCCCAAACCTCCATCTACACCTGGTTAGCTGCTCTACTAGGTTTTTCAGCCCATTTTTCTGCTGCATTCACCTTTTTCCTCAATGATCCTCCACCCTCACAAGCCTCTGAAGCAATCATCCCCACTCCCGCTAGTTTTTCTAGCGTGTTTTTCATTTTTTTTCAGGTTTCAAAGGGTTGCATATTTATACTGTCTCCACAGTCACAGTCGTGGTGACATGTAGCATAGAAAGACAATCCCAGAGCCAAATATCGCAGAGGAAGACGCCACTAAGGATATTTAATGACATGTTTTATTGAAGATCGGGGTTATTAACCCTCACATAAACCCTCTGGCACCTCTGTAACCTGTATATTCACACAAACAGGCTAGCAGAAATGAAAAGAGTACCAGAAGAAGATCAAAAGGATTAGTGCACGATATTGAAGACTTAAGTATCTAATCCGCAACTAAGGAAAATGAAGAAAGCTTAATAAAGCTCAGACCATAAAATAAAAAATTCATATCAGTGTTTCAAAGAAGTTATATCAAGTGATTTAATATCAGCAGAACGTTCTTTCTCCATGAAAGGACTAGCCACACGACCTACTCCATTCTCCTCCAAGAATCCTGGTAGTTATTATATTGACAAAATTCCTAAAACTACTGAGACAGCAGTTATGAAGGCATGGAAGACCTCCAAGACAATATTCACCTTACTTGTCCCAGATTATAAACAGAGTACCAACAGCCATAGAGTACTTCAAAGGAACATGCCTGAAGTTATTGTCAATTTGACAAAAACTTCTGAATCGACTAAAGGGTAATGAAAGTTAATGTGAAGATATTAAACAGAATGGGCTCCGAAGAAATTTCTCCCTTTGTTTTCAATGAATCATTTAAATCCTATCTAGCACTACTATCACTCATTCTCCTATAAGAACCCCTGTAAAATACATTGAGAATGTTGGTTGGTTGTTGGAAAGTCACTGATTGTAAGCTGTTTTACTGAGTTAGATTTATATGAGTAGTAGTTGTAAATAGGCTGGGAGATGATTTCCGGATGATATCAAGCTATTGGACAAGAATGTATGTGACTGGTTTTGTTCTACTAATATGACAAGCATGTTCATTGGATCCTAATCTAAATCAATGGTGATGTGTTCCGTATTTGTTATTGTTTTCCCTCTGTTTTACATCATGTTTCATTTTATATGATAAGAAATAGGAAATTTAGCTTAGGATATACTACTGCAAGTACCCTAATGCTTCCTGCACTTTCTTATCTTTAATGTTTTCTACTACTTGTGTATCTTAGAACAAATTCAGCATAATTTAACGAGTATAGAAGTTGGTTTGTCCATGCTTACTGATGTATGAATTTAGAGTTGTTTCTTGTATGTTCTTGTTTGGTTTCAGCTAAAAGAATTAGGAAATAGGGAGATTTAGACATAGCCCCATCCCCTAAGTTCCTTTTCCAACAGTTAGCCTTTCGAAGATCCCTTTGAGTTGAATGCCAAAAGCAGGGAAGGTTAAAAGTCTTTCTCTGATCTTAGACTTCACTCTGTGTTTGAACTTAAGTTTTTTGTACTGTCTGAAAGTAGTCAGGAGGACTGCTGGATTGTTGTCTTCGGAGTTAGCCTCATTAGGAGTTTTGATCATAGAGGTATAAGGTATGCCCTATCCCTTGACCTACTCCGAAGTGGTCACCTTGGAAGGTTTTCCTTGTCATTCCCATTCATTTCCTTATTGTTTCATCCCATACTATCATCTTAAAAGATCCTCTGTTTTAGATGACTAGCCCTTTGAAAGCCTTGGATATTTGAATTGCAAGTAAACCCTTTCACGACCCCATTGCCCAATGGACTTTTGTTCTCTTTGAATTATCTCCCCATTGTCGAAAATCCTTCACTATTCATTCCTTCACATTTCTCTAACCCTTGTTTCATGTTTCCCAACCAAACAAACAAATCAAAAACCCTTGTGCCCTATAACTGGCCTAACATTGTTGCCACCTTACGTCACTACCGAGCCCCACCATATGTTCCGCCCGCACACATTGCTGCCTATTGCGTGCAACCCGCGTCGTCCAATCTGACACTCCAAATCCGATGGTCACTATCCAATATCGCAAAACTTTTGCGCCCAAAGTTTAACGTTTCAAAATTGTGCGATATGGGCGGTTTTCATTTTTCAGGTGTCAGTCAGTGTATGGAATCACGCTCCAAAAGGAAATACCACCTACCCCCCATTTCGCCACATGAAAACCATTCCCAGTTTTCTGCAATACCGTCGCCCTCCACAACGTTACCTTTTGTGTTTTTCCCTAGCCGTTGATCTCTAAGATGGAATAGCCCGCATTATACCGTGTTTTCATTCGTCTAAAACCCATCTAATCTCCCAAATGACTTCATCAACAAATCCCCATCGTTGATTGTCCTAATCCAACGGCTCCTGTTCACCGTCACGCCCAAACCTCCATCTACACTTGGTTAGCTGCTCTGCTAGGTTTTTCATCCCATTTTTCCATTGCATTCACCTTTTTCCTCAATTATCCTCCACCCTCACAAGCCTCTGAAGCAGTCATCCCCACTCCTGCTAGTTTTTCTAGCGTGTTTTTCGTTTTTTGTAGGTTTCAAAGGGGTGCGTATTTATATTGTCTCCACAGTCACAGTCATGGTAACATGTAGCACAGAAAGACAATCCCAGAGCCAAAGATCACAAAGGAAGACGCCACTAAGGAGATTTAATGACATGTTTTATTGAAGATCGGGGTTATTAACCCTGACATAAACCCTACGGCGCCTCTGTAACTTGTATATTCACACAAACAGGCCAGCAGAAGTGAAAAGAGTACCAGAAGAAGATCAAAAGGATTAGTGCATGATATTGAAGAATTAAGTATCTAATCCGCAGCTAAGGACAATGAAGAAAGCTTAATAAAGCTCAGACCATAAAATAAACAAGTCATATCAATGTTTCAAAGAAGTTATATCAAGTGATTTAATATCAACAGAACGTTCTTTCTCCATGAAAGGACTAGCCACACGACCTACTCCATTCTCCTCCAAGCATCTTGGTACTTATTACACCGACAAAATTCCTAAAACTAACGGGACAGTAGTTATGAAGGCATGGAAGACCTGCAAGACAATCTTCACCTTACTTGTCTCAGAGTATAAACAGAGTACCAACAGCCATAGAGTACTTCAAAGGAACATACCTGAAGTTATTGTCAATTTGACAAAAAATTCTGAATCGACTAAAGGGTACTAAAATTTAATGTGAAGATATTAAACATAATGGGCTCCCAAGACATTTCTCCCTCTATTTTAAATGAATCATTTAAATCCTATCTAGCACTACTATCACTCATTCTCCTATAAGAACCCTTGTAAAATACATTGATAATGTTGGTTGGTTGTTGGAAAATCACTGATTCTAAGTTGTTTTACTGAGTTAAATTTCTGTGAGTAGTAGTTGTAAATAGGCTGGTAGATGATTTCTGGATGATATCAAGCTATTGGACAAGAATGTATGTGACTGGTTTTGTTCTACTAATATGAAAATCATGTTCATTGGATCCTGATCTAAATAAGTAGCGATGTGTTCCTTCTTTTTTATTTTTTTCCCTCTGTTTTACATCATGTTTCATTTTCTTTGATAAGAAATAGTAAATTTAGCTTAGGATATACTGCTGCAAGTATCCTAATGCTTCCTGCACTTTCTTATCTTTAATGTTTTCTACTACTTGTGTATCTTAGAACAAATTCAGCATAATTTAACGAGTATAGAAGTTGGTTTGTCCATGCTTACTGATGTATGAATTTAGAGTTGTTTCTTGGATGTTCTTGTTTGGTTTTAGCTAAAAGAATTAGGAAACATGGAGATTTATAGTTAGCCCTGTCCCCTAAGTTCTGTTTCCAATAATTAGCCTTTCGAAGATCCCTTTGAGTTGAATGCTAAAAGCAGGGAAGGTTAAAAGTCTTTCTCTGATCTTAGACTTCACTCTGTGTTTGAACTTAAGTGTTTTCTACTGTCTGAAAGTAGTCAGGAGGACTATTGGATTGTTGTCTTCGGAGTTAGCCTCATTAAGATTTTTTATCATAGAGGTATAAGGTAGGCCCTATCCCTTGACTTACTCCGAAGTGGTCACCTTGGAAGGTTTTCCTTGTCATTCCCATTCATTTCCTTATTGTTTCATCCCATATTATCATCTTAAAATATCCTGTGTTTTAGATGGCTAGCCCTTTGAAAGCCTTGGATATTTGAATTGCAAGTAAACCCTTTCACAACCCCATTTCCCAATGGACTTGTGTTCTCTTTGAATTATCTCCCCATTGTCGAAAATACTTCACTATTCATTCCTTCACTTCTCTCTAACCCTTCTTTCATGTTTCCCAACCAAGAAAACAAATCAAAAACTCTTGTGCCCTATAACTATCTTAACACCTTAAATTTAACATCAAAGATATACATTTCTTTACCTTTATAGAGAGATCCCTCTCTGGATCCAGGAGGGCTAGATCTTGAGATCCCAAACCGGTTTGAAGTTGTCTTGTCATTTGGTATTGTGAAATCTACCAAATCACAGGAACCCCAACATAATGGCGACCATACTAGGGAATTTCTGAGTGAATTTCATCTTAGATACCCTTAGGATCGCAGAAAATCCCTTGATTCAAGAAAATTTGGTGTGTTAGCTAGTTGAGTCACCAACATAATGGCGACTCCACTGGGGAAAAACTCTGAGTAGACAGTTATTTTAGACATAGTTGAGAGCTCAGAGGATCAATTAGCCTCGATTTGGTATAGATTGCTAATGGTGGACATCAGCCTACTTCAAAACATTTTAAACCCTCCACCTGGCGACTTCACAGTTCCTAAATGATGAAAAGACTCCACTGGTGATCAGTAGGCCTACTGATTATCTCTGTTTTCACAAGACTCCACTGGGAGACTAGTTTCATCACAACACATTCCATACTAAAGGAAACACATAGGATTAAGATTCTTTTTTTAAGGATAGTTTGCCTCTTAAAGATTGTTATACCTGGCTAACTTTCTTCGTTGAGTCTGAAAACTTAACATACTGGCTTCAAGAAAAATCCATACTAGAGCTTGTCCTAATCCAAATCCTCCTGAAATAGTTGACAATCCAGAAAGCATTCTTTGGAAGTCTCTCACATCTAGGGATCCAACTATTGTGAGACCCATTCATAGAGCTAACTCAGCACCTGAAAACCTTGCAGCTCTATCAGATACCCAAGTTGATTTAGATTTACCAAGTAATTTACCAAGAACTAAGTCATTTAGTGGTATAGATCAGACAGACTTTGAGCCTCCAAGTTCACCGCCGCATAGTGGTCAACATATTAGTGACAAAGGAACCCCTCTATCAACACCTTCTAACATCCACCTCATTCATAACTTGGGTCTCTCTCACCCTATGTCTTCTCAACAGTCTGTGGCTGCTCCAAGCATTTCTGTCATCCACATACCTGTTGTCCAAGCCACTCCTTTCCCCCCACAAAACACTATCATGGCAGCATGGTATTCTCCCCTAGTGTTGCCACAGCCTCTAGTTCCTTTACCCAATGACTATCAGTCTAAAATTCCCCATTTCACTGGAAAAGAATCTACCACAACTCAACAACATGTAGATAGGATGGAAGATTCTTTTAATTCTATGGAAATCGAATATGATACCATTAAGATGAGAATATTTGCTCAAAGTTTAGGAGGAGAAGTAAAAAAGTGGTTTAAAGGCCTAACTCCTAATAGCATCAATGACCTTCCCTCTTTACATCAAGCTTTCATAAACAAATGGGAAATCAAAAGCAACCCTCTACAAATATTAGCAGAGTGTAAAGGTCTTAAAAGAAATCAGGGAGAGAGTGTTCATGATTACTCCACCATGTTTAATAGTGTCTACAATGCTCTTCCACCCCACATGAAACCTCCCCAAGGATTGGCCTTACTGAAATACCCTGAAGGTTTTGATGTTGATATGGCCTATCAACAAAGGGAGAGAGACTATTCAACTCTAGAAGACATGCAGAAGGGAGCTGTGAGTGTAGGAGCAAAATTAATTGAAATAAGAGCTAGGATGAGGGCTGAAAAGAAGGTAACTTATCGGGAAGACACCACAGTTTCTACATCTGATTCCAAATTTGATAATCTAGCCAAAAACATGGAGAGGCTAGAAAGAATGATGGAGAAAATGGTTGTCCAAGCCAATAATCAGAATAGAAATCAGTCTCAAAACCATAACCAAAACTTTAGGAGAAACACTCCTCCCAATAGACAAAGGGATTCTGACCAACAAATCGTACCTCCATTCCAAGAAAATTTCCTTGATGAGGATGAGGGAATAATAGAAGAATCATAGGGAACTATTATAAACATGATGGAAGTGGATAACCAAGATCACACCTTTTTCACAGAAGACAACCAGACCTCATACACACATTGGGATGAAGAAGGGTTAGAGTCTGAAGACTATAGGTTAGGATTCAGGAATGCCATCATGCAGGTTCAAGAACAATATGATCTTAGAAGAAAAAAGAACCCAGAAGCTCCCAAACCAAAAACCTCTGAAATCACTATTAAGAAAAGACCTAAAAAGACTCCTAAGGGGACTGCTGAAAGCAACAAAATAGCAGCTGAAAGTTCTGGCAAAAATAAGGACAAAGACATCCAAACCATTGATAAACCAAGACTAGAAGCTAGTAGCACTAGCATTACAACTAATTCTCGTGAAAAAACAGTTTAAACCAATGTACATAACGAGAATCAACAAGCTGATTTTGCTAATAAAATAGTGACCAACAAAGCAGATCTGAACCTTTCAAAGAGTCACTCTCCTTTCAATCTGGAGAGTGAAATTGCCAAAATAAAAATTTATGTCCCTCTCACTGAGTTGGTCACCCAAGATGTATATAAATTTCAAATTTTGAAAGCTTTAAACTTAGGAGAAAACAATGATTCTGTCAACTTAAATGATGATCAACCAGCTCTCTTGTTTGGCCCAAAAATTGAAGGGAAATTTTAGGAAGGAGTAGTGCCTCCTTTCTATGTCACTCTAAATATCCATGAAAAAATCCTACATAATGCTATGCATGACTCAAGGACTTCACACAACCTCATGCCGAAAGTGATCATGGAAAAATTAGGCCAAGAGATAACCAGACCATATAAGGATTTGTATTCTTTTGACTCTAGCAGAGTGAAGTGCTTGGGCCTGATCAAAGATCTTTGTGTAAATTTGACCCAAATCCCAGCCATGTGCATGGTAATGGATGTTGTAGTGGCTGATGTACCTCCTAAGTATGGCATGTTGCTGTTAAGATCCTGGGGTGCCAAGTTGCAGGGTACAATGCAAATGGACATGACATATGCCACTATCCCTGTTTTCAGCCAATTTAGAAGACTATATAGGGAAGCACACATGAAATTTATGGTAAGCAGCCCAGAGAAACCAGAAAATTCCCCTCTTTACTCTGTACATATAGACCTAGACTCTTTTATCCTTTACAATGATGAGTTCACAGATGAGCAAGAGTTAGAGAACAAAAAATTAAACAGAACACTAGAGCTCACAAATCTAAACATAATGGAAGCTCCGGATACAGAGGAAAACAAGGGAGAAACATTTGAACAATTTGCAGAATTAGAAAATCAGAACCAAGACTATAGAGAGAAGATTACCCATTAGCCTGCTAACCTTAGGGAACAAGATGACAGTGACGAGGAAACTGATAACAAATCTGCAAACAATCCCTTATGGAGAATGAGCTTTGATGGGTCTTGCACCAGGAAGAGTGCAGGAGCTAGGGTATGGTTGCACAATACTGAAAACAATTATGTTGAGATTCATGCCTTCAAGCTAAACTTCAAATGTACAAACAACATAGCAGAATATGAAGCTCTCTTCTTAGGGCTGCATTTGTTGAAAAAAATAGGAGCTAAGAGGATAGTTGTTCATGGAGACTCGGAATTGGTCATCAAACAAATAAATGGAGAATACATTGCCAAGCATCCTAGATTAAGATCATATAGGAATGATGCCATGGATCTGTTGAAAACATTTGTAGAATATGAGCTGGTGTTTGTCCCGAGAAGTCAAAATATACTTGCCAGCAGTGTAGCTTGTGCTGCTAATTCATGTCAAAGACCACTTAGTGACAAACAGCTCATTGTTCAAACAAAATATAGATCAGCAGTACCCGATAACGAAAAATATTGGCAGGTTTTTTAGGGTGATAGATAGATAGAGGATTTCCTACTTTCTACGAATGATTTTGAATTACCTAATTCAAACTTTAAGCTAAGTGAAGAAAATTTAGATAAAGAGCCCCCTGATGAAGAAAAACCATTCCCTACTATAGAAATAAACATGTTCACCAAAGAGTTTGAAAATAAAAAAGGAGAGGGAGACATAGAGGTACTGCAGTCCAAAGACAAAGACATACCCTGAGGAATAGCTCCTCTAGAAGACCTCCTTGATTTTAATGATGTGGCAAAGAAAACAACAATAGAACCCACTAAATCTGATATTGAAAAATGTAATATAGGCAACAAAGACAAGCCTAAAATGATCAAGTTATCTAAAACATTGCCAGCACATATCAAAATGAAATACATTGATTTATTTAAAGAGTTTGTTGATGTTTTTTCTTGGAGCTATGAATATTTGAAGGCCTATGACACAGAGATCATCAACCATAAGATTCCATTGAAGGAAACCCAAAAACCTTTTAGGCAAAAGCTATGCAGAATTAACCCTGTACAGTTACCTCTGGTAGAAAAAGAAATTAAGAAAATGTATGAGGATGGAATCATAGTCTCGGTGAGGTTTTCAGACTGGGTATCTAACCTTGTGGCTGTAAGGAAAAAGATAGGAGAAATTAGGCTGTGTATCGATTTCAGGAACTTAAACAGAGCCTGACTAAAAAATAATTACCCTTTACCCAAAATGGAACACATACTACAAAAGGTAGTTGGTTCCAAGAGGATTTCACTGCTAGATGGATTTTCGGGATACAACCAGGTATTGGTACTCCCAGAAGATCAACTCAAAATAGCCTTCACAACTCCTTGGGGCACTTTCATGTATGTGAAAATGCCTTTTGGATTAATGAATGCTGGTGCTCCCTTTCAAAGAGCCATGGACATTGCATTCTTAGAATAAATAGGGTACTTCATTGTAATTTATCTTGATGACATTACATTCTATTCCAAAACTGATGAAGAGCACCTTAAACATTTGAGAAAGGTCTTTGAGAAGTGCAGAATGTTTGGGCTATCTTTAAATCCAAAAAAGATAGTGTTTGGTCTCCAAGAAGGTAAACTTCTTGGCCATATCATATCTGAAAAGGGGATTAAAATAGACCCAAAAAGGGTTGAGGGTATATTACAGATCAATCACCCTAGAAACATCAAGGAATTGCAGTCCCTCATTGGAAATATTATTTTCTTGAGGAGGTTTATACCCAACCTAGCAGAACTCCTTAGAAACATGACTAATATTCTTAAAAAAGAGGTGGGAGTTAAGTGGACCCTAGAAGCCAAAAAGTCCTTTGAACTGGTAAAACATCCACTCACCCGAGCACCAGTTCTCATCAGCCCTAATTTTACTAAGGATTTCCTCATCTTCTCATTTGCATCAAAACATACAATGGCTGTTGTCTTATTGCAAAAAAATCCAGAAGGACAAGAGCATCCAATTGCATTTTTCAGCAAGGCATTAAGAGATGCACCTCTGAAATATAATATCATGGAGAAATAGGCATATGCCTTGGTAAAGGCCTTGAAATATTTCAGATTTTATATTTTACATTCCCATATTATTTCCTTTGTGCCTAACATAGTGGTGAAAGACATTTTGTCACAAGATCGAGATGGCAAAAGAGGCAAGTGGATTGCTGTGATACTAGAGTATGATTTGGAAATCAAACCCACTAAACTCATCAAGGGTCAAGGCTTAGCACAATTGATGGCTGAATCTAACTTGCAAGCCCTTGACATAAATATGGTAGATGCTTTGGACGAGCATGAATGGTTACCAGCTCCCATTGTTGAAGAACAGTTCCAAAACTCACCTTGCTATGCTGATATCTTGTATGTGCTTATCATTCTAAATGCTCCTCTTGAGCTATCTAAGACAAAGACAAGGTTTTTGAAGTTGAAAGCTAGAAATTATTTCATTTTGAATGAATTTTTGTATTGTAAAAATTCCAATGGTTTATTGCTTAAATGTTTGCTTGAAGTTGATGCAGATAGGATCAAGCATTAGTTTCATGAAGGTGAATGTGAAGGCCATCTCTATTGGAAAACTACTGCCAATAAAATCCTTAGAGCTGGTTATTACTGGCCCACCCTATTCCAGTATGTCCACAAGATGATAGTTTCCTACCACAAATGCCAAATCTTTGATGGAAAAAGAAAACTCCTTCCTCTACCTTTGCAACCACTCACTGTTGAAGCTCCTTTTCAACAGTGGGGCCTAGCCTTCATAGGGGAAAGCCACTGACTCTTTCACTAAATGGATAGAGGCCATCCCTTCTAGGAATGCCACAGACTCAGTTATCATAAAATTCCTTGAAGACCATATCCTATCTAGATTTGGCTGCCCTAGGAAAATTATCACTGACAATACTGTTGCATTTGTTCCAAAAAGATGATTGATTTTTTTCACAGATATCATATTCTACTTGGTCATTCCACTGCTTATTACCCTCAAGGTAATGGGCTGGTAGAATCATCAAATAAGAGTTTGGTGACCATCATCAAGAAGCTTCTTTAAGATAACAAAAAATCATGGCATAATAAGCTGGTGCATGCTTTATGGGTAGACAGATTGACAACAAAGAAATTCATTGGAATGTCACCCTATCAGCTACTTTATGGAGCACATGCAGTATTCCCTACCAGTTTGGGAGTACCAGTGATAAAATTGGTCCAAGAAATAAAATCAGAGGAAGATAGCATGGTAAGGAGGATCAATCAGACCATACATCTCCAACAAACAAGGGAGGAAGTCTACAACAGAGCTCAGAAAGTGCAAGAGAACATTAAAAAGTTGTTTGATAAAAGGACTAAGGCCTGTGATTTCAAAATTGGGGAAAAGGTACTCAAATAGGACTCTAGGAGAGAGGATAAGGGTAAGCATGGCAAGTTTGACAATTTATGGCAAGGCCCTTACATCATTCAATCTGCCATTGGTCCCAATGCTTTTTTTCTACAAGAATTGGATGGTACGGATCTGTTTGGGGGTCCTGTCAATGGTAGGATGCTCAAGCATTATTTATGCTGAAATTTTAGTTTAAAGTTTCCACTCCCATTGTAAATATCATTGCTTTGTTTTGTTTTGAAAAGAAAAGAAAAAATATACAAAAAAAAAAGAAAAAGAAAGGTTCAGACAAGCTAAAATATTGAACCTATGGAGTTTATAAAAAAGAATGGCTCAAATTAGATGAAAACCTGAGCCAGAGAAAAGGGAAAGGCTAGTTCTAACATGCTCAAAACTTGAACCAAAAAAGAAGAAGAAAACAACTTTAACAGGGTCAAAATCAGAGCTGAAATGAAGAAAGAAAGGTGACTCTAAAAAGCTCAAAATCTGAGTCACAAGAAGAAGGAAGGATGCTCTTAATTTTCAGAATTTCAAGCCTTCACAATTTTGTTTCAATTTTCTGCAAAGTTTTAGTTCATGTGTAGCTTGACTTTATGCCATGGACCCACAGCAAATCAGACAGTCTAATCTTGGTTTGGCTGTGTTCCAATTTCTGTTTTAGAATATAGAGAATGAAAATCTGTTAGACAGTTTAAGCCTGGCAGGTATTAGTTTAGGTAGAGAAGCTATGAATCTAATTGTTTAATCTGGTCTCATGGAGGAATAAGGGTAGAATTAGATTAGTTTTTTATTTCAATAAAAATAATGATGAGGAAGGTCTGCAAGTCTAAGTGCACCTTGAAGAAAAAATGTTAGGACAGTAGGATGGGTAGGTAGCTGTTTGGGAAAGTTTGTTGCTGATAGAGTTCTCATCACTTTGTAGCAGCTTCTCAAAGAAGAAAGGATGGTCAAGTACCAAGCTCTGGACTACTTCCAAAGATTATATCTGAGATTCTTGACACCTTCAAGAAGATGCCATCCCCATGTGGAGCCACTGTTAACCACCTATAATAATTTGTCAAAGAAAATAGGTGGCTAAATTTTTCATCAAGCCTTCAAGTGATAAATTCCCTTGAAAATCTATCATCCTTGAAGTCTTATGGTTTTCCTATCCTGGAGGTTCATCTTCACTGCTATTTTCCATCTTAAAACCATGTTGATTCACCAAATAAAGCTACTTTTTAAAGCCCTCCATATTCCTCATTTTCCCCCTTATGTTTGCCTTTCATTCTCCTCCATTCCCTTCAAAAATCCCTTTAAGCCTTGAGAAATCCCTTTATAAGGTTTAAAAACCCGTCTTTACCTTTACCGGAACCTCCAAATTCCTAAAAAATCCTTTAAAATTCTTAAAAAATTTCATTTTCGCATTAAGGCCTTAAGCCCCTTTTGGCCTTAGCCCAAGCCCCTTTCCCCGCAAGTGACCCGGAGCCATAACCAAGAGCTAACCCCATCGTGCAATTGCAATCGGGGTTTCTTGTTGCTTGGTTACCATTTACTTCAAATTCCCGATGCAATGAGCCCCTTCTCCTCTGATATTCCGATCTAATCTCGACTGTCTAATCCACAAGAACCGACGGCTGAGATTCAATCGCGCTCCACTCATAAGAACTTCACCATCGCGCCCGCCGATTAATCCCAACCATTGATCCCCCTTCCAATCCAACGGCTAGCATTCAATCACATCGCCAATCTTCTTTCCGTCCACCAGGTCCCGAATCATTTCACCGATTGAAATCCAACAGTCCATTCCTCGAGATCAATGGCCATCGCGCAAAATATCATCACTTCTTGTCTCCACATGCCTCTGTTTTTCATTAGCTCGAGATCAATCTTGATCGTTGATCAGATCCGATCTGACAGTTCACACTGAAAACCATCGTTCACCCCGTGACAAGCCACCTTACGTCACTACCAGGCCCCACCATATGTTCCGCCCGCACACATTGCTGCCTATCGCATGCAACCTGCGCCGTCCAATCTGACACTCCATATCCGACGGTCGCTATCCAATATCGCAAAATTTTTGTGCCCAAAGTTTAATGTTTCAAAATTGTGCAATATGGGCGGTTTCAATTTCCACATGTCATTCAGTGTATGGAATCGTGCTCCAAAAGGCAATACCGCCTCCCCCCCATTTTGTCGCGTGAAAACCATTCCCTATTTTTCGCAATACCGCTACCCTCCACAATGTTGCCTTTCGCGTTTTTCCCTAGCCGTTGATCTCTCAAATCGAACGGCCCACATTATATCGTGTTTTCATTCATCTACCACCCATCTAATCTCCGAAATGACTTCATCAACAAATCCCCACCATTGATTGTCCTAATACAATGGCTCTTGTTCGTTGTCGCGCCCAAGCCTCCATCTGCACCTGGTTAGCTGCTCTGCTAGGTTTTTCAGCCCATTTTTCCGTTGCATTCATCTTTTTCCTCAATGATCCTCCACCCTCACAAGCCTTTGAAGCAGTCATCCCCACTCCCACTGGTTTTTATAATGTGTTTCTCGTTTTTTGCAGGTTTCAAAGGGGTGCGTATTTATACTGTCTCCACAGTCAGAGTCATGGTGACATGTAGCACAGAAAGACAGTCCCAGAGCCAAAGATCGCAGAGGAAGATGCCATTAAGGAGATTTAATGACATGTTTTGTTGAAGATCGGGGTTATTAATCATGACATAAAACCTCTGGCACCTCTGTAACCTGTATATTCACACAAACAAGCTAGCATAAGTCAAAAGAGTATCAGAAGAAGATCAAAAGGATTAGTGCACGATATTGAAGAATTAAGTATCTAATCCTTAGCTAAGGACAATGAAGAAAGCTTAATAAAGCTCAGAACATAAAATAAACAAGTCATATCAATGTTTCAAAGAAGTTATATCAAGTGATTTAATATCAGCAGAATGTTCTTTCTCCAAGAAAGGACTAGCCACACAACCTACTCCATTCTCCTCCATGCATTCTGGCAGTTATTACACTGAAAATATTCCTAAAACTACCAGGACAGTAGTTATGAAGGCATGGAATACATGCAAGACAATATTCACCTTACTTGTCTCAGAGTATAAACAGAGTACCAAAAGCCAGAGAGTACTTCAAAGGAACATACCTGAAGTCATTGTCAATCTGACAAAAACTTCTGAATCGACTAAAGGGTACTGAAAGTTAATGTGAAGATATTAAACAGAATGGGCTCCAAAGACATTTCTCCCTCTTTTTTCATTGAATCATTTAAATCCTATAAACCACTACTATCACTCATTCTCCTATAAGAACCCCTGTAAAATAAATTGAAAATGTTGGTTGGTTGTTGGAAAATCGCTGATTGTAAGTTGTTTTACTGATTTAGAGTTCTGTGAGTAGTAGTTGTAAATAGGCTGGGAGATGATTTCTGGATCATATCAAGCTATTGTACAAGAATGTATCAGACTGGCTTTGTTCTACTAATATGACAAGCATGTTCATTGGATCCTGATCTAAATCAGTAGTGATGTGTTCTTTCTTTGTTATTGTTTTACCTCTGTTTTACATCATGTCTCATTTTCTCCGATAAGAAATAGTAAATTTAGCTTAGGATATACTGCTGCAAGTACCCTAATGCTTCTTGCACTTTCTTATCTTTAATGTTTTCTGCTACTTGTGTATGTTAGAACAAATTCAGCATAATTTAACCAGTATTGAAGTTGGTTTGTCCATGCTTACTGATGTATGAATTTAGAGTTGTTTCTTGGATGTTCTTGTTTGGTTTCAGTTGAAAGGTTTAGGAAATAGGGAGATTTAGATTTATCCATGTCCCCTAGGTTCCTTTTCCAACAATTAGCCTTTCGGAGATCCCTTTGAGTTGAATGCCAAAAGCAGGGAAGGTTAAAAGTCTTTCTCTAATCTTAGACTTCACTCTGTGTTTGAACTTAAATGTTTTCTACTGTCTAAAAGTAGTCAAGAGGACTGCTGGATAGTTGTCTTTGGTGTTAGCCTCATCAGGATTTTTGATCATAGAGGTATAAGGTATGCCCTGTCCGTTGACTTACTCCGAAGTGGTCACCTTGGAAGGTTTTCCTTGTCATTCCCATTCATTTCCTTATTGTTTCATCCCATACTATCATCTTAAAATATCCTTTGTTTTAGATGACTAGCCCTTTGAAAGCCTTGGATATTTGAATTTCAAGTAAACCCTTTCACAACCCCATTTCCCAATGGACTTGTGTTCTCTTTGAATTATCTCCCCGTTGCCCAAAATCCTTCACTATTCATTCCTTTACATCTCTCTAACCCTTCTTTCATGTTTCCTAACCAAAAAAACAAATCAAAAACCCTTGTGCCCTATAACTAGCCTAACACCTTAAATTGAACATCAAATATATACATTTCTTTACCTTTATAGAGAGATCCCTCTCTTGATCAAGGAGGGCTAGATCCTGAGATCCCAAAGCGGTTTTATGTTGTCTTTTCATTTGGTATTGCCAAATCCGCCAAATCACAGGAACCCCAATAGGAGGGTCTTCTGGTGGTGGTGCACGGTCATCCAAATTCTCTATAAAATTCGATGGGTAGGCTGGTAAGAAAAGGAAGAAAGGAAAAATGATAAAGGAGAGTTATGAGTGCCCGAATTTGGTCTTCGATGTTGATCTTCATTTTTATAGTGTGATGGCAGCTTCTAAATTTATTTTCGTGGGGACAACGAGAGGGAAATTCTTATCTGCGAATTATATTATGGAATGGATTTAAGGCAGCTAGTCGGTAGCCCCAGATAGGGATGTTGAGGTTATTACTTTGACAAAACGATGGTTCATGGTGACCTTAAAAATGCAGCAATTGTGGAACTGGTCTTTTCTCATCAATGGGGTTTCGATATTGATCCAATTCTCTTCAAATGATGGACCCTGTTATTTGACGCAAACAGAGAGAGAGTGGATGAGATCCCAGTTTGGGTTTGTCTCCCGACACTTTCGCCACATTTTTGGATCATGGAAGTTTTTAGGGAAATCGGGAACAGTTTGGGGACTTTCCTGGAAGCCGATATGTTATTTTTAGAATCAAAAGCCAAGAATACAATGAGAATTCTGGTAAGGTTGGCCCTAATGGAAGGGTTAATCTAGAAAATTTTCTAAACACGGAAAGACATGCCTATAAGCAGGTGATTGATTATGAACACCTCCCTTTACGATGTCATAGATGTCAAAAACTGGGCCATTTGGCTAGGGACTATCCATTGGGTTTTAAAAAAATATGCAAACATAAAAGGGGCATCATCCACACTACAACATCTAGACAGGAGGCTCCAGATCTAGAGGAGCTCATCAATGCAGATATCAGGGTGCAGGAAGAACCTATCTTTTAGACAAAGCAACAATTGGCCGTGGAGAGGCCCCAAAATGATAAGGTGGTTGAGTCTCCCCCAGTGGTCGAAGTGCCGATGGATGAAAATAAGATAGAACATGCTATGGCTGTCGTGGAGGATGAGGTGGACATGGTGATGGGTGCGCCGATCCCCCCCCCCTGACCCACCCCCCTACTGATCCTACATCAGATTTAGTGGGTACTTTCCCTTGCCCCTCCTCTCCTCTTTTAAACTCTTTTGACCTTTTGTTCAATAGTATGGCTAAGCCTGGTCCCTCTAGGCTTGAATCTGTCCCCTCTCTATGTGTTATTAACTTATCATTGGCTATGGAAAAACATCATCACTACTATTCCTAAACTATCCATTGATATCGTCCCTTATAACTTGAGGCCGAGAGAAAAGAAATTATTAGAAAAGGAACTTTTTGGGGGATTGGGGAAACTGCCCAGTATTGAGAAAGTTAAAAAACTCATGGGTAGAAGTCTAATTTATCTAAAGCCCAACTTAAGGCCATTATTGATATTGTTGATGGTAGCAAATTATCCCCCAAAGGGGTGCTTAGAGCGGCGGTCTCCCCAGATCAAGTTACAAAATGATTTTGCTATATTTAAATTGTATGGGTTTAACTAGTGAACCTAAAAAATTATCCCTTAAAAACCTTGTACATCAGTACCATTTGGACATTATTATACTTCAAGAAACTTTTGGCACCGAGGATCATATTTTCAATTTATTTTCTTCGTTCCTCCCAAATAGGTCCTTTGTCTCATTCGATGTAATGGGATGCTCTAGTGGGTTAATGAGCGGGCTTAAGAACAATTCAATCAATCTGATCAACAACTAGTCATCGAATTCTTTGATTGGTGTGGAGGCTTACTCCATGGAATTGGGCTCTCTCTTTTTACTGCTCAACATTTATGGTCGTTGTGTGGATAGAGTTACTTTCTGTAACAAGCTGAGGGGTAAATCTTTTATGAATGGATCAAATTTGATCATGGTGGGCGACTTAAATTTCTCTTTTGCTCGATCAGAAGCCTGGGGCCCATCTACCCATGCTAAACCTCTAGACGAATTTTTTTTGAAGATGATGTGGGAAGAATATTTGTTCGACCCCTCCCTTAAAAAATTAATCCCCAATTGGATGAAAAATTAGGTGGGAGAGGCCAACATTGCTAAAAGATTGAATCATTTCCTTTTAAGTGATGATTTTTCAAACAGTCCCATTGGCTTCTGGCAATGGGTTGGTTGTGGTGGGGTGTGTGACCATTCCCCTATTCTTTTGGAGTTGGTGGGCCCATTAAATAAGCCTCTTGCACCTTTCAAGTTTAACACTGGCTGGCTTAAAGAGGAAAATTACCACCAATTGGTGGTTGATAATTGGAGGCCCGCCCTCATTGAAGAGGGATACTCCCATGACCAGGCTTTCATTGATAATATGAAAAATATTAAAAAAACCACCATTCTTTGGGCTAAATAAAAGGCCCTAAAAGACATGGAACCAATTAATATTATTAATGAGTCCTTAGGCTACTTGTACAGTGATGGGGAGAGGGGTTTCGTGGATGAGGAAGCTCGGAATAAGATTAAAGAGTTGGAAACAAGAAGGAAGAAAATTTTTAGTGAGAGAGAAGAGCTCTGGCGACTAAGAAGTCAGGCGATATGGCTTGTTGCGGGAGATGAAAACACAAAATTCTTTCACAATTATGCTAAGGGGAAGAAAAATACCAATACCATATGGGAAATGGAAAACTCAGTGGGGATTAAGGAAAAGACCTTAAAATATCTTTCAATCATGGGGAGAAATCATTTCAAAATCCTCTATTCAGCTCAGGAAGGGGTTAATATTAGGGAAGTCGTATAGGTCGCTCAGCTGTTTCCTCATTATGCCGATGAGGAAAGAAATAACCTTCTTCTGGCACCTGTGGAAAAAAAGGAGATTGAAAATATTATGAAAACTATGAAATCTGACAAAAGCCCTAGGCCTAATGGTTGGATTGTAGTATTCTTTCAAAATTTCTTTGAACTGATGGGGGATGCCATTACCAATGTAGTGGAGGAATCCCATTCACAAGGCCATATTCACGATGTCATCAAATCTACTTTCCTAGTCGTCATTCCTAAAACTGACTCCCCATCATCTTTCGATGATTTTCACCCTATTTCCCTTTTTAATTACATCTATAAAGTCATTTCTAAAATAATTTCCAATATATTAAAGCTAATTCTTTCCTGCTCCATTTCTAAAGAACAATTTGGCTTCCTAGATGGCAGGAAAATTCATGAAGCTATTGGTGTGGCCCTGGAGACTCTCCATAGTATCAAATTATCTCACAAAATATGTATGTTTTTTAAGATTGATCTCTCCAGGGCATATGATAGGATTAATTGGCTCTATCTCAAACTTCTATTGACTCATTTTGGGTTCCATATTTCTTTTATTAATTGGGTTATCAGTTGTATCACTAATATTTCTTTTGTTGTTCTTATTAATGGAGAAGCCTCACAATTATTTTCAAACCAAAGAGGGCTGAGACAGAGATGCCCATTGTCTCCTTTACTCTTCGTCTTTGCTACTGAAGGCCTAAGTCAACTCATTCACCAATATCGAACAGCTGGGGATCTCGGGGGCATCGAAGTGGCTTCAAATCTCTTCATCACTCACCTTCTCTTTGTGGATGATATTTTGTTATTTAGCAATGGGAATCGGCGTGAAGTTAAAAACTTGAAAGGTATTTTGAATATTTTCATGAAGGAGACATGTTTAAATATCAACAATAAAAATTCTTCCCTAGCCCCTAAGGGCATTTCCAAAGTTGATCCCTTAGGGAATCTCGGTGTCCTTCCTTTCTTTAAGGAACGTTTAGGGACTTGTATCAAGTATTTTGGATTTTTGGTTAAGCCGGATGGGTATCACAAACAAGATTGGTTCTGGCTGGTTTTGAAAATTGAAAAAATAATAAAATTTTGGATTCATCAGTGGCTCTCTAGAGCAAGGATATTAGTAATGATGAAATATGTTTTATTATCCATACTAGTCTATTGGATCAGTCTGGCCTAGGTTCCTATTGAAATTATTAATAAAATTAGGAGTATCTCCAGAAATTTCCTCTGGTCGAGCAAGAAGGACAAGAAAACCTTGCCATGGGTGGCTTGGGAAAATATTTCAAAACCTAAAGAGTCGAGGGGCGGGTGGGGGTGGGGGTGGGTATGAAACAATTAAACCATTTTGCCTCGGTGCTGGCAGGAAAATATATGGAATTATGTGGTCAGAAGGAAATATATAGATCCTACTCCTCTGGATGATTGGATATGATCCCCAGTAAAATAAACAAAAGGATTCTCCATCATATGGAAAGTCACCATTCTCGTTCTTTATCTGGTGGATCAAGGACTTGCCAAGAATATTTGAAATGGGGAACAATGCAGGATTGGTCTCGACCCTTGGGTGGGTTGAAATGAAATTTTCTCTCTTTCAGTTGGCCTAAGAGACTCTCTGAACCATAAAGGCCTTTAAACTATTTCTCAGATCAATTCACCTGGTCGTACAACCATTTGGGCTTAGGCATGGAAAAATGCGGAAGAGATTGGACTGGAAAACTATTGGGTTGATGAATGGAAGGCCTATACTCAGGAGCTGGAAAATACTAGAGTTCGCTTAAAAGAGTCTATTGATACTCTCGTTTGGGTTCATTCCAAATCTGTTTTATATTCCCCTAAAGCAAGCTATGCCCATATTATGGCTTCTAAGGAGATAGGGATTAAAGAATGGTGGTATAAGGCTCTTTGGGAACTCATATGCCCTACAAAATCCAAGCATTATTTTAGGAACATCCTTTGTCTAAAAGTTCTGTTGGCTTTAGGAGCCTTGACCCAGGTTCAGTTTTAAGGTTTGCCAGCAAACCCCTATACTACCACCCCTTTCAGCAATGGCCTTCTTGCACAAGTCAAGGTCTCACCTGAAGTTGTATGGGAGGGTGCTAGAACCAGGTTTCTACACCCTAAGAGAGAGAAAGTTAATTGAAGGGAGTCCCATCATATCTAACTGTCATGCGCAGGAGAAGCCCTAATATATAATCTTTAATGGTAGAGCACATATCCTAAATAACAGGTAATTGGAGCTGAGTATTTAAATCGGATCCATGCATTCATAATATCACATCCACGTGAACATTAGTATATCATCAATATTCAACAACACAATCTTAGAACATAAGTATAGCCAATATAACATAGAAACATGTAAATATCATCAACAACCTTTTCTTCCATTCATATCCCGATCTGACTTATAAATTCTATTTACCATCCTGTGCACACAGTCAGTGGGGTCCGCACACAGAAAGACTCAAGGTCTTCGCGCATACATCCAACAGGAGCCCTTACCCAGACAATTGACACAAAATATACACAAGCTCGTATCTAAGCTTAGTCACTACTTAGCCTCCTCCTAGACTCGATTTATCCATCTATATATATCATGCTAGCATGTGCTATCGTATTTTCCACAAAACATGGTTTGTGGACCGTTGGTCTATCCTTTAACCCATTACAACTCATTGGGGGTTTTGACCCACCCCAAACCCCCTGCGCTAGATTAAATATTACAAAATATTACAAAAATGGAAAAAAATTTGGTTAGGGAACCCCGTTCCAACAGTCCCCCAACACAATCTTGTGACTCATCCCAAGTAACAGTTCCGGTGGGGTCTTCATCATGTCCTTGAGTTGTTTAATCGTGGTAGTGAATGGAGGGAGAACACGAAATCTCTGCACAGCGGTAGTCTGCGCGATGTGCACCTGCTTCTGTGAAGTTCGTCCTTCCGTTGCAGCAGTGACACTGTCTAAATTTTTTTCAACTATCGTACTGCCCCTTTTAAGTCCTGTGAAATCTTGAGATCTTCGTTAGCCCAAGGGTGAGATGGTCGCTGAGTATCTTATTCTTACACCAGAGCCCCAAAATTTCACTATGAAGTGCATGGCTGGTGTGAAGATGGGCTAATTGTTAGGCTAGAACAAGGGTGGTCATTGTGCCTTCCATCTATTCAAATTGTTGTTCCTTTTGGCACAACTCCTAATCGATTTGTCAAAGGAGAGGGTCGTGCTATACCTGGGACCATAGTTCCATAGCAGTTTTAAACATAGTGACGCCCTGACTCATCTCTGTCGTAATAGTGGCCATGGCTTATGTGACCAATGTTGCTCATTAGGCGCGCACTTCCGGAGGGGTCTCAAGCTGGAGCTTGGCCTGCAACGATGCGATCTGAAGATAAAAATCGGCCTTGACAACCTGTACCTCAGTTAGAGATGCCTTCAAGGCAACAACCAATCCCTCGACCTTGGCTTGCGGCTCAGTGGAGATAGGAATTACTTCTAGCATGTCTTCACAAAGCCAGTTGATCATCTGCTCTAAGGCAACTTGTTGCGCAATGGTGGCGACATGCACGACCTAGACTTGGGCAGCTTCAATATATTGAGTCACTCTAGTATGCTTGACCTCACTGAGGTGTTGTTGTGCATGGAGTTCTTGGTGCTGAAGTTTGCTGGTGATGGTGGTAAATAACTCATGCAATTTTTCACCTGCCAGTCAACCAACATCAAGGTCGACAGACGAGCATCTCTGAATTTGGTTGCATAATTCAGGAGGCTCCACTGTAGTAGCAGCACTGGAGAGAGGGAAGATCCTATTGTCCATGACGGTGGTCAGGGATGTAACTGGAGTTGGTTGGCCCATGTTAATCTGCCTCGCTTGATCCACATTCGCCTGAAGGGTGTCCACATTGAGCTAGAGTGCCTCTAGCTCTGCTTGTAATAATTCTATAGAAGCCTTGTGCTATTCTTCCCAAGTAGTCCACCGATTGGCAGATGCAGTGGTGATAGCATTGACAATCTGGTCAAGGTCATCCTCCGTCAAAGTAACCTCTGTGTTGGTGTCAGACTTTCTGGCCTTACACTTCTTCCTAGACCGCTAATGCAGCCCACGAGTATGCTTAAGATTATGCAAGACTGACGTACTTGCATCATGAATATCATTTATGATATGATCTAAAGGGGAATATAGTTCTGGCTACGCAGTAGTGCCTTTTGGGGTTGCTTGCTGCATGGAGGTAGGAATCGCCGAATCCATTGTTGGGCCAGGCAGAGTGGTAAATTTTGACACTATGTTGTGGCCATATGTGATTGTTGCATCTGGGCCAGTTGGCTGGGCTACGATCTTCCACGCCAATGGCCATATGGCAATTATCCATTCGATCTTAGCTTCGGTGGTCATATATGGAAGGTTATGCCAAGTGTGATCTTTACAGGCTCGAATTTTCACATTGTGCACAGTCACTTGAAACACTGCGATATGCTTATATTTTTTGTAGACCATTGGGGAGAGGCACAACTGGGAGAAAATGGCCATAGCTATGGCCCCATCGTAGAGTACCCAAAAGGAATTATTTTCCTCAAGTCGCTTGGGGTGCTTTGATTCCCATAGGTTGGCAAACAACGCCCCTCCGAATGTACCGGTCTCGAGAGGGGGGAAGACTGCTTCTTTAGCAGTCTCCCATATGACTAAGATGATTAGAAGTATCGGCCAAGAGTAATAGAAGGATTTTCCTTAATCCTGAGCCTTGCACACATTGTCTAGAAATTTGTCAAACAGGTGCTATGACCAATTAAAATAGACTCCCTTTTCCCATTTCCCCGTGAGTTGAATTACATGGGCGGGGGTAGCCATCACCTAGCATTTTTGCATCAACTTGCAGGCAATAAGTAAGGTACCCATGTGTGTCTGTTCATCAATGATTATATCAATATGAAAGCCTCGTTTGTTTCATGTGACATGGTACCTTTCCCCGACATATTTAGCGATAAAGTGCTCGAATTTCTTGCCAGTACCTTCCCTAGGATCAGGTCCATGCATAGGAAGGCCAGTGATTCGGTGAATTAGAGTAGCATCAATTGGTATGCGACCTTGGAGCCACAAGCACCCTTCATGAACGAGTGCTAGTAGTTGTCGAACAACTAGGCTGGTGATGTTGTATCACCGAAAGTGGGGGAGGCATAATAGGTTCAAGATACCTAATCCAAATAATCCTTTGACCCATGGCATTGGCTCCACCTTTAGTACATCGTCCTCAGGTAGCCGCTTCAAGTATATCTATGGGGCTAACGAATGGAAGGTTTTTAGTTTCACTAGGTCATGGTCATCGAATTTTATATGGGGGAGGTGGCCGAACATTCCTCCCAGATGGGGCACTTCTTCTGGGACCAGGGGCATTTGAAGGTAGGCGTGGACGATATCAACGTTCGGCATGGGTGTTGTTGTCATGCATGGCATAACATAAGGTGATAACCATGTTAGCAGAGTCACATGCAGTCCTTCTTCGATCAGCACCATTGGGTGCTGGGATGTAGCAGGCGACCACTCCTTAGGAGTTTTCTTAGTGGAATGCCTAAGCTGAGGGGAAGTACGTGGCTTCCCGCCAGCCCAATTTACTTGTTTCACATTTTCTTTTCCATTCCACTTTTCCGGGGTAGAGATAATCTCCTCTAGTTCAGGGGTTACTTCAAGGCCCTTATCAGATCCGATTTCCTCGGAAGCTATGGCAGGCAGAGGCTCATTAGGGTTTCTAGCGGTCATTCTAGCTCAGAATATAAAATTAGCATTGTTACTGTCAGATGGTGTAGCTCGCTCAGTCATGTGGATGGAAAGGAGATAGATGAGATGATGTATATCAAAGTGGTCAAGGTGTGAGAATCTTGAACAATAATTTAATCCCATAAAATTAACAGTCCTCATCTTATAGCCTTTGCAAGGGGAGAATGGCTTGTTTATCCTTAATTGTTTTTCATCATTACAAGAACAGTAAACAATCCTCGTAAATCGCCACATTAATTACCAATTACCCACTTCGTCAGATGGGAAGCGCAGTTTCCATACTCTCGCTCCATTTCAAAAGCTAGTTTTTTCCATCGTGCGCAACACCTGTGCCTATATCAGACCCACTCGTACCTCTAGTCCTTCGTATCATCCCTACGCATGCATTTCTCCTGTCTAGGTGGTTGTGACCAAGTGCATGCAGTATCCATTATACAGCTACTCCAGACATATATTCATTTTATCGGCACCGAGGAGTCGCTATAGGGCTTCAAACGACTCCCATTAACATATCCCAGTAGAGAATCGCTGCGCAACGTAGCCAATCTAACTGCACTACCATTGGTAATTTACTTTACTATGTATAGGCCTAACTAGTGTTGTCAGAACTTCCCTAGGTGTCTCGCAAACTGGCTATCGTAAAGTAGTACGAACTCTTCCTCCAAAAAGACCTTCTTCCAAATATGTCGATCATGCCAAGATTTTTCCCGTGCCCTCTAAACCTGTTGGTGAAATTGAGCAATGAACTAGTCTTCTTCCAGGGCCACCAGCTATGACATGCATTCCTCCATGATGACTGGGTCTACCATATTTGTGAAGGTTGAGATGCGTAGGCTGGGAACGATGTATTCCATAGCCATGATAGCCTCCTTCCCATAGACCATTCTAAAGGGTGTCTTTCCCATGAGCTTCTTACATGTAGTCCTATAGGACCAGAGTACCGAGGGGATGCACACATCCCAGTCGCTCCATTGTGCGTTACAGACCTTGGTGAGCACATGTTCCAAAATTTTATTAAATGCTTATGCAGTCCCATTTTCTTGTGGATGATATGGGGTACTCGTTGCATGGTGAATTTGGAATTCCTCGGTCAGAGCCTTAATAGTTTCATTAATGAAATGTGTACCTCTATCACTCATGAGAATCTTTGGGCACCCAAACCTGGTAAGGATATTTTCAAAAATGAAGTGCGCTGCCATATCCGCAGAATAATCCTTGACATCTTTGGCTTTTTCCCACCTGGTAATGTAATCAGTGGTAGTAATGATATACTGAGCACTGGTCTTCTTTCCTGGGGGATTCATGGGGCCTACAAAGTCGATGGCCCATTTTTCAAATGCCTGTAGGGCCATCTGTGGTTGCAGGGGCATCTCATCCCATCGTGAGGGCTTCTCGGTCCATTGGCATGTGTCGCAAGCCCAAAAATACATACGAGCATCCATGTGTAGTGTGGGCCAACATATCCTAGCCCTTAATATTTTCTACGTAGGAGCTTTACCCCCGTAATGTCCCCCCGCAATTCCTTTGTGGGCTTCAGCGAGGATAGTCGGTCTTTCATTGTAGCATTCCCAAATGGGAAAAGCAACAATATAGCTCATAAAATGAAAGAACCAACAAAAAATTAACACATGAAACCATGATACCAATAAGGAGTCATAAAATTGTGTATTAGAGTAGTAAATCAATACAAAATAGTGAGGCATAGATCATATACAATGAGGGAACAAGCCTCCCATAAGAAATCACTCCCAAATATGAGTTTTTGTTATAATACAAAATGATGGAAAGAAACTACAGCACAGTCATGTTAAGAATAAGTATAGCTAGAGATGATACAATGATGTAAAAATACTAATATATGCCCCAATAGAGTCTAAACATGTTGATATGGGCACTATATCAACTTTCCAAGACAACCCAAGAGGGTTTCCAGAAAATGCACACAATGTGCCAATGTAAGTTGCATCCCTAGAGTTGAAGATATGCTGCAACAATAGAAATGAGAAGATATGGTTGAATCTGGTGTAGATACCTATATCTATTCTAGAATAGATCCTCCAGATGAAATAATGGCTCCTCCATTGAAGAAATCACCTCCCAAAACAACCACTACAACCACCCCTGCAACTCCTCCCTAAAATAACGTAGATCTCGGCTGAAACTACGCCATAGGGGATAAATAATCCTTAGCCTACTGCTCAATGTGTCAATAAATCTCAAGGGGCTTCTTTACAGGCCTTCCAATGGATGGAAACCTTCCTCCACTGCAAAACTAGCTCTGAAGACACCCAATCTAATCCTCCACTGCTGCACCGTGCAACACAACACAATATTCTGCAGAAACTGCACTGATGAAGAACGCTAAAGCTTGGCCCTAATCCTGAGTGTGGAAATGAAGTGAAATACTCCTCCAAGAGGCCTCTCAAGGAAATAGGTGGGATTCCCATTCGGGAACACCCATTGCTAAACAACACAACAATCTCAACTAAACAACTGAAGAATGAAAGAAGTATAAACATACCACATACAAAATAATAATCCAAAACATCCACAATATGGCTACCATCCTCTTCCTTATATAATTTATGAGATTTATTACTATTGGCCCCACTCAATTAGGCCACTACCTCCATGCAATCAATCTCCCTCCAAAACTGTGTTATTCCTCATTAAATGTCCACTCCTCCATAACAACATTGTTGATTTGGTTAAAGTTACCCTATTCAACATGTCTTAACCCCTGTTCACACTCGAAGGTTCTTTATTTAGCTTTTTAGAGGGTCTCCTTTAACAATTGAAGTGTTTTTTTTGTTGCTAAGGAGATTTATCAGCCTCCCTACCCATTTATTCACCTACCTTATGATAAAATAATCCATAATATTCCATTTAGCTGAAAGTTAAATTTTTGGAATATTACAGTCCTCCCCTCCAAAATGTTGCTTGTCCTCAAGCAAATTTAAGGTTTGAGAAAAATTCTCCCCTCCTCTTCTTGTGGCCTCCTCATCTATTATCCTCCACCATTGCTTAAGATATTCTACAACAATTATGTCTCCCAATGGTTTCTCCAAAATGTGTAAGTTGGATTTTGGTGGATAAACCAAATAGCTCTCATCATGAGAAAGTGGAAGGTCTATATGGGAAAATTCTTGCTGTCCAATGGCCTCCTCAAGGTAGGAGTGATGACAAGCATAGGGAATATTATTCCCAAAGAGAGACTCCCATCTCCATGCTATCATCCAAAGAAAGTGAGGCATCCTTGGTACCTCATAGAAACAATCACCAATCCCCTGCTTATGCAATGTGTAGGGGCGGAATGGCTGAAAGTGAGAGGTAATATTGTTCAACTTACAGTACATCTATCTCCATTTATGATATATTTGGAGCTATTGATCCTAGAATACAATAATATAGTCCTCTTGAAGCCTAAAGATAATTGGAATCTCATGATTCCACTCATTGGTTCTAGGAAGTCTTCTTGCCCAATCCTTCATGCATATAGTGAATAGAGTATCATCACCATATGGGCTGCAAAATAAACATGGAATAAGTGTCATATGATATCTAGGATGGTGAAAATATTCCCTCAATTGAGACCAGCATTGTTTTTCTTCTTGCTGCCTCCAAACATAATATGATAAGTGGCCATCCAACCACCTTATTTTTGTCATAAGCTTCTCAAAAGCTTGAAAATGGTAGAGGACATTAGGTGTTGGTTGAATATGATCCAAGAAAAAAATATCTTGCCCAAGGTCCTCCATAAAGTGGTCATCCCCATCACTGAATATAGTCCCAAAAGGACCATGAAATCCACAAAGAAGTTTTCTCTCTTGTGGAGCAATGTGTTGCAAATGCATGGTAAAGGAGTGCACATACATTGTTAGTTGATAAATAAGCATCAAAACACAATATTTACCATATATTGTAGACAAGTCAGTGAAGAGGTTCATAGATGAGCCTTCCCATCTCTCCATCAAAAGGGGAAGTGATTGAAACAACCTTGAAAGGTGGTTGCTCTCCTCCTCATACATCAAGCAAGCTACATATCTCCTCACATGTTGGTGCACATCTTCTTTGAGATCCTCCCAATATAATCCCTCCATGATGGTGTGATAAGACTCATTGAAGTCTACATGTCCTGAAGATACTGCCTTATATGTTGCATATAGAATCTCCTTCTTGAGTTTGGAGTCTCTAGTCAAGTAGATATGATCATAGAAATAAATGACTCCATGAACCACTCTATACCTTTGATCTATCTCTTGCCCATAAAGAACCTTACATGTGAAGAAATTCTTGGAATATTACACCAATATTTGGGACTCCCAATATGGATCTAGGATTCCCAACAATGACAATGTTGTAGAAATGTGAAATGAGGCTCCTGTCACATCGTAACTCTCCTCTTTGACATGCTTAATGCCAAAGCCACATGTCGGATTACTGTTACCCCACTTTTGTTTCCTCCCTTGCAACTGATCTTGCCCAAGACAAGGTTGGAGTACATGGAAGTCAACCTCCTCTTGAAAGGTATCTCTCCTCTAGAACTTCCATAGTTTTGCCAATGCATACAAGAGTGTCAATAACCTTTTTCCATATTCAGAAATCTTCCTCATGTGAGGGAGTATCATTTTTTGCCCCAAGGTTATGGAGTAGCACTTTGACACCATGCTCGTGTCATCATATATTTCTAAATCATCATCTTTCAGCACAAATAACTGAGTGGGAGATGGAAATGTCCATATCAGAAAATTTCTGACCTCTCCTTTGAACCCATCAAAGGTTCTCTACGTTGTGCTAAGTCCTCCCAAGGCTCCTTCCCTAGCCAAATATATCAATGATGCACCATGTTGAGAGAACTCTTTATTCATCTTCCAATTAGGGGGTCTCCCTAGTGGAATGCCTCCATGAAAAGAGACATCAAAATATGAAGTAGAATCTATAGATAAGTGGACTAGTTTTCCCCTCCCTTCACTGGATAAATCAGTCTCCTTCTTCTCTATATCAGCCCCTTGAAATAAAAAATGGTGCATGCTCCTCATCCTTTGATGTTGATCCACCTTTTCTTCTCCTTTGATCAAATTTTTATTGCCCAACACTACTGTCACATACTGCTCCTTGGGAAATTTTTGCAAAGGTACAAAAGTTCCTCTGATTGAAGTAATAGCTTCATTCCCATCTCCATGTGGTGATGGTCCTCCTCCCAAAGTGACAACGTTGTTACTTCCTTTCTGCTCTTCCTCCTCATCAATATTTGATAATACCTCATCAACAATGAGAGACCCTAGATCTTGGTCTTCCCTGGAAGGAGGAATCTCCATGTCTTCCTTTTGAGAATAAGGCTCTTCCCGCAATAGGGATATTTCCCTTGGCAAGGTATCATACAAGTTTTTATCCCTCTCAATAGAAATCTGAAGTGGAGTTGGTGCAATGGATCTTTCCAACTCATGCAAGGATTTTGAATGTTTATGTGATGTTTCAGATTGTTTTACATCAAATCTCTTCACTAATCTCTTAGTGAATCCTGCATAAGTAGCTATATTTGCATGATTAAATGAAGAAGATTCATAAAACCACCAATTACTAGCCTTACCTTCAAGATGCTGTGCTGCTATCCTAAGGGCTTCCTTTTCTGAAATTTGATGTAGATGCAAATATGAGTCTCCCTGATCTATCCAATCCTTGGCTCTGCATTTGGATTACCCTTCAAAATTTGGTAGAAATAATATACCTCTTATGCTTCTGTTGTGATTGTTGGGCCTTCTATTATCCTTGAGTTGGAAAAACCCTTGGAAGTTCAAGTGCTCCTTGAATATCCAAGATTGAGATTCATACTCCTGAAGATAGTCACTCAAAGTTTCCTCCTTTGGTGCATCTTCTTCCTCCATCTTTCTTGCTGTAAATATGGGAATAGTACTATGCTATGGATCAGATTGTGTGGCTGAATTATCACACCCATCATATAAAAATCTAGGGTTTGCTTCATATTCAAACCCCTTTGGAGATTCTCTCCTCATCATCTTGATATCTTCATGAATGCTTTGCATAGTTTGAAAATTAAGCTTTGAGATACCCTCTTCCTCCCTTTTTTACATCTCCTCTCCTTGTGAGAAGCTTCTCCTTATGGTGACATATTGGCTGAATGCACAGGTTGAGCCAAGATTATGCTCTAATACCACTGTAGTATTCCCAAATGGGAAAAGAAGCAATATAGCTAATAAAATGAAAGTAGCAGCAAAAATTTAACACATGAAACCATGAGACCAATAGGGATTCATAACATTGTGTATTAGAGTATACAATCAATACAAAATAGTGAAGCATAGATCATATACAATGAGGGAACAAGCGTCCCATAAGCAATCACTCCCAAATATGAGTCATTGTTACAATAAAAAATTCCGGAAATAAACTATAGCGCAGTCATGTTAAGCATAAATATAGCTGGAGATGATACAATGATGTAAAAATACTGATATATGACCTAATTGAGTCTAAACAGATAGATCTGGGCACTAGATCAACTTTCCAAGAAAACCCAAGAGGGTTTCCAGAAAATGCACACAATGTACCAATGTAAGTTGTAGCCCTAGGGCTGAAGATATGTTGCAAAAACATAAATGAGAAGATATGGTTGAAGCTGATGTAGAGACCTACATCTCTTCTCCAATAGATCCGCTGGATGAAATAATGGCTCCTCCACTGAAGAAATCACCTCCCAAAACAGCCACTGCAACCACCCCTATAACTCTTCCCTAAAATAATGTAGATCTGGGATGAAACTACGCTGTAGGGGATAAATACTCCTTAGCCTACTGCTTAATGTGTCAATAAAGCTCAAGGGGATTCTTTACAGGCCTTCCAATCGATGGAAACCTTCCTCCACTACAAAACTAGCACTGAATACACCCAATCTAATCTTCCACTGTTGCACCCTACAACACAACACAATATTCTACAGAAAATACACTGATGAAGAAAGATGAAGCTTGGCCCTAAGCTTGAGTGTGGAAATGAAGTGAAATACTCCTCCAAGAGGCCTCTCAAGGAAAGAGATGGGATTCCCGCTCGGGAACACCCAGTGCTAAACAACACAACAATCTCAACTAAACAGCTGAAGAATGCAAGAAGTCTAAAGAGGCCACATACAAAATAATAATCCAAAACATCCACAATATGGCTACCATCCTCTTCCTTATATAAGTTGTGAGCTTTCTTACCTTTCACCCCACTCAATTAGGTCACTACCTCCATGCAATCAATATCCCTCCAAAACTGCGTTATTCCTCATTAAATGTCCACTCCTCCATAACAACACTGTTGATTTGGTCAAAATTGACCTATTCAACATGTCTCAACCTCTGTTCACACTCAAAGGTGCTTTATTTAGCTGCTTAGATGGTCTCCTTTCACACTTGAAGTGTTTTAATTGTTGCTAAGGAGATTTATGGGCCTCCCTACCCACTTATTCACCTACCTAGTGATAAAATAATCCATAATATTCCATTTAGCTGAAAGTTAGATTTTTGGAAGATTACATTCATGTTCAAGGATGTACCTTCGTAGTACCTCATCTGCCCCCATCTTGTAGAGTTGTCCTGCAAATATAGTGAAGTTGGCTACACGAGCGACCAGTTCCTTTTTCCATGGTATTGAATAGCCATCGGGGGCCTTACCTATGGTCAAGAAGTGGATGATATTGACAAAGTTATCATCAATTACTTTGACAAAAAACAGTTGCATTGCAGGCAACCCATCATCCAAGTTAGTCAGCTCTTCCCCATTCTCGATCGTCGACAAATGATCAAGTCTAGCATTCAACCTCCCTGGTTTCACTATGATTTCAAAATGATATTCCTCAAATAGCAGCAGCCATCGAAAGATTCCCCCCCCCCCCCCCCAACACAGGATTATTAACTAGGTATTTCAAAGCCGAGTGATTTGTGAACACCTTGAAGTGCCCTCCAAGTAAATAATGCCTGTAATTTTGTAGGGCATATACCATTGCTAGCCACTCCCACTCCGAGGTATAATATTTACGCTCTACATTCGAAAGCTTCCTACTAGCGAAGACCACTAGGTGATTAATATCCCCTTCTCTAAGCTACGCCAAGATAGCTCCTAAGGCGATCCCTGATGCATATACGTGGACATGGAAGATATTTTCCCAGTCCGGGAATATCAGGATAGGTGCAGTGACCATATTTTATTTTAGTAGCTCAAACCTTTTTGGCATTCGTCATCCCAAAAGAATGACACATCCTTTTTCAGAAATTTTTCCATCGGAGTAGTGATGAAAGCATACCCCTGTATGAAATTTCTGTAGTAACCTATGTGGCCAAGGATGGAACGCAACTGTTTTTCAATGGTTGGAACTGCCAAGTTGATGATAATCGCGATCTTGGCTGGGTCAGCCATCAATACCTGTTTTCATACTATGTGTCCTAATAGAATCCTGAACGGGACAAAAAAGATGCATTTCCTGATTTTTAGTGAAATTTGGTGTTTCCTATAGGCATCCAGTATCATGTGCATATTCAATACATGGTTCTTTACTAATCCTAACAACATCGAGTCATAGAAATAGACTTCTAGGAACTTGTGAATGAATTCTTTGAATACATCTACAACAACGCATGAAAATATGGCAGGGGAATTATTTAATCCAAAGGGCATGAAAATGTATTGAAATGAGCCCCACTTCATTGCAAAAGTTTTCTTGTTGTAATCTTCAGGTGCGATGCGTATCTGATGGTACCCCGAAATCCCACTAGTAAATGAATAAGCTTCCCAACCCCCCACATTATCTAGGATTTCATCAGAGAATGGTGTGGGTAAGGGATCATGTACACATGCATCATTTAACTTGGGTAGGTCGACATAGATCCTTATCTCTCCTTTATTCTTCTTTTCTTGGACCACCATGGGACCTACCTAATCTAACTATTCTACTAGTTCAATGATACTTGCGACCACCCTTTTCTCGATCTCCTTCTTAACCTTTTTTTTGTATTTCAGATTTAGGTGATAGGGTTGTTGTTTGACTAGTCGTGTATCTGGCTTCAACGTAATCCTCATACCTCCCATGTGCCCTATGATCCCCTTAAGTTTAGAGAGCTTAGTCGGGAACAGATCTTGATATTCAGTTAGCAACTCTGCAACCTTTCCCACCATGCCATCATCCCAATAATCCCCAATCTTGGCCATCTTGGGCTACTATTCCATGACAATATTGATTTCCTTTAGTTTCAGAGGTTTGGTGACATCAACTTCTTGTAGCAACAGACCTGAAACAACCCATTCTCCTTATGACTCTTCGATCATAATATTTTGAGGATCTTCATCGCATGCTTCTATTAACAGATTTATACAGTTTATGATATCCTGTAGCTGCGCATCCCACACTGGCATAGCACATTCCTGCTCAGGGCAAGACTCACTGAGGACCAGAGCATCTATATCTTGTATGAATTCATCAAGTTTCTCAGTGCCTCCCATTCGTCCAAACATCATTACAAAGTCTTCAGCCATTGTACTCCAATGCTTGGTACATTGATGTAGTTTTGTGTCTAAATACCACGTGGTAGGGATTGGTCCTAATGTGTGAATAAATATGTGTACCCATTCATTTCCCGTGCCTTCATTCCATACTTCTATCTAGAGAGCCACGTGCCTGCGCAGATCCCCTCACCTCAATAAGAGTTCTATTGGCGGTCTAACTCATACATGGAATCATAAGGTCATCATCGTTAGGCATTCCCCCCAGTCCCAGAAAGCTTATTTATGAGTTTCCCACTAGCTCGCAAGGGTTGCATGCATGGCCAAGTCCAGGGCCCAAAATCTCTACTCTTCAGGGACATTTGCTTCTATTTCTTCAAGGAAATTCTCAACATTACTAGAACCATCAAAATAGGGTAGTTATCTTACCTCTGAAGAAATACATTGGAAGATTTTCATGATCTTAATACACCTTAGTGCAGACACATCGTGCAACCAGTTTTGCGAGTTTTCTATCTATCCATTTGAATCAGATAAGCACTCGTTATATTTTTCCCAGCATAACATGCCATCAACTGTGGGGTTGATCCAGTCATTGTCCTCGGAAGTCAGTTTGTATATGTGATCAACATATTCTTCCTCCTGTATTGATTCCGTGTACCAGTCGCCTTCTGCTGGGTCCAATAGGACTATCACCCTCGTGCCTTCACTTTCAAAAATCATGCTCCTTCTTTTTATATTAATGATACCTCCCATGTCAGTAGCCCAATCCAGACCTAGGAGCATAGGATAAAGTTCTCCGTCATCTACTATCTGGACTAAGTCAAAATCAATGTAAACCTTAACACCTATAATATCTACCACCACCTTTGTCAATCTTCCTAATGGGATAATCTTTTGGTGACTAGCCATTGTAGTTGAATAGTAAACCATTCCAGCTTAGGTTCTCCCATTTGTTCCTGGGTCTCCTTGGGTAGGACATTAGCACCTGAGCCCAAGTTAAGAATAAATTTGTCCATTTCGAGGGTCCAATGTGTGTGGTCATATGCATTTATCCTCCCATCCTTTTTTTGTTTTTGTATATCTTGTTCAACGTTTTAACCATGGGCTGCAGAGCAATATTTTCTACGTAGTTATCTATTAGGGCTTGGAGATTTTCTACGGCCTTCTGGTTGCGCAAAAACTTCATCCATGCCTAGAATAATGGTTTAAATACTTCGTCTGCTTATGGATCTATCGCACCTTTCGCAGTGGGTGTTTTATTTTTGGTCATCTCCCTCTGAGCTTCGATGAAGGTTTATTTTTACTTTTTTAGGTCTAAACCTTCTGCTTTTTCCTCAGCCTTCCAGATTAATGATTCAGTTTCAACCTTCTCTTCAGCTCCTCCAGTCAAAATGCCGATATGCATGATTACATTGATACATGTCCCATCGTCCCATGGTTCTGCCCTTTTCACATTCTGCATAGGTATCTGCTACCTCTCTTGCATTTTCACTATTAGTACTAGGCAGTCTTTAATTATGTGATCGATCTTTCGGAAATATCGGTAAGACTGGTGTGCCGGGCTCGAGAATTCTCATGTGAAATGTCCTACATCACCATAGTTGTAACATATCAGCTGTCTGTGTCCTCAATTATCACTCCCCCCTCTCCCCCCTCCCCTTCCTCTTGCGGGGGATCCCCTATGTCCCAAAGGAGACAGTGGTGAGTAGGGGTCCACTTGCACCCTGTATAAATTTCCCCTATCCACCATGAATTCTAGTGTTCGGTAGTTTTTCACATCATCACCCACAGACAAGCAAAATCTGCACCACTATTGTTTCAATTCTGGAACATAACCACCCAACCGTGGGCATTGATTTGTATCATGTCTTCCTGCCACCCAATAGTCAACACACAATAGCATAGGACTATTAGGGCTAGCCACTTCCCTAGGTCATAGAGGGCTTGGTTCCCAGCCTCCATGTAGTCTGATAACAGTGTGCATTGATCCTTCATGTGACTCGGTACCCTACGGCGTATGCACTAGATGTCCGAGCTAGCTTCCTTACCATGATCATTTCGCAAGCTCTGAATTTCTAAGTGCATTGCCTCTAGCTAGTTCTTGATCTGTACGGCTGCGAATTGCATACCATCTCTTGGCGCAGCTTCTAATTTCATGGCTATTTCTAGGGCTTCCTCTTGGGAGTCGATCTTTTGTTGTCCCATGGACCCATGCAAGTGTGGTAATAGAATAATGATAAACCATTATTTGTGCTGCTTATCTTCATAGAAAAATCCCCCATCGTTGATAAAAAAATTTAATCGTTGATCAACTTCCCAGATGGACTTTGTAGGTCCTTGTTTAAAGTACTTTCGTTTGACTACACATTGAGCATATGACTTAGGCTTCTGAAATTTCTCCTTTAGAGCATTCTTAAGATCCTCCATGGATGCATTTGCGTGCTAACCAATATATCCCATAAACCAATCTAGGGCCCTCTGTTCAAAGGCTATGGATAATTGCGCTCATTTGATAGCATCATTGTTAATTTTCTGTGTGGTCCATACAGACTCGCTAAAAACCAGAATCAATCCATGTCCTTTTCTCCTACACACTTAAAGGTAGGAAATTTCATGTGCGTAGCCATGTTGTCCTTTGGTGGTGGCAGAGGAGGTGTAGGAGAGTTCTTACCCTTGTGTGGGTTCGATTAAGGTGTGGCTGGGGTGCTAGTTCCACCTTGCGCAGCCCTTCATTGGTTAAGATCAAATGATTCCCTTAAGGGACTGTATACCGATCTGTCCCTTTCTTGATTAACCCAATAGTATTTACCGCTTTGTTTCATGCTCCCACTCCGATCGGAGTTCATTCACTCGGTGCGGTGACACAAAACAACCTTTTCACTCAATAGCATATTAATCAACAACGACAATGTTTTTAGGAATTTACCTCTAAATCCCTTGAAGAACCTTCATTCTACTTCTGAATATGACACAAATTGATCAACATCAAGTTTTTTCACGAATCTCCCCAATATACTATCAACCCAATGATCCACAGTTCTGGTAATCTTATTATCAGTCCTTTCCAATTATTGGATAAATTCGAGGGCCCACTGTGTGACCTGATTTTCCTTCCAACAAGTTTGAAATTTCGCCAATCAAGCAAGCCACTCTTGCAACTCGTGTGCGAAGGACACAAAGAATATTTTTTGTACTTCCGTAAAAATATATCTATTTTTCCACTCTTCCACATACAACTTTTCACTCATATTTTCTTTTAGGGAAAATTCCTTAATATTCTTTTCAAACCAGTCTTCTAACTTGGGTTTTAATGGCTTCCAATGACCCTGTGGCATTACCCAATCCCTCTCTCAAAATTCTCTCGGTCCCGACAATGGAACCATTTGTTGGCTTTAGGGGCCTTGACCTAGGTTCAGTTTTAAGGTTTTCCAACAACCGCTGTACTACCGACCCTTCTGGAAATGGCCTGCTTGCGTAGGTCATGGCCTCACCCAAAATAGTATGTGAGGTTGTTGGAAACAGGTTTCCACACCCTGAGAGAGAGAAAGTTAATTAAAGTGGGTCCTGTCATATCTAACCGTCCTGTAGAGGAGGAGCCCTAATGCAAAATCTTTAACAACAGATCACATATCCTAAATAATAGGTAATTGGAGTAGAGCATTTAAACCAGATCTATGCATTCATAATATCGCATCCACGTGCACATTAGTATATCAATAATATTCGGCAGCACAATCTTATAACACAAGTATAGCCGATATAACATAGAAACATGTAAATATCATCAACATCCTTTTCTTTCATTCATATCCCTATTTGACTTACAGACTCTATTTACCAACCCGCGCAGATAGCCAGTGGTGTCCGCACACAGCAGGACTCGGGGCCTCTGCGCACACAGTCAATAGGAGCCCTTACCTAGAAAATTGACACAAAAGATCCACAATTTTGTATATAATCTTAGTCACTACTTAGCCTCCTCCTAGAATTGGTTTATCCATCTATTTATATCATGCTAGCCTGCGCTATCCTATGGTCTGCAAACCATGGTTTGTGGACCCTTCGTCTATCCTTTGACCCATTACAACTCATTGGGGGTTTTTACCCACCCCAAACCCCCTACGCTAGATTAAATATTATAAAATATTACAAAAATGGACAAAATTGTGGTTAGGGAATCTCGTTCCAATAAGTTCCTACATGGGACACCCTCCAAAAAAAAATTTCTCACAGGTTCCAGGTGGTGTTGTCTATGAAACAAGGCAGAGGAAACTATTGATCATTTATTCATCTCGTTTTGTTTCACCTTGAAGGTTTGGGAATACACCCTTACTCTTTGTGATGTGGATTCATCCTAGGTTAGAAATAACTACAATGAGGCATTGAAATCCTGGTGGTATAAGTGCAAAGATCCAGAACATAACTGCATTCCACTCGTCATTTCATTGGGCATTTGGCTTTCTAGAAACAAATGTGTGTTTAAAGACACCCTATCTTCTCTGGCTCTGGTGGCAGGTGAAAGTGCTGCCATTTTCTCGGCTTCCTCTACTTCCTCTTCGCCCATTTATCCTAGGCGAGTGTTGATCGAAGTCATTATTCCTGATATCCCCTCGGCTTATTTTTATGGCGCTGCTGCTCATGGTCTATGTGGGGCGGGCATGGTCATACAAAAAAATTCACATGTTTCATTTGCGGCCTCTATGGGTCTTGGCACAGGGACAGAAAATTTTGCAGAGCTTCAAACTTTAAGACTTTTGTTATGCTGGCTTGACCACCTAGACATCACCTTGATTCAAATCTTTGGTGATTCAGAGAATCTACAATAAATCAAAGTACTTGTGCACAATAAAGAGTGAATTCCTAACGACATGAAATTCTCATCAAAACCCTTCATTAAAACCATTTAATTTAACTATCAATATATATGAAGTGAGAACCAAACAATAAAGAAATTACTGGCATATAATATCAACATGAAATTTCATATTCAAACCCTTTTTCCCAAATAGTACATTTGTGGGCCTCTCGGCTCTCACCCTTTACATGAAATCTCACATCATTTCTCTCTATATCACTCTGTTATATTCCATTCTTTGTGTCCCTCTATCCTGACACAAAGCTTCACATTTATACATAATTGTGGATTAATTCCAATCCATGATTTCCTCCCCAAATATCTCAACCAAACTCTAAAATAGATTTATTCCTCCTTTGACTCAACTAAGTTCCATTTACGGAGTTCTTAATCCCTAAAATTTCTATCCAACCCAACTCCACTCATATTATCAATTAATTAAGAGAATATTTACAATAATCCTCACACTCAGATTTTTCTCTCAATTTATTTTTTTAAATGTACATAATTTATAAAATAATTACAAAAAGCATCACCCCCTAAATCACACAAATGAATAATGAAAATGAGGCAGGATGCTCCTGCATCAGACTCCCCATGTAGAGAAGTTTCCATAGACTCCTGTCTATGAGATATGTCACTTTTATGTAATAATGCAACAGCCAAAATTCTCAATGACTTGCTCCCTCCAGGATTCTAGACTCTATTTTGCCGCTGGTCATTTAAAGTATCAACTCTATTTTGTAAATTTGCACAGAATTTCCAGAATAGTATTTTTAGAATACTATTGAATGTCACTCTCGCTTTTCCATACCACATAATTTTTATTTCGAAAAATACAAACTCATGTAGAAATGATGGTACCCATTCTCCTGGTCTCTAAACTTTGAAGGAATCTCGAACTGGTTTTACATCAGCATCACCCATTCTATTAACTAGATTCCATCTGTCTCTCCAACAATTTCTTTTTCCAATTCCTCAGAGTAATTCCTCTTTGTCTAATGCTTCCATCTCCGATTGCACTGAATACTCAGCTTCCTGAAATGAAGAATAATCAAGAACTTCTCCTTGATCACAACTATATTCATTGATTGTGCCTATAATAACAAATTTCTCATCTGATGTTGTACCTGCATTCATCAACAAACTATTAGTTTCAAAAATACAAGACCTTTCGGCCTATTTTGATGCTCCAAGCACCAATCTCCCATCATAGACCTTCTGGATTTCAGTAGATCCTGTTTTGAATTGCTGGCTACTGTCATCTTTATCCTGCTGGATTAATACTGTTGTTTCCTTTACGTCTCTAAGGACATAACTTTGTTGCTACTCCTGATCTTTCATCTCATCTCCATATACTTTCTACACAATTTCTGTGATTTTAACATTATATTTATTAATGTTTCCTTTTGTACCTACAACCACAATATTATTTGAAGATTTAAAACATTCACTTAACTCTATAAATGTTAAAAACATTTCATCCTTCTCATGCACGGTAATTGCAATTTCTTCTTTATCAAGTTCTGCAAGTTTCATCTCCCCTTCAGGTTCCTTGATCCATCGTCCCAAGAATTCTATTTCCATGTGAAATATTTCCAGTATTTCATCACAACCTTCATTCTCAGTTTCATTCTTCTTCTGGCAATCCTCCTGAGGTATATTGGTTTCTGTATCATCACAATGCAAAATTCTATCATCAATTTCATTAAAAAAATTCATTTGTTTACCTCCTTGGAATATCACTTTGGCATTTTCATTATGATTCTGATCCACAACAACTTCAATTGGTTTTCTTACAACAAACAAAAATTCATTTGTGAATTCTTTTTGCTGCAAGAAATCAGTACCTTCCTTCTCTGAAAGGCGTTCTCCATCATACTTCACCTTAAGAGTTTCATTCATTTATGCGACAGTTTCACCAGACTGTCCACCATCTTCTGCACATCCTACAAACATACACAAACTATGAGATTTAAAAATACAGGGCTTCATAGCCTCATATGCTTCTCTTGTCAACACATCTTCAAATTCTTCTGAACTATTCCAATAGTCAATGAGATCTTTCTCACTAATCTCTTCACCCAAAATTTCACCCTGTTCTGGGCCACAAATGGAATCTTCCATTTTCAACTCAGCTTCTATGATTTCTTCACATCTCAATTGCACACTCATTATATGTTTGAGCTTCCTCAGCTCTTTTTTCAACTGTATGTTTACCTGTTCTTCCCTCTTTGCATGTAGCCTCTGCCATTTCAGTTTCTTTCTCATGGTCCAACCATGTCTTTGGTCTTTCGTATATCTCTACAAAAATTCCGTCAATAACTCAAGGTGAACTGTTATCTCAGCCTTCTCCCTCTCATATTCTTCATTAGTCAACTAGTTCCATATGCCATTTGCCTTGGAATTTTCCTTCTTCTTTATTCTATTGTGGTCTTTCTCAGAACTTCTGAAATGACTATCACCAGTCATATTCTCCTCCTTTGTGAACTTCATCTGTTCATTTATGGATTTCATTCGATCCAATTTTCAGCAAGCCTCATACTTTCCATCCAAAAATACAAGCTCTCTTCCTTCGCTTGGTATCTTCTGTTCTATGTCTTGGAATCATTTCTGGGAAACTCTCTTGCTCTTCTTTGCTGCAAACAACAACTGCAGTAATTCTTGCATTACAATGACTAACTCTTTGGGTGTCAGGCTCCACCGATCATGCACCCAATCACATTCAAATCTTTCACTTGATTTAATAATCTTTGATTCTAGACTTGACATCAAATCTTCATCTTGGATGAAAAATACACCCTCTTGTACAATAACTCAATGGTTTAACTTGACTCAAGCTATCCAAATTTTCATTTGACCTTAACATCTGATTTGACTTCAAAGCTTGACCCAGTAATTACAATAGTGACTCTAATTAAAGTTATACAATATACCAATGAACATCCACTCTTAATACATTCTCATGATGTAAAATGTTCACTCTATCTCATACTCCATTCTTATGAAAATATCATAATTCACTAATTATATCATCTCCCATTATCACTTTCTTTTAAGCCTTTAAATCAAAATGCAATCCACTTTTCCCAAGATTTATTTTATGATGAAAATAAAATAAATCATTTAATTCTCAACATTTAAAATACCTTTTTGAAATGAATTATCATACCTTATGCTCCCTTCAAGTTTATTTAATAAAAATTTCCTTTGCAATTTCAACTCTCCGGATTTCACTCTTCTATGTCGTTCTTATCACTGTGAATATTAGCATGCCCTTCATACCATAACCTCTTCAACACACTCATCATCTTAGCGCAGACAATTTTCCTGTACTTCCATGCAGCTCCTTCTTTGCAGCGACGATTCTCATGCAACACCATCTCTCTTCAGTGCCCAAAAACAATTCCCTCATAGGAAATTTCCAAAAAATTCTTTTAACATGGTGGCATCAACGTATTTCTCCGGTAGCAACAAACAGAAACTGCACTATCTTCGGGACAAAACAATGTGAACACTTTCACATGTGCTACAAGTAATGATCAATCATGATCTTTAACTCATAGAAAATATAGATGCTCCTTTACTGACTTTCTCCTCCATGTAGATCTCAATTATCACAACCTCAAAACGATATACCACAACCATGCTAGCTCACCACTCTTCTGCTATGATTGGGTTCACCACTTTCTCTCGAAATGATGCGAACATATCTCAATCAGCAAGGTCAAAACACTTCTTCAACAATTCATTTCATAATTTTAATTTTCAATGAAGTCTTTCTTCAAACTATTAGTCGACACATTGTCATAGGTGCTCACTGTAATTTTTAATTGAATTGCAAATATCACTTTAATTTTATAGTTCCTAAATCGAAATAGTCATGAACAGAGTTTACAAAAAAAAGAGGGCCGGTTCTAAGTCATTTCAAAACCATTCAAGAAACACAAAACATGAAACCTTGAACCATTTTCATCTGGCTATAAAACACTAATCCAGAGTGTTATCTTCATAACCTCAGAAATCTGGACTACAAGAGGATGAGTCTTTATTGAGTACATACTAGTCTTACTTGCCTCTGCCGATCTCACATAATAAAATAAGGGTGGAGCACTACTTTTTTATAAAGAACAGTAACATGCCTCTCAAATGGTACTCGTCCACCATATGTTCATTCATTTCATGCATACTTGCTCTCCCTTTATGCTCAAAACAAATTATGCAAACAATGTATCCACCTTACCACTCTGTGTTTACACCGGTGGTTTTCTGGAATCACTGTGCCAATCGGAATTGGCTCCAATCGCACGCTTGTTCCTGCAATTCAACACACACATCCACTGCACGTATATGATGTATCGCATAGTTTTAACCATTACCACAACCACCAGAGATCAATGTGTTAAACTACTCATGGTTTTTAAAGACCGTTTTTCAATAAAAGTACACAAAATTGTTATGTGGAACAAGGCTTGATAACACTTCAAAATTTGCTCTTGTAAAACCCGATCATAAAAAAATTGGAACGTTCACTCTCTAGAATGAGTCCTCAAGAAATGTTAAACGCAATTTGCAATTACAATGTATAAGATAGAACATAATGACAGCATATATGGAATTGATTTGCGAATATAAGTGAGAAGATCTGGAAATGCCCATACCAGATCTGAAAAAACTTGGTGAAAAATAGCTTGTCATCACCAAAGTGGATACGAAGATCCAAAAAATTCAATATGGCCTGGCTGAAACACCCATGCTTAATAAAAATAGTCCCAAGTTTTTTATTTTATTTATCCTTAGCCGCAATCCGATCCGATCAATGACATCTCATAGTTCATGAGATCCTAAATGCGCACTTTAATTATCAATATTTAACAAAAAATCGTTTAAAAATGAAATGAGTTTCATTCCCAGAAACCAAAACCGGAGCAACAGTAAAGAATTTTTAAACGCAGTCTCTTTTGTAAAGTTCTCTTGTCTTCGGTGGCATGAGAAATTACATAGTGGCTTCTTTCCAACGTGTGCACAACTTCAAATCGATTGTTCAGTTCACGTAGGCTTCGATGAATTCAAACTAGTTGTTATAGTTCAATACTCCAACTATCAACAAACCAGTGATTCAATTATACAAAGTTTGGTTGCATTTACATGCAGATCAACACCCTACCATCACCAGCAGTAAAACCAAACACGCCTTACCAAAGCATTACCACTGCAACTGTGTCCACAAATTTCACATCACCGTTTTTTATTTCAAGCAGGCGCAATTCTCAGCATTAACCATTGGGCTTGCAAGATTCAATTACTGCTCCCTGCTGCACCAATCTCAGCATCGAACACCACATTTGCCTACACCATTCTCTTTTTCCACTCTACGTTATCTACCATCTCAGCATTTTCTTTCACGCTCAAAATATATGATCTACCTACCATTTCATATACTACACTTTCCGAGATTTCTTCCAAGACCTCTGATCGCAGCTGATCACCATGCATGGATCTTCAACTCTGATACCAAAATGATGCAGATATTATACATAACTCATAGTAGAGCGCATAGAAGGGTGTGTATTTCCATTAACATGGAATTCTCATCCAAAATATTCATTAAAACCATTTATATCAATATATATGAAGTGAGAGATGAACAATAAACAAAATACTAGCATATAATATCAACATGAAATTTCAGATTCAAACACTTTTTCCTAAAAATTACATTTGTGGGCCTCTCGGCTCTCACCCTTTACATGCTCTCACACCATTTCTCTCTATATCACTCTGTCCTATTCCATTCTCTTTGTCCCTTTATACTCACACAAAGCTTCACATTTATACATAATTGTGGATTAATTCCAATCCATGATTTCCTCCCCAAATATCTCAACCAAACTCTAAAATAGATTTATTCCTCCTTTGACTCAACTAAATTCCATTTAAGGAGTTATTAATCCCTAAAATATCTATCGAGCCCAACTCTAATCATATTCTCAATTAATTAAGAGAATATTTACAATAATCCTCACGCAGATTTTTCTCTCAATTTATTTTTTAAAATGTCCATAATTTATAAAATAATTACAAAAAACATCACCCCCTAAATCACACAAATGAATAATGAAAATTAGGCAGGATGCTCCTGCATCATTTGACGACTCCTTAAATTCCATAAATTGGTTTAAAAACTCTCAGAGATGTCAAAATTATTTATTACTTCCTATTCTTGATGAGATTTTGTCATTAAAAACACATTTTACATGGATTTATGTTTGCCATATTTACAAGGAACGGAACCAACTTGCTGAAAATTTATCTAAGATCGGTATTATATAGGTTCAGGGCTCATGGGTGATAGAATAAAAATATGGTTTGGTTGTCCATGTGTCGGATACCAGACCATATTGATGGAGGGCAGATTCACAAATTCACAGTCTTACTTCTTTATTTTTCTCTAGCGTTAATATATCTCCTGGAGCTATTGTATACGTGTATTATTTTTTTTTAACCAAACATATCAGTCGTTGTGTCTTGGACTTAATTTATACTTGAATACACTATAATTATGGTTATTTTTTGCTGTTTCTCCCTTCTAGAGAGGCCGAGTTATAGATTGTTTTTTACCATTGTCTCTATTTGTTGGGTGTCTCTCCTTATTCGGAGGCCCGTATTGATCACCTGCTTATGTTGCTTTGTTCACTTGTTGATCAACGGATGTCATTGATGTCAACCCAAGAATCTCCAGAGGCTACCCCAATATTCCATTGGAATTTTGACCTACCAAATTACTATATTCTGGGTCAAGAATGCTTTTGACGGTTTCTACTTGTCGTGATGTTTTTGTTGATATATGGCAGGCCACGTAATTCTTCACGATTTGAGAGATATTAATGTTTGAAGTTTGTAACCCCAGTTAGTGGGCTAAAACCCCATGGGGTTGTGGCATGGGTCATTGAAAAGTCAATAATTAATAAATTTTAAGCTCCTAAAATCCCTCCCACGTTCACTTGTTGAAGCCCCTCTCAACCTAAGCATTTATATAAATTGTGATCCTCCTATCCTCCTTCTGTAGTGATTTCGCTACCTGAAATAGGTCATCATGGAATTTTCACTCTATGTTTTTTTGTACAAAGATTAAAAAGGTGAAATTTTGATGAGGCGAAGGTGAAATCCTAAGGAAGTGCCTGTAAAAATTTTAGATCAGGGTGCATAACATTTTCAGAGATATGATCTGTGGAAGTCAGTTTTTTTGCAGGCTTCTAAACTTCATCTCAAAGAAGTGACCTTGGGAAAATCGTCATAACTCTCTCTCTACGTATCAGATTAGATTTATGTAAAATGTGGTAGATATTGCACATACTTTAGTTTTCATTATATCGATTTCAGAGCCAAATGAAGAAACAGTGACACGTGGTATGTTGTACAAGTTCTGTCTACTGAAACAATCCATGGTATGTCATTGCGAGAGATTGGGCATAAAACTCTCTTGAAGAATCCAAAATGGATCAAAACTGTGGCATTGGAAAGAAGACTCAGAGTAATACTACAGAACCAAAAATCACATATTGGGGAGTGGAAATAACAAAGATACACTAGTTTCAATATCGAGATCCTAGAAGGTAAGAAAAATCTAGATCATGTGTTGTGAAGGGCTCCAAAGGACCAGACTTTCTAGGGAAGAAAAGAAAAGCAAGGTGTAGCAAAGGGTAGCATGAGAAGAGCATCAGGAAAGGTGCATAACAGCAACAAGAAGTTCAACAAATGAAGTTTTCAAGTGGGAAACACTGCATACAATCATTGTAAAGGTATCATTGTACTAAACCATTGTAAATGCATCATTGTAAAAATTGTAGAAGTTTTTATCTACCAAGAGTTGAAGAGGAGGTGTTGGGAGGTCTAGGATCATCATTAGGCAGTTGTGTCATAGTTGGGGTTATGGTCTACTGTGTCTTCTTCTTCTACATCATTCTATATCATTTTAAAGTGGACCATTTTCCCAGGCACAGGATTCCATTCTTGTTTTATTCTTCTATAGGGTGGTAGGGTGGTGCTAGGCTAGTACATAAAGTCACCAACAGGTTCAAGCCTGTGAAAAATTTAGGGTGGTAGGGTGGCGCTAGGAGGAGTTATAGCTCATTGGGTGTTGGGGCATCTGTTCAGTTGACTACTAAATAATCTCAGGCGTTGGAGCGTCCATCCAGTGGAAGTTGGAGAAGAATGCTTTCTAGATTCTAGGAAGCTGGAGCTTTATTTTCAATTAGAGTTGAATATGAAAGAATTATTAGAAAATCATCCATGTTTTTTTTTTTCTCGGAGAGGGTTTCCACCTTAAAAACTATGTGCATTTGTGTTCCTTTTTTTTACTGCTATCATTGTACAAACATTGATAATAATTCAAGGTTAACTAACGCTCTAATTGAAAGGAATACTAATTTACCCCCCCCCCCCCCCCCCTCTCAATATTTCCAACAATTGGTATCAGAGCTTGGTTCCTTCCATAGCAAGTTAATAGCAGGAAGGAGGTCATGGAGCATACCAAGAATGGTGTACCTCTGTTCAATGAAAATAATTATGCACTCTAGAAAGGAAGAATGGAGGTCTATCTCTTGGTGCAAGGTTACGAAGTATGGGAAACTATTCAAAACGGATTTACATCAACCACGGAAGAACAAGGTAAGAAGAATTTGGTAAATGATGCAAAATCAAAGAATATTATTATCAATGGACTTATTGAATTTTCTTATCATAAGGTGTTGGGTTGTAAAACCACCAAAATTGTATGGGAAATGCTTGAGAATATATATGTTGGTGACTCAAATGTGAAAGAAGAAAAGCTTCAAATCTATAGATAAAAATTTAAGAAACTCAGAATGAAAGAAGATGGCCACATTGTTGCATACTTCCAATACGTTGATGAAATAACCAATACTCTGGAAGGATAGGGAGAGCCAGTTGACAAGAATACTATTATACAAAATATTCTTAGAACGTTACCAGGGAGATTCAACCCAAAGTTATCGGTCTTATAATACATTAAAAATCTTGCCAAACTTAGCAAAGAGGAATTACATGGAGTTCTCATAGCATATGAAATGAGACTTGATGAAGAAGAGGGTACTTCGCATCTAGAAACTGCGTTTGTTGTATCTAAGAAAACCAATAAGGACAAACAACATTCAATTGAAAAGACATGCACCTACAAGTGTGAAGCAAAGTGAGATGATGAAGAAGGTCTTTCAGATGAAGAATATGCTTACTTTACGAGAAAACTAAAAATTGGTAAGGGGAAATTCAAAGGTAAAATTCATTTGATATGTTTCGACTATGGTGAGGTTAGGCATTTCGCACCAAAATTACCGAACAGAAGTGATGGAAACTCAAAAGGAAAGAAAGGCTTTAAGAAATTCAACAAGCAAGGAAAAAATAAAGGATCCAAAAAGAACTTTATCTCTAAAGAAGATATCTCATCATCTGATGAAGACAATGACAATGAAGAAGAAGCCAATGAGAGAGTATTGTTTATGGCCAAGCACAATAAACAAGAGGTATCAAACAACGAAGAAGAAGGGTTGACCATAGAAGAATTTTCTAAGGAAGCAATCAGGCTTATAAAAGAGCTCAAGGCTGAGAAAATCCGTTCCAATACTCTTGAAGAACAATTTGAAGGTCTAAAAATTGAAGTTGAGGAGCAAAAATGTATTGAAGAGTCACTTCAAAAGAAGTTGGAAGAAAGCAAACAAGAAAGGGAAGCATTAGAAGTCGAAGTAGTCTCGTTGCGTAAGGAAGTGAAGAAGGGAAACTTTTTCCAAAACTATGCCAACAACTCAAGGGCATTGGAAGAAATCATCAACAATCAACGATCTTACAACGATAGAAATGGACTTGGTTAAAAAGAAGAAGAAGCAAGACCTTTACAAAAAAATACAATGAACCTATGAGATCGAACATGCATGTAGACTTCATTGGACAAGATTTTCAAGAACATCCTTGGAAGACGATTCCTTGATGAAGATTTTCATCTAGGTACCAACATATTTTTCATGGCTATTATTATTCATGTGGAAAATTTGTTCATAAAGCTGTAGAATGTTGCACATACCCTAGGAACCAATACAATTCCAGGAGATCCTTCAAATATGAACCTGTAGGGCTCAATGAAACATCAATAGATTTGAAAATTTAAGAAATAATATGGAATGTTACAAATGTCAGAACTATGGACACATAGCCAGAGATTGCAGACTTCAAAATCCTCCAGAAAAATCTTCGAAGCCACAGAACGAACAAACATGGAAGAAGAAGAATACTAATAATTGTGCTCTCGCTCTCAAGGCTCAAAACAAAAAATATGTTTGTTATGTTGATAGCGGTTGCTGAATGCATATGACTGGAGATATAAGGAAATTTTTATCTTTGAAATAGAAGAAGGATGGAACTGTATCCTTTGGAAATGATGTACCATCAAATGTTATAGGATCGGGTACTGTCACTCTCGGAAGCAAAGATGTTATAGCCAAGAATGTTCTATTGGTTGAAAAAATCAATCACAATCTGCTCAGTGTTGGACAAATGTGTGATAAAGGACACACAATGATATTCAACTCCACAAAATGTGAAATCAAGAAAGGTAGGTATGGTAAAATTGTAGCGACAGTAAGTCGAGCTCCAAATGACATGTATGTTCTGGATGAAGCAAATAAAACATTTCTACTAGCTAAAGAAGATGAAAGTTGGTTATGGCACAAATGAGTGGGCCACATAAACTTTGACAACCTTGTCAGGATAAGAAAAAAGGAAGCAATATGAGAAATGTCGGAAATATCAAAACTGTCCAACATACTATATGAGGCCTGTCAACATGGCAAGAAGACAAAAGTCCAATTTAAAACAAAAGAACACTTTGCATCACATCCATTGGAATTGATACAAACTGATCTATGTGGTCTTGTATGAACAAAAGGCCTAGATGGAGAAATATATTTCATGTTAATGATAGATGACTATACCAGGATGACAGCCGTCAGTTTTCTAAAGAAAAAATCTGAAGCATTTGACTTCTTTAAGATCTACATGGAGTTGGTAAAAAATGAAACTGATTTGAAAATAAAGTGTCTAAGATCAAATAATGGCGGAGAATTCACTTCCAAATTATTTCAGCAATATTGTGACGAAAATGGAATAAAAAGACAATTTTCAACAGCACGAACACCTCAGCCAAATGGATTTGCTAAAAGAAAGAACAAAACCGTACAAGAAATGGGTAGAACAATGTTGAAGGACTCAAAATTGGATGAAAAATTCTGGGTTCAAGCGATTGATATGGCAGTCTTCATTATCAACTGAAGTCTTCTTACAAATGCTTGTAAAAATACCCCATATAAATTATGGAAATGAAAACCAACTAATGTAAAATATTTCAGAGTCTTCGGAAGAAAATTTTATATCAAAAGAGAAGATCAAAATTTGGGTAAGTTTGAATCACGTGTTGATGAAGGTATCTTTGTTGGTTACTCACGTGAAATAAAGGCCTATAAATGTTATAATCTAAGATGAAAACAAATAATGGAGAGAATAAATGTTACATTTGACGAATATGGTGTTCTAACGAATAATGATGAGGATCTAGAATCTTTTAAAATTGACACAGAGGCTAAAAAAGACACAGAGAAAATCCTAGAACAAGAAGCAACTATTAACCAGGACGAAGTAAATAATGATCATCAAGATATACAAGAACAACAACAAGAAGCTCCTCCAAAGAGAAAAAAAGAACGAATTCAAAAGAACCATCCATCAAATCAAATCATTGGTGACGTAAATGAATGTTGACAGCTTCGTTCATCACAACAAGTTCACATTGCTTTTCTAGCCACCTTTGAGCCTAGTAGTTTTGAGGAAGCCAGCCAGAATGAACATTGGGTAGCAACAATGAATGAGGAATTGGATCAAATCCAAAAGAATAACATCGGGGAATTAGTTCAACGACCAAAAGATAAAAATTTCATTGGGACTAAATGGGTGTTCAGGAACAAATTGAATGAAGATGGACAGGTTACTAGAAACAAAGAAAGATTGGTTTGCAAAGGCTTTGCATAAGTGGAAGGAATTAATTTTGACGAAACATTTGCACCAGTTTCCATAACGGAATCCATCCAAATGTTTCTTGCCTCTGCATGTTAAAGAAAAATCAAAGTCTACCAAATGGATGTTAATTCATCGTTTCTGAATGGCAAATTAGAAGAAGTTTACATCGAGAAACCTGAAGGTTTTCTACTATCAGAAAAAGAAGACTATGTTTGCAGGTTAAATAAGGCTCTATATGGTCTCAAGCAGGCTCCCAGAGCATGGTATGCTCGTCTTGATGGATATCTACGTCAACAAGGGTTCAAAGGTACTATTGATAGCAATCTTTATGTAAAAATATATAAAGATAATTTAACAATAGTTGAGGTATATGTGGATGATATAATATTTTGTAGCAATGCTGATAAAAAAAGTAAGAAATTTTCTACAAATATGCAAAGTGAGTTCGAGATGTCTTTACTTGGTGAGATGAAATACTTCTTAGGTCTTCAAATATCTCAGCAAGAGAAATGAATATTTATATGTCACGCCAAGTACATCAAGGAAATTCTCAAGAAATTCAAAATGGAAGATTGCAAACCCATCCTTACTCCGAAGGTAACGGGTTGAAAATTGAGAATAGGCAACTCATATAAGGATGTGGATTAGAGGTTGTACAGATCTATGATTGGTAGTATTCTATATGTAACAGCCTCCCAGCCAAATGTTATGCAAGCAGTTGGACAAGTAGCAAGATTCCAAGCAGCACCAAAATAATCACATATTATTGTTGTCAAAAGAATTCTTTGATATGTAAAGGGCAAAAAAGAATATGGATTGTGTTATCCCAATGGTAACAATCTCATTATTCAAGCCTTTAAATATTCAGATTGGGTAGGAAGCGTTGATGATCGTAAGAGTACTAGTGGAGCAGCATTCTATCTAGGTGGTTGTCTCATATCATGGTTGAGCAAAAATCAAACCTCAATCTCATTATCTACAGCGGAAGCATGTTGTACTCAAGTCCTTTGGATGAAACAAAATTTTCAATATCTTCAAGTACAATTCGGTGAGCCTATTCCCATATTCTGTGATAACACCAGTGCCATCAGCATCTCCAAGAATCCTGTCATGCATTCAAAAACAAAGCACATTCCGATCAAGTATCATTTTGTTAGAGAACAAGTCGCTCAAAATAATATCAAACTTCAGTATGTTGGTACAAAAGAACAAATTGATGATATCTTCACTAAACCTTTACCTCATGAAGCATTTGAATATCTTCACCAGAAGCTTGGGATTATCTCAAATTCTCATTAGATTCTCCTTATTCAGAATATAAAGGGGGAGTGGAAGTGTGTACAGGTCTGTAGGATGGTTGTGTGTTAGGGGGAGTGGAAGTGTGTACAGGTCCACAGGATGGTTGTGTGTCAGGGGGAGTTACCCTTTTCCATTGATGTCAAAGGGGGAAATAATTTTGTAGGAAGAGGTGTCATGATCGCAGAGGGAGTACTTATATTGACATCAATGCCAAAGGGGGATATTGTTGATCAACGGTTGTCAATGATATCAACCTAAGAAGCACCAAGGGCTACCCAAATATTCCATGGGAATTTTGACCTACCAAATTACTATATTCTCGATCAAGAATGCTTTTTATGGTTTCTACTTGTCGAGATGTTTCTTTTGATATATGGCAAGCCACGTAATTCTTCACGGTTTGAGAGATATTCATGTTTGAATTTTGTAACCCCAGTTAGTGGGCTAAAACCCCATGGTGTTGTGGCGTGGGTCATTGAAAAGTCAATAATTAATAATTTTTAAGCTCCTAAAATCCCTCCCATGTTCACTTGTTGAAGCACATCTCAACCTAAGAATTTATATAAATTGTGATCCTCATATCCTCCTTATGTAGGGATTTCGCTACCTGAAACAGGTCATCGTGGAATTTTCACTCTAACATTTTTCATACGAAGGTTCAGAAGCTGAAATTTTTATGAGGCGAAGCCAAAATCCTGACGAATCTCTTGTAAACATTTCAGATCAGGGTGCACAAAATTTTCGGAGATATGATATGTGGAAGTCAATGTTTTTGTAGGCTCCTGAACTTCATCTCAAAGAAGTGACCTTGGGAAAATCATCATAAGTATTTTTCTGTGTATCGGATCAGAACTTTGTAAAATGTGGAAGATAGTACACGGACTTTAGTTTTCTCTGTAGCAATTTCAGAGTTGAGTGAATAAGCAATGACATGTGGCATGCCATACAAATTCGCTCTATCGAAATAGTCCATAATTAGGTCATTGTGAGAGAATGGCAATAAATATCCCTTGAAGAATCCAAATTGCATTAGACCTATGGTATTGGAAATAAGATTAAGATTACTACTACAAAAACAAAAATCACATATTGGGGAGCTGAAATAACATAGATACACCAGATTCAATATTGAGATCCTAGAAGGCAAGAAAAATCTAGATCATGTGTTGTTAAGGGCTACAAAGGACCAGACTTTATAGGGCAGCAAAGCAAGGAAAGGTGCAACAGAGGGTAGCATGAAAAGTGTAGAAATCAAGGTGCAAAATAGCAGCAAGAAGTTCAACACATGAATTCTTCAAGTGGGTAGCACTGCATACAGTCATTGTAAAGGTATCATTGTACTAAGTCATTGTAAATGCATCATTGTAAAAATTATAGAAGTGTCTATCTGCCAAGAGTTGAAGAGGCAGTGTCAGGAGGTCTAGGATCATCATTAGGTGGTTGTGTCATAGTTGGGTTTATGGTCTAGTGTGCCTTCTTATTCTACATAATTCTATATCATTGTAAAGTGGACCATTTTCCCTGGTATGGGAGTCTATTCTTGTTTTATTCTTCTATAGGGTTTTAGGGTGGTGCTAGTTTGGTGCATGAAGTCATCAACAGGTTCAAGCCTGTGAAAAATTTAGAGTGGTAGGGTGGCACTAGGATGATTTGTAACTCATTGGGTGTTGGGGCATCCGTTGAGTTAACTACTGAAGAATCTCGGGCGTTGGAGCATCCATCCAGTGGGAGCTGGAGAAGAATGTTTTTCTAGATTATAGGAATTTGGAGCTTTATTTCCAATTGGAGTTGAATATTAAAGAATTAGTAGAAAAGAATTCAGGTGGTTTTTTTCCCAGAGAGGGTTTCCACCTTAAAAAATATGAGCATTTGTGTTCCTTTTTTTTACTACTATCATTGTACAAACACTGATAATAATTGAAGATTAACTAATGTTCTGATTGAAAGGAATACTAATTCACCCCCCCTCTCAGTATTTCCATCATCACTTACCATTTTAGTATTTTTGTCTAAAATGGCTTCCTGAGTGGTCTTGGTCTCTCAGTTTTGTTTTTTCACCCATGGGTGAAGGACGACATGTATTCTTTCCTTGCTTCCCTTTCGAGGGCAAGGACCTATGGAATTCTACGGCATATGCGATGTAACTTTTTGTTTATTTAATAGAAATTTGGATTTTTTCTCGGGAAAAAAAAATTTACTCAAAAAATCAGGTTTACAACTCAAAGTGCCATGGAAATTGCATAAACTTCTATTTAATTTGTAGTAAACTTCAAAACATAAGATAGGTGTGAAACATACATGATACAAAATACATACAACCCAAGGGTTACTTCATAATTATTCCCCAATATTTCTTCAAGACTTTCGAGCAATTCATGAAACAATTTGGCAGAGTTTCACCTACAACCAAGATTTCTCCCCTCATTTTCATTTCAAAATGAGGCCTATATATAGGCACTCAAAAACTTGGACCCTATTTTGAACCTCTAGCAATATTTGAAAAACTGCCCAAAATTTGTTACAAAATTTCTAGATGTACTCTAACTTCTTCTAGAAGCTTCTTGAAAGATCTGCTGATTGTGGAGTGGACACCTTCTGATTTGGATTTGATAACTCCTATCTCTCTCTTAATTTGGAGTTGTATCCTTTCTCTCTCTTGGTCACTACCTAAGCCTAGTGCTATAATACGTCGGATGCTACAACGCGTTATGGGCTACAATGGGTGCACTACTGATGGTGCCAGTGGGAGTGTTGATAGTTCCACTGCTCTTGCCGAGGCTAATGAAGATTTTGGTGATGATGCAAGAATTGAAATAAGTATTGATGCTATTGTTGAATGGTGAAGCCTTGTCTAGTGCGTTGAAATTCTTTCACTGGAACTTGGATTTTTGGATGTTGTTTGAGATTATGAGATGGATCCCTTCTTATAAGCCCATTCATATAAGTCCATTAAGTTCCTCTAGTCTCTAACAAAAAATATCAAGCCTCAATGATGGTTCCCTCGAGATTGGTGGTATCTTCAAAATCCACCCTGCTCCATTCCCTAAAAATTATCTTTAGAAATAATAACACTTCATAGTGATCATTGTATAATTTCATGATCTCCTTTCCCGACTGGGTATGGCTCCCTATCCCGAGATCTCTACAAACTTCCTTGATCTTGTCCAAGATTCTCATGAACGATGCTTTGGGAAATACGTTTCCTTCTTCATAAAATAAAGCTGAAAAATGCTTATGCTGAATAATTTTACACTTCCTTTTGAACACTTCTACCTCATCCTTTAAGGTCTTCACTTTTTCATTAGCCATTATTACTATTCGGGTTCCCATGTTTTGGCCAGGTTGGCAAGACCAAAAGATGAGACAGCATCAAACCACTTTTGGACCTTAGGATCTAGCCCTCCTAGGTCCAGAGAGGGATCTCTCTATAATAGTCAAAGTATATATGTCTTTGAGGCTCAAATTTAATATGTTAGGCTAGTTATAGGCACAAGGTTTATGTGTTTGATTTGGTTGTTTGGAATCAAGAATGAAGGGTTCAATATAAGACAAGGTAAGGAAAAGAAGATTTTAGGCAAAGAGAGATAAATTCCGATAGTATTCAAGACCATTGGGCAAATGGAGTCAGGAAAGGGCTTACTTGCTGTTCAATATACAGGCTTTCAGTTGGGCTAGTCATCTAAAGCATTGGATCCTAAAATGATAGGTGGAGAGAAACAATCAGGAAAGAGAGTGAAAGAATGAGGGTAAACCAATCTCTGTCTATAGATCAGGTCAGAGGTCATTTAACTCTAGAACTGCTTGGACATACTCTTAGGCAACTCTCAAAGAAGGGCAAGGAACAACTTGAGGGAAAATTAGATAGGTTTAATTAACTGAAAAGGATCCTAGTGAGACAGAGATAGAGCTCTACACTCCTAGTGTTCCCAATTCATTCAATTAAACTCTAACAAGAACATCTAAGAAGTAGATTCATTAACTCATACATCAGCTAGCAGGAAATAACACCCACTACACTGGTTAAATCAACTAAAACTAATTCTTAGATAACACATTTAGCAGAAAACATTAAGGCAGGGAAAGCAGAAGCATAGGGTGCCTAACAAAGGAAAATCCTATGCCAGATTTCTGATGCAAGCCATAAGAACTGAAATGGAATGAAATAAAACACAGAGACAGAAAAACATCACTGCAGCTTTAGATCAAGATCCAAAGAAATGTGCTTGTCATATTAAGAGCAACACCAATCAAGTACAACATTTTCCAATAGCTTGAAATTCATTTTGACAACATACTCCTCAGCCTATGTTACAACTTTACACAGTGAGCATGCCTCAAGAGAAACCTTGCAATTCTAAGATATCTCATCAACAACCTTTTACAATATTTTCTCATGAGTTTTATAGCAGAAAGATGAGCAGAGGAGGTAGGTGAAGAACTTAAATGAAGAATTAAAACTCAGAAAAGAAAGAGGGCCAAAGCCCATTCTATTTTAAATCTTATGCATTAATCTCCGACACGTCTTGGATGAAAGAATGATATTCTTCGGCTTCCATTTACTCTGGTATGGTCTTGATGTACTTTTGGCTGCAGACCTCTGTAGTACTTTTGGTGCATAAACAAAAGGTGAAATAAATGATAGTGAAGTCTGCCATACCGCATAACAAATGATCTGGTAGCTTTGGACTGTGTTTAGGGCAGACATTTCTTCAGGACCGCGGTAAATAAAGGAAACAGTATGGGTGCATTATCCTTCCACAGGTAGGAACGTTTCTGCTGATGTAGCTGCCCTGATAATTTAGTTTTCTATGCATTGGACTTTCCGTGTGATCCATGATGTCCTTGGTATAGTACCCTGCCTCTAAATTCCTGAAAAAGGCTCAAAATCTTCTATTAAGTGCCTTGAACTCTCTGCTACTCCACTGATACTCTTTGCCGCCTCCACTCTTTGTCTCTGACTGCAAAATTTGAGCTTTAATGGCTCTGGAGAAGATTGTACAGAGTTTAAACTTGATTCCTTTAATGCAAGCCCAGTCACTTCGCCACTGTATTAAAGACTATGAACTCATGGTGGCTTTCACCATTTGACAACCCTGCGAAACACGCAACTCGGTTATGAAATACATGCATAGGGGGAATGACTATGGAGGACGGAAGAACAATAGCGCGGCGGTGGTGAAACAGTATTTTTGGATGAAATAAATGTGAAAAATGCATTGATATGGTGCAAACTGTGACCTATAGGGTTATGGTGGAGAAATGGGCATGGGCCGTTTGATCATGATCTGGAGGCGTAGATTGACAGCGGAGATTGATCCATGGAATGATTTATGAACATTGGTGGAATGAACATAAAACGTTAAACTTTAGTGCAAGACACGAAACTTTGGACTTATGCAGAAATACATAGAAATGCAATGAAATGCAACGGAAATGATCGTATGAGGTGGGACCCATATGGAAATCGCAATCGCAATCGGAGCGGGGCGGAGATATATATATATATGAAACAATATTTCTGATGTGATTGGTACAAACCCTTTGCATATGAAATAAAACCAAAATTCGAGTTTAACAAAGGTAAAACCCCCTTTATGTATGGATGGGTGGAAAGTCCGTATGGTGGGCCTGGTAAGCCAATCGCAATCGGAGATCAGGAGAGGAGGCAATCGCAACGGGAATTTCAAATGTTGCGATGTGATCGGAGGAGGGCTTGCGATCGAGCGGATCGGAAGAGGGACTGCGATCAGATGGATCGGAATAGAGACTGTGATTGGGCGGATTGGAAGAGGAACTGCAATCAGGCGGATCGGAAGAGGGAATGCGATCGGGTCAATCGGGGATGGAACGATCGGAGGGGACATGCGATTGCAATGATCGGAGTTAAGTAGTGATCAATCGCATCACGAATGTTTGTGATGGGCCGATCGGAGCACTCCACATAAACACTGTGATTGAAACGTTTTGTGATTAGCGCGGGCCATCTGATCTACGTAGTAGATCAACGGTGGAGGATGCAGTCGGGAGATCGCAATCGGGGAACACAAAGGGCGGCATTACTGGAAGTTTTGATTGCGATTATGCGGGGGGTGTGATTGGCACTCCACCGTCGGATCGGAATAGCAGATCGACGGTGCATAACATGTCGCAGGACTTGTTGTTAAAACCCAATCGCATCGGACTTTTTCACGTTAACAAAGAGTTGCGCTTGCTTGCAAGTTGCGATTGTGACTAGCCCCCAAGGCATTAAGCGCTTGGTCCTGGGTAACGGTTATGTGGGGAAGTGGTTTAAGGGGGTTGGCAGGAAAGGGGCTAGGCCCTATTATAAGGTTAAAAAGTGGGTTTTTTCCCATTTTTAATGAAATTTAAGGTCGGGAATGGGCAACGATAGGGAGGAAAAGTGCTTATTAAACCAGACAAAGGGTGGATGTGGGATTTAAAGGGAATTTTGGGTATGATTTAGAGGGTGAAGGGGGACTTAGAGGGTAAAAAGGGGACTTTGACAAAGGGGAAAAAGGGGTAAAATGAGACATTCTTCATAGGTAAAAGGGGAAAATGAGGGCCTTTTGGAGCATAATTCTTTGCGATCAGTGAGGCTTTATAATGGAAATCAGCAGAGGAGACTTTATCAAAGGAATAAAGGCATAAGGAGGCTTCAAGGATGATGTGTTTTCAGGGGAAATGCATTCCTTGGAGGCTTAACAACATTTTAGCCCTCTGTTTTCTTGTCAAAAATTTATGGGGGGGCTAACAGTGGCTCCACATGGGGATGGCTTCTTCTTGAAGGAGTTAAGAATTCAGAGAATGATCTTTGGTGTAGGAAATATGCCTGCTGCTTGGCACATCCCTTTCTTTCTTTAGATCAGCTGCCAAAAATCATGAAGACATCATATCAGCATTAAAAATTCTCCCAAACAACTACCTACCTAGACTACAGTCCTAACATATTTTCTTCTGGGTGCATTTGGACCAGCAGACCTTTTACATCATTTATTTTTAAATCAGAAAATAAAACTATTCTAAATCTACCCTTATTGCTCCGTGAGACCAGATTAGACTGTTGGCCTCATAGTTTCTCTACCTAAACTAATATCTACTAGGATTAGACTATCTAGCATATTTCTTCTCTACATTCTAAGAGAGAAATTGAAAACAGTCAAGCCAGGATTAGACTGTCTAGCTTGTTGGACCTTGCAGAAATTTAAACAACTAACTACATGCTCACAAATTGAGATTTATTGAGCTTTTCCTACCTACCCTACTCTAACTGAAATATTTATAGTCTAGCTTACAAACAATGTCTTCCAATGCAACCAGTCCATAAAATGATCCCATGACTGGTCTCTCTTGCTCAACTCCTTGAGCAGGCTAGATAGGCAGGGCAGTTCCCACTCTTTTTGTTCCACAATAGCAGCTACAAAAATTTTTCTTGCTTTCTGGAACATGCTGCTCAAAAAGACCTTTGATCCTTCTGCAAATGTTTGCAGGAAATGTACATAAGGATCATGAAATGATACGTGGTTATAAATATCTGGCAGGCAGGCTTCAACCAGGATATCTTCTTCTTCCACTGGATGGAGAAGCAGACTCTCTTGGAGTAGAGTGTCTTCTTCATCTTCTGGACTGGAGGACTCATCGTATATTGCAGCTGAGTCTTCTTGGAGCTCTGATATATTCTGCTCTGATGTGCTGAGCTCCGTGAAAAGATCCATGTATTCTTGAGCAGGGGTTTGTTCCTTTGCCTCCTCTTTCTCAAGAGAGGGCTCGTTATTTTCATCTTTCTCAAGGACTTCTTCTTTGCTTTCCTCCTCGTCTTCTGAAAGGAAAGACTGCTAGTTTCCAGTCTCACTGATGATATGTGGAAAAGCAGAATGAAGATTCAAAGAATCTTCATCTGCTATTATACTGTCGTAGCTCTCTCCATCAGTATCGTAGATAGGCTGACTGGTTTCATTACTTCTCTGAAATCGTTGGCTCTAATCTTCCTCCCATGAATCTAAGGATGATGGTCTTGCAAGCTCAGCTTCCCTTTGAAAACACTCATCGTCCAACAGATCATAAATAGGAGAACCATAACTGTAAGTAACGTCACCCACCAAACCTTCTGGATTTTTAGCAGGTCTTTCTTCATCCTGATCCACAGAGGAGTCTTCTGGATCTGAATCATCAAACTCAATAGACGAGTGAGAAAGGGAATCTGTTCTATAAAATACCTCAAAGGTGGATCACTGATTTAATATCTAATCGATTTCTTCTTCTGTCAAAAGGGGGGTTTCCCTTTCATCATGGACAGAAGAGCAGCAATCCTCTTTTTCTTGCATTAGCTGACTGGGAGGCGGGATGTTCTCTTGAGCCTCTTCTTCCGCATCAGATTCTGCCTCTTCTATGTGGTCTCTTGTTTCCTCAAGGTAGCATTCCTTATTATCCTTTGCTATTAGGTCATGATCTCCTCTAGTAAACGTAACACAAGACATAGGTAAACAATTAGGTGGTTCCTGATCACTTTCCTCTTTGTCTTCTATAGATTCATGAGCATCATACATATCTTACTCATCTTCTCGGTATTGAGTTTGTTATTTTTCTAGAAGAGACATGGGCTGTTATAAATAATCCTCATTTTCATTTAGGTTAGCCATGTACATCTCCAGCACTTTACCAAACATTTCTGCTATTTTATTGAATTGATCATACAAAGAATTATACTTTGTATCCCTGTCCATGTCTAGATTGATGCTTTTGCAAAGAAGGCTACTATTTCTTTTCAACCATTTCACAGTCCTCCACCAGTGGAGTCATCAGGTCTTTGGATCATAGGGAGTGTGGAGTCGCTAGGTGGATGAGTTTGACTATTTGGAACAGGCTACTATCCACCATCAGCAATTAAAAGCCAATCTAAAAGCAAAGTAGTCTCGTCCCCAGTGGAGTCGCCATTATGTTGGGGTTCCCATGTTTTGGCCAGGTTGGCAAGACCAAAATATGAGACAACATCAAACCAATTTTAGACCTTAGGATCTATCCCTCCTAGGTCTAGAGAGGGATATCTCTATAATAGTCAAAGTATATATGTCTTTGAGGCTCAAATTTAATATGTTAGGCTAGTTATAGGCACAAGGTTTGTGTGTTTGATTTTTTTTGATTTGGTTGTTGGGAATCAAGAATGAAGGGTTCAATATAAGACAAGGCAAGGCAAAGAAGATTGTAGGAAAAGAGAGATAAATTCAGATAGTATTCAAGACCATTGGGCAAATGGAGTCAGGAAAGGGTTTACTTGCTATTCAATCTGCAGGCTTTCAGTTGGGCTAGTCATCTAAAGCATTAGATCCTAAAATGATAGGTGGAGTGAAACAATCAGGAAGGAAAGTGAAAGAACGAGGGTAAACCAATATCTGTCTATAGATCAAGTCAGAGGTCATTTAACTCCAGACCTGCTTGGACATACTCTTAGGCAACTCTCAAAGAAGGGCAAGGAACAACTTGAGGGAAACTTAGATAGGTTTAATTAACTGAAAAGGATCATAGTGAGACATAGATAGAGCTCTACACTCCTAGTGTTCCCAATTCATTCAATTAAACTCTAACAAGAACATCTAAGAAGTAGATTCATTAACTCATACATCAGCTAGCAGACAATAACATCCACTACACTAGTTAAATTAACTGAAACTAATTCTTAGATAACACATTTAGCAGAAAACATTAAGGCAAGGAGAGCAGAAGCATAGGGTGCCTAACAAGGGAAAATATTATGCCATATTTCTGATGCAAGCCAGAAGAACTGAAATGGAATCAAATAAAACACAGAGACAGAAAAACATCACTGTAGTTTTAGATCAGGATCCAAAGAAATGTGCTTGTCATATTAAGAGCAACACCAATCAGGTACAACATTTTCCAATAGCTTGAAATTCAGTTTGACAACGTGCTCCTCAACCTATATTACAACTTTACACAGTGAGCATGCCTCAAGAGAAAGCTTGCAATTCTCAGATATCTCATCAACAACCTTTTACAATATTTTCTCATGATTTTTATAGCAAAAAGATGAGCAGAGGAGGTAGGTGAAGAACTTAAATGAAGAATTAAAACTCAGAAAAGGAAGAGGGCCGAAGCCCATTCTATTTTAAATCTTATGCATTAATCTCTGGCACGTCTTGGACAAAAGAATGATCTTCTTCGGCTTCCATTTACTCTAGTATGGTCCTGATGTACTTTTGGTTGCAGAACTCTGTAGTACTTTTGGTGCATAAACAAAAGGTGAAATAAATGACAGTAAAGTCTGCCATACCGCAATAAAAAATGCTCTGGTAGCTTTGGACTGCGTTTAGGGTGGACATTTCTTCATGACCGCGATAAATAAAGGAAACAGTATGGGCGCATTGTCCTTACACGGGTAGGAACGTTTCTGCTGATGTAGCTGTTACACCATTTTTTGGTCATCTAACCTATTATCATTAGATGGACCCAAGTACACCATGTAAGACCAATTTTACCCTAATTAAAATTGCTTTCACTATGTAAAATAACTTAATAAACCACATTTATTAGGTTGTTTATGGTCTAAACATGAAACCCCAAAAGGAAATATTAAACAAACCCATATTTGTTTGATTTTCCTCATGGAATAATTAATTAAACCGTAATTTAATTATTATTCCTAATCATGTTTAACCCAAAACAAAAAATTAATTAGATAAACCTTTATTTATCTTATTATTTTCTAGGAATAATTATTTAAATCTTATTTAGATACTATTCCTTGTTAAATATGACCAAATCACCCACAAATAATTAAATAAATCATTATTTATTTGATTATCCTTCAACCACTTCCTTAAAAAGATAAATAAATCATTTATTTATTTATTATTAACGACAAATGGATTTGACCCAAGTCAATTTTTCCTCCAACAAATATAAAATATTCCATAAAAGGGATCTAGATTCGTTAACATTATTTTAATCATGCACCAAGATCTAGAATGACCCAATATTTTGTTATAAATAGGAGGTTTTTCCTACCATTCTTCACTCCTTTTGTTGCCTAATATATCACTGGATCTAAACTCTTGATCTCACTTTGAGCCATTATCATCATTACATTTTCCATTATTTGACAGGTGAGCTCCCCTTTGAGCTTCATCTTTGTCTCGGGTTTTTACACCACCAGGAGAGAGAAATGATAAAGATAGATTCAAGGGGCCGAGTAAAATGATCTATCCCATTGAGGAGAATGGAAACACTTGCGTTCCTCCTGTGTGCCCTTAATACAAAAAATTTTTCAAAAAATTGTTCTTGTCTTGTCTATTGGATATATGGAGAAAACCCTTCTTTTTACTGCTTAATGTCTTTCTATGCATAGATCTTGTTTTTTGCAGCTCTTTTCTTGATCAAATAACTGTAGATCTGAAGATATTGGCAGCCACTTTTGATTTTAGGGCTATTAGTTATGCATAGCTAAAGTGGTCTTTTTTCGTACACATCGACAAAGGATTCATACTAACAATTGGCGACTCCACACGAGTTTTCAATTACGACCGCTGTCGTTTTTCATATTCCTGCATATCCAGCTACTTCAGACCCTAGGGTTTCTTTTCAAAATTTTTTTTTTCCTATTTTCATGGTGTTTTTCCCCTATAAAACCCTAAAACATTAAAATTTCTAACTTCCATGTGTTTCTGGCCCTATTGCGCAGGTGACAGACATCACCGCAACAGACGACAACTTTTCCGAAAATCCGCTCACGGACACCCGAGCTCGTGTCGCACTTTCTAGCCCATAAATCACACTGATTTCTAGGTCGCAATTTTCAGCCCATTTTCTGCGACCTGCACAGAAAACAAGTCAGAACCTGCGACCTGCCAATTTTTCTGCTGTTTTTCTGCAATTTTTCTGTGTTTTTCTGAAGCTTCTGTAAGGGTTTTCCAGCCTCTGTCTCAGCCCATTTCAACCTGTTTCTGATCTGTCTTTCTCATCTAAGTGGGAACATAGCCCCTAGGGTTTCAGTACCCTCCATTTTTGGTGGAAGAGTTTTTATCTGTTTCAGGTCTGTTTTTTCAGAGTTTCAGCCCCCTTTTTTCCAGATCTGATACCTCCTTTTCCGACCTCTTCTAATCAGCTCTTCTCCCTTTCAAATCACCTCCTGAAGATTTGTTTGGATCTACTTTTAGGGCCTCCTCCTCTGTCCCTTCTAATTTTTGGCCGATTTCCTCATTTTTCCACCTCATTTCCGCTCTCTTGGTCGTGATTTGCACCTCTTTTCAGCAGACTTCTCCTTTAGATTCCTGTCCCTTTTCAACCCTAGATCTATTGGCCTCTTTTTAGTGTGTTTCAACTAGATTTTTTTCCCTCTGTTAGACTAGTTTTGAAAGCCCCACCTTTTTGGGTTAGATCGATGCATTGATTAGCTGTTAATTTTCTGTTATTTCAGCATTATATACTATTCTCTGCAGCATTATTTTTAGTTACGCAACAAAATTTTTCTCTTGCTCTCAAAACAAAAATGGTTTAAAAATTAAAATTAACACATGCCACACACTCACCCTAAGCGAAGAAGAGCCTGGTTTACACCACCAGGAAAATACTTTAAAATCAATTGACACTGCACCTTTTTGCCCTTGTTTCAACATTGTAATCATTTGATTCTGCACCTCCCTGCCTCTCTCGGTCGTTCTTCTTCCCCTCATGCCGTGTTTGTGTTGCCATCATTGCGCCCCCAAGGCACGTTTCCCGGAGAATTCTTGGCCTTCACCCTCAGTTTCCGGTCGATCGACCTGCTCCGTCCCGTCGTCGTCGAGCTAGTCCTCCTCCGAGTCTACATTCCGACTCCTCTTCTGATTCATTGGGTTCTCCCTTTATTTCTAGTTCTCCCCCTATCACCTTCACTATGTCTGGTCTAGGGCCTAATGCTAGCGGAGCTCCCGGCCTTAATGCCAGAACTACTACTAGCGGAACTGCCACAGGAACTACCTCGGCCGCACCATTTCTACCGTACATCGCAGGCCTCAGCCTCCCCGATTTCAATCAATTGATCAATGACCCTATCCACCACGATGTTGGTTGGCCTGCTATTCCAACCAAGCTCCCCTCCGACATCCCTAAGTTCGAAGGCCTTGCTGGAGAAGATCCAACCAATCATGTCCGATATTTCCACATGTGGTGTTCCTCTAATTCCATTACTGATGATTCCATCCATCTTCGGTTGTTCCAACGCATGCTTACCGGCGAAGCTTCTAAATGGTATGTTGACCAAGCCACCTCTTCCCATACCAACTTTGCGACCATTTCCCAAGCCTTTTTATATTATTTCCAGCTCCCTCTCTGATACGATACTGGTACGGAGCTTTTGACTTCTTTCAAGCAAAACCTTTTCAACCCGCTCTTTTCCACTCATGTCCAGGAATGGAAACGAAGACGAAGCTTATGTCGAGCTCCCCCCTTCGAAGATCGGGTTTATATAGACTGGTTCCTTCGCACTCTCTTAGCTCCCATTGGCAAAGATGTCGCCTCCCATTTCCCTCAAACCGAAGAAGCCGCCCTCCAAATAGCCTTGAAATAACGGCCACGATCTGTGCCAGTCTGAGTTTATGTTTATCATCTGCTGACCTCCCGAGGCCGAAGATGACCCAATGCCCCGGGGCATCTCATTCCGCCCGACGGTATCGTTGGGCACTTTCCCCAACAGTCTCCGCCTCCTATGAACTATACAGTGTTCCTAGGGGAGGGGCGGCCTCACAAGACCACAAGCACTTTTCCCCCTCAGGTGGCAGCCCAACTAAAGGGATGAAGCTCATGCTTTGTCCAACCTCACAACACCTCAATGTTTCATAACCTAACCATTACCCATGTCCATGAAATCTTGCATCGATATCTGACATACCTTGATTGCACTATCCTCCTTCCCGGCAACGACATCTACGGCCCACTCCAGGGCAAGTATTTGCACAGCAAGGCGCGACTAATCCCCCTTCTTCTCAAAGAAGGCGGAGAGGCAATCCAAACTAATCTGCCCCTGGTACTCGTGGAACCAATCCTCAAGGTATTGACCCTAACACTGTTAACCAGCAACAGGGCACTCAGCCCAAGCCGGACAGGCCTCTTCGCACAAATAATTCTTGTTTTTCTTGTGGTGTTTATGGTCATTACACCCATGATTGTCCCCTCTTACCACAGATGCGGTAGATATGGGAGTCTCAAGCCACATTGCGCAGACAACATGCCTCTCCTCATGCTCCCCCTAATGTGGCCACTACTCAACCAGTTGTGTTTACTGATCCTTTCCCTCAACAAGGATTCGTGGCTACCCAACCACCTGACGGACAGGTCGCCACTCCACCTTCCATTTCTGGTTCCTCCGATTACCGGATCCTCATGATGAACTCTGATCCATCCCCAACCATCGACCTTCACCTTCAAACTCGGTCTCGCCAGTACCCCAAGCCTTCCGCTCATTATGCCCCCGAGTCCCCTTCTTCCGGTTCTACAGAGCCTCTTTCGACATCCAACAGTCCCTTACATATCCCTCAACCCAAAGTTGAGGTTCATACCAAGATTCCTAAAGGACCATTACATCGAAATGTTGCTTCTGGTCGAGCTGCTCATTCGTATAGCATAATAGATGATTTTGCGCAATCTCCTCCTGCCATTTCCACATTGGAACTCCTCCAATCATGCCCTTCCCAAAAGAAGGCTCTGCTATCTGCTGTGGGCGCTGTAGATCCTGCAGATGACCAAATGATTGTTTTCGACGCCCATCAATCAGAACATCCTCCTCTTCCTACTTCCGTCACCTTCCAAATCCCAGTCAAAATCTGGAATGCCAACGTTTCTCGATGTATAATTGATGAGGGGGCATCCACTTGTGTGATGTCCGCTTCAGTTTGGAAGCAACTCGGATCTCCTGACTTGGCCCCTTCCACGATCACCCTTCGAGCGTAGGACGGCCACGCCTCTCAGCCCATTGGCCTTTTTCGTAATTGTCCTATCACCCTTGCCGGTAAGACTGTTTGCGTTGACGTCAAAGTCATCGACGCCCCTCTAGACTACAACATTCTATTGGGGCGAAGCTACACCTATGCCATGTCTGCTGTCCCATCCGGGTTTTTTCGCAAGATGTCTTTTCCTCACAATGGAAAGATAGTCACCATCGACCAGTTGACCTATCATGAGCCAAAGTCTCAGACCTCCCCTGAGACGACCATCTCTTCTGTAGCGAATAAGCAAACCGTCGATTCCTTGACCAGTGTCTCCCCCAGCGTCTACAAATATTCCTCCCTGCTTGGAACTTTTCCTGGTATCCCCCCTCCTCATATCTCTGATCCCAGCTTATCGAATGTTTGCATGATGCAATCGTCTCGAGCTGCCCCTAAGAAACCCGCCTCGGCTAGTCAGCAACCTCAGAGGCAACCTCGCCCACCGCAATCCGCTCCTAGCCCTTCATCTCCATCAGCCGGATCTTATCCTTATGGCCCTTCTCCTACAGCTGGTGTCCCTGAACCCCTTTATCCCCCTGGATCGGTTCCCCCAGGCCTTAACCATCTCGGAGCCATCCCTCCTGGTCATTATCCCGCTGGTCAAATACCTTTCCTGGCTCCCCCTCCCGGAGTCTATACGGTCCCCGTCATGGCCACCCTCTCTCTCCCTAACCTGACCTTGGGCATACTTGTCTGGTGCCTTGACCCTCCAACCACTATCCCCCCCGGTCACCCCAAACCCTACCTTGCTTTGACACCGGTTCAACTGGTCCCCTTCGCTTCCTCCATTACCACCAGGCCCCCCGCACCTCCCCAGGACCCTGCCCCCGTGGTGACAGCCCCAGGAAAGAAAGGCAAAGCTCGTAAGGGGGCAACCAATTAGGACCAAGCCGCCCCGACAATCCCTACCCCTCCTCGACCACCAAAGCCCGCTATCCAGTGTGCTTTGTGCGATATTGTCGGTCACGCCACCCATACGTGTCCTGAACCTCAAGATCTTGGTCAACGAGACGTTTCTCGACTATGATATCCCTGAAGTCTACGTCAATATCCCGGATTCTATCCCGAAACTCAAAACCTTGCGCACAAATCACCCTTGTGCTTTGTGTGATTTCCATGGCCATTACACCCATCTCTTCCCCCGCCTTTACGAGTATCGTTCCTCCTTAGACGCGTACCGCCAATTCAAGGCTACACATGACAAGATACCTTCTCACTTGTTTGCGAGTTCTACTTCGATAGGACCAGTGGATATTCCTACTTTCATTCACATTCCTTCTCCCGCTATCAAACCAACAAAGCCTTCGATCACCATTTTGTACCTATCATCATCCTTGAGAGATAATTCACCTAACCTTCGACCTGCAGACACTCTCGGTTCCCCCTCAGTTGACCTTGGATCTGTTGACGTTGCTCATGTGAACCCTTCTCCACAAGATGACCAGTCACACAACACTACATCATCGAGTGATCTTCCTTCCTCCAATCTTCCCATCTTCCAGTCCGATGAAGACATTATGGAGGCCATAACCAACCCTAACTTTCCGTGGGATGATATGCACCATCACGTATACTTCCTCCCACAGCAGTCCCATGACCAATATGCTGTGGAAACCAAAGACTTCATTCCCAATGCAGTCGATTGGTTCAAAAATCCCATCCCTGCACCTGATGCTTTCGAAGAAGGAAACATGGCCAACATCTCTCCGACCATTAAAATTGACATTTCGGTCAAACCGGGAATCGAAGAATATATCACCTTGGGCGCCCAATGCACCCCGGAAGAAATCGAAGCTTACACTAAGCTTTTCAAAGAATTCCGCGATATTTTCACCTGGTCCTACTCCGAAATGCCTGGGCTCGATCCCACCATCGTCGAGCATCATATCGACATGTGGCCCGATACCAACCCAGTCCGACAAAAGTTGAGACTCATTAATCCTTCCAGACGCGATGCTATCAAAGCCAAACTCGATAAGCTCAAGCAGGCTGGTTTCATTTATCCTATTGAATACACCACTTGGCTTTCCAACCCGGTTCCCGTCCTCAAGAAACAAGGCACCATCCGTGTCTGCACGGACTTTCGCGACTTGAACAAAGCTTGTCCCAAAGACAACTTCCCCACACCATTTATTGACCAAATCATTGATGAGTGTGCGAGGCATGAGGTTATATCCTTTATGGAAGGCTTCTCCAGATACAACCAAATCGTTATCCGCCCTGCTGACCAACTTAAAACTGCGTTCATCAGTCCGTGGGGAACTTTTGCTTACCGGGTCATGCCATTCGGCCTTAAAAATGCTGGCGCCACTTTTCAACGGGCCATGTCTTATTGTTTCCATGACTTAGCTCATATTATCCTTACTTATTTAGATGACCTCACTGTGCGTTCTAAGCATCGGGCACAACACTTCCACGATCTGCGTACTGTCTTTCTCCGATGTCGCAAGTATAATATCTGCCTTAACCCGTTGAAATGCTTCTTTTGCGTTCTCGCCGACCGTCTCTTAGGCTTCATAGTGTCTAAGAATGGTCTCACTCTTGACCCTTTGAAATTTCAAGCCATTCTTGAGCTTCCCATTCCACGTACCCTACGCCAGCTCCAAAGTCTCCAAGGCAAAGCTAATTTTCTTCGACGATTCGTCCCTGACTATGCCACCACCGCACATGGGTTTCTTAGACTCCTCCGCTCCAATATCCCATTTGTTTGGGATACCTATGCGCATGAGTCGTTCGATGCCCTCAAGCAGGCTCTCACATCCACTCCCTTGATCCGCCCTCTCGACTTTGATCGGGACTTCATCCTGTACATCTCCGCTTCCACCTATTCGGTCGCTGGAGTCCTTATCCAGGAATATGACAATGGTATCGAGCATGTGATCTACTACGTCAGTAAGAACCTAGCAGGGCCTCCTGTTTCCTACTCACATGAAGAAAAACTAGTGCTGCCTGTTGTGTTCTCAGTCCAAAAACTTCGTCATTACATCCTCATGCGTTCCACCAAGGTTGTGACTAATTCCAACCCCATGGATTTCCTATTGAGTCGCTGCATCCTCACTGGGAAGTACGCCCGTTGGGTCGTCATCCTTCAAGAATTCGACCTCGAATTTGTCACACCAAAAAGTAAGAAAGTTTAGCCCTTGCCGAACTCATTTCTGAATTACCTACTGAAACACAAGATCCTCCAGTTAATGATGATTTCCCTGATGAGAACTTATTCGCCATTACTTCGGATGATCCTTGGTACGGTGATATCCTTACTTACTTGCGAACCCAAAAGTTCGCTCTTCACCTTGATCGTGACGCTCGACGACGTATCCGACACCAGGCTCCTCGCTACCTTCTTATTAGTGACGACCTCTATCGTCGCGGTATAGATACTGTCCTTCGTCGTTGTCTCACGCACACTGAAGCTGAACAAGTCCTCAATGCCTTCCATAGCAGCGCTTGCGGTGGCCACCTCTCCGGTCTTGCTACTGCCCAAAAAGTCATGCGCGCTGGGTATTTCTGGCCTTCCCTCTTCGGTGATTGCATTGAAGCAGTCAAACGCTGTTCCAATTGCCAACATTTCACTCCTAAGGCATGAGCTCCCCCAGCTCCCCTCCATCCGGTCGTCTCCACTGGTCCCTTTTGTAAATGGGCCATTGACTTTATGGAGTGTCGACCGCCCTCCGCTGGTAACCATAAATATATCATCGTGGCGGTCGACTATTTCACAAAATGGGTCGAGGCTGTGCCAACATTTAATAACACCGCAGCTACTGTAGCCCTCTTTTTCTTTAACCACGTTATCACTCGATTCGGGGTTCTGAAACAACTGGTTTCTGACCACGGCTGACATTTTGAAGATGAGATATGGCGTGAGCTATCCTCACTGTTGGGTTTTGAGCACCAATATTCCTCCTCCTATTACCCCCAAGGTAATGGCCAAGTTGAAGTAGTCAACAAAATCCTCAAGACTATGCTTCAACGAATGGTGAATAAGCACAAAACCAACTGGCATCTTATGCTCTTCCCTGCTTTGTGGGCCTATCGAACTTCTGTTAAAACCGCCACTGGGTTTACTCCTTTCCACCTCGTTTTTGGAGAGGAGGCAGTCTTACCGATCGAGTGTGAAATCCCTTCCCTGCATCTGGCTGTTGAACTTCTCCCTGATACCCAACCTCTAGAACAACGACTTATCATGCTTGAGGGCACCTTCGAAGACCATCGTGTTGCCTTGCAAACCATGGAAGCGGCCAAGAAACGCACCAAAGCTCAGTATGACAGAAAAGTCCAGCTTCGTACTTTTCACGAAGGTGATCTTGTTCTCCTTTATGACCAGGCCCATGATGTCCTTGGTCATGGGAAGTTTGACTCATTATGGCTAGGCCCTTACATCATCAGTAAGGATCTTGTTAAGGGGGCATACCTCTTAGAGGATTTCTAAGGCAATCCCCTTCCTAATCCTCGCAATGCACTCTATCTTAAGAAATATTACCCTTAGCATTTCCCTTCTGAAATGCATGTTTTATTTTCTTTTAGATAGCCAGCATATTTTTCATTTTCGGGATTTGATACTTCACCAGGACACATTTTGTCCAAGATGGGTCACTTCCCCTCTCATTAAAATCACATTTCTTCACTTACAGCACTTGTACTTGGGGCACCACTTTGCCTCCTTACTTGTCTTTGTTCGTGTTGATTTTCATCGTGAGTTACCATCTTATACTCATGTTTTCATGGTCCCCCATTGGACCTTTACTGTGTGGCAGCACCATCGAGTCGCCCTTGTTTACATCATCCAAGTGGAGTCATCATCACATTCATGGAGTCTATCCCGAGTCCCTTTGTACACCGCTATAGTCCTCCATCCCTCATTGCTTGGTTTCTCTCTTGTGTCGCACATTATGGCCTTCAGTCCCACTGTCTCTTATCCCTGATGATATTGTGTCAGTTTCTGCAATGTCATTCATGCCCTTTATGCTCTAGCAAGGGAAGTCGTCCATTCGCTACTCAGTCCCCTCCATTCCACCATCATCATTGGTATTAGTTTGTCCGTCGCTCTACTATTTTCTCTCGTGCCTTAGTTGAGGATCTCTCATTGCCTCACCTATGGAAGACCTCCTTCTGTCGACATCGGCTTCTTCATTCCAGAAGACAGGTCTAGAGGGCGGTGTACCTTGGTTCTAGCTTCCACTCTTGTTCGGTGCCTCGGATCAGGCAAAGGGATCTCCCATTTCCCTTTGACTTGATTGTTTCTCCACTACAGCTCCTTTCAACATGATCGAGATCCGTATACTTGATGGTTCAGTGATGCAGCAACAGCTCTTGGTGATTCTTGGGTGTGTGTGAGATGTCTCAGCCCTCATGAGGGGGTGGCCCTATAGGTAGCCCCCCACATGCCTGGATGACCTCTTCATTGCAGCCCTTGATGTAGCTCCATATATTTGATGGTGTCGGCCTTAGCCGCTTGCAGCGCCTTCTTTGATTTGCATGTATCAGTCAGATTTTGTGAGCCCTTCCCCATTTACAGGGGGCATTTGGGTTGTATTTGTATCTCATGTAATCGGATATTATTGTATAAGTCCTGGCTGTTATCCCAGGCACAACATGTATGTGGGATTCTTCATTGTATTTTTATCTAGCTCATGATTATGCCGGCTGTACTTTATGGTTCGGTCCCTTGTTTACTGGACACACTATTATTTTGTACTTTGTCTCGGCGGGCATAGGTACGCCTCCCCCACCGCCTTTAGCACAGGTACCCTCTCATAAAAAGAGACTTGTTGCACCTGTAAGTCTCGTCTCCTCAGGGTCTAGTTCTTCAGCACCTTAGTCTACCTCACATTTCTCTCTTTGACTTCCCTCTTGATGTCTGGTGATTGAGTTCTTACAATGTACTTCGGTCATACGATTTTCTCCTGACACTCGCACGCTGGCGGGCAATCTGTTACACCATTTTTTGGTCATCTAACCTATTATCATTAGATGGACCCAAGTACACCATGTAAGACCAATTTTACCCTAATTAAAATTTCTTTCACTATGTAAAATAATAGTAGATTTTTGGCTTCTGTGATCCATCAATAAATTCTGAAGAAATCTTTCGGTAATAATCACATTATCATGAATAAAATAACTTAATAAACCACATTTATTAGGTTGTTTATGGTCTAAACAGGAAACCCCAAAAGGAAATATTAAACAAACCTATATTTGTTTGATTTTCCTCATGGAATAATTAATTAAACCATAATTTAATTATTATTCCTAGTCATTTTTAACCCAAAACAAAAAAATTAATTAGATAAACCTTTATTTATCTTATTATTTTCTAGGAATAATTATTTAAATCTTATTTAGATATTATTCCTTGTTAAATATGACCAAATCATCCACAAATAATTAAATAAATCATTATTTATTTGATTATCCTTCAACCACTTCCTTAAAAAGATAAATAAATCATTTATTTATTTATTATTGACAAATAAATGGATTTGACCCAAGTCAAATACTTTTTCCCTCCAACAAATATAATAAATATTCCATAAAATGTGGATCTAGATTTGGTTAACATTATTTTAATCATGCACCAAGATCTAGAATGACCCAATATTTTGTTATAAATAGGAGGGTTTTTCCTACCATTCTTCACCTTTTGTTGCCTATTAGATCACTCTGGATCTAAACTCTTGGTCTGACTTTGAGCCATTGTCATTTTCATATTTTCCATTATGTGTTGTGTGAGCTCCCTTTGAGTTCTATCTTTTTCTGTGTTTTCTACACCAACAGGAGAGAGAAATGCTAGATCTGAAGTGCTGAGGACTTCCAAGAACCCATCCCATTGAGGAGAATTGGAAACATGTTCTTGTTTTCCTCCCAGGTGCCTTTAATACAAAAATTCTTTCAAAAATTGTTCTTGTCTTGTCTATTGGATATATGGAGCAAACCCTTCTTTTTACTGCTTAATGTACTTCTATGCATAGATCTGGTTTTTTGCAGCTCTTGTCTTAATCAACTAACTGCAGATCTGAAGATATTGGCAGCCACTTTTGATGTTAGGGCTATTAGTTATGCGTAGCTAAAGTGGTATTTTTTTGTAGACATCGACAAAGGATTCATACTAACAGTAGCTGCCCTGATGATTTAGTTTTCTGTGCATTGGGCTTTCCGTGTGATCCATGATGTCCTTGGTATAGTACCCTACCTCTAAATTCCTGAAAAAGGCTCAAAATATTCTATTAAGTGCCTTCAACTCTCTGCTGCTCCACTGATACTCTTTGCCACCTCCACTCTTTGTCTCTGACTGCAAAATCTGAGCTTTAATGGCTCTGGAGAAGATTGTACAGAGTTTAAACTCTGTTCCTTTAATGCAAGCCCAGTCGCTTCGCCACTGTATTAAAGACTGTGAACTCATGGTGGCTTTCACCATTTGACAACCCTGTGAAACATGCAACTCGGTTATGAAATCCATACATAGGGGGAATGGCTATGGAAGACGGGAGATCAATAGCGCGGCGGTGGTGAAACAGTGTTTTTGGATGAAATAAATGTGAAAAATGCATTGATATGGCGCAAACTGTGACCTATAGGGTTATGGTGGAGAAATGGGCGTGGGCCATTTGATCATGATCTGGAGGCATAGATCGACGACGAAGATTGATCCGTGGAATGATTTATGAACATTGGCGGAATGAACATAAAACGTTAAACTTTAGTGCAAGACATGAAACTTTGGACTTATGCAGAAATACACAGAAATGCAATGAAATGCAACGGAAATGATCATATCAGGTGGGACCCATATGGAAATCGCAATTGCAATCGGAGCGGGGCGGATTTATATATATATATAACTCCGCCATATATATATATATATATATGAAACAATATTTCCGATGCGATTGGTACAAACCCTTTGTATATGAAATAAAACCAAAATTCGGGTTTAACAAAGGTAAAACCCCTTTTATGTATGGATGGGCGGAAAGTCCGTATGGTGGGCCCGGTAAGGCAATCGCAATCGGAGATCCGGAGAGGAGGTAATCAGAATGCGCATTTCAAATGTTGCGATGCGATCGGAGGAGGGCTTGCAATCGGGCGGATCGCAAGAGGGACTGCGATCGGATGGATCGAAAGAGGGACTGCGATCGGGCGGATCGGAAGAGGAACTGTGATCGGGCGGATCGGAAGAGGGACTGCGATCGGGTCAATCAGGGATGGAACGATCGGAGGGGAGATACGATTGCGATGATCAGAGTTAAGTTGCGATCAATCGCATCGCGAATGTTTGCGATGGGCCGATCAAAGCACTCCACATAAACACTGCGATTGAAACGTTTTGCGATTAGCGCGGGCCGTCCGATCCACGTGGTAGATCAACGGTGGAGGATGCACTCGGGATATCGCAATAGGGGAACACAAAGGGCGGCATCACTGGAAGTTCTGATTGCGATTAGGCAAGGGGTGCGATTGGCGCTCCACCGTCGGATCGGAACAACAGATCGACGGTGCATAACATGTCGCGGGACTTGTTGTTAAAACCCAATCGCATCGGACTTTTTCACGTTAACAAAGAGTTGCGCTTGATTGCAAGTTGCGATTGCGACTAGCCCCCAAGGCATGAAGCGCTTGGTCCTAGGTAACGGTTATGTGGGGAAGTGGTTTAAGGGGGCTGGCGGGAAAGGGGCTAGGCCCTATTATAAGGTTAAAAAGTGGGTTTTTTCCCATTTTTAATGAAATTTAAGGTCGGGAATGGGCAACGATAGGGAGGAAAAGTGCTTATTAAACCAGACAAAGGGTGGATGTGGGATTTAAAGGGGATTTTGGGTATGATTTAGAGGGTGAAGGGAGACTTAGAGGGTAAAAAGGGGACTTTTAAAAAGGGGAAAAAGGGGTAAAATGAGACATTCTGCATAGGTAAAAGGGGAAAATGAGGGCCTTTTGGAGCATAATTCTTTGCGATCAGTGAGGCTTTAAAATGGAAATCAGCAGAGGAGACTTTATCAAAGGACGAAAGGCATAAGGAGGCTTCAAGGATGATGTCTTTTCAGGGGAAATGAATTCCTTGGAGGCTCAATAACATTTTAGCCCCCTGTTTTCTTGTCAAAAATTTATGGGGGGGGCTAACAATTACCAATTCACTTTTCCTTATTACTTGATTTCCTCTAGTTACCCACTTAGACTAATATATATTTACCTTTGCAATATCTTCCTTTGAAACTTGGTTTAGGAAGTATACAATGGCCTCTTCCCTGGTATATGAATCTCCAATGATATCCTCAATAGCTTTGATCGCATGTTGTAACCTCCTTATGGTCTGTGTTTTCTCTTGAATAAATTCTAGGTGTTTCTATTGTTTCTCCATCACGTTCATTACATGCCCCCAGACTACCTTCCAGATCATTTCGAAGGCTGTCTTGTTAGAATCATTTATTTTCACCAACTATAGATAATTTTTTAGTCTTCCAATATATTCCCTTGCCTAGAGAAGTATGGCCTTGGCCATTTGAAATTCCCACCTCCGATTCCGGAGTTGGCACCGCAAATCCTCAATAGTCAAGGTGCCCACCTTCCCAACCAATACTTGAGTAAACTTTCTTAATTCGAAGGATGCCATAAATGGGTCCTGGTTATGGATTTCATCATCATGTTGACATATTTCTTTACCCTTTCCCTTGACTTCTATATTAATTATTATAGACGAAGAAGCCATTTGGGAATATTGAAAAATAAGCCTGAAGTTGCTTGTTCGAGGGGATGGAGAAGGCACTAAGGGAATAATTTCAGAAATGCTAGTAGTGAAAAAGAATAAGACACGTGTCATGGAATGTGAATGAAAATTCAGCATATACACCTCCAAAAATTCAAATCAGGAAAATATGTCATGCAAACTAAATAAAATATAGGGTTTATGAGCTTAAGGAGTAAGGATTTAATGGTTAAACAAGTTATGTTTCCCTGACGACAAAATTATGACTCTAATGTCACTGGTATGTGCGATTTCTTGGCCTCAGGGACAAATTTCCTTGAAGCAGAAGGAAAATACTACCTACAAAACTATACCTAGACATACATATTACAAATTCTAGTGAGTTTATACACAATAGGAATGTTAACAGGGGTATTGATGAAGAGAAATTACTAGCGAGTTTCATCTACCAAATTTATGTGCTTATTTATCAAATTTGGTAATTTTGAGAGTCATAGGATCACATGGGTTGCAACAAGTGGTGACAATGGGAAAATGCCAAAAATAGTCCCTTGCAGGTCCTTTTATACCAATTAACACGTGACATGTGTGGGGGATTCCTTAGTGGGAAAATGGAAGTGGCATCATGCTAGGTCCCTATAATACTAGTGTAGCCCCTTATTGTTATTGTTAGTGTAGATCCCTTATTTTTATTGTTGTTCCCATGTATTCCTCATATTTTTATTATTGTGCCCCATAGAATCCCACTATTCATATTTTTGTTCCCTTACATTATTATTGTTATGTAGGCTCTTATTATATTGTGACCCCTTAGACTCCTATATCTAGAAATGAGGTCTTGTAATTTGTATCATCCAATAATTGTTCATTTATGTGATGTAAAGTAGGTTTCCCCCTCGAAGAGGCTATCTCTCAAGCCATTGATCTAAATTTTCTTCTATTTTATGAGTTGGTTGCATAAAATTTGGTATAGGATCTTTGGATTTTAGGGTTTCATTGCTTCAAACATGTCATGTTGGTATTTTTCTTATAAATTTGTTTCTACGAAGCTTATGAAGCTTGATGTTTTACCAAATTGAGCTGAAATCATGGTGAAATTCATGTAAAAATTTCATAGCTTAGTTCAATAAAATGTTGAAGATATGATCTAAGGAAGTTAGGGTTTTTGCAGGCTCCAGAATACAATCTCAGACAAGTGATCTAGGGAAAATCACTATAGCTTTCTCTCTGAGCATCGAACTTGAATTTCATAAAAAGTGACCAAAATTAAATTGAATCTAGTTTCTTGTATATCATTTTCAAGGCCAAAGGTCGAAAAATTGACATGTGAAACTGACTATGACTTAGCTCTACGGAACAATTCTATAATAAGGTCATTGTGGGAGATCAAGCATAGCTCTTTCTTGAATAATCCAATCTCAATTTTAATTTTGGGGTTGGAAATAATATTTAAAGGATACCATAGGACAAATTTTCATACCTTGGAAATCCAAAATTATAGAGCTACAACAAATTCATTATCGAGCACTTACAAGGAAAGAAAAATGTGTATTTTCAAAAAAATTGCATAAGTTATGTTTGAAAAATCAGTTTGAAGTGATTAAAGGGGCATAGTGAAGCATAAATATCAGTGTTTGATTCCAAAATTTATTGAATAAAGAAAAGGGAAACACCTATTAAGCAATGAGAAATCTATATTATGATGCATGATGAAGAGGAATAAATGCAGCATGATATATCAAAATTACGACACCAAGTGCAACAAATTTGGCTCTCACGAAGAGTAAACAAAAATTAAATGGAAGTTAAGATGGATGGTTTGAATAACGGTTTAAAATCAGAAATGGAAGGTTTTAAGGATGGATTAAAATAAGACATGGAAGGTTTGAAATGATGGTTTAAAAGAATACATGGAAGGTTTGACAAAGTTGCTACAAGAAACACTTCCTAATGGAAAAACAATATTAGATGAAACTCATGATGAAAAAAAAAGAAATGTTAATCATGATTTCATAGAATATAACGTTGTATTGAAGACCTACCATATTCCAAAGATCAATATGCAGATTGTTTATGGAAAGGATCCCATAAAATGGATACTACAGATGGAGCAATATTTTGATCTCCATAATGTGTAACACACACAAAAGGTATGCATTGCAACTTTATATTTAGACCCAAATCAATGTTTATGTTATCAGTGGATTTTTTAAAACTACCATAGGGTTATAGCATGAAACAACCTAACATGTGCTCATGCTAGAGAACGTTTGTTGGTGCCCACGGAAAAACACATTTGGAGCTTCTCTTTCAGACACTCACCTTTGGTCTCGAAAATGAGAACAAGCTTGTTACAAGCTTTAGCCATTCCAATTCAATGTTGGGAGGAGGTTTCAATGGATTTGATCACAGGTTTACCCAATTCCGAAAGAAAGAGTGTCATCATTATGTTAGTTGATAGAATTACCAAGGATGCACACTTTTTTGCATTATCTCATCCTCTTAAAGCCAGTACAGTTGCTACTGCATTTATGGAAACAATTCAAAAGCTACATGGAAACCCAAAGATTATTGTGAGCGAAAAAATCCCATTTTCACTGAAAATTTTTGGACGGAGTTATTTTCTTGTTTGGGTACTCAATTATCTCATAGCTCATCCTATCATCCCCAATATGATGGGAAACTGAGATAGTGAAACAAAATTTGGAAGGATATCTTTGTTGCTTTGTATCTGATAAACAAACACAATGGGTCAAGTGGTTACCTCTGGCTGAATGGTGTTATAAAACTTCCTTCCATAGTGTAGAAAAAATCATCCCATTTATGAAACTTTATGGATATCATCCACCATCCATCAGATCATATTTAAGAGAAAATTATAAGGTTCAAGCACTGGAATATGACATCGAGCATCGACAACAAGTTCTCCAACTCTTAAAGGATAGCCTCACTTTGGCGCAGAGTGGAAAATCAACATCACAACGAAGTAAGTTTTGATGTAGGTGACTAGGTAATTTTATGTCTACAACCATACAAAAAAAATTTCCCTAGAGAAATATAAGAAGGATAATAAATTATCACGAAAGTACTATGGTGATTACAAGGTGTTGCAAAAGATTGGTACTATGGAATACAAATCACAGCTTCCTGCATATTCCCAAGTGCACCTACTTTTCCATGTTTCATGCTTAAAGAAGGTTCTAGGTGACAAGATTCTAGTTCAAATAATATTTCCCGAACTTGACAAGGAAAGAAAAATCATATTGGAATCTCAAGCAGTCACGGAAACAAGAAACCAACGGCTACAAATTTGATCAATTTCAGAGTATCTCATCAAGTGGAATAACTTACCCACTTAAGATTCCATATGGGAGAAAGAGAATTTTATACGAAAGCATCCAAAACTACTCAAACGTTGAGGGAATTTTTTTTTTTACGGATGTGGGAATGTTAGGTCCCTATAATACTAGTGTAGCCCCTTATTGTTATTATTATTGTAGCCACCTTATTGTTATCGTTGTCCCATATAGTCCCCATATTGTTATTATTGTGCCCCATACAAGCTCATTGTTGTTATTGTTGTGCCCTTACATTATTATTGTTATGTATGATGTGATTATATTGTGACCCCTTATACTCTTATATTAAAAAAGGAGGCCTTGTCATTTGTATCATCCAATAATTGTTCATATATGTGATGTAAAGGAGGTTTACTACTCGAAGAGGCTATTTATCAACTTGTTGATCTATATTTTCTTCTATTTTATGACCTGGTTGCATAACACATCACGCTAACATTAGTAAGCCCTGGTTTTAATCACATGACTGGTTGACGGTGCATGGTGGTCTGGAAGACATGATGTGTTTGATAGCAAGTGGCTAGATGATGGGTCCAGCTGATGTGGAGGGCATGTATTGTCCTTTCGCAAGGTTGAAAAATAAACCATAGAAACCCTAGATTAAGTTCAAGGTACATTAGGGGTGACACGTATAATTGGTCTCACACCTTCATAACATTATTATGCTTCAAAATAATCTACACAATATTATTTAGGTCGTCCAATGAAAAACTTCCATTACCATCTGATATGCAGGCATGTGATTCGGTCTAGGTTTGGGTGGTGTCAGACTGATGTGGGTCAGAAGGTGGGGTTGGGCCACATGGATAATAAATGGACATACATACTGGTGACATGGCATACGACAGGGCTATGACGTGGTGAGGTGACACAAAGGTAGCAGTTGAGTGTGCATAGTGTCCACGTGGAGGCTGGCAGGGTGACATGGAGTGGTGATGTGATTAGGGAGGCTGATGTCAAGGAGGAGACGTGTCAATTTTTTGCAATGAGTGGGGATGACCTTTTGAAAACACTGTAGGTATTCGAATATTCAGTGGTATTGAAACATGACTTCTCCGAACCACCTTTGGGCACTAACCTCCACATCGTTTAGTGACGCGGGGTGATCTAAGTCATTGAATCAAATCAAGCTCTAGCTCTTGGATATGAAATACACATATCCACCATTTCCATTTCTTTTTGTTTTGTTTCCTCTCGCACAACATACTCACATTGAGTGTGCTCTTTAGTGCCTGATGCTGATGGGTTATAGCATGAAACAACCTAACATGTGCTCGTGCTAGAGAATGTTTGTTGGTGCCCACGAACAAACACATTTGGAGCTTCTCTTTCAAACACTCACATTTGGTCTCGAAAATTCTTTGCAAAAGTCTTACAAATGACACCAATTTTTTTTTCTCAAAAACATTTTGTTAGCTCCAAAATTGCAAGGGCACATGAGAATAGTTTTTAATGAGGAAATATTTTAGAAATGTCCTCATCTTGAGTTATAGGAAAGAGCTCAATTTTTGGGTTTTTTTTGGGAAGCATGGAGGCAATGAGAAGGAGGTCATCGAGGAACTATTGGGTAAGTAAAGCGATTCCCTTCTACTATGCAAGTTAGCTAAGAAACCATCTATCACGTTGTGTAATATCTTGGCTTGGTGGGATGAAAGAATTTTTTTCTAATTTCTTGTTATGAAATAAAGTGGCCTTTATTTGTGTACCATATATTGTCAAGTGAAAATTCCATATGATGGCATCATTTTTTGGTTTATTGATGTCCTACAGTAAAATAACTAACTAGATTATTGATCCTATGGTTGTGTGAAAAAAGGCCCACCCTTCATCAATTATGAGAAACTCTAAATTTAATAGATAAATGTATTTGTATTTCATTATGTTATGTATTTGTTATTTAATAACATATAAATATTTCTCACACTTGTGCAGATGAATTATTACTTGTTATATGATGAATTTTAATGTCCATGTACATATTTGTATACTTGAAATTTAAAAAGGGATGAGTTTGAGTTTAACTTAAGAGTTTACTTTAATTTATATTGGAGAATATATCGGAGGATTTCGTTATATAATCCTATTGGGTTATTTCCTTTATTCCATGCTTACATTTATTTTTTTGTAAGCTTGGTGGGACTACATCTTCATCATGTCAAATATATCACCCCGAGCGGGGCAAGGAATTGAACCAGTGACTTCACATCAAGGTGTTACACAGCAATTTGTCACCGTCCCTACAATCCCCCGTCCCGCACATTGGAGGGCTTATTCCATGACCTGTGAGCAGTGACATGACCTGAAACCACTTTCATGTCATCCCCCTGGACAAGGACATTCATTCCCCTGAAGACAATTCCTTGTGAAAAACCCTAAAAATAGCCCTTTTGCATTGGCGCGGCCAGAAAGTTCAGCCCTCATGCCAATGGGGGAAATCCTCCAAAGAGGGCGCGCCAATTGGCGCTCTGTCCCAGTGTTGCACTCACGCCAGGCTTAATAAGGAGTGTTTTTTTAAAATAAATGGCAGAATATTGACTCCAACCAATTCCTAAACTGGTCTCTAATTTGAGTTGGGAGATTTGGCTCTGGATCTCCATGTAGAGGAAGTGGTTTTCCACCTCTCATGGAAGGTTCCTTAAGGATAGGGCCAATCCCATGATTATAGGGACCCCAACTCCCCTTCCACCTTCTATATAAGCTTGCCATTTTCCTTTGCAAGCTAGTCTCCAAGAGCCTTCATAGCCTAAAGAACGCTGCAAGAGCCTTGATAGTCTTCATAGAGCCAAATCAGTAGCAAGGAGATTGACGAACGAAGAGAGAGGCTTGTCCCATTCTCGACGAGCTTTACCGAGACGTGTTCCGCTGTCGACCTGCCGAAGGAAGATTCAGCATCAGAGATAGGTTGTATTTTCCTTTGTATTAATTAATGATAAGTGAATTTGGTTATGGTTCCACTCGTATTGTTCAGTATGATCATGAGTTGTGTCTTCTCTGACTGATACATGATTGTATATATTGGGTTTTACGCGTTTATGTTTGTCATGTTTCTTCTATGTGCAGGTGTTTGATTGCGACAAGCAAGAGAATTGTGATCTGCTGGGGCAAGGAAATGGGAGCGCTATCTTCTCTACGAACAACAGCGTTGGACTTAAGGTAGGCCTTCTTTGCAATTTGGTCTATTGCAGTTAGGGACTTGCACCTTAGCATGATAATATTGTTTCTAGACCCGATCTGGGCTAGTAGGGATCGCCTCTGTCCGCAGAGGGGATTTACCTCTACAAAAAATTGGTGACTCCACCGGGAAGACGTTGATTTGGAGTACTGTCTTGTATTTTTGGTCGATTCTTTACTTTAATTTCTTGATCATCTCTTTTGGCTGGCTCTTTTCGTGTGTTTGGCTTTTTTTTAGCTTCACCATCGCTAGTCTGTGTCTTGGATTGCTTTTTTTTTTCTTAGTAAACTAGACTGGCACGCTTATTAGCCTGACAGTCACACCAAGTGGTGTTGGGAAAAATACTAAGAGGGGGGGGGGTGAATCAGTATTTAGGGCAAACTGAAACTTTTTACTTTTTCATGCTCTAAAACCCATACGCTACTTTTCTGAAGCCAACTAGCGTATACACGCAGATATCCTTCATAAAACTCGCGTATACACAGAGATATAATTATGCCATTAGTTCTTCACTTATATCATTCCATCATTCATTCATTAGATGTTCTATAAACAGTAAACATGTGCAGTAAGAACAGAATAAACCATCACATAAAGCATCACACATGAACACCAGGATTTTTAGGTGGAAACCCAAATCGGGAGAAAACCACCGCTGCAGTTGCTCAGCCTTCAATATTTTATTATAGAGAAAACATCTTTACAACATATGTGCTGGCGCAGACTTGACCAGCACGCAGGCACCCACCTGCGCTCATTTACCAGCCTCTCCTGGAAGGGAGCTACGACCCCCTGACTCGTTTACCAGCCTCTCCTGGAAGGGAGCTACGACCCCCCGATCTCGTTTACCGGCCCCTCACCTGGAAGGGAGCTACGACCCCCTAACTGAAGGCTACAACCCTCAGCACCTCTATGGACCACGTTTCATCAATTTTCACACTGGATCCAAAGCTTACTTTAGGACACCACTTGCAGGCCACGTTTCATCATATTTTCAGACTGGACCCACTCCATACATTTAAGCCCAAACATACATCACCAAAAGATACTTATCAACACAGATCAGATAGCAGAAACACAACAGAACAGATCATACATTTCATACCCCTTGATTCAGCAAGCCCTAGTTTGCATACGCGCTTTTATTTCAGCGATGTCGCGTATATACGCTTTCCATCCATAAACCCGGTACGTATGCCGGTACAAATTACGAGAGATAATTTTGTACGCATACGCGCTTTATCTTCAGCGAAGCCGCGTATATACGCGCTTCCTCTGCGGCGAACTAGCGTATGGTTCTTTAGACATTTAGGTCATTGCAATTATTCAAAACAGATACATCACACAGACTTAACCCTTTAATTCAGACAGAAGTTCGCCTCATCTTAGATCTAATCATTCCATAAACAGATCTAGCAAATACAAGTGCATTCCAGATCTAGATCCCCTTCGTCATCATTGGTGCATCATACATTTAGATCTGTCATTCAACTGTAACCCTTTTCATTCAGATATACTTCAGAGAGAAGTATTCATTCAAGCTCAGACATCTTGCACCCACACTCATGATTTGCACAATGAATTTCTTCTCCTTATATAGGTTTACCCTTTTTCAATACCATGAGCAAAAACCACATTACTTCCGATGGTATTCCTGGACGGGGTCATTTAGACGAATCATTACCCAATACAATGGGTCAATACCATGGTGGTTACCCCTGGTTTTGCACTTTATGAGCGCTTTTGCCCATACGCGACTTGGAACGTTCTTTCCCGCGTGCATACGCGACTTCCTCTAGACATATCCGCGTATGCCTTGAGACATACTCATTTCACCATAGATTTAGCACATGATAAAATCCTTTCTTCATTGCCTTCTGAACACACTATAGACACATCAGATTTACTTCATCAAGACATATTCTATCAAGCACAACTTCATCAAGTAAGTTGCCATCATCTTCAACAATTGGGTTGCCAATCAAGGACAACACTCAGCATCATATTGCTAACAAACATCATTTCATATCAGATTTACATCATTTACCAAGTCCATCAGATCAGGACAAACTTCATCAGGTGGTTTGCCATCAAGGACAACACATGTCAACAGTCTCAAGTCTTCATCTTCATTCAGTGGGTTGCCATCAAGGACAACTCTCTGCATCATATTGCCAACAATCTCCCCCTTTGGACTTGATGGCAACCACGATGGTGTTTGGTTACCACAACAGATAGGTACATTAAGAAAACAATGACACCATGTCACTCTCTCCATTTTTTGACACCATTCTTTCTCTTCATTCAAACACCATGTCACTCTCCCCCTTTGACATCAAGGGCAAAGGGCGGATCAAAAACCAACATACTCTCCCCCTTTTCTCCTCATGTGGAAGAAGCATTCTGCAGATCTGATATATACTGAAGTGACCAAGCTCCCCCTGAGTTCATGCTGAATCTTCAAACATATTTTTCAATGAAGTACATGACTCTATGAACTTCCTATCACCAAAGAATCATACTTACATCAAATATCCAACCAAGTGGATTTACATATAAGACTCAAGTACCCAACCAAGTGGGTTTACACATTTCAACTCAGCTACCCAACCAAGTGGGTTTACAAAATTTGACTCAGCTACCCAACCAAGTGGGTTTACAAATTTATCAAGTCCTTACATGACTGAATATTACAATTTTACATCATGGATCTCTACATGACCTTTTCATCAAACTACAAATATAACTTTAAGACCAACACCAGACAGACCTCAAGAAAGAAAACATATTCCAGAACCGTCATAATGCCAACAATGCATTATACTCAGCAACGCTAATGCTCCCCCTGAATCTATGCATCCACGCATCCTTTCCATATGACTAAGGCTCCCCCTTAGTTTGTGCATCCTGAACACTTTCACCAAAAAATCATCAAGGCATCTTTATCAAAACATTAGAAATAGAATTATGAGAACTTGGAACACCACCAGAGGTACCAAACAGCACCAGAGATACCAAACAGTACTGCAGCTGTGCTGAAGAGAGCTGACCCTAAACAGAAATTTGTCAGCAATCAGACATATGTGGTTTTATGTGCATGAACTCGCGTATATACGCGACTGTGTTTCAGGAAACCCGCGTATCCAATACCATCTTCTATATTTTAACCAGATCTGATCCTCTTGTGAGAAAAAGACAGTGTTCAGCTTCTTTCTGAGATATTTGAATGCTTCCCTGGACTACATATAGATAGAACAGTGTAGTTGTGTCTTCAAGCGTCATCCAACGGTTGTAGCATAAGCACATTAGGAACCAAGCCTTCAGATTCTTTGCAGCATCAATACAATCTTTCCAAGAGAGATTATCATACCAGAACAACATCTTCAAATATGTGTCAATCATCCATGTGGTCCAATATCACCATGAAGTAACATATGTATGGAAAAGATCTCAACCATAGTAACAAACTCTACATGATTTATTTCTGAATCAAACGACTTCCAACTCATCCATGTGTGAGCACAAAAGATACTTTTCAGTAAACAGGGATCAAAATCTCATCATAATAAACCATATACCAAGTCATCATCATTTGAGCATGAGTATCACAATAATCAAATAATAAGCAGTCATATTGCCAACAATGTAATCATTAGTATTCAACCTGCTGCTCCCCCTGAACCAGTGCTCCTTCTTAACTTGTGCAACCTGAATACGTTCATCAGTAAGTCATCAGCAACAATCTCTGCATGAACTGCCCTTATCTCCAAATTATAAGACTTTCATCTCAACAATGAATACTCTTCATCAAAAAGAAAACAGGACTCATCCACAATCTTCAACATAAGAGACCATGTATCATATCATCATTATTTAGAACTGAGAAACTAAGCTGATATTGAGTCAATAATACAGTTATTAACAATCAGACTGATGCTCCCCCTGAACCTCTGCTCCAGATCTTCAGCTATCATATAAATTCTCTTATCATCAATGCATACGCGACTGTGTCTGCTGGAACTCGCGTGTATACGTGACTTTTGTTAATAGAACCCGCGTATGGAAAGTGAAGCATAGAAATTTTTCACATTCCTTCATCTCCCCCTGAACTTGTACTTCCTGTACCTGTCTTCTTCATATCAGATGCTCTGTCAGAAATACATATAACCAGAATAATCAAATCAACCATGAGAATCATCATACATTGCTCCCCTGTGACGATACATTACTAAATCTCATAATGTATCCCACATCATTCCTGCAGTCAATCAGAGAAGTAAGCTTCAGAAGCGGATGACTGCAGTAGGGTCAAAATTCCCTACGTTTCTGATCGGTCCTCCATCTTTTTCCATATTTGTTTGAACTTTCTATTTGTGTGCTGGAAGTTATCCAATTTCTCATATCTGTTCAACCTGCATTCTTTTTCTACATGTCCATACTTGTTACAAGAATAACATCTCATGTGTCCAGAGAAATAAGCATAAGAATCATAATGAGTATTTCCAATCTTCCTCCTTTTACAATCAGCTGCTTTATGTCCATACTTGTTACATGAAAAACAATATCCCTTGAAGAAACCAGAGTACCTTTCTATGTAGGAACTGTTTGATTGAGGCTGAAATGATCTTCTCCTGCAATTTGCTGCAACATGCCCATAATTATGACATTTAAAGCATTCAACTTTATTGACTGATTTCCTTTGAGATTTCATCATTTTTGGTTGACCTTTTGTTTCTTTCAACACTTCAGGTTTTGCATTGACATCCTCTGAATTTTTAGCACTTCCTTGTGAGCTAGATTCTCCTTTAACAGTTTCATGGAAACGAAGACCAAGTTTGATAGCAGGAGACCTTTGATTACTCAGAATATTGTCCAAAATGTTAGTACTATCTTGAAACCTCAAAATTTTAACCTTTTCTTCTAATTTACCTTTGAGAATGTTTACCTCAACCTCCAAGGCTTGACATTGCTTTGTCATGCTTTCTTCTTTCCTTCCTCCATCTTCTACTTGATCCTTCAGATTTAGAATCTCTTCTTTCAACCAATTTTCGTTTTCTTCACATGTTTGTTGCAGCTCTTCATTCTTCTTATTTGATTTTTCCAGAGCTTCTTTGAGAGAGATGATTTCTGCTTCAAGGCCTTCCTTTTCAAATGTTTGTAGAGGTTCCTCATTCTTCTTACTTGATGCTTCAAGATCTGCTTGCAGAGAGATGATTGCAGCTTCAAGTCCTTCATTCTTCTTGCTTGATTTTTCGAGATCTGCATTTAGATCGTTGATTTAAGCTTCTAGTTATTTAATTCGATTGGATGCATAAGTATGAAACCTTTGATACTTTTCCACCTGTCCATTCAGCATTTCTATTTGTTTTTCCATTTGAGAGATAATCTCTTTGTTGACAGATTCTTGCGTCTTAGATGAACTTTGTAGTTCTTCAACTTTAACCTTGAGAGCTTCTTCTAGATCCACAACTTTACTTTCACTATCTTCACTATTGTTTGCACAATGAAAATTCATTCAAAGGACCCCAATCACTATCTGATTCATTTTCTTCAATTTTCTGAGATATCTCCTTGCTTCGAGTAGCCTTCTTCTTTTTCCTCTTTGCCATGAGCACTTGTAGAGCTTCGTCAGAATCTGTTTCATCTTCTTCAATTTTTGCTATACATGATTTCTGAGGTATCTCCTTTCCTCGAGTAACCTTTTTCTTTTGCTTCTTTGCCATGAGCACTTGTAGAGCTTGGTCAGAATCTTCTTCATCTTCACTGGACACTTCATCATCATCTTCATTTGCATAATAACTCTTCCTCTTTTCAAATTGTTTTCCTTTACCATGTTTTCCTTTATAAGGACATTTAGCAGCATAGTGACCAACTTTTCCACACTCAAAACATTTGAAGGGAAGCTTACCTTTGAATCTTCCAGTTCCTAGTTGGAGTTTTCTCACGAAATTCGCTTCTTCTTCATCGGATATATAGCTGGATTCTTTGACAACTTCCTTTTCTTTTCCTCTTGCAGATACTTTAAAAGCAACTTCTTTGATTTGAGAAGGACCTCCTTGTCTCATTTCAAAAGTAGTCATAATACCATGTAATTGAACAATAGTAAGAGTTTGCAGATCTTGCCTTTCTTCAATAGCTGAAACTTTAGATTCAAATTTTGAAGTCAAGGATCTTAAGAATTTTTCCACCAGAGTAGTATCGGTTATGGTTTCACCCAAATTTCTCATCCGATTTACAATATCATCTAGATGGAGAAAGAAACTGGCAACACTTTCATCACTGTGCATCTTCAAATTTTCATATTCAATTCTAAGAGTTTGGAGTTTTGCACTTTTTACCTTTGTATCTCCTTCATAGCTCAGAATGATTTTGTCCCATATTTCTTTTGCTGAATGTAGCTGCATCACTTTAGCAAATTCTGATTCGGACATGCTTCCTAATAAGACATTCACTGCTTTGGCATTGATTTCATACTTCTTCCTTTCAGCTGCATCAGTAGGAATACTTGTCGGATATTGATAGCCTTCTTCCACGATTGCCCATACATCTGCACCAAGACTTTGTAGATATGCTTTTGTTCGTACCTTCCAGAATATCAGATTGCTTCCATTGAATAGAGTGGCTTTATAGACATCACTCTTTCTTGACTTCCCATTGCGACGGATCTCCTTTAAGCGATCAAGCTTCTGCACAAGGACCTGCTCTGATACCAATTGTTGGGAAAAATACTGAGAGGGGGGGGGTGAATCAGTATTTAGGGCAAACTAAAAATTTTTACTTTTTCATGCTCTAAAAACCATACGCTACTTTGCTGAAGCCAACTAGCGTATACACGCGGATATCCTTCATAAAACTCGCGTATACCCAGAGATCTAATTATGCCATTAGTTCTACACTTATATCATTCCATCATTCATTCTTTAGATGTTCTATAAACAGTAAACATGTGCAATAAGAACAGAATAAAACATCACACAAAGCATCACACATGAACACCAGGAGTTTTAGGTGGAAACCCAAGTCGGGAGAAAACCACGCATTGCCCAATTTATCGGCCTTCAATATTTTATTATAGAGAAAACATCTTACAACATAATAACGGTCGAGACTCTGCCGACACGCGGGGCACCCACACACGCTCGTTTCGTCTCTCTGAAGGGGCTCCAACCACGGCTGGTTGCCGACTCTCACGGAAGGGCTCGACCCCACGATCTCGTTTGCAGGCACTCACCGCCGGAAGGAGCACAACCCACCACAGTGAGCTACAACCCTCGACACCTCTATGGACCAGTTCATCAATTTCTGCCCAGGACTTCAGCTGCTTTGAGACACCATTGAAGCCCGTTATCATATTTTGATCTTGGACCCACTCCATACATTGCGCCCAAACATACATCACCAACGGTGCTTGTCAACACGGATGGAGATAGCGAAAACATAGCCGAACAGATCAGACATTTCATACCCCTTGCTTCAGCAAACCCTAGTTTGCATACGCGCTTTTATTTCACTGATGTCGCGTATATACGCGCTTCCGTCCACATAAACTAGCATATACTTCAGTACAAATTACAGAGCTAATTTTATTGCGCATAAGCGCTTTCTCTTCAGCGAAGCCACGTATATACGCGCTTCCTCTTCGTCGAACTAGCGTATGGTTCTTCAGATATTTAGGTTATTGCAATTCTTCAGAACAGATACATCATACAGATGTTTACCCTTTACTTCAGACAGATGTTCGCCTCATCTTAGATCTAATCATTCCATAAACAGATCTAGCAAATACAAGTGCATTTCAGATCTAGATCCCCTTCTTCATCACTCCTTCATCGGTGCATCATACATTCAGATCTTTCATTCAACTGTAACCCTTTCCATTCAGATATACTTCAGAGAGAAGTATTCATTCAAGCTCATACATCATACACCCCCACATCTGATTTGCACAATGAATTTCTTCTCCTTATATAGGTTTACCCTTTATCAATACCATGATCCAAAGCCACATTACTTCTGATGGTATTCCTGGACGGGGTCATTTAGACGAATCATTACCCAATACAATGGGTCAATACCATGGTGGTTACCCCTGGTTTTGCACTTTATGACCGCTTTTTCCCATACGCGACTTGGAACGTTCTTTCCCGCGTGCATACGTGACTTCCTCTAGACATATCCGCGTATGCCTTGAGACATACTCTTTTCACCATAGATTTAGCACATGCTGAAATCCTTTCTTCATTGCCTTCTGAACACACTGTAGATACATCAGATTTACTTCATCAAGACATATTCTATCAAGCACAACTTCATCAAGTAAGTTGCCATCATCTTCAACAATTGGGTTGCCAATCAAGGACAACACTCAGCATCATATTGCTAACAAACATCATTTCATATCAGATTTACATCATTTACCAAGTCCATCAGATCAGGACAAACTTCATCAGGTGGTTTGCCATCAAGGACAACACATGTCAACAGTCTCAAGTCTTCATCTTCATTCAGTGGGTTGCCATCAAGGACAAATCTCTGCATCATATTGCCAACAAGTGGTGCATGTTGCCAGTGTATTACCCACGCCAATCTTGTTCTGGCGCTAGATTCAGCCTGACAGTCGCACCAATACTATAAGGTGCTAGGTTTTGCTCTGTTTTGAGCTTTCTGAGGTTGACATGTGATTTTGGTTTCATTTTTACGACTGCCTAAGTGTTCTGGAGCCTTGTTTGACTGATTGTGGCCTTCATCCTTTAGTTGTTTGCCCTCTTCTCTCGATTTCACATTCTAGCCCTAGGGCATCTAGGTGCTATAGTGTGTCAAGCCTCGCATAGGAGTTTTCAGTTTCTATCTGTTCAATCAACTTTGTGATTGCTTCTCTGCATTCGTTTGGTGGTTGTCTATCGCTTTCTTGCGTTGTTTGAGTGATCAGTTTCTTCCTCATTCGAATTCCACCTTGTCTTGTTTTGGGCCTAGATTACATGGTTCATTCGAGTCTTTGGGATTCTCTTGGTTTTGAGGGATTTTTTTTTCGATTTGAGCTCTGATTGTGTGTTTGCATTGAGTGGAATTCGTTTGCTTTTACTTTTTTGCCACTGCTTCTCAAATTGTCCATTTCATTAATTTTCATTTGTTTTGTGCACTTTGCTCTTAAACACTGAAAATACAAAAAAATCTCTTTGCTTTGATTAGTTAGTGTGAATTAAATATTTTCTGTGTTATTAGTGATTAGTAACTCTGAAAGAAAAGCTTTTTAGTTTCCATTAGCTGCATTAGAGACATCACTGGCTGTTGTCTGGTCATTTTGTTATTATGTGAAAAGCTCTTAACTCTCTCGTAATTAGCTTTCATCGAATGAAATGATATACTGTGTCATGTAGTGTGCATTTAGAATATTTTCAGACATTACACTCGCTAGGGCCTGAAAACTGAAACATAATTGAAGATTAACATTAAAATTTATTCAATTTACACTAAGGCAGCATTGAAACATTAACAAAATATTTAGAGGTCTAGGCTAGAGACGTGTTCCGGCGTCGTTAAACCTAGTAGCTGTCGTTCGCCTATTGGCTTTAGACAGCACTAGTATGGACTTGTGCTCCCTGTACCGTCGCGTATATAAAGGGAGACCCCACTAGGTTGCCATCCTTTATCCATAGGAAGTCGAGTCTTCCGCCCTATACCTGTGATACACTAGACACAGCATTCGGGGAGATTGCCTGCACGTACGTTAAGTCCTTGGTTGATTTCTCTTTCATTTTGAAACCAAGGTGTGTATTGCAGTTCACGATTATTTGATACACCCTTTTCCTAGATTACCAGAGTAGTCATTTTGATCTTTTGTGACTCTTTAAATTTGAAAAGATCACCAAGCGCTTGTCCTTTCACGCTTGCTTCAAGACTGAAAGAGATAGAGTCATATTTCATCCATTTCTCAAATCTTAAAACATGACGATGAAGTTTCTAAGTTTCAATGTGGTAAAATAAATCACCTGCGATCGCACGCCCTGTTAGAATTTTCTTGTTGGCCGTTTGATTGTGTGCCTTGATTCTTTTTCAGCCCATGTGTTTGTTTGATATTTTTCTCTTGTCGTTAATGTCACAGTGGCGGAACCCTCAGTTTCGTCTACCGGTTGTCCATATACAGACGATTCATCATAGGTTTCTCAATCCTCTGCTGAACATCAGCAGCACATCATTTCCAAGTTTCCCAATGGGGGACCGGCTCTGTCTGAGCTTCCCTTTGGAGGACCAGTTGAGTTCAATTGGCCCTTATCCGACCCTTGGTCTGGATTTGGAATAGGGGAACATTTCTCTCCTCTTACATTGGGTTTGCCTTTTTTAGCTGTTGTTATTCCTCCTAGTCCTCGTCGTTTGCTACAAGCTCTAGCGACAGGTTCAGATATGGGTGCATCCAGCCATTCTCCTAGTGAGGAAATCCCCACGTCTGGTGAAGATTACCAGTTGTTCCCAGAAGACAACCCCGAGTTATCTGTCATGTCTTCCCCTAGTCCCTCTCTTCTAGCCGGATATAGATCTTTGAGTTAGATCATGACCGTCGTTGCCTCTATGGGGATATCAACTCCCTCTATGAGGCCGGTTATTCCTTCATTGGGGATGTCTCCAAGGACACCCATCACTTCATCCCCTCAGGTCACTTCTGTACTTGTCAGACCCACTGTCTGTGTGGCTGCATCTACACCCGTTGTTACCACTCAATCCGTAACGGCTGCGTCGCTTCCCGAAGACGTCTATATAGCATTTGCTATGCCGAAGAACATCTCTCTTGAGGAGTATCGATTTTCCCTACAACAATCAAACCCTGAGGTCGGAAAATCCTCTCAAGATCCCAACCACTCGTATTTTTCACATTATGCACAGGCGACTATCCAAGTTCGAGGGTAAAGCTGGAGAGGACCCCCAAGCTCATGTAATGACTTACCATATGTGGTGTTCGTCCAACTCTTGGGTGGATGATTCAATTCGTCTACGTCTCTTCCATCGCACGCTTACCGGTGCTGCCGCTAAGTGGTATATCGAATTACCTCGTGGCATCTTTCAAGATTTCAACACGTTAGCTATGGCTTTTCTGACTCACTTTCAGTTACCGGTTCGCTACGAAGACGAGACGCATCTCTTGACTTCGTTGAAGCAGGATAAATCCACCCACATATCCGATCATATTCAAGAGTGGCGACATCGTCGTAGACTGATCAAGTTTGATATACCTGATCAACTACTAACTCATTGGTTCACCACCTCCTTCGTTAACAAAATTGCTCAAGATATTTCTATGGGGGCATGTGTGACTGAAGAACAAGCCATCGCGCGTGCCCAGTACCTAGATCTGGTGTACTCTCAGTCTGGCACACTTTATGATATTTTGACTGATGCTCCACAACCGGGAACCTCTAAAGCACCACCTACCCCTGCGGTGGATGGTGTTATTGGTTCTGTGTCTCACAATTCTCAAAAATCTTAGAATGGGAAGCAGAAGTCCAATTATTCCAATAATTCTTCTCCTCCTGCCCCTCCAGATTCTAGCAAGACTCTGGAGGTCAATGCCGTTCAGGCTAATCCTATGGAAAAGGCCTCTAAAGGAAAGAAGAAGGGAAAAGGAAAATCCAAACCCGACACCCCAAAACCAGAGTCTTATAAACCTCGTACTAATGATGGTTCTCAACGTAAACCGAAGTACCCTTGCCTTATTTGTGAAGGAGATCATTATACCAAGGATTGTCCTCGACGATATGAAATTAGTCAACTTCTCAAAGGCTCCAAAGGGATTCTGACAGTTCTCAAAGAACCATTCCCATCTCAGCAGACCCAGATGGTTGAGCAGCCTTCACCATCTGCACCATTTGGGTCCCAGGTCTTTATGATGAATGGTGTTGCACCTATCTCAATTGCTATGCGTTCGAAGGATTATGCCGGATTGCGTCAGGCAGCTGGAAAGGAAGTTGTGGATGGCCCACCTCCCCCACCTGTCTCCAGTCTTTTGGAAATCGAGAAGCCCAACGCTGAACCTATTATTAGGCCACCATCTAAAGGTGTTCTACGAAGATCTTCCTACAACCCAAATGCCCATGCCGCTCAGCATTACAATATTTTTGAGGATCTAGCATAGGCGCCTTCTTCCATGTCTAAATTGGAAGTTCTTAAAAGTTTCCCTTCGCAACGGAAAGCTCTATTGTCCGCAATCGGTGGAATTGATCCCACTGATTATAATATTCTCATCTTCGACCTAGAAAATTTTACCCCCCGACTTCCACATCAAATTGCTCTTGTAATCCAAGTTGGGATCAACGGCCTCAACATCCATAGAGCCGTTGTGGATGAAGGTGCTTCTACCTATGTCATGTCATCTGCCTACTGGAAGCCCATTTGCTCTCCAGCTCTTTCATCGTCTCCCAATGCCTTAGAAGCATTTGATGGTCAGGAATCAAAACCCCTGGGTGTTGTCTAGAGTTTTTTTATTATGTTACAGGGGAAGACAATCAACTTAGAAGTAGAAGTAGTTGACGCCAAGCTTAACTACAATCTGCTTCTTGGCTGCAGTTGGACTCACGCCATGTTATGCGTACTGTCCACCCTCTTCCGACTTCTCAAGTTCCCTCATGAGGGCAAAATCGTTACTGTGGATCAGTTTTCTTTCTTCACCTCCACCTCTGAGAACAACGTTCCTTATGTGGATCAGATCCCCAATCCCCCTGATAGTGTAGGACCCGGTTTCTTTAAGGACCCCATTCTCATGGGTATTTTTCCCATGCCACCACCACACACCATTCAAGTTAATATGATCTCTCGTTCTTAAAACCCATGGATCATCCCTTCGCCTGAATAGGTGACTAATTTTGGAGAATCGATGCCCTTAAATCCAGTATAAATTAATTACTGTGAAATCGTTGCTACCTTCGATCCTCCTCCTCCTCAACATGCTTCCTCGAGCATGGCTCTAGATACTTATTCTCAATCCCCCTGGCTCCGCGAGGCTGACTCGCCTGATCCTCTTAAAGATATTTTCCCTTCTGATGAAGCCATTATTGAAACAATGTCTCTTGAGGAGCTGCCTTGGAGCGATGGACATCATCGTTCCTCCTTCATGCCCAGCCTGGGGGCAATGTCAGATTGTCTAGAGCGTTTTGCATCTCAAGTTCCTACTCCACCTCTCGAGACACCTATATTGACTCATGAGGTCCTTTTGAAGGAAAACCTAAGCAACATTACTCAAACCATTCTGATAGACATCTCCGTCAAGCCAGGGATAGTCGAGAACGCACATGTGGGAGTGACTTGTTCTCTTGATGAGATACAAGTTTATACTAATATTTTCCGTGAATTTAGAGATGTGTTTGCTTGGTCCTATGAGGAAATTCCCAGGATTGATCCTAGCATAGTAGTGCACGAGATTCCTACCTATCCCAGTGCGAAACCCGTGTGCTAGCACCTACGCCCAGTGGATCCTCGCAAAGCCGCTGCCATTAAAGTAGAAGTTGAAAAACTTCTGAACGCGAGCTTCATTTACCCGATTCCCCTCACAGAATGGGTCTCAAATATTGTCCCTGTAGATAAGAAGTAGGGTACTATAAGAGTCTGCGTTGATTACCGTGATATTAATCGGGCCTGTCCTAAGGAAAATTACCCGACTCCCTTCATAGATCAAATCATTGATGAATGTGCTGGGAGTGAGATTTATTCCCTAATGGACGGCTTTTCCGGGTACAATAAGATAAATATTCTACCTGCTGATCAACACAAGACTACATTCATCTGTCCGTGGGGTACCTTTTCTATAAAAAGCTCCCGTTCGGCTTGAAGAATGCTGGAGCTAATTTCCAGCGTGCTATGTCTTACACATTCCATGACATATGCCATATCGTTCATCCTTATCTGGATGATCTGCCTGCTCACTCAGCTCGGCGAGAGGACCATCCCGAACACCTCCGCCAGATTTTCCTTCGTTGTAGATGCTATAATATCCAGCTTAACCCTCATAAATGCATTTTTTGCATGGATTCTGGCCGTCTTTTGGGGTTTATAGTATCCAAGGACGGAATTCGCCTCGACCCCCTAAAGGTCAAGGCTATTTTCAATCTCCCATCACCCTCTTCGTTACACCAACTGCAGAGTCTGCAAGGAAAAGCTAATTTCCTACGACGCTTCATCCCGAACTACATGGAAGTTGCCAAAGGATTCATGCGTCTTTTAAAGCAAAATGTTCCCTTTCATTGGGACGAGATTGCTCAACGATCCTTTGAGAAGCTTAAGACGTTACTTGTTAATGCTCCGTTGCTTCATCCTCCAAACTATCACCGTGACTTCACTCTATATTTGGCCGCCATGTTTAGCACCATCATAGCTATGGTTCTCATGCAGGATGACGATGATGGAAATGAACACGTTGTTTATTATCTATCATGAAATCTTCTCGACACAGAAACACAATATGCTCACGTCGAGAAACTAGCATTAGCCGCAGCGCAAGCTGTGCAGCGGTTCCGCCACTACATCCTGTTGTGTATAGTAACCGTAGTTTCGGATTACAGCCCCATGACGTACATTCTATCTAGACAATTATTGGGGGGAAAGCACTCCAAATGGATCATTATCCTTTAGGAGTTCGATTAGATTTTACCACTGCTAAGTCGACCAAATCACTGGTTTTTGCGGATCTCATTTGCTCCCTCCCGACAGACTCCACTCCATCCCATTTCGAAGATTAGATCCCGGATGAAACACTCTTCCTTATCAGCACTCGTGATCCATGGTATGGCAACATAATTGTGTATCTTCAAAATTCAACGTTCCGGTCTTAGCTGACTAAAGATGCCCGACATCGGATTCGGCATCAGTCTCAACCTTACCGCATTGTGGGAGATACCTTATACCGGGTTGGAGTAGATTCAGTACTCCGTCGGTGCTTGAACCTGGAAGAGGCTGAAAGATTCTTAAATGACTGTCACAGTGGCGCCTGTGGTGGTCACATGTCTAGATATGCCACCACCCAGAAGATTCTGCGTGCGGGCTACTTCTGGTCGTCAATATTCAAAGACTGTATTGTTGCAGTTCAAAAATGACATTCGTGCCAGGTTTTTCAGCGCAAGATGTGTGCGCCACCCCTCCCTCTGCATCCTGTCATTACCGTAGGCCATTTTACGAAATGGGGCATAGATTTCATGACATGTAACCCTCATTCAGCCAGGGGGCATGCATATATAATCGTCGTTGTCGACTACTTTACTAAGTGGGCCGAAGTGATGCCTACACTAGCCGCTGACGGTAAGACAGCTGCCCAGTTTATTTTCAACCACATTATTGCACATTTCGGGGAGCCTCAGGCCATTGTTACAGATCATGGCACTCATTTTCGAGATTACATGATGGCCGAGCTGACATCAAGATTGGGCTTACGACATGATAGCTCAACACCATATTACCCCTAGGAAAATGGGTAGGTTGAGGTTGTGAACAAATTTTTGGTCAGAATGCTTCAATGGACAATTGGTATTCATAAGTCCAATTGGCATCTCCAATTGTTCTCAGCTCTATGGGTTTGCTAGACGTCAGCAAAGAGTGCGACTGGATTCACACCGTTCCAATTGGTGTATGGTCTGGAAGCAACTCTCCCAGTTGAATGCAAAATTCCTTCTTTAAAGTTGGCTGTGGAACTTTTTCCCGACACTTCTCCTGAAGAAGAGCATCTTTTTTATTTGGAATGGCTAGATGAAACCCATCGCTTGGCTTCCTTAATCATTGAAGCACAGAAAAAGTGGGTCAAAGCTCACTTTGATCAATCAGTTTCTCCACGTTCCTTTGTCGAAGGGGACCTCGTCCTCCTATATGACCAAGCGCATGACAAAATTGGAGTAGGAAAGTTCCATTCCATGTGGCATGGACCCTATATAGTAAAACGAGTTTTGAAAAATGGGGCTTATGAGCTCATTGATTACGAAGGAGTTCCGTTGGCGCAGCCTAGGTACGAGTTGTACCTTAAAAAATACTACGCTTGAGTTATTTTTGGTGTGGTGTGTGTACATAGGTGTGTATATTCATTTGTGTGCATGTGTGGTGTGGTGTGCGATGTAAGCATCTTTCTGTTGATCGGGTCTTCCTGATTGTGCATATGTCCATTACCGTTTGTTGGTTTCGTGGATGGTGCCTCCCGCAGTACCAAAAATCTGTCTTCGGCAACCTGGGTGATCTACAATCCTGCTGGTGAGTTGGTCAACCTGCAAGGTGTGTGTCTGGGGCCTGCTACAAATAATATCGCAGAATATAGTGCTGTGTTGGAATTATTAACCGAGGCTGTGGACCTCGGTATTCGTGAATTACTTGTATATCTGGACTCACAACTTGTAGTATTACAGCTTAATGGTCATTATTCAGTTAGAAACCCATCCATTTTACATCTGTATCTACGTATTCATTTACTGGAAAGAAATTTTGATTATATCACAAATCAACACATACCTAGACATATGAATACATTAACAGATGCAGTAGCTAATATGGTTCTAGATAGACATTTGTGCAACTTGTAAAAAACATCATCACATGTAATAAGATCCATTCAGAAATAGATATATAGATATATATGTCGAATAGTTTGCAGTTTGCGTACATCACATAAAGTCAAAAAATATACATGTTTGTCTAATAATAGCCAGAGACAACATGTCTCTCAAAAAATATGCATATAGAAGCCCTAGATGTCTAATCAGCATGGTGCTCGTGGTAACATGTCACCGCGTGCACCAAACGTCTCAGGAGTCGGTGGAGGCGACTAGGCACCCCCATCGCGTGCCTCTGATATGCCATCGAAACATCCGCTAGACGGGCATAGTTTGGAATCCCCCAGGAAATGCCCTCGAGGTTTTGGATCAGCTCTCCTCCTTCGGCACCCTCTGCCTGAGGGTCATATGCAAGAGGAGTTCTCCATGAAATAGGCGACATGCCTGCAGGTATCTCTGGGCCAACATCTGCATACACATAGAACTATTGTTAGAATAGGCATGTATCACAAAAAAAAGAGAGTCATACCCAGCTCCTCATCCCAGTCATCCCCCTCCGGAAGTGGAAGATCTGGCTCTCTAGTGAAATCGGTCCCAGCATAGGGCCAATCCTCAACCACGATCAGTTGACGCCGTAACCACACAAAGAACTCGGGCCTCTAGGACATCTGCTGGCCCCCTCCCAACCTGGGCATAAGTGCTGCCCAGTGAGCCATTCTCGGCTCCCTCGATATCGGCTCGGCAACTATTGCCCCTTGGCCCTGAAAAATTGGTAGTCATTCCAGGATGAACGACACCAGAATGGAACTGTATCCAAACTTCTTTAGTTTGGCTTTCTTGCACTTTGTTAGTTTCCTTTTGATGTTGGTTGTCACTGTGGTGGCCCAATCGAACAATGTAGGATTCATGCACTCGGAGGCTAATAGGAGATGTGCGTTGGTTGCCTCATGCGGGGCCTGCGATTCTGCAGCTTGCGTAATGGTATGAAGCACTACTCTGAGTGCTAGGTCGTGGACGGTGTGGATGTCCACCTTCCCACTTCCCAATCCTGTTCGTGCCCCTGGGCACACTCTTGCCATTACCATGTCCATTTTCTCTCCAGAATTTCTACTGCCCATTATGATTGGCACTGGGCCTCTCCGCGACAATCTAGTTATAAAGTAAAGATCAAAGACCTCAAGAGCTAATACTTGGTCCCAAAGTTTGAACACTTCCTCGTTTTCATCCCATATGCTGACCAAGTATTGTAATAGCTCAGGTTGAGCTTGTAAGCATGGCGTGAGGAATAATTTCTTGATACCACAGTCTCAGAGTGCCTTCATGCAAGCTTCATTTTCCATAGCCATTTCGACCTCTTCCCCATGTTCCCTCTCCTTCCATTCAATAACCATTGTGCCTGGATACCTACACCAAGATGGTCAAAAAATGCCTTGTTAGATCTCTATTACACTTAAAAATCCATATGGATGGCTCACATTTTAGAAATATAAAGCGGAAAACCATGTTGCGCCATTGGCGCGACTGTTTTCCTAATAGTCATGCCAGTTGGCACGACCCCTTGGCGCGGGTCCGTGTCCAATACCCACACCAAAAGGGCCGAGCCCTAAAATTTCAAAAGGTCTCCTCCAGAGGTCGGATGCACAATATAAATTCATAAAAAATGGATCAAAACAGAGCTTAAAGGAGCACCTCTTACCTGGAACAAACAAAGTTTTGGATGATGTCTTGGATCGGTCGCAATCACCGCTGCAAGTTCGCACACAAAAAGACCAACGTTGCTCTCCAAATGAGGTAAAAAGTAAAAGTAAATTTGTTTTTACCATTTGTGGCATATTTATAAATTTTGAAGTCAAAATTAGGTTTTAAAAGTCATTTTTCTCAATATTTTAATATATTTTGTCGAAAAAGGGATTTTACACTTTCTTTTATGTGCAGCGACAGGTTTTTACGTGACTTGAACGGTGATATGAGTTGTATTTTATACTTTTTCGGACTCGGTAAAAACACAAAAAAAGTCATTTTGGAGTCATCTTTCAACTCTTTTCTGACTCTCTAAACATGAAAAGATTGCCGAGTACCTTGTTGTTTTGATCTTGTCAAAGTGGCCGCGAAACGACATCTACCCAGTATACATTTACCCCTTTTTCGGGCTGGGATGGATTATTTATGAAAAAGGAATACCCTAGCCTATCGCGACTAGGAGGTTTTCTCAGACATAGTTTTCTACCTTTTCGGATCTGAGGAACTATTTACGAAAAGGGACTATTGGATTTTACTTTTCCGTTGTCTTTTCAAACTCTCTAAACATGAAAAGACACTGAGTTCTTTCTTTTTCAAACTCGTTAAACCCTGATGACATCAGATTCAGTCGTAATGACGATATTTGAGTTTCTCCTTCCTAGGGCTCGTTAAATGTACTAGGATGGATTCATCTGAAGGACAGACTTATATTACAAGCATATGCTATCCCCTTCAAGCTTGTTTTCAAAAATAATTGGGGTACTCGCCAGAAATGGTGGGGAAAAATGGAACCAGTATCACCATCGTGTCAGCAGTATGTCGCTCTTGAACATGCCACTTGTCTGCATTTGTGTCGGGTTGGGGACATCTCATCTCGCTTTTCGCTCGCCTCCATGGGTTTGGGTAAAACATTTTGACCTCTCATCTGCTCTTTTCCTTGTCATCATGACCTCTGATCTTTTGATGTCAAATACTGCCAAATTCACTGTCATGCCGCCCATATGTTCAAGAGAAGCCGACCTCTGCAAAGTTTCAACCTTCCTTTGATTCTCATTTGATCATGATTTGCAAAGAAATTATGTTCCTCTGTCTCACATCGATGATGTGGGAAACACTATGGCCCACCTTCGATCAAGGTCACTTCCTGTCGACTTCAGCTCATTATCCGGGAAGCTGATCTATGTGGTACCTTGGAGCCTGCATGCCTCAACGGCAGGTTCTTCGCGTTCGACATGAGGTTTTCATCATTCGCCTCTGATCGAGTGATTCTACAGGTGTTTGACGCCAGCTCACTGATTCACATGCCGTAGATTGTACCTATAGTACCTTGAGGGCCATTGGCATTATTGGTGGTTCCTCTCGCATCTGTTAACAACTTTCATCATTAGCTAGTAATTAGGTGATGTTCTTGCATGTTCGACTTCAGCTCACTTATTTTCATGCTTGAACTTGTACTTTGTTCGGGTCGAGATGGAGCGCAAGACCCTGGATTTTGTCTAGGCTGCGATTTTGTGGATTATCATGATTGGTTACATGACTCATTCACTCGATGGCTGCGACCATACCTGAGTCTATTTATCGATCCTTACTACATGGTTGCATCCATGCCTTGGATCTAGATTATTGTATACTCTGTTATGGATCGCTGTGCCCATACCACATATATATCATGTACTTGAGATATCAGTTGTACTTATCTACGCAGGTTTTCTTACGGCAGTGTTTTCAGTTGGACACATTCTCGTAAAGCATTTCACCCCTCTCTCTCTTTTGGGCCTCATGCTTTTGGGGGCATCTGTTACATAGAAATTTGTCACCGTCCCTGCAATCCCCCATCCCGCACATTGGAGGGCTTATTCCGTGTCCTGTAAGCAGTGACATGACCTAAAACCACTTTCATGGCATCCCCTTGGACAAGGAAATTCATTTCCCTGAAGACAATTCCTTGTGAAAAAACCTAAAAATAGCCCTTTTTGCATTGGCACGACTAGATAGTTCAGCCCTCGTGCCAATGGGGGAAATCCTCCAAAGAGGGCGCACCAATTGGTCCTCTGTCCCAGTGTTGCACCCGCGCCAGGCTTAATAAGGAGTGTTCTTTAAAAATAAATGGCGGAAGATTGACTCCAACCAATTCCTAAACTGGTCTCTAATTTGAGTTGGGAGATTTGGTTCCGGATCTCCATGTAGAGGAAGTGGTTTTCCACCTCTCATGGAAGGTTCCTTAAGTATAGGGCCAATCCCATGATTATAGGAATCCCAACTCCCCTTCCACCATCTATATAAGCTTGCCATTTTCCTTTGCAAGCTAGTCTCCAAGAGCCTTCATAGCCTAAAGAATGATGCACGAGCCTTGATAGTCCTCATAGAGCCAAATCAGTAGCAAGGAGATTGATGACTGAAGAGAGAGGCTTGTCCCATTCCCGACGAGCTTTACCGAGACATGTTCCGCTGTCGACCTGCCGAAGGAAGATTCAGCGTCAGAGCCAGGTTGTATTTTCCTTTGTATTAATTAATGATAAGCGAATTTGGTTATGGTTCCACTCGTATTGTTCATTATGATCATGAGTTGTGTCTTCTCTGACTGGTACATGATTGTATATATTGGGTTTTACGCTTGTATGTTCGTCGTGTTTCTTGTATGTGCAGGTGTTTGATCGCGACAAGCGGGAGAATTGTGATCTGTCGGGGCTAGGAAACAGGAGCACTATTTTCTCTACGAACAACAACGTTGGAATTAAGGTAGGCCTTCTTTGCAATTTGGTCTATTGCAGTTAGGGACTTGCACCTTAGCGTGATACGATTGTTGCTAGACCTGATCTGGGCTAGTATGGATCGCTTTTGTCCGCAGAGGGGATTTACCTCTACAACACAATGTGTTAGTATGAATCCTTTGTCGAAGTGTACAAAAAAAAAACCACTTTAGCTACGAATAACTAATAGCCCTAACATCAAATATGGCTGCCAATATCTTCAGATCTGCAGTTAGTTGATCAAGACAGGAGCTGCAAAAACCAGAGCTATGCATAGAAAGACATTAAGCAGTAAAAAGAAGGTTTTTCTCCATACATCCAATAGACAAGACAAGAACACTTTTTGAAAGAATTTTTTGTATTAAGGGCACCTGGGAGGAAAACAAGAAGATGTTTCCAATTCTCCTCAATGGGATGGGTTCTTGGAAGTCCTCAGCACTTCGGATCTAGCATTTCTCTCTCCTGTTGGTGTAGAAAACCCAGACAAAGATAGAACTCAAAGGGAGCTCACACAGCAAATAATGGAAAATATGACAATGATAATGGCTCAAAGTCAGACCAAGAGTTTAGATCCAGAGTGATCTAATAGGCAACAAAAGGTGAAGAATGGTAGGAAAAAACCCTCCTATTTATAACAAAATATTGGGTCATTCTAGATCTTGGTGCATGATTAAAATAATGTTAACCAAATCTAGATCCACCTTTTATGGAATATTTTATTATATTTGTTGGAGGGAAAAGGTATTTGACTTGGGTCAAATCCCTTTATTTATAAGTAATAAATAAATAAATGATTTATTTATCATTTTAAGGAAGTGGTTGGATGATAATCAAATAAATAATGATTTATTTAATTATTTATGGGTGATTTAGTCATATTTAACAAGGAATATTATTTAAATAAGGTTTAAATAATTATTCCTAGAAAATAATAAGATAAATAAAGATTTATCTAATTAATTTCTTTTTTTTGGGTTAAACATGACCAGGAAAATCAAACAAATATAGGTTTGTTTAATATTTCCTTTTGGGGTTTCCTGTTTAGACCATGGACAACCTAATAAATGTGTTTTATTAAGTTATTTTACATAGTGAAGGAAATTTTACTTAGGGTAAAATTGGTCTTACATGGTGTACTTGGGTCCATCTAATGATAGTAGGTTAGATGACCAAAAAATGGTGTAACAGATTGCCCCCCAGCGTGCGAGTGTTAGGAGAAAATCGTATGACCGAAGTACGTTGTAAGAACTCAATCACGAGACATCAAAAGGGAAGTCAGAGAGAGAAATGTGAGGTAGACTAATGTGCTGAAGAACTAGACCCTGAGGAGACGAGACTTACAGGTGCAACAAGTCTCTTTTTATGAGAGGGTACTTGTGCTAAAGGCGGCGGGGGAGGCATACCTATGCCCGCCGAGACAAAGTACAAAAGAATAGTGTGTCCAGTAAACAAGGGACTGAACCATAAAGTACAGCCGGCATAAACATGAGCCAGATAAAAATACAATGAGGGATCCCACATACATGTTGTGCCTAGGATAACAGCCGGGACTTATACAATAATATCTAAGTACATGAGATACAAATACAACCCAAATTCCCCCTATAAGCGGGGAAGGGCTCACAAAATCTGACTGATACATGAAAATCAAAGAGGCGCTGCAAGCGGCTAAGGCCGACATCATCAAATATATGGAGCTGCATCGAAGGCTGCAATGAAGAGGTCATCCGGGCATGTGGGGGGCTACCTGCAGGACCACCCCCTCATGAGGGCTGAGACATCTCACACACACCCGGGAATCACCAAGAGCTGTTGCTGCATCACTGAACCATCAAGTATACGGATCTCGATCATGCTGAAAGGAGCTGGAGTGGAGAAACAATCAAGTCAAAGGGAAATGAGAGATCCCTTTGCCTGATCCGAGGCACCGAACAAGAGTGGAAGCTGGAACCAAGGTATACCGCCCTCTAGACCTGTCTTCTGGAATGAAGGAGTTGATGTCGACAGAAGGAGGTCCGCCATAGGTGAGGCAATGAGAGATCCTCAACTAAGGCACGAGAGAAAATAGTAGAGCGACGGACAAACTAATACCAATGATGAAGGTGAAATGGAGGGAACTGAGTAGCGAATGGATGACTTCCCTTGTTAGAGCATAAAGGGCAGAAATGACATGGCAGCGACTGAAAAAAGATTATGAGGGATAGGGGACAGTGGGACTGAAAGCCATAATGTGCGACACAAGAGAGGGATCAAGCAATGAAGGAGGACTATAGCGGGGTACAAAGGGACTCGGGATAGACTCCATGAATGTGATGATGACTCAACTTGGATGCTCTAAACAAGGGCGACTCGATGGTGCTGCCACACAGAAAAGAGCCCATGGGGGACCCGAAAAACATGAGTACAAGATGATAACTCATGATGAAAATTGACAAAAACAAAGACAAGTATGGAGGCAAAGTGGTGCCCCAAGTACAGGTGTTGTAAGTGAGGAAATTCGATTTTTGGGAGGAGGTGGAGTGACCCCTCAGGGAAAAAATGTGTCCTGGTGAAGTGTCAAAGTACGAAAACGAAAAAGATGCTGGCTATCTAAAAGAAAATAAAACATGCATTTCGGAAGGGAAATGCTAAGGGTAATAATTATTAAGATAGAGTGCATTGCGAGGATTAGGAAGGGGATTTCCTTCGAAGTCCTCTAAGAGGTATGCCCCCTTACTGAGATCCTTACTGATGATGTAAGGGCCTAGCCATAATGAGTCGAACTTCCCATGACCAAGGACATCATGGGCCTAGTCATATACTAGAACAAGGTCGCCTTCGTGGAAAGTACGACGCTGGACTTTTCTGTCATACTGAGCTTTGGTGCATTTCTTGGCCGCTTCCATGGTTTGCAATGCAACACGACGGTCTTCGAAGGCACGCTCAAGCATGATAATTCGTTGTTCTAGAGGTTGGGTGTGAGGGAGAAGTTCAACGGCCAGATGCAAGGAAGGGATTTCACACTCGATTGGTAAGACTGCCTCCTCTCCAAAAACGAGGTGGAAAGGAGTAAACCTGGTGGTGGTTTTAACAGAAGTTTGATAGGCCCACAAAGCAGGGAAGAGCATAAGGTGCCAGCTGGTTTTGTGCTTATTCACCGTTCGTTGAAGCATGGTCTTGAGGATTTTGTTGACTGCTTCAACTTGGCCATTACCTTGGGGGTAATAGGAAGAGGAATATTGGTGCTCAAAACGCAAAAGTGAGGATAGCTCATGCCATATCTCATCTTCAAAATGTCGACCGTGGTCAGAGACCAGTTGTTTCAGAACTCCGAATCGAGCGATAACGTGATTAAAGAAAAAGAGGGTGGCGGTAGCTGCTGTGTTGTTAAATTTTGGCACAGACTCGGCCCATTTTGTGAAATAGTCAACCACTACGATGATATATTTATGGTTACCAGCGGATGGTGGGTGACACTCCATGAAGTTGATGGCCCATTTAAAAAAGGGACCAGTTGTGACGACAGGATGGAGGGGAGCTGGGGGAGCTCGCGCCCTAGGGGCAAAATGTTGGCAGTTGGAGCAGTGTTTGACTACCTCAATGCAATCACTAAAGAGGGAAGGCCAAAAATACCCAGAGCGCATGACTTTTTGAGTAGTAGCAAGGCCGGAGAGGTGGCGACCGCAAGCGCCGCTATGACAGGCATTGAGGACCTGTTCAGCTTCAGCGTGTGTGAGACAACGATGAAGGACAGTATCTATACCGCGACGATAGAGGTCGTCACCGATAAGAAGGTAGCAGGGGGCCTGGTGTCGGATACGTCGTCGAGCATCATGATCAAGGTGAAGGGTGAACTTTTGGGTTCGCAAGTAAGTGAGAATATCGCCATACCAAGGATCGTCTGAAGTAATGGCAAATAAGTGCTCATCAGGAAAATCATCATTAACTGGGGGATCCTGCGTTCCAATAGGTAATTCAGAAATGAGTTCAGCGAGGGCTAAACCTTTCTTACTTTTTGGTGTGACAAATTCGAGGTCGAATTCTTGAAGGATGACGACCCAACGGGCGTACTTCCCAGTGAGGTGCAGAGACTCAATAGGAAAGCCATGGGGTTGGAATTAGTCACAACCTTGGTGGAACGCATGAGGATGTAATGACGAAGTTTTTGGACCGAGAACACGAAAGCCAGCGCTAGTTTTTCTTCGTGTGAGTAGGAAACAGGGGGTCCTACGAGGTTCTTACTGACGTAGTAGATCACATGCTCAATATCGTTGTCATCTTCCTGGATAAGAACTCCAGCGACCGAATAGGTGGAAGTGGAGATGTACAGGATAAAGTCCCTATCAAAGTCGAGAGGGCGGATCAAGGGAGCGGATGTGAGAGCCTACTTAAGGGCATCGAAAGACTCATGAGCATAGGTATCCCATACAAATGGGATGTTATATCGGAGGATTCTAAGGAACCCATGTGCGGTGGTGGCATAGTCAGGAACGAACTGTCGAAGAAAATTAGCTTTGCCTTGGAGACTTTGTAGCTGGCGTAAGGTACGCGGAATGGGAAGTTCAAGAATGGCTTGAACTTTCAAAGGGTCAAGAGTGATACCATCCTTAGACACTATGAAGCTGAGGAGACGGTCAACGGGAACACAAAAGACGCATTTCAATAGATTGAGGCGGATATTATACTTGTGGCATCGGAGAAAGATGGTACGCAGATCGTGAAGGTGCTGCGCCCGATGCTTAGAATGCGCAGTGAGGTCGTCCAAATAGGCAAGGATAATATGAGCTAAGTCGTGAAAACAATAAGACATGGCTCGTTGAAAGGTGGCACTAGCGTTTTTAAGACCGAATGGCATGACCCGGTAAGCGAAAGTTCCCCACGGACTGATGAACGCGGTTTTAATTTGATCAGCAGGACGGATGATGATTTGGTTGTATCCGAAGAAACCATCCATAAAGGATAGAATCTCATGCCCCGCACACTCATCAATGATTTGGTCAATAAATGGTGTGGGGAAGTTGTCTTTGGGACAAGCTTTGTTCAAGTCGCAAAAGTCCGTGCAGACATGGATGGTGCCTTGTTTCTTGATGACGGGAACTGGGTTGGACACCCAAGTGGTATATTCAATGGGATAAATGAAACCCGCCTGCTTGAGCTTATCGATTTCAGCTTTGATAGCATCACATCTGGAAGGATTAATGGGTCTCAAATTTTGACAGACTGGGTTGGCATCGGGCCATGTGTCGATATGATGTTCAACAATGGTGGGATCGAGTCCGGGCATTTTGGAGTAGGACCAGGTGAAAATATCGCGGAATTCTTTGAAAAGCTTAGTGTAAGCTTCAATTTCTTCCGGGGTGCATTGGGCGCCCAAGGTGATATATTCTTCGATTCCTGGTTTGACCGAAATGTCAATTTTAATGGTAGGAGAGATATTGGCCATGTTTCCTTCTTCGAAAGCATCAGGTGCAAGGATGGGATTTTTGAACCAATCGACTGCATGAGGGATGAAGTCTTTAGTTTCCACAACATACTGGTCATGGGACTGCAGTGGGAGGAAGTATGTGCGATGGTGCATGTCATCCCATGAAAAGTCAGGGTTGGTCATGGCTTCCATAATGTCTTCATCAGACTGGAAGATTGGAAGACTGGAGGAAGGAGGATCACCTGATGACGTAGTAATGCCCGACTGGTCCTCTTGCGGAGAAGGGTTCATATGCGCAATGTCAGCAGAGCTAAGGTCTACTGGGGAGGAGGCGAGAGTGTTCGCGGGTAGGAGGTTAGGTGTATCATTTCTCGAGGAGGACGATAGATAGAAGATGGTGGTGGAAGGCTCCGTCGTGTTGACCACGGGGGGAGAAATGTGAATGGGAGTAGGAAGATCCTCTAGTCCTACCGAAGTAGAACTCGAAAAAAAGTGAGAAGGGAGCTTGTCATGCGGAGCCTTGAATTGGCGGTACGTGTCTAAGGAGGAACGATACTCGTCAAGGCGGGGACAGAGGTGGGTGAAATGGCCATGGAAATCGAACAAAGCACAAGGGTCATTTGTGCGCAAGGTTTTGAGTTTCACGATGGAATCTGGGATAGTGACGTAGACTTCGGGGATATCAGATTCGGGAAACGTCTCGTTGACCAGGATCTTGAGGTGCGGCAATTCAGGACATGTATGGGTGGCGTGACCGACAATATTGCACAAAGCGCACTGGATAGCGTGCTTTGGTGGTCAAGGAGGGGTAAGGTTCGGCGAGGCGGCTTGGTCCTGATTGGTTGCCCCCTTGCGAGCTTTGCCTTTCTTTCCTGGAGTTGTCACCACAGGGGTAGGGTCCTGGGGAGGTGTGGGGGGCATGGTGGCAACGGAGGAAGCGAGGGGGACCGGTTGAACCGGTGTCAAAGCAAGATAGGGTTTGGGGTGACTAGGAGGGGTAGCAGCTGGAGGGTCAAGGTACCAGACGGGTATACCCAGGGTCAGGTTAGGGAGAGAGAGGGTGGCCATGACGGTGACAGAATAGACTCTGGGAGGGGGAGCCAGGAAAGGTATCTGACCAGTGGGGTAATGACCAGGAGGGACGGCTCCGAGATGGTTAAGGCCTGGGGGAACCGATCCAGGGGGATAAAGAGGTTTAGGGATACCAGCTGTAGGAGAAGGGCCAGAAGGAGGAGGTCCGGATGGCGGAGATGAAGGGCTAGGAGCGAGTTGCGGTGGGCAAGGTTGCGTTTGAGGTTGCTAACTATCCGAGGCGGGTCAATTAAGGGCAGCCCGAGACGATTGCATCATGCAAACATTCGATAAGCTGGGATCAGAGATAGGAGGAGGAGGGAGACTAGGAAAAGTTCCAAGCAAAGAGGAGTCTTTATAGACGCCAGGAGAGACACTGGTCAAGGAATCGACGGTTTGCTTGTTGGCTACAGAAGAGATGGTCGTCTCAGGTGAGGTCTGAGATTTTGGCTCATGATATGTCAACTGGTCAATGGTGACTATCTTTCCATTATGGGGAAAAGACATCTTGCGGAAAATCGCGGATGGGACAGCAGACATATCATAGGTGTAGCTTCGCCCCAATAAAATGTTGTAGTCTAGCGGGGTGTCGATGACACAGCGTAAATAAATAGTTTTGCGGCAAGGGTGATAGAGGAAAATAACGAAAAAGGCACAAATAATTCTAGGTGTGGCCATCCCACGCTCGAAGGGCAGTGACAGAAGAGCCTTCGTGGAGATCAGGAGATTAACACCATGGAAGCAAACATCACCACAGTGTTTTGCCCCCTCATCAATTATACACCGAGAAACGTTGGCATTCCGGATTTTGACTGGGATTTGGAAGGCGACGGAAGCAGGAAGAGGAGGATGTTCTGATTGATGAGCGTCGAAAACAATCATTTGGTCATCGACAGGATCTACAGTGCCCACGGCAGATATCAGAGCCTTCTTTTGGGAAGGGCACGACTGGAGGAGTTCTAATGTGGAAATGGCAGCAGGAGACTGCGCCAAATCATCTACTATGCTATACGAATGAGCAGCTCGACCAGAAGCAGCATTTCGACGTAATGGTCCCTTAGGAATCTTGGTGTGAACCTCAACTTTGGGTTGAGGGATATGTAAGGGGCCATTGGATGTCGAAAGAGGCTCTGTAGAACCTGAAGAAGGGGACTCGGGGGCAGAATGAGCGGAAGGCTTAGGGTACTATTGAGACCGAGTTTGAAGGTGAAGGTCGACGGTTAGGGATGGATCAGAGTTCATCATGAGGATTTGGTAATCGGAGGAGCCATAAGGGGAAGGTTGAGTGGTGACCCGTCCGTCAGGTGGTTGGGCAGCCACGAATCCTTGCTAAGGGAAAGGATCAGTAAACACAGCCAGTTGGGTAGTGGCCACATTAGGGGGAGCATGAGGGGAGGCATGTTGTCCTCGCAATGTGGCTTGAGACTCCCACATCTGCCGCATCTGTGGTAAGAGGGGACAATCATGGGTGTAATGACCGTAAACACCACAACACGAACAAGGCTTATTTGTGTGAAGAGGCCTATCCGGCTTGGGCTGAGTACCCTGTTGCTGGTTAGCGGTGTTAGGGTCAGTACCTTGAGGATTGGGTCCATGGGTACCAGGGGCAGATTGATTTGGATTGCCTCTCCGCCTTCTTTGAGAAGGGGGATTAGTCGCGCCCTGTTGTGCAAATACTTGCCCTAGAGGGGGCTGTAGGTGCTGTTGTGGGGTTGGAGGAGGCAAGGGAGGTGGAAGCGCATATGCGGGAGGAGCTGGCGCACCAGGCTGTGGATAAGGGTAATGGTTAGGTTGGGCAACATTGAGGTAAGCAGGAGGTTGGGAAAAAGGATGAGGCATGCCGTATCCGGGATACATGCTACCTGGAGGGGAAAAGTGCTAGAGGTGCTGGCCCCTCCCTGAGGGAGACCATAGCCCATAGGAGGTTGAGCATACGGATGAGAAAGGGCTCCAACGATACCGTCGGCGGAATGAGATGCCCCCGGGGTGTTAACGCCTCCGGGCCTGGGGAGGTCAGGAAGGACGGTATAAACATAACCATACTGAGCGTAGATCAGGTCATATTTCAAGGCTATTTGGAGGGCGGCTTCTTCGGTTTGAGGGAAATGGGAGGCGAAATCTTTTCCAATGGGAGCTAAGAGAGTGCGAAGGAACCAGTCCATATAAACCTGATCTTCGAAGGGGGGGGATCAACATAAGTTCCGTCTTCTTCGCCATTCCTGGACATGAGTGGAAAGACGGGTCGAAGAGGTTTGCTTGAAAGAAGTCAAAAGCTCCGTACCAGTATCGTATCGGAGAGGGAGCTGGAAATAAGACAAAAAGGCTTGGGAAATGGTCGCAAAGGTGGTATGGGAAGAGGTGGCTTGGTCAACATACCATTTAGAAGCTTCGCCAGTAAGCGTGCGTTGGAACAACCGAAGAGGGATGGAATCATCGGTAATGGAATTGGAGGAACACCACATGTGTAAAGATCAGACATGGTTGGTTGGATCTTCTCCAGTAAGGCCTTCGAACTTACGGATGTCGGAGGGGAGCTTGGTTGGCGTAGCAGGCCAACCAACATCGTGGCGGATAGGGTCATTGATCAACTGATTGAAATCGGGGAGGTTGAGGCCTACGATGTACGGTAGCAAGGGTGCAGCCGAGGTAGTTCCTGTGGCGGTTCCGCTAGTAGTAGTTCCGACATTAGGGCTAGGATTACCGCTAGCATTAGGCCCTAGACCAGACATAGTGAAGGTGATAGGGGGAGAACCAGAAGTAAAAGGAGAACCCAATGAATCAGAAGAGGAGTCGGAATGCGGACTCGGAGGAGGATTGGCTCGACGACGGTGGGACGGAGCAGGTCGACCGACCGGAAACTAAGGGTGAAGGCCAAGAAGTCTCCGGGAGGCGCGCCTTGGGGGCACAATGGTGACAACACAAACATGGCACGAGGGGAAGAAGAACGACTGACAAAGGTAGGGAGGTGCAGAATCAAGTGATTACAATGTCAAAACAAGGGCAAAAAGGTGCAGTGTCAATTGATTTTAAAGTCTTTTCCTGGTGGTGTAAACCAGGCTCTTCTTCGCTTAGGGTGAGTGTGTGGTGTGCGTAAATTTTAATTTTTAGACCGTTTTCGTTTTGAGAGCAAGAGAAAAAGTGTGCTGCGTAACTGAAAATAATGTTGCAAAAACAGTATAGAATGCTGAAATAACAGAAAAATTAACAGCTACTAGTGCATCGATTGAACCCAAGAAGGCGTGTCTCTCAAAACTGATCTAAAAGAGGGAAAAAATCTAGTCAAAACACACTAAAAAGAGGCCAATAGATCTAGGGTCGAAAGGGACAGGGATCTAAAGGAGAAAGCTGCTGAAAAGAGGTGCAGATCACAGCCAAGAGACAGAGGCAAGGTGGCTGGAAAAAGGAGGAAATCAGAAAAAAACGGAAAGGACAGGGAGGGGGTCCTAAATGGTGGTCCAAACAAAACTACAAGAGGTGATTTGAAGGGAAGAAGAGCTGATTTAAAGGGATCTGAGAATGAGGTATCAGATCTGAAAAAGGGAAGGCTGAAACTCTGAAAAAACAGACACCTGAAACAGCTAAAACTCTTCCACCAAAAGTGGAGAATCTTCGAAGCCCTAGGGGGCTAGGTTCCACTTATGAGCAAAATAGATCGAGAAAAAGGAGCATATGAGCGAGAGACGGAGAAGGAGAAATATAAAACCCAGAAAAATTGTAGAAAACAGCAGAAAAAAGCATAGGTCGCAGGTTCTGACCTATTTTCCTGTTCAGGTTGCAGAAAAAGGGCTGAAAAGTGCGACCTGGAGTCCAGGTCGCAGTTTTTGGGCTGAAAAGTGTGACCTCCAACTTCAGTTGTCGCGGCGCCAAATTTGCGGAAAAGTTGTCGTCTCAGTTGCGGCTGATGTCTGTCACCTGCGCAATAGGGCCAGAAACACGCGGAAGTTAGAAATTTTAATGTTTAGGGTTTTATGGGGTGAAAAACAACATGAAAATAGGAAAAAAAAAATTTGAAAAGAAACCCTACGGTCTGAAGTAGCTGGATATGCAGGAATATGAAAAACAACAACGGTCGTAATTGAAAACCCGTGTGGATTCGCCAGTTGTTAGTATGAATCTTTTGTCGAAGTGCACGAAAAAATACCACTTTAGCTACGCATAACTTATAGCCCTAACATCAAATATGGCTACCAATATCTTCATATCTGCAGTTAGTTGATCAAGACAAGTCCTGTAAAAAACCAGATCTATGCATATAGAGACATTAAGCAGTAAAAATAAGGTTTTGCTCCATACATCCAATAAACAAGACAAGAACAATTTTTGAAAGAATTTTTTGTATTAAGGGCACCTGGGAGGAAAACAAGAAGGTGTTTCCAATTCTCCTCAATGGGATGGGTTCTTGGAAGTCCTCAGCACTTCAGATCTAGCATTTCTCTCTCTGTTTGTTGGCTTGAGACAAAGATAGTACTCAAAGGGAGCTCACACAACAAATAATGGAAAATATGACAATGATAATGGCTCAAAATCAGGCAAAGATTTTAGATCGAGTGATCTAATAGGCAACAAAAGGTGAAGAATGGTAGGAAAAACCCTCCTATTTATATGAAAATATTGGGTCATTCTAGATCTTGGTGCTGATTAAATAACATTAACCAAATCTAGATCCACCTTTTATGGAATATTTTATTATATGTTGGAGGGAAAAGGTATTTGACTTGGGTCAAATCCCTTTATTTATAAGTAATAAATAAATAAATGATTTATTTATCATTTTAAGGAAGTGGTTGGATGCTAATCAAATAAATAATGATTTATTTAATTATTTATGGGTGATTTAGTCATATTTAACAAGGAATATTATTTAAATAAGGTTTAAATAATTGTTCCTAGAAAAGAAGAAGATAAATAAAGATTTATCTAATTAATTTCTTTGTTTTGGGTTAAACATGACTAGAAAAATCAAAAAAATATAGGTTTGTTTAATATTTCCTTTTGGGGTTTCCTATTTAGACCATAAACAACCTAATAAATGTGTTTTATTAAGTTATTTTACATAGTGAAGGAAATTTTAATTAGGGTAAAATTGGTCTTACATGGTGTACTTGGGTCCATCTAATGATAGTAGGTTAGATGACCAAAAAATGGTGTAACACAAGGATTTCCTTAAAAAGTAACACAATCATCGTCTATCCAAGGCCCCGTGGAAATTACATGCTTACATTTTTCACCTAATAAAAAATAACAATTTTATAGGCTTTAAAATATTCCATCCCCGGAATGGAACTTATATCTATTTACCTTAATTATATTAATGATAAAATACTTTATGTTTGTATTTTTGTGCAAGAAGAATTTTCATGAAAAAGGTATATATAAATCTAATGTAGGGAGAAGCTTGGTACTTTTCCCCTTAATTAGTGGGAATTATTTATTGTCCCCTAAAATGGATATCATTTTCTCCTTTCATAAATTATTCAGGGATTGGAAGTTATATTTTTATGTGAATAATACATCAAGTATGAATTTGAATTTCCATGTTATTTGTAATGCCCCCACCCACCTCCTTAGAGATTCCAAGTTGAGTGATAGTTGTTACTTATGTATAACCTAACCTTGATACTTTGTCATGGAAATGGGGTCACAAGACGCCTCATTTTTCGAATTCTTTAAACTAAAAACCAATAACATCATCGGCCTGGCTCGTCGGGAGATTTCTAGAGATTTAAATTTTGTCAAAATCTAACACCTAGATCAACATTTATGTCGATTTAAAATTTTCCCAATAAACCCTCTCCATGTAAATAAGTAAATGCCACATGCCACTCATGTGGCACTCACGTAGTTCCCACTAGGAAGCCCCACCTCACTAAGGTGGTCTGTGTCACCACCTTTCCACGTGTCACATCATAAGTGGGAGTGGAAAATGCCACATCACCCTCGAAATAGGGGTCGGGTGCAACTGACCCTAACCTCCTCCATGTGTTTTGTATTCATTCCCCATTATAATGGAATTCAACCCTCAAGCCTTTTGTTACACAACAATGCTACACACAACACCAACATCGAACCTCTGGGTCATTTGGATCTAGCCCAAAATGGTATGTCATGGCTTTCCATCATGGTGCATACCACATAAAGTTTCGTGGGGCCCACTAAAATAGCCTCAAATCAGTTATTTGGGACTTCAATCCCTAAGTATCAATACTTTTTCCAAACACCCTGAACTTACATAGGGCTCCAAACAAGTTTGGGGCTTCAACTATACTAGGCCCCACCTAGTATTTAGGCTATCAGGTGCTCAAAATTACTCCACTTTTTCCTAGCCCCAAACCCCCAAAAAATCCTAGAACCTAAACTCTACTGGGCCCCACCTCAATCCATTCAGGCCATCCATCGAGACTACAAAGAAAACCGACCATAACTCCCAAGCTAGGCAAGGTGGACCTATTGGGTTTGGAGCCTGATTATCATCATGATTTAGAGGTCTTTGTTTTAGCCGGATGTATACCATAGGAAGACGCGTCTGACCCTCACATCTTCGCGGGGGGGGGGTGCCTCGTCGTGGAATTCTGATTGGGGGGTCCAGGGGCCAGCAATCCCCTGACAGGGGTTTGGGAGTAGCGTCCCAAAATCTAAATATAGATATAAATTTCCTTGTAAAATATTGTAATTTCGTAGTCAATATAATTCTTTCATTAGGCATATGATATGATGGTAGAAGTTATGTTTAATTTAGTGCCTTTTTCCCTAGAAGGAAACCCCTCGGTTCATATGAGGGAATTGTATTGCGGTTGTGCATAGAGTGTATTATGAACAAGAAAGTGAAAGGGGGAATATGTGAGAGAGTAGAGGATATTATAACATATCTGTTGTAGGTTGTGTCTCTACATTTTGTTAGATAATATAAAGGAAGGACTGGCTATTTCTCTGTGGACCTAGCCCAAGTTGGCTGAACCACATATGTCTGTGTCTATCTTGTTTTATATGTTTTCAGTGTTTGTATTTCCGCATTTTTATGTGTTCCATTCCTATGTAATATATAATTTTCTAACAAATTGTATCAGAGCTAAAGGTATATTTGGCTAATAAACTCACAGGAAAGAAGGGTTTCTAGTTCGAGTGGGAGCAATGGCGGAAGATGGAAGGTTTAGGGTCGAGAAATTTAATGGCCAAAACTACCCACTATGGAAGATGTAGATGGAAGATTATCCATATTAGAAAGAGTTGTACCTACCATTGAGTATAAAAACAAAGAGTCTGTGAATTATCATAGACACAGAATGGGAGATTCTCGATAGAAAGGAACTTGGAACAATACGGTTGTGCCTCGCGGTATCAGTAGCCTTCAATATTTCGAAGGAAACGACAACATAGGGTTTAATGATGGAATTGGTGAAACTATATTAAAATCCCTTGGACTCAAATATGATATTTCTTAGGAAGCATTTACCTAGTATGAAAATGTCAGAAGCTGGATCTGTTTCTGACCATTTGAATGAGTTTAATATGGTTACCAGTCAGTTAAGTTCTATAGGGATTAACTTTGGTGATGACGTTAGCGATTTGTTATTTCTATGCTCATTACTAGAAAGTTGGAATGGTTTATTTATGGCCATTATTAACTCTATATTTGGATCTATTACTTTAAAGTTTTATGTTGTTGTCGGTGCCATCCTTAGCAAGGAAATGCGATGAAAAATCTCTGGTGAGACATTAGGTATTGCTTTTAGTACAGAGACTATGGGAATAAAAATGGAAATAGGAAAGAGCCTAGGATATCATAATAATTAAAGAAAAGGTATTTCCAAGTTCAGATTGGGGATAGTGTGTTGTAAATTTGGGAAGAAAGGACAACTGAAGAAAGATTGTAAGTCTTGGAAGGGAAAATAAGGAGACACACAACAAGAAAACAATCATGAAGCGGATGTGATAGGTGATGTGTTGAAATATGCTTTTATTATTTCTTTTGAAAATTTTATTGATGCCTAGGTGGTATATTGAGGGGCCTCATTCCATGGCACACCTGATAAGAAACATTTTCATGACTATGTTCAGGAGATTTTGGACAAGTTCATCTGAGTGATGATAAACCCTGTAAAATCATTGGAATGGGTATAGTTCTTGTAAAACAGTAGAATGGAAACCAATTTTTATTAAAGGAGGTAAGGCATGTTCCATATCTAAAGAAAAATATGATTTCAATAGGGAAGTTAGGTGGTGAAGGTTGCGTGACAAATTTTTCAACTAAAACCTGGAAGGTCACTAAGGGAGTCGTGGTAATAGAAAAAGGAGAAAAGGTTGGTACATTGTATTTATTCAATGGTATTTCTAATTTTGTTAATGATTTAAAATCCAAAAGAGCATTTGCAAAATTATAGCATTATAGGCTCGGACACATGAGTGAGAAGGGGATGAAGATTCCTCACTCAATAAATTTGTTTCCAGGTTTGAATAATATTGATTTGGATTTCTATGAGAATTGTGTGTATGGAAAATAGGAGAGAGTCATATTTCTTAGTTTTGGGAAAGAAAAGAAGAGCGAAAAATTAGAGCTTGTGCATACATATGTATGGGTACCTACTCAGGTATCATATCTTGATGGATCTTGTTATTATGTTACCTTTATTGATGATGCAACCAGAAATTAAAAATTAAAAAATTAAAAAAAATAAAAAAATAAAATAAAAAAGGGATTTATTATATTAGGAATAAATCTGATGTATTTTATACTTTCAAGAAATGGAAAGCTTTGGTTGAGGTTGAGACATAAAATAAGTTGAAGTATCTTAGATCAAATAATGGATGTGAATATTGCAGCAAAGAGTTTTATTTGTATTGTTCAGAGCATGGAATTCACAGAGAGAAGACAATTCTAGGAACACCACATGAAAATGGTGTGTCAGAAAGGATGAACAAGACAATCATGGAGCGTGCAAGGTGCATGAGATTGCAAGCATGATTTCCTTTACAATTTTTGGTAGATTTTGTAGATATTGTTCTTTATCTAATAAATAGATGGCCTTTAGTTTCCTTGGATGGTGGTATTCTAGAGGAGGCATGGGCAGGTAAAAAGGTAAACTACTATTTTTTAAATCCTTTTGGTTGTGAGACCTTTGTCAATATTAATAAATAAAATAGAACAAATCTTGAGGAAAAATAAAGGAAATGTACCTTTATTAGATATGTTGTTAATTATTTTGGTTATCGCTTATATGATTATGAAAATCACAAAATAATTAGGAGAACAGAGGCCATATTCAATGAAAAGGTCTTGTATAAGGATCAGATGCAGGAAAAGAAATAGCATAAAGAAAACAGAGAATACATAGTGCCTGATGAGATTATAGAAAAAGTAAAGGTGCATGAAAACAATAATAATCAACAACCACAAAAACAATAACTACCACAATAGCAATAGGAGCCTAAACACGTGAAAGTGGTGTCAGAAGATCTACCAGGATAAGTAGACACCCTGAATGATACTCTTCTTCATTATATTATGTATTGTTGATTGATTCTGGTGAGCCAGAATGTTATGAATAATCAATGCAGGTGTTAGCACTGGAAAATCGTAGAATCAAAGACGACATTACTTAATGTTAGGCAAAAGGATTTACAGGGCTAAGAGACATTAGAAAATCTGGAAAGTATTTAAAAATCTCTAAGTTCTAAGGAAAAATCAAATTTGAGCAAGTCATAAATGCTTTTGCGCACAAAATCCTTCGACAAGAGCGCCTTTGCGTGCCTTTTGACCCGAAAAGTGCACAATCCTGGGAGTGGCATAAGTCACTTTCTGGGACCAAAAGAAGCACACTCCAGGACATTGATTCCACACTTGAAGCCACCTAAGGACAGCCACCAAAGCCTCCTTAGGACATCAAGGGAGCACACAATGGAATCATCCCCCTCTCTTGGGTCACCATCCACAATGTACCAAGAGAGGGAAGGAGGATTTTAATTATCCTATAAAGGGCCACCAAGAGATGAACAACTTGAGAGCACATTGTTATGCTGGCCAGAATTTCCCCAAGCAATACTAGCAATGTGTGATCAGGAGCTGAGATTGAGGGGATGCAATTGTTGGTCATCCAAAAACTTTAGTCCACCATAGTAGAGGGAGGGAGACTTTGCACCGAGGTAAGCTTGGAAGTAAAGACATCCTTGCATCTAGACTTAGAACCCCAAGTTCTAAGGGCCCCTTGGTAAGTCGGTTAAAGTTTCATCCTCATTTCCTACCAACACTCAATAAGAGGGGACATAAGCACTGCCATTTGGATCATTGTAGTTGTTTGACTCTATTTAGAGCTTTTGTTTTATTATTTTAATTTTAGTTTATTTTTTATATGCATGCTATTTCTATATCTAGTATGTTTATGTTCTAGCATGTTCCACTAACTTGCTTGACTCCACATCTTTTCTTCCTGTGACCAATATCTTAAGAGGGTAAAACACACCCCTTAATTTGGTGTGATTTCATACATGCATGCACCAAAAAAACTAACACAGGGTTGGCGACTCCACTAATGTTTATTTCCAGGTTTATGTGGTTGCGCCTTTTTGCAGAGACCTCAGTCTGTGCTGTGGAGTTGGGTTGAAATTGCCCCCTTTTTCTCCTTCAGTCCCTAGTTCATCCCAAGTGAAAGACTAAGGAAAAATAGCTCCAAAAATTACTTTTTCAGGAATTTGCGCTCTTTTCCCTCAGATAGGCACGCCTAAGGTGCGTTTAGAGCTAACCTGCGCGCATACATCGTGCTTGTTGCAACCTTTCATTCGCAAAAGACAGAACGAGAAATTTCTCCCATATTTCTATCTTTTCTTGCTTTTAAAGTGCCTGGAAGCCCATAATACATCTTCCAGCACCTGTTGAGGTACCCCGCAGCTTGCTAAAGCTCACTCTTAGCTGCTTTTGGTAAGCTTAGTGTCAGTTTTATTTCAATTTGATTTTTGCAAAGTTCAACATATTTTAAGTAGGGGCGAAAATTAACTTGCATTCCGAAAAAACTTATGTTTTGAAAATTTAGGTACCAAAACACCTAGATAATTAGCCAAAGTAAGTGGCCCAATTCCACGCACGCTTATCTAGTCCCTTTTTTCTACTGTAAAAGTAATTAGTTTAGTTCAATTTTTGCACTAGGATTTCGGGACCAGGATTGTATTGTCGATAGAAGACAAAGTAATCTCTGCTACCTTTGCACCCTTTGGTGATCCTAGGCAAGCATATGAACACTCTTTATTCAAAACTCACCATCTACCTATAGTTGATCACATAGATTAACTAGGAAAAATAGAAAGCGGCCCATATCTGCACATGTTTTTATTTTGAACAAGGAAAAATAGAACATAGTTTAATAGGGCATTTTCAAAAGGATCATCGCATATCCACACGTTCAAAATATGTGTGTTGGCTCGAGGGGTCCTGACCCAAGTTCGGAGCTCAAGGTTTGCCAACAAACCCCTATACTACTAGCCCTTTCAACAGAGACCTGATTGCGCAGGTCAAACTGTCACTCGAAGTAGTATGGGTGGGTGCTGGAACCAGGTTTCATCATCCTGAGAAAGGATAGGTAAGGCAAGCGGAGCTGTGCTAGGCCCTATGATACCTTTTTCTGCACAGGGTCAATTAGGTCCCTATTCACATCCATGTGCACTAGATCTATAATTATATGCTTTTATGACAGTAGCACAGCATTGCATAAACAAAATAGAACAAATCTAGAAATAAAAACACACTTACACAGATCTTCGCAGCTCAAATACAGAAAATGCATAATGCAGTAATTACCAATGATTCACACAAAGATTACTCATAGATTCAGTTCTCTATCAACCTTTATTATTCATTAATTCATCAATTCCTTCTTACAATTCCCTTCCCAGTCTGCGCACACAGCAGCAGGGTCCGCACACAGCTAGACTTGGATCTCCGCACACACAACCAGCAGGAGTCCTTTCCCCCAAAACCCAAATAGATAAATTAAACTGCCATTTGCATCAATAGATCTTCATTCCCTACCTTACAATATGAAATGTTCCTCTATTTATAATAATCTAGCCTAGACTTTCCTATGGTCCGCAAACTGTGGTTTTCGGACCCCTGGTTTACCCTTTTACCCATTACAATTCTTTCAGGGCTTTGATCCACCCCAAAACCCCTGCGCTAGACTAAATCTAATCAAAATTATTCAAAATGGACCAGTTTCACAGCTCGTAGGAGACCCTGTTCCAAAAATCCCCCAACACGATCTTGTGACTTGTCCCGAGTCACTATGGTGGTGCGACCTCGATTTGTGCACGCAAGGTATCAAGAGCACTGCTGAGTGGAGGGAGTACTTCTTGAATTCGGATAGCAGCATTCTGTGCTAGATCTACCAGCTTCTAGGAGGTCGATCTTTCAGTTTCCGTGGTAACGCTTTCAAGAATCTGATTAAGTCGCTTAGTCATGCCATCAATGTCTTGTGATAGTTGGAGGGCTATGGCAGCCCAAGGCTTCAGACGTTTTTCCATGATTTGTTGTTTATGCCGGAGTTTCTCAATCTCATCCTGGAGATAATTTCTATTTTTTAATCGTGCCAACCATTGGGCAGGTACCAATGTAGGCAGCGTAGTGTTGATCTGTTCAAAGGCTTCTTCCTTTTTTCGTAAGTCCTGATTGATTTGTTGAAGGACTGGATCGCGTTGGACCCTAGTCCAAAGTTGTACGGCTAACTCTAGCAGCTTGTCACCCTGAGAAATTTTCCACGAAATAGCAGTTGTCGCGTCTGTTGGGGACTCCGTAGTTTGCAAGATTGGCAAGTACAAACGCTGCAGAGCCTACATCAAAACTACTTTAGAATCTGAGGATCTAGCCATCCTAGATTCAAAGAGGGATCTCTATATGTACGTGTTCAAAGATATGATCTTTAAGGCTTGAAATATAATTTTAGGTTAGTTATGAAGAACAAGGTTGCTTTTTTTGTTTGGTTGGGCTGGATAACATGAGGATGAAGGAAGTCTTTATGAAGGGTGAAGGTGTGAGTAGGTGAAGGAATGGTTCAGCTGATAAGATAGGCAAGGATCAGCATCAATCCATTGGGCTATGGAGCCATAATAGGATTTAATTGAACAGCAAGGTTCAAAAGTGGTCCATGGGGCAAGTCATCTATGTCAAATGATCTCTTTAAGTTGATTTTATGGAATGAAACACTAAGAAATGGAGTGAGGGAAATAAAACAATTGAGGGAACAAAGGACAACCTAAGATCAGGTAAGTACTTTGAAACTAGCCTGCTTTTGACATGTACTTAAGTAAAAACACAAAAGTAATCTAAGATCAAGTAAGTACTTTGAACCTAGCCTGCTTTTGATGTACTTTCTAAAGAAAAAATTTAAAGAAACATAGAATAGGTTAAGATCGAGTAAATACTTTTAACTTAGCCTGATTTTAGCATATTCTCAAAGGAAACATTCATGATAAACATAAAAAGCAGTTTAAGATCAGGTAAGTACTTTTAAACTAGCTTGCTTTCAACATACTCTTAAGGGAACTTTTCAAAGCAATTGTTGGAGAAGGAACTAGAGGACAAGGCTAACCATAGACTTCTCTAGCTCAATATTTAATTCGCAGACTTCTCAAGAACATTCGAAGACAACATCTCAAGTTATACTCAGGAAATATGGGCTTACCAACACTTCACTGGTTATACTCTATTGAATCATATTTAAATAAACAATTAGCAGAAAACATAAAGGATAAATATTTATTAGTGAGGTTTAGGGTACTTCAGAATTAAATCCTAATCTATGTTTGCTGTTCTTTATCAAAGAAAAGTGGACAAAATGGAAACAATAAGAAAATAACAATTTACAGTGAGAAACACATCACCATTGACATAGACCAGGATCCCATAAATTAGCTATTTGTATTTGATGTTCAAACCAGTTACAATCTTCAAGTCAAGTGGGTCTTTACAGCTTCAAACTTCTCATTTCAGATTATGTATCTTCAATTCCTAACAGAGCTACAGTAGCTTCAAAAGCTATTTACATACAACAAATATCCAAAGACCAGCCCCTAAACTGTCTTCTACAGAAGTATTTATAGAAGAATGAGGAGGTGGAGTGTAAGAAGGGATCATTCATTCAATTAATAGAGAGTAATGGTTTACTGACCTTTAGGAGGCCTAAGAGAGAAGATTTTGAATGCTTATCTCTATTTGAATCAATTTTACATTAAGTTTCATCACCTTTAGTTACTTTTGTTGACTTTGAGGATTTTGGGTAGGTTGGTAGTTAATGTTGAACTTCCTTTTCAAAATATGCCTGACTGCTTAATGAAAATGCCATCTTTTAATGAAATAAGTCCCTAGGTGGTAGTGTGAGGAGTTATAGCCTCAATGATGTGGCATTCGAAGGCTTCTTCATTGTTTTTGTGCTGATATGGTGGATTTTAAACACTATTATAGCTGTGATTCTGCTTTATGCCGTCATAGTCATCTCGGAGCCTTTAATCCTAACCTGTTGACTGTTTTTTAACCTTAACACAACATGGCTTAACTTTTTAAGTCTTCACACTTATGCACAAAACCCTTTTGATTTCGACTGTTCATTGGCTTTTTATTCATTTGATCTACCTGAGTTGTTTGTCTTTAAAACCTGTTTTAACCTTAAAACCACAGAATTTGAAGCTTTCAAGTTTCGATCTTTCACACCAAAATTTCTTCAATATTTTAATCTTCAACTTTTAGTATCTCTTCATTTATCACTATGGACCAGAGGTTCTTGGCGCGATGGAGAGTTTTAAGGGTATGACCAGTATTTACATAGCACAGTCCAAACCCTTGGATGAAACCAGACAACCTTCTTCCTTCATGATTTATCTTCCAAACATGGAAGACTTTGGCACTATCTTTTTGCGAGTTCTGGACAGGGTTTCCGCTCCAAAAACTATGGTAAAAGACTGCAGCAAACCACAAAAATTGTTATAAAAAAATTGCGATGGAAGGGTTTGATTTCTTAGGAGGCTGACGGAGCAGAGGAGCGATGCAGAGGGGGGTGATTATGCAGGCGGAGGAGGCTTATAGAGGAAAATAGGCGAAAATATAGTTCAAACAATATTTGGTGCGAATTGGAAAAAAGTGGTTTTCAAAATACCATGGGTGGTTATCACGCGACCCTCGGGCAGTAAGTGGTTTTTCCTGGAGGGAATGCAATTCCATTGATTTCTCGCCACATGGATTTATCGATATCACTGGTATCGCATGAATTTGGAGTTTTAAAATCCGGATGCAAAAATTGTGCGATATGAAATACATACCGTCGGATGAGGGGGAGGAGATCTGACAGTGCGGGTTGGGTGCGATGAACAAGTTGCACGGTGGGAGTTTGAAGTGGGGGATAGGTGTCGGGTCGTGATAGGAAGGGTATTTTGCATAGTGGATGGTAGGACCTGGCAGAGTTGGGTTGTCACGATTAATGAAGATCGTCAGATCTTATAAGATCGATGGAGAGGATTCATTCACAAGGGTGAATGGATGGTAGGATTTGGGCGGAAGAAGGATAGGGGAAGGGGCACGATAGCCATTAGATCTTATGGATCTACGGTGTATATCTTAGTGGGGTGTTTTTATCGGAGTGGCCAGAATACAAAGAAAAAGGCATGTTTTTCATGGAACTACAGATGCGATAGGGGCTTTAGCACAGGTGCTAGGTGATGGTCACGTGGAGGGATAAGGTGGCTAGGGGCTGAGGAGGGGGGATCTTATAGCATCAGAACTTCGCTGCGGAGGGGAAAAGAAAAGGGGAAAGGAAAATTTGATGGAGCGATGCGATGGGGGCCGAGGTTAGGCCTGGGACATGGTCCTATATAGAAATATATGACCAAGGGCAGAGAGATAAGGGCTTATTGCATCGGGGGAGAAATTGTGAAGAAAGCGGGATTATAACAAGAAAAGGCCGATGCGATGAAGGGGATAAATGTTTTTTGGAACCCGGTTGCAGGGCTAGGCTATATGGTGGAGGGGCCGAGGCTCAAACCCAAAAAGGGGCTTAAGGCCTGTGAGTTTAACAAAAGGAAAAATAGGTGGGTTTTTGTGTTTTCAATGGATTTTCTTGGGGTTTTTCCAGTTCCGATAGAGGGAAAGGAAGGATCTTTAACCATAAACAAGGAGTTCTATGGTTTGAAGGGATTTTTTGAAGGTTTTTTGAGGGGAAGGGAGGGAAAATGATAAAGATAAAAGGAGCTTTTTCAGAGGAAAATGGAGGGTAAAAAGGACCAAAATGAGTGAATGAAATGATGAGAAGGGGTTGTTTAGGGAACAATTTTGAAGGGAACAACAGATTTTTGGTTGGATTTTTTGGAGGGCACAACAGTGAAGACTACTTGCTGAGTTTAAGTAGCATAAGAAGACTTCAAGAATGAGCAGTTTTTCATGAAAACAATCTCTTGAAAGCTTAGGACTTATTTTTAGCCATCATTTGCTCTAAAAAAATTTACTGATGGCTAACAGTGGCTCCACTTGGGGATGGCAGCTCCTTGGAGGTGTCAGGAATCTTCAGAATTTGATCTCTGGGATGTAGACCTATGCCTTTATCCATTGACAACCTCTTCTTCTTTGATCATGCAACTTTGAAAAATGATCAGTATTTATATCAAACAGAGTTATTTCCCAAACAACTACCTACACAGCTTACTTCCTAACATTTTTTCTTTAGCAGGTGCATTTGGACTTGCAGACCTTGAACATCAACATTTTATTCTTTTTGAAAATAGGAAAAACTAATCTAAGTCTACCCTTATTTCTTCCATGAGTTCATATTAGATTTTTTAACTCATAAATTCTCTACCTAAGCTACTATCTGCTAGGATTAGACTGTCTGGCAAATTTTATTCTCTATCTTATAAAAAAAAATTTGAAAACATAGCCAAACCAGGTTTAAGTAGTCTGATTTGTTGTGGTGTCTATGGCTATATGTACAAGCTACATATAGACCTCATTAGCAGAAATTTAAAACAAAACTTGAAGGTTTAAGATTTGAAAATTATAAACATCTTTCATTCCTTCCTTCAGCTCTGGATTTGATCTTTTTGAGATGTTCTTTCCTTTTTCTTCTTGGTTCATATTTTGAGCAGATTAGAACCAATTCTTCATCAATCTTCTAGGTTCGGGATTTTAGCTTGTTTGAACCATTTTTTTTCTATCCTAATCTAATATACTAATAAACCAAGATTGAATAGTTTGGCAAATCTTCTTCACTATCCTATTAGCAGACAATTGAAATCTATCTTAGTCATGATTAGGCTGTATGACTAAAATAGCAATGTTGTTTTTGGTAGTGGCATTTAAGCTTGCACTCTTTCATATTTTATTTTCTTTTTGGTATGGGGCTGTACCTTTCTTGTTTTATTTCTGCCCTCTTTTTCTTTTTATATTGTTTTTGTCTTTTCTCTTCTTCAATTTCAAGAGAAATTCTATATACAATAAAACAAAAAGCTCTAAAATTTAAAACAAATCAGCTAACAGAAATAATGTTTGAGCATCCTACCATTGACAGGACCTCGAAAGTATTCAGCTCCATCTAATTCTTGCAGAAAAAATGCATTGTTTACAATAGCAGATTGGATAAGATAAGGGCCCTGCCATAAGTTATCAAATTTTCCATGTTTTCCCTTATCTTCTCTTCTTGAATCCCATTTTAAAACTTTATCACCAATCTTGAAATCACTTGCCTTGGGTCTTCTGTCAAACAACTTCTTAATGTTTTCTTGTAATTGTTGTGCTCTAATGTAGAACTCCTCCCTGGTTTGTTGTATATGTATTGTCTGGTTTATCCTTCTTGTTACATCATCATCTTCAGACTGTACTTCTTGGATCATATTCATGACTGGTACCCCTAAACTGGTTGGGAACACTGCATTAGTTCCATAAACTAGCTGGTAGGGAGACATTCCAATTGAATTTTTCACTGTCAACCTGTCTGCCCATAAAGCATGTACTAGCTTATTGTGTCATGATTTCTTGTTATCTTCCAGCAACTTCTTGATAATGTTTACCAGACTTTTATTTTATGATTCTGCAAGCCCATTACCTTGATGGTAATAAGCCATGGAATGACCCAATATAATCTGATACCTGTGACAGAATTATACCATATTTTTAGACCCAAATGCAGCAGCATTATCAGTTATGATCTTTCTAGGACAGCCAAATCTGGAAAGTATATTTTTTTCAAGGAATGAGATGATGACTGAGTCTATGGCATTCCTAGAGGGGATGGCTTCTATCCACTTGGTAAAATAGTCAGTTACTGTGAGGATCCATATATGTTGGGAAGATGAGGGAGGATGGATTTCCCCAATGAAGTCTAGACCCCACTGTTGAAAAGGAGCTTCAACAGTGATTGGTTGCAGAGGTAAGGGAAGCAAATTTCTTTTGCCTTCAAATATTTGGAATTTGTGATAGGCAATAATCATTTTATGGACATCTTGAAAGAGGGTGGGCCAGTAATAACCAACTCTAAGGATTTTATTAGAAGTTGATTTCCAGTAGAGGTGGCCTCCACATTTTCCTTCATGAAACTCATGCTTGATCTTATCTGCATCATTCTCAGGTAAACATTTAAGCAATAATCCACTATAATTTTTCCAATATAAACATTTATTCAAAATGCAGTAATTTACAGCTTTTAACTTTAAAAATATTACCTTTGTTTTAGAAAAACTAGGAGGGGCATTGAGATTGAGAAAAACATACAAAATATCAACATACCAAGATAAATTCAGAAAAATTATCTTCAATAATTGAAGTTAAAAACTCCTCCGGTTCATCTAATGCATTAAACATGTTTATATAAAGAGCTTGGAAGTTAGATTCAGCCATCAGTTTTGCTAGTCCTTGACCCTTTATGAGTTTATTGGGTTTGATTTCTAATTCATACTCTAAAATTACAACAATCCACTTTCCTCTTTTGCCATTTAGATCTTGGGTCATAATTTCTTTCACCACTGAATGAGGCACAAATGCTATGATGTGGGAATGTAAAATATAAACTCTGAATTCCTTTAAGGATTTGACTAAGGCAAAGGCTTGTGTTTCCATTATGTTATACCTCCGAGGTGCATCTCTTAATGCCTTGCTGAAAAATGCAATGGGCTGCTCTTGTCCATTCAAATTCTTCTGTAATAGGACAACAACTACTGTGTGTTTTGATGCAAATGAAAAAATGAATAAATCTTTGGAGAAATTAGGACTGATAAGAACTGGTGTTTTGGTGAGTGCTTATTTTACCAGTTCAAATGACTTCTTTTCTTCTAAGGTCCATTTAAGTCCTTCCTTTTTAATCATGTTTGTTATGTTTCTAAGGAGTTCAACTAGATTGGGTATGAACCCTCTCAATAAATTAATCTTTCCAATGAAAGATTGAAGTTCCTTGACGTTTCTAGGATGGATGATTTGAAATATGCCATCAATCCTCTTTGGGTCTATCCTTATTCCTTCTTCTGATTTAATATGCCCAAGAAGTTTTCCTTCTTGGAAACCAAATAGTGTTTTCTTTGGATTCAAGGACAGTCCAAATTTTCTGCACTTTTCAAAGACATTTCTCAAGTGTATAAGGTGTTCTTCATCTGTTCTAGAATAAACAGTTATATCATCAAGGTAAATCACAATGAAGTAACCTATTTCTTCTGAAAATGTAATGTCCATGGCTCTTTGAAATGTGGCACCAACATTCATCAAACCAAAAGGAATTTTCAAATACATGAAAGTACCCCAAGGTGTAGTAAAGGTTGTTTTAAGTTGATCATCATGATGTACCAATATTTGATTGTAACCTAAGAAGCCATCTAGCAAAGAAATTCTTCTAGAACCAACTACCCTTTGTAGAATATGATCCATCTTGGGTAAGGGATAATTGTCCTTTAATGAGGCTTTGTTCAAGTTTCTAAAATCAATGCAAAGACTTATCTCTCATGTTTTCTTCCTAACTGATACAAGATTAGGCACCCACTTTGAGTATCTAACAGGGACTATAATTCCAGCATCATACATTTTTCGAATTTCTTTATCTACCAGGGGTAATTGAACAGGGTTGATTCTGCGCAATTTTTGTTTAAAAGGTTTTTGGTTTTCTCTGAGGGGTATCTTATGCTGAATTATTTCTGTATCATATGATTTCAGATCTTCATAACTCCATGCAAAAACATCAGAAAATTCTTTAAACAGCTCAATATATTTCAGTTTGATATGAGCTGGCAGTGTTTTAGATAGTTTGATTATTTTGGGCTTTTCCTTACTACCTATGTTGCATTCTTCCACTTTAGATTCTATAGGTTCCAGTTTTGGCTTCTTGGCCACATCATTCAAATCAAATAGTTCTTCTAAGGGGACCAACCCTTTTGGCAAGCTTTGGTCTTTAGATTGCAGCACTTCCAGGTCTTCATTTTCCAAATCTGTGCTATTTTCTGTCATATGTTGGAATTCATTTGTTAACATATTTACTTCTGCAATCTCAGGAGACTTTTCTTCTCTAGTAAGTGGGTTTTCTTCAGCAGGACAGTCTTCATCAAAATATGAATCTAAGTGTGTTGTTTCAAATTCATTTTTGGACTGTAGGAAGTCTTCTATTTGTTTATCTCCTTCAAAAACTTGCCAATATTTTTCATTATCTGGGATAACTGGTCTAAATTTGACTTGGGTGGCGCATTGCTTAGTTTCATAAGATGTAAGACAAGTTCTACCAGCCAAGGCTAAACCATTGGCAAGGACATTTTGGTTTCTTGGGACAAAGATAAGTTGGAATTCATCGAATTTTTTTAACAAGTCCATGGCATCATCTCTATAGGCTCTAAGTCTGGGATGTTTGGAACTATATTCCCCATTTACTTTCCTGATAATCAACTCAGAATATCCATAAACTTTTATCCTTTTGGCCCCTAATTTTTTCAATAAATGCAGGCCTAAAAGGAGAGATTCATACTCAGCTATGTTGTTTGTACATTGAAAATTTAATCTATAGGAATTCCCCTCAGCATGATTGTTTTCAGTGTTGTCTATCCATATGCCTGCTCTTGCATCATTTTTAGTGCAAGACCCATCAAAATTCATGTTCCAAAGAGAATTGTTTTCAGATTTGTGATTTATTTCATGGTTGTCCTCTCTGTTTTCTTCATCTTTCTGTTCTATACAAGGGTCTGCATTACATTTTTCTGTGTTTAGTTCCTCAAAATTTTCAATGTTTTGAGGTTTAACTCCTTGATTCTAATGATCTGCATCATACTTATGACTATTATGGACCTAAAGACCTTTACTCTGTTTGCTATAAATTTCTGAATAAGAAAACTGTTTTTTAATTTCCTTTTTGTTCTCCTCTTTATCAATGGCTGTAGCTATGTTTGTAAGTGAAGTGATCACAACATTTGATGTTTTTTCACTGATTAGCTCTTGCTCTTTTGGAATATCATCATTAAAAAGAATGAAAGAGTCAAGGTTAGTGTGGATGGAATAGAGAGGAGAATTCTCTGGTCTTTCTTGGTTACTCACCATACATTTCATGTGTGTTTCCCTATAGAGTCTTTTTGGTTGACTGAAAACAGGAATGGTGGCATAAGTCATATCCATCTGCATTGTGCCTTGTAACTTAGCACCCCATGATCTAGAAAGGATCATGCCATATTTGCGGGGTATATCAGCCACTACAATGTCCATTACTAAATTCTTGGCTGGTATTTGGGCTAAGTTAACACACAGATCCTTTATTAATCCTAGGCATCTCACCTTGCTTGAATCAAAGGAATATAAATCTTCGTAGGGTCTAGTTACCTCTAAGCCTAATCTTTCCATAATGAACTTGGGCATGAGGTTGTGTGATGCTCCTGAATCAAGCATGGAATTGTACAAAATATTATCATGGATGTTTAAGTTGATGTAGAATGGAGGGGTAGTTCCTTCTTGAAAATTTCCTTCAATTTTTGGTCCAAAAATGAGCTCTGGGGTATCATCGTTTAAGTTAACTATGTCATGAGCATCTTCTATGTTTAAAGCCTTCAAAATATGACCTCTATATAAATTTTGAGTGACTAATTCAGTGAGTGGAACAAAGATTTTGATTTTGGATATTTCATTCTCTAGGCTGAAGGGAATCTGGATTTTCAAAGTGTTTGATTCTGCCTTGTTAGTCACACCTTGTTCAGCAAAATCAGCTTGTTGATTTTTAGTATTTATAGCAGTTAGAATAGTTTTTTCAGGAGCATTAGCTAAAGTGCTAGTGCTACTGGGGTTAACACTTTGTTTTCCATTGGCTTGGGTGTTTTTCCCTTTGTTTGAATCAGAATTTACAACCACTGTTTTGTGAATTTCAACTGTCTTTTTGGGTTTATTTTCAGGGCTGTTTTTGGCAGATTTATCAGAGGTTTTGTTCTTGGGAGTTCCTTGATTCCTTTTTCTTCTGAGGTCATATCGTATAGGTGATCCTATGATGGAATATTCTAAGTATTGTTCATAATAATCAGTCTGTGGTCTTCTCTCATCATAAGGTGTATATAGACCTTGTTTTCTTTCATGGAGGAAATCAGAATCCTCATTGTTTACTCCCAACATGTTCATGTTGTCATCCTCTATTTGTTCAATTATTTCTTCATCCTCATTTACATAATTTTCTTGAAAAGGAGGTCTGATCTGTTGATAATCTTCTCTTTGTCTGTTTTGAGGTTGATTTCTCTTAAAGTTCTGATTTTGATTTTGAGATTGATTTCTGTTTTGGGGAGCTGATTGATTTTCCCTGGATTGTGCTCTCTCAAGTATGCTCATCTTCTTCATCATTTCCTCCATCATTCTTTCCATTTTTGAGCTAGATGTGGAGGGTGCAGTTTCCTCATTAAATGATACTTTCTTTTCATTCCTCATCCTAGCTCTTTTTTCAATCAGATTAACATCCACAGCAAGAGCTCATTTATGCATGTCTTCAAAAGTTAAGGGATCTCTTTATCTTAGCTGATAGGCCATTTTAGGATCAAATCCTTCAGGAAATTTGGCCAAAGCTGAGCCTTGATTAGGTTTCAAGTCTGGAGGTAGTGCATTATAAACACTATTGAACCTAGTGCAATAATTTTGAACACATTCCCCAATGTTTCTTTTGAGGTTGTTGTAGTTTGAAAGTATTTGGAGAAGGTTTTTCCTGATTTTCCATTTGTTTAGGAATGACTGATGGAGATCTTGGAGGTCATTAATACTATTAGGGGTTAAGCTTTTGAACCATTTTCTTGCTTCTCCCCCTAAAATTTGAGAAAACAATCTGAGTTTGACAGTTTCATCATCTATCTCATTTCTATCAAAATAGTCATTCATCTTGTCCACATGTTGTGAAGTAGTAGTAACACCACTGGCATCATATAATGGAATCTTGGACTGATAGTCCTGTGGTAGATTGACTAAAGGTAAAGGAAGGACTAAGGGAGCATACCATGTTGCCATGATAGGAGGTTGTGGAAAAAATGGGGGGTTTACAGGTGGAGGATGTAAGATAGGGGTGGTTGGTGAAATGGAGTGGTTTTAACAGTGGGTGTATGGAAAACAGAAGTGGATGGACCAGCAAGAGACTGTTGAGAAGATCTTGGATGAGAGAAACCAAAATTATACGGGAAATGTAAATCAGGTGGGGTGGTTTCTCTACTGAAAATTTTCTGACCACTATGTTGGGGTGAGTGTGAAGGCTCAAAGTCTATCTGATCAATATCATCAAGTGACCTAGTTCTGAATGGGTCTCTTAAGTCAACTTGTGAATCTTGTAGAGCTACAAGGTTTTTGGGAACATAATTAGCTCTATGGACTGGTCTGAAAACAGTTGAAGTTTTAATCTTAGGATACTTCCCAAGTATGCTTTCTGGATTATCAACTATCTCAGAAGGATTTGGGTCAGGATAGGCTCTAGTATGAATTTTTTTAGAAGCCACTGTGTGTTTTTTTCTTTTTTTTTAGACCCAATAATAAGAAAAGTTCAACCAAATCAGCAATCTCAAAAACTAAGTCATAATGTTGCAGATGCATTGACGAAGTCTGTGAGCACTCAGAAGTTATCTTGGTGTAGATAAATAATGGGTATTGCATATTCGGGTTAATGACTAAGCTCTCCTGTGGCCCCTTGCAGAAATAAAACAACAAGTGGGAGAATGTTGGGTATGTGTTATATTCTTTCCACGACTAGTCATGTGCGAGGGGGTCGCAGTGGGGGCTATAGCCCCCACTGTACATTGCGGTAGGTGTAGCAGGGGGGTGCATCCCCCCCTGTCGGAATCTGGGAGAGTGCCCTGGGAAACAATTTTGGGCCTTATTTTCGGTGGGCAGACCCGCCCATGGTTTCGTGCATGGGTTTGCACATGGTTTTGGGGCATGATGGTTTTTGGCCTATTATCAAAAAATCATACCTTATAGGCTACCAATCAAGCTAATCTCATGTAACTATTTTAGACCAATATTTTGGTTGAGGCTTAGCCTCCTCAACCTGAGAGGGCTCTCTCAAGGGTTTATGATTTTTTGATAAATATGTAGATGGCTAAATATATATGGGGTAAAAGTAGATAAATAATATAAACTAGTTGTATATCACATTAGAAAGTGTACATTGAGCTTATGGAGTCATAATAGCTTCAGCACAATCAAAGCAATCTACCTAGCATGGAAGTCAAGGCATATCAGAGTTCAAGTTAAGGAATACACCTGTAGAATCGTGAAACACACAGTAAGTTTGTCTATAAAGGAAGTTAGAGCATCATTGATGAATTTTGAGTAACATAAGAAAATACCACTGCAATATAATATTGAAAATATGCCATCAGAACAAGAACATACAAGACTCCTCATTAATCTTGAGTTGTCTAAGTAGAAATTTTGTATTAAGCCAAAAACAATCACTTACAATAAACACAATATTTTTGCTAACAAATGTCTAACCCTTTCTATTTCAACTCCTTGATATTTTATAGATAACTTACATCATAATATAAGCTTCTCCACAGCTTGATACATCAAATTCCTATTTTTGACACCTATCCTAACCATAAAACATGATATTTATTACAAAAGCAACTGTAAACCTAATACAGAGTCCTATTACAAATAGAATTAGGACTCTTTTAACTCAACTCAAAAAAATTTCTCTAAACTTAATTACATCATTTTCCACCTATATTTCCATAAATTCAAACCCTTATGATGAGCTCCAACATGTTATGACCATAATGCTGATGATGTTGATCTCCTACAAACTAGGAAACTACTCCCCTATTTTTAGGCTTAGGATTCTTCAAGCTTTGAAGGCACTTTAATCACCATGACCTTATGACTTCGAAGTCATTTGCTGTTAGGATTTGAAATAACATGTGTTCAAAATCATCCATAGATGCCAGCTATAATCAATCATCATTAAACTTCCCAAAATAACAAAAACAGACCTGCGCTATGAAAACAACACAGTTTCATAGCACTTTTCGTAGTGTAGTCGTTTTAACCCTTTATATTCAAAATTTTGGCTTCTTCTTTTCAGATTTATCTTCATTATCAGATAGCATAGCTTCCCTAGCAATTTCAGGTCTTCATACACATATTTTCCCTTCCAAAATTTAAGAGAGAGAGTGAAAAAGCATGCTACAATAGTTTCGTAGTGCTTTTCACTGATTTTGCACTGTGTGTGCTACGAAATTGCTGTGTAAGAAGTTTTAACCAGATCTTTTTCAAAATTTGAAACAAAAAGTGCCACAACTTTAGAAAATCACTGGCTTCATCAAAACCATCAACTATTTGGACAAAAAACATAACCTTCATAAAATTTATTCCTCATTTTCCATTTTGGTTTTCTTTGAAATTGTCATTTTGTACCTCTATTCTTTATTTCATTTTGAGACTGTTTTAATTGCAGCTACAAATCCACCACTTAGCCTCTGTAATATTCCAAATTGGGAACTGCTAGCGAGGCATGACTGGAAAACTCATTTTCCAGTAATGTTTACTACAGAAATGAAAAACAGCACTTGGATCCCTTATATTAGAGTATCTAAGTCCTAGATCCAAGAGGGTGTCAGAAAGAAATCATCCTAGGTGGGTTAAACAGATCTCCCACACCTAGTTGTCTTCAGAAATGCCTCAAAGCGAGACTGCAACAACAATAAAGAATCCTTCTTATGAAATAATGCAGTTTCTGCAGAGCAGTGATAGTAAGCTCATGAAATATGTTTCAATATTATTTACAGCAGCAAATAAGTCTTACAATTCAATCCATCAAGTACATAGCTAAAAATACAAGGCATATACAGAATAAACCCCCCAAAAGAGGGCTGCAACCATATGTTTTACAGAAAGCTGCCTTAACAGCGTTATTTATATTAATTTGCACTGTTGTATGTTACATGTCAGATCTAGAGTAGATCTATGCATAAAAAGTCAAATCTATATCAGATCCATGCACTAGAAAAGCTCCTCTTTCAGATCCCCTTGGAATTTCGGTGTTTGCACCAAGCATGAGCAGTAGATCTGAGATCTAAGAAAGTAGATCTATAGAATTATTTAGGATTAATGAAGCATTCAGATTATGCAGATCAGATCTGAAAAGTACAAGTATAGATCTCCTCCAGAAGATCTCAAAATGAAGAGTGGATCCTCAACACTCCAAAACCAGCTCTCCAATTGATGCACCCAAACCCCCTGCAACACCTCCTACAGGAATAACGCAGATCTAGAGCATGAAATGAACTGTAGGGGTTAGAAAGCTGATGGCCCCATGCCAAGATCAGAAATTGAGGCTCATGCACTCCAATACACTTCCTCCAATAGAGTAGAGGCCTCCTCCATTGACAAAGAGCACCGAAATGACTTAGACATGAGAAGATCCGATCTTCATGAAAATAACGCAGTCCCTCAAGGGAGACTGTGCTACAGCTTGATTAACTGAGTTGGCCTAATGCGAAGATGCAAAAATGAAGCTCAACAATAGATGCACTCTTCCAGGAGGTTAAAAGACACACTCACTGAGAAGAGGATCCAATACAGGCTAGATCTTTGCAGATCTAGAGTTCCACTTGCTGCAGCTCACATAGACAACCCAATCCTAAGGAAAACTACACTGTAGATGCAAGATGAGGCTTGGCCAAATGTTGTATAGTGGACTAGACAAACGAGGCTCCTCCAAGAGCTGCTCAAGGAAGGAGGTGGGAGTTCCTAAATAGGAATCCCCAACAGAGGTGTGTCTCAATAGAGAAAACCTTTAGGAAATAACAACATCAGAAACCTTCTCTTGTTGTCCTCCTCCTTCTTTTATAGGATGAATTCCTTGCCAAACACTAAACCACCTCAATGAGTTAACCCCTTTCACATGTGGAGCCTCCATCTAGAACTACGTTGTGTATACATGAGGTTCATTACACCTAAACTGCGCTGTTGATTTGGTCAAGTTTGACCCAGTCTTGTGATTTAAGCTCATTCACACCTGCAAGATATTATTTACATGGCCCAGATATGTCTCTGTTTACATGGGCATTGATTTATTCATGGCTTTTAGGAGTTTTACATGTCCTCCTTCATATTTTATTCATAAACATGAAATGCAAGATAAAATAAGGCAAAATGAGATATTCCCATAGGCTTGGCCTAAATGGGACTATTACTGTCCTCCCCTCCAAAATGTTGCTTGTTCTCAAGCAACTGATAAGGTGAGTGCTGCAAGACTTCTCCTCCATTGGTGACATCATCAAAGATCAAGCTTTCTGAATAAGTTGAGTGTTCACCAATCCATCCTCCCATGACTTGTCTCTCGAAAATCATTATGATATGTTCATGATCCATCCCATAAGGTGTTAAGAATTCCATTGAAAAAAACATGGTTGAACCCCTACTCTCCATAAAATGTATAGCAAAGCATACAAAGAGAGTCTCCATCCCATGTGGTGCACACATGCCTCCTATCCTCCCTCCATACAATCCCAAAAATAAGACAAGTACATCATCCATGTATGGAAACAAAACTACAAATACTTGAACAGAAATTTGAGCATGAGGAGGTGGATCATAGTCCCATATATGGTACCAGCGCAGGGCATCCCCTACCTGCATCAGATCAAGATGTGGTAAGTGGTTTTCCCAACACTTACTTGCAGCCCATGCCATATCACTGTAGTTGGATGCGTGAGATATGTTTGGTGCCTCACGAAAGCACCCATCATGAAACAAGATCTCCCTTTGTCCACCAAGGGAGTGGCCAAGTACAGCAAGTGTTGTCGCCCATAATTTTCCATGAGATTGACAAGATAAAACTATCCTCCTTGGAGTCATGGCCTGCATAAACAAGGTGGAAGAATACATATAATCAGAATAGAAAGTACATGTATTAAGAGCATGCTCTCGACCAACAATTCTCCTCCCATCAATGAAGTGGTGCATAGATCTACTCTTTCTCTCAAGAGGAGGAAGAGAGGGCTGATGTAATTCCCCCTTAGATCCATATTGACGCTCCAACTCCACAGAATCCATTCATGCATGGAGATCCTTGGAATATTCCACTAACTGTTGGAATTCCCAATAGGGATCTAGTATGCCCCATAATGACACCGCTGATAATATGCCAACTGAAGTGCCTGCCATGTTACTGCTCCTCTCCCTCACATCCTCCATGTCCAAGGTGTATGTTTGAAGGCCATACCTCCCACTCTTCTCCTTTTTTCCATTTCCCATGCCAAAGGTATGAGATGAAAGGTTGATATTCCTTCCTTGCTGTCCTTCTTGCTCATGCACATGCTCTAGAGAAGAAGGAAGCTCTTGGGAGTTAGTCTTCCATGGAAGGCTATCATCTATCCAAGGCCTCTTTGTTTTGGCCACAACATGCATGTGAGACCACCATCTCTCTTCCAGCAAGGAAGAGTGTTCTTCAAACAAGTTTTTCTTCTGATTCAAATCTGGCCTCTTATGCTTCATGATGGTGTCATTTTCTCTCCTTGCAGCATACCTTCTCAACGCAATTTGAGAGGTGAGAATGGATAATGATGTCAAAGGAAAAATTATTTTCCTTCCTCTGTACTTACCCACACTCTCAGTGTTGTATCATGGTCTACTAGTGCTCCCTCCTTCCTTGGATCTATGAAAGGAGCATCAATGTATGAGACATCTTCCATAAAATATGATTCAAGTGGTCTCCCAGATGGTACACCACAGGATAATGATGTCTCATGGTTCATCCCCATGTAAAAAATAGATGGAAACATATCATGACTTCTTCGACTATGCAAATCCATCTCTGATTTCTGTGTGGAAGTACCATGAAACTTGGAGACCCCTCTTAATGGTGTAAGAGTGCCTTTGATTGGAGCCCTTGCCCCATTTTCAGATAGTGGATCAACTGTGTGACCCCTCCTTTGTTCTGTCTCATTGCCTTCTTTCCAAGACACATGCTGCTCATGTCCTCCATATGGAAGATCCTCTGGAATTCCTTGCAAAGGTGCAAGAATCCCCCTAAGGGAAACCATTGCCTCATCTCCCTTTGAAAATAAATCTCCTCCTGCTTGCACAGCGCTGGAGGATCTTCTTTTCTCTTTCTCTCTCTTCTCCCCATTAGTGGAGAATGCTTCATCATCAAGAAATCCTTTGCCTTGACTTCTTAGTGAGGAACGAGTCCTCAATTTTTCTCTTTTGGAAAAGAGATCTTACTGAATTGGGGCCTTTGCCTCTAGTACAAGGTGCAACAATTTTTCAACCCCTTCAACAATGTTTAGGACTGGAGTTTGCTCCATAGAATCTTCCAACTCATGCAAAGATTCAGATTTATTGGGCTTGATCTACTTCCCCCAAGAAGTCTCAAAATGTCTCTCATCAAATCTTTCCACTAGTCTCCTAGTGAATCTTTCATAAGAAGAGATGTTCCTCCTTTTAAAGGAAGAAGACTCAAACAACCACCAAGCATAAGCCCTCCCTTGAAGATGCAGCGCTGCTACTCTCAAGGATTCTTCTTCATATACTTGATGCAGCTAAAAGTATGTTCCAATATTCTTTACCCAAGACTTAGTTGAGTCTTTAGGTGATCCATAAAATGTAGGTAGAGAGAATCTACCCAAAGTGTGCTGAATGCACCCTTTTCTTCCACTGTAGATGCAGGACCTTTCTTCTTTGAGTTGACAGAACTCTAGGAAACTGATATTCTCTTTGAATCCCTCTGATTGAGATTCATATTCTTGGATACATTCACCAAGAGATCTATCCTTTGGTGTTTCCCCTCTTCCTCCTTCCTTTGACAAGAAACCAGGTGTGCTACCATGTTGTGTACCAGATTGTGTAGCTGAATTCTCACACACATCATATGAAGTAGTGGGGATATCCTCTTGTGAAAACCTCATCAAGAGATCTGTTGATATTCCATTCCTTACTCCCATGATTTCTCCCTCCATCTCATGCAAATATTGAGAAAGAAGGCTACAGTTCTCTACTCCTTTTACTCTTCCAATGGTGTAACCATTTTTCTTCTATCTTCTCCCATGATACCTCTGCTCTCTGTCATTGAGAGGTTCTCCTCCATCTAAAGACATATTGGCTCCATTAATGTACAGGCTATGCTAAATATATTTCTCTAATTGGATCTGAAATCCACAGGCTGAGCCAAGATGGCAGCTTCGATACCACTGTAATATCCAAAATTGGGAACTACTAGTGAGGCATGGCTGGAAAACACATTTTCCAGTAATGGTTGTTATAGAAATGAAAACCAACACTTGGATCCATTATATCAAAGTATCCAATTCCTATATTCAAGATGGCATCAGAGAGAAATCATCCTAAGTGGGTTAAACAGATCTCCCACACCTAGTTGTCTTCAGAAATGCCTCAAAGAGAGACTGCGGCAACAACAAAGAATATTGCTTATGAAATAATGTAATTTTTGCAAAGTAGTGATAGTAAGCTCATGAAATAGTATTTACAGTAGAAAATAAGTCGTAAAATTCAATCCATCAAGTACATAGCTGAAAATACAAGGCATAGACAAAAGAAACCCCCTCAAAAGAGAGCTGCAACAATATGTTTTACAGAAAGCTACCTTGACAGTGTTATTTATGTTAAGTTGCACTGTTGTATATTACATGTCAGATCTAGAGTAGATCTGTGCATAAAAAAGTCAGATCTATATCAGATCCATGCACTAGAAAATCTCCTCTTTCAGATCCCCTTGGAATTTCAGGGTTTGCACCATGCATGAGCAGTAGATCTGAGATCTAAGAAAGCAGATCTGCAGAATTATTCATGATTACTGAAGAATTTAGATTATGCAAATTAGATCTGAAAAGTACAAGTATAGATATCCTCCAGAATATCTCAAAATGAAGAGTGGATCCTCAACACTCCAAAACCAGCTCTCCAATTGATGCACCCAAACCCCCTGAAACACCTCCTACAGGAATAACGTAGATTTAGAGCATAAAATGCATTTTATGGGTTATACAGCTGATGGTCCAATGCCAAGATCAGAAATTGAGGCTCATGCAATCCAATACACTTCCTCCAAAAGAGTAGAGGCCTCCTGCACTGACAAAGAGAACTGAAATGACTTAGATCTGAGAAGATCTGATCTCCATGAAAATAATGCAGTCCCTCAAGGAAGACTGTGCTATAGCTTGATTAACTGAGTTGGCCTGATGCCAAGATGTAAAACTGAAGCTCAACAATAAATGCACTCTTCCAGGAGGTTAAAAGACACACTCACTGAGAAGAGGATCCAATACCGACTAGATCTTTGTAGATCTAGAGTTCCACTTGCTGCCGCTCACATAGACAACCCAATCCTAAGTAGAAATATGTTGTAGATGTAAGATGAGGCTTGGCCAAATGCCAAATAGTGGACTATACAAACAAGGCTCCTCCAAGAGCTGCTCAAGGAAGGAGGAGGGAGTTCCTAAACAAGAATCCCCAATAGAGGTGTGACTCAATAGACAAAACATTCAGAAAATAATAACATCAACAACCTTCTCTTGTTGTCCTCCTCCTTCTTTTATAGGATGAATGCCTTGTCAAATCCTAAACCACCACAATGAGTTAACCCCTTTCACATGTGGAGCCTCCATCTAGAACTGCGCTGTGTATCCATGAGGTTCATTGCACCTAGATTGCGTTGTTGATTTGGTCAAGGTTGACCCAGTCTTGTGATTTAAGCTCATTCACACCTGCAAGATATTATTTACATGGCCCAGATATGTCTCTGTTTACATGGGCATTTATTTATTCATGGTTTTTAGGAGTTTTACATGTCCTCCATATTTTATTCATAAACATGAAATGCAAGATAAAATAAGTAAAAATGAGATATTCCCATAGGCTTAGCCTAAATGGGAATATTACAGCCTCTTAAATTTCTATTACTGGTTCTCAAATGAGTGTTGATTAGTCTAGCAAATTTTTCTTCTTTAATGGCTAGAACTATCCATGTAAAAAACTGCTCTGCACTGCTTGGAATCTCTGACCTAGAAACTGCTTGTCCTTCCCAAACAACCTTCATCCTCTTGAACTCTACCTTTTCAATGTTGTGCTTTTTGGCCCTCTTTCTCATCATTTCCATCTCTTGTTTTTATAGCTTCAACCTTTCTTCCAGTAGTTGACACTCTGTCATAGATTCCTTTCCCTTCATTATCTTGCTGGTTGCATGCTCCACTATAGGTGATGAGAGATCAACCACCTCTTCAGGGACTTTGGCTACTTCAACAATTGGCTGGATATCTTCACTGCCTTCTTGGAATTTCTTTTCATGCCTGGTTAAAGGTTTCCTAGCTTGAAAAACAAAGGCTACATTCTCACCTTCAAACTCCAATTTCTTTGCTGATTTCATTTTTCTCTTTTTGTGTTCATCTACTTCAATGAAATATGCCTGCACAATGGGTGATTATTCTATATCAATTTCATGAACTATATCATCCAAGTTGCCTTTCATCATTGGGCTGTCCTCTGTCACTGAAACAATTGCTTTTCCCTTTGATGTTGTTGCTTGGCTTCTTGTCTTTCTATGGATCTCTTGCTTACTAGCCACTTGTTTTTGTTTTGTTTCTTTGACCCTTTCTACTCTCTGTTTTGCAGGTGATGGGGTTTCTGCAACAAGAACTTATTTTTTCTCTGTTCTATCTTCAACCTGTTTCCTTGGTTTCAAATTTACAAACCTCTTTGCTTTAATAACCACTGGCTGTCTCGATTCTGCTACTAGTGGTGAAGGATTCCCCTTAATCTTATGGTTTCTAGCTTGGGTTAGGGCTTCCATTTGAAATCCACTCAAAAATAAAAAGGAAGACCAATCCCTATTTATTTTCTGAAGCTCATTCAAAACCAGTAACTTTATCAAATCGTGATGAAACAGAGATGTTTCACAGCCATCAGATTTAGCTTGGACTTTGACAGCCATTTTGGCAAGGCCTCTATGCAAGTAAAATGGTAAATCTAATGATATCGTACCTGTGAAATGCAACAACAGTTTGAAATGATAAGTGTAAACTTTATGGTACCTTCCTTCACATGTGAAATATCTTTAAATATTGAATACTAGCTTTTCATAGTTGTCCTTGATACAACTTCTGGGTATTGCATTGTTCAGGTCCATGTATACATATTAAGGTTCCATAAATTCCTTGCATGGTTCCATGTCGAACATAAAACCTTTAAACCAAGATTCCTGTCCCCTTGGTATCTCTGTCACAATAGCTATGATCTCAGGTCTAATTGGCATATTTATCATTCCAATTCTGGTAGTGATTCCACTGAAATGTAAAGCGAACTCTTTGGACACCTAAGTGTGGCAACCCTGCAGCCTTTCACAAAATTTGAGACAGCCAGCTTTTCTAAAAGCCTCTATTACCATTTGATCCTCCACAATATCATTTGCATTATCAGGCTCGTATCTTAGACAATTTCTCCCTCTGTGGACCTTCTTCTCCTCTGCCATGTTTCTTGTAAAGAAAACTTGTTATCTTCTCTAAAACCTGTAAAACAACCTCTCTTGATTTGATGAAAAACCTCGCTTGATTTGATGAATAGCCTCGCTTGATAATGGTGAAAGTTTTCTTTGAATAGATCAACCAAAAACTTATCTTTACTGCTTCAGAGCTTGGACAACATACGTGAAGGTAAATGAAATAGAGATGACTCAATTAAGCAAAAAAATTGAATTAGAGATGTCACCTCATGACTAAATGATGTTTGATTGATATCCTATCATGGCTATGATGACTGTAGGACAGGTAAGTACATAAAATTTGGTAACTAACTGACTCACCATACCCATATCATATCATTCCCCAACTGAAACTGACATATCTCGACTTTCGTAGCATAAAACTCCCTTTTTGAACTAACAACGCTATGAAACTGTGGATTTCTGGCTAATTGCATAAAATTAGCCCAAAAGTTACTTAGATGACTCTTGAATGAAAAATGTGGATTTTGTGATCATGGAATGGACCTATAAAGACCTTATTTGAATTATGATTATGAACACTAAACTTCTAAAAAATATGACATACCCTTAACCATACTAAAATGACATTCAAAACTATTTAGACCATGATCAAGACAGAGTTGACATACAATGTTTTGAATTTTTTTTTTTTTTTGGGTGATAACAGTGGCTCCACTTGGGATAGTGTGCCCCTGTGGTACACTAAGAACCAGTAGTTCCAATGTTGTTATCCATTTTCTTTACCAAAACAGTAAAAAAATTGAAATCACCAAGCTTCCTCTTCAAGCTCTAATGGCCTTCACCTCGGGCTCAATCTTGCTGATTTTTCTTATTATTATTAGCAGAAAAACTTATAAAATGGAATATATACAATGAAATTAACAAACCATTAGATTTATGCAATCTAAATTATGGGATCTGGGTCGGAGCTGCGAGTTTCGAGCTCTGCTAGGGTTTCAAGCTCAGCACTGCTAGGGTTTGTCGTTCTCCCCCGGTTCTGAGCCGACTGCCTCTGTTACCCTCTGCACACTTTCTTCACTCTGCTCAGCATATGCATGGATTGGCAGGGGGCTTCCAGCCATGACGGGCCCCACGGGGGGGGGGGTGCACTGTCTTCCCCCTCAGGACCCAACCAATCTGCAACTGCAGGAACTTCCATGACAGAAACTCTGAATCAACAGATACCGGATGCACAGGACAAAAGGACATAGGAAATGCCAAAAGACACAAATGACAAGACTAAAGAAGCACAGGCTGGAACAACAAGTCAAAACGAAACCGCTACGGTGAAGTCGGCGACCTGTAAACCAATAGCTATGGAAAGACCTAAAATAGAGCTGCCAAGCCACAGAATAAATGGACGCATACAGTTTATGAAAGATCACGCGCTCATCGGAAAATTTATCGGCATTTGGCCAACAGAAAAGGTGCTGCAAAGCTGGATAATGGAAAAATGGAAACCCAAAGGAGACATCACCCTTCAGCTTGGAGCCAAGGGCTTCTTTACGGTGATCTTCATATGCATTGAAGATCGCAACAGGGTTCTCGACGGAGGACCTTACTTCCTCAACTCCGCTGGACTATATCTGAGAGATTGGGTGGAGAGGTTCAATCCAGATAATGAAGACCTCAGCTGGGCGCCGGTCTGGATTCGAATGTATTCGCTACCACTGGAGTACTGGGATGAGGAATCCCTGTAGGAAATTGGTAGCAGAATAGGGGAGTTTGTGAAAATAGCGGAGGAAACAAAGCTGAGACGATATACATCGTACGCCCGCATCTGTGTCTACATGCGTCTGGATCAAGCTCTCCCTGACTCGGTAATCATCTTTCACGATGACTATGAGTGGATACAACCCCTAGATTTCTAGCATGTACCCTTCCGTTGCCGCAGGTGCCACCTTCATGGACACGTTTTCAGAGACTGTCCACTCAATGCCTCCACAAAGAATAAGGACAGCCCAGCTACGTCTTCTCCAGATGGATTCACCAAGGTGACTAGTCGCAGAAGGTCCAATAAGAAGCCATCTTAGGGGAAAAAACCCACTTCAGCTGTCAACCCCAGACCTCCCTCAAGCAACAGCTTTGAAGTCCTAAATACCATCACGGACCTGACCCCTCTAGCAGATACCACCAATACCCCTGAAGTCAATACCACCATGCCCAGCCCTCCTCAGAACACCAAATCTATACCTCTGTCCAAAAATATACAGTTTGGACAAGTGGAAGATCCCTTCACTTCAACAGAAGGGAAAACAATGGGTATGGAAGTGGACAGCCTTCAGGACCCTCCAGAAGCAGGCAGTAGTCAAGTTCAGCTCATGGACGAAGAGCCAGAAAGCATAGATCTGGGAGGGCTTGACTTATTAGAGCTTGAGCGAGCGTGCAAAAGAAAAGAATTTGACAAGATTCAAGCACACCAGATTGAAACACTGGAAGTAATTATAGCAAGAGCCTTCCAACAGAAAGAGCTGGGGATCCAACCAGGCAGCAAATGGGATGGAAACACAATCCAGAAAGACTCCAAGAAGAGAGGTCGGAAAACAGATCTGGAGAGAACAATCACAGTGGGAAAAATCCTGGTTGATTCCGGAAGATATGCTAAATTGACAAAGTACTATAAGCCCCTCCCAAACAGTGACTCATGAAGCTCACATCATGGAATACTAGAGGACTCAACTGTCCCGAGAAACACAGGATGATAAAGAACATGGTTAAGCAGGAGAAGCCTCAGATATTCTTCATGCAAGAAACTAAGTGCAATAGCAATGCGATTGGAAACATTCTTTCCAAAGCTTGGCCTGGATGTCAATCAGTGGCGGTTGATGCATTGGGAGCTTCAGGGGGACTAGTAATAGCTTGGAACCCTCAAACTATCTCCCTTTCAGACTTCCATGCCTCTCACCATCTTATTCAAGCCACTTTTCACATCCTCGGCACCAACATCCATGGCCATCTCACAAACGTCTACTTTCCACAGGACGCAATGAGTAAATCTGCTCTTCTAAATACTATAGAAGGACTCAAACAGGATAGGATTCACCCCCTATGGATCATTGGAGGTGATTTTAATATGATAACTAAGCTAGAGGAAAAAAGGGGCGGCAGATCCAAACTGGAGCCAGAAAGCGGCTTGTTCAAAAACTTCATACAAAACCAACAGTTAATAGACTTGCAATTCTGCAATGGCTCGTTCACATGGAGTAGTCGAAGAACAGGACGACAGAACATTGCCTCCAAGCTGGACAGGTTTCTAATCTTTGACAACGCAGTTCACATAGGGGGTGATCTCTCTGCCTCTATCCTCCCCCTTCAGTGGTCTGACCATTGGCCAATATCTCTTCAATGGAAAAGGCTGGGTCAAACTGCGCGTCGCCCCTTCAGATTTGAAGCCTTCTGGCTAAATCACCACGCATTCAATGACCTCATCAACTCAACATGGAAAGGCTATATACCGCCAGAAGGGTCGCAGATGTTCAAATTCCAACAAAAACTCAAACACCTGAAAGGTCAAATCAAGATCTGGAACCAATCCACCTTCAGTAATATCTTTCAAGCACAGAAGCAGATACACCAAGAGATGGCCGATCTCCAGCAACAAATCATCTTGGAAGGCTGCACAGATCAAGACCTGGAAAAAGAACAACAGCTTCGATCGCAGATGGAGGAGAGAGCTAAGCAGTAGGAAATCTTATGGAGGCAGAAATCACGCATCCGATGGCTGAAAGAGGGAGAGCGAAACACAAATTTTTTTCATAGATCAACCATCCAACGACGCATGAATAACAACATCACTTTCATCAAGAATACAGAAGGGGAGAAGGTGGAAGAACATGAGGAGATAGAGCAGGTCCTCCTCAATCACTTCCAATCCATGCATCAAGAACCCCTACAGGACAGATCACAGGCCATTGAAAAGATCACTCAGAACATTCCCAAGTTGATTACTGAAGAGCACAACCAACTCCTTCTCAGCCTTGTAACGCACATGGAGGTTGACACAGTCGTGAAACAACTCAAAGAAGGAAAGGCTCCGGGGCCTAATGGCTTCACCACCACGTTCTTTCACAAATTTTGGGATCTGATTAAAGAAGAGGCCTGGATGGTAGTGGAAGAATCACGTACGATGCACTGGCTCCTCCCATCGTTGAATGCTACCTTTTTAGCTTTAATACCAAAAGAAGAGGCTTCTTGTACGCTGGACAAATTCCGCCCTATTTCTTTATGCAATGTAATATACAAGATCATCTCCAAAGTCATTGCCAACAGACTCAAACCGCTCCTGCCTCTCCTCATCTCGCCGGAGCAAGCTGGGTATGTGGAAGGAAGGCAGATCCTGGACGGCATTATCCTTACGCATGAAGTCATTCACTCCCTGAAAGCGACAAAACAAGCAGGTATGATTCTTAAGATTGACCTCTCAAAAGCTTTCGATAGATTAAGTTGGATGTACATCCAGAAAGTGTTATTTGCTTTTGGCTTTTCTCCAACTTGGATTTGGTGGGTTCATAAACTTATCTTCTCTGCCTTTTTCTCCATTCTCATCAATGGTATCCCCTCTCGTCCTTTCTCTCCCTCTAGGGGCATCAGACAAGGGGACCCCCTCTCCCCCTTCCTCTTTGTCTTAATGGCAGAAGGCTTGGGGCGCCACCTCAAAAATGCCCTTCACTCCCACCAACTCCAGGGACTCTCTGTTCACCACTCCCCTGCCATTACACACCAACAATTTGTTGATGACAATATGGTTTTTGGATATCCCTCTGTGCAAGAAGCCACCTGACTTAACACTCTTCTGCTTGACTTCTCGGAAGCTTCGGGAGCATGCATAAACAATGCCAAATCCCAACTTTTTTTCTTCCACACTCCTCCCTACACCCAAAGAGCTATCGCCCGTATCCTTGGATTCTCCATTGCCTCTCTCCCTTCAAAATACCTTGGTGCGCCTCTCATAGACTCATACTTAAAGAATTCCTCATGGCGTGATCTCCTTGACAAAATAGAAGCCCACCTCTCTTCTTGGACCTACAGGACTCTTAACACTGCTAACAGGATTATTCTCATAAAATCTGTGTTACAAGCCATGCCTCTGTATCTCTTCTCAATTTTGGCAGCACCCAAATGGGTTCTAAAACGAATTAAAACTCTGCAAAGGCACTTTTTATGGGGATCCAAAGGTTCACACAACAAATGGGCTTTAGTCAAATGGTCTCTGGTGTGCAAGCCTAAGGAGCAAGGGGGATTAGGATTAAGAGATCCTTCCCACAGCAATGAGGTCATGGGAGAAAAAATCTGGTGGAATTGGCTCAAATCCCCCAGCAAACCTTGGGCAACTATCTGGACAGCAAAATATGCCAACCATAGACCTCCAGAGGAACTAATCAGGCTCACACCCACGGAGAAATGTTCACTAATATGGATGGCAGCTAAACAGCACTATCAACTGATCCAGCGACACAGCTTCTGGGAACTGAGGAATGGAAAAACTGCTAGATTCTGGACAGATGCTTGGGATCAATTCCCAAAGCTTACCAACACTTACAGCCCTCCTCCTGGACCAGATTGGGACAGACAGCAACTACAAACGGTTCATCAACATTGGGAAGATAATGCAATACAGGGGTATCGACAATGGAAAATGGCGGATAGCATTATGGGGCACATCGAGGAACAGAATCAGGAAGCTCTAAATACTGAGCTCAAAAGACGATGCACCAGAGTTTCACATAGGCAGGACATACTACGATGGGGCTATTTGCCAAAAGGCTCCTTCTCATCCCAAGAAGCATACAGGCTAATCATACAGGATCCAGGACCCAAAGATCCTCTATGGGAAAAAATTTGGAAACCAGGGACATGGCCAAAAGTATCAGTATTCCTATGGCTTTTCGGGCATCAAAAAATTCTCACATGGGATAACTTAATCAAAAGAAGCTTTCATGGCCCATCCATTTGCCCCAACTGTTGTGCCCAAGCGGAGACACAGAAACATCTTTTGAATGATTGCTCTTTGGCAAGCCAACTGTGGGAAAAAGTCAGCTTTCGATGCCAACGCAAATGCCGACCCTCTAAAGATATCATCAACACCATCAGAGAATGGCATCCACACCCCTATGCCAGTGCACTCCTCAACCAACTTTGGAGCCTTATCCCAGGATTACTATTATGGACCATTTGGAAGGAACGAAATAAAAGAATCTTCAGGGATCAGAACACTCCTTTGTAAGTTATCTGGAGGACCTTCTGTCACAATCTAGAAGAGTCCCTCAATCTGCACTCTTGGGATGTTAGTGATTTCCCCACGACTGCTAAGGAAAAGCCATCTGGGACAATTGGGGATTTCACCTACAACCTCCAGCGCCAAGGAGTAAATCACATAAAGATGATAACAGCAAGAGAATGTGGATTCCCCCTTTGGAGCACACCTACAAACTAAATTTTGATGGTGCTTCTAAGGGAAATCCAGGCAAAGCTGAGTTCAGAGGCATTATCAGAGATCACAAAGGCAATCCCTCAGTTATCTACATGGGCAAGCTCGGTTGGGACACAAACAACTTGGTAGAACTAGAAGGTCTCTGGCAGGGTCTTATTCTCTCTCAACAATTAAAGCTTCACCCTCTGGAGATTGAAGGGGATTCACAAATCCTCATCAACATGGCCAAGCAGCTTCTCAACGGGGCCCATGCGCAGAAAATTACCCACAGTTGGAGACTGGAGGCTCGTCTGAAAAGCATTGAGGATTGGCTCATCAACAACAGGGCACTCACCTTCTTGCATACAAAAGGGAAGGAAACAGAGTCGCCGATTTCCTTGCCAATGTTGGAGTCGACAGTGAACACAACCTTCTCACAGGCACACCTGAAACTCTTCAAAATGAGGAACAACGACAGGAATGCTATTTGCTGCTCCAACGTGATGCAGAAAACCCGGATGTGGGTGGTTAAAACTATAAAGGGGAAGCATCGTCGGACAGATGGCACTCCGGCGAGACAACGGCCACGAGGACCTGCAAGTGTCCTTCGGCACCTGCACAAGGGAATGAGGCATTTAAGGCATTTATCGCCCGACGCGGTTCACAATTCAATCAACGGAGATCAAGATATCTCCACACATTGTAAACAGGACATGGTGATTAATCCATTAATTGAGGGGTTAATGTATATGGTTGGCAGCAGATTTGGGGTTTTAGTTCACAGGATGGCGGACGAACAACCCATAAGAAGTTTTCCCAGGCCCATTTCGGTGTATTGCTCGCCCATTGTTCGGCTCTCCTCCGAGCACACAGTCACCGGAAAACGTACCAGGCTTCATGGATGCATAGAGCTCAGCGACAATCTTCATATCTCAATTGCAGGGAATTGTATGCGAGAGTCAGGGAATTGGTTTGAGCAGTTGTCCAAAGCTTCAGTCCCGCTTCCGCTCTCACAATTGGCCAACGTCTCTCTCGGGTTAGAGCACTCTTCTAGATCTCCAGCTTCGAATGAAAGAATGCCTTGTCTCAGGCACAGGATGAGATGCAGACGAGGCTCTTCCCGGAGGCTGATAAGGCGCTCCTCCCCATCCTCCAGCACCTCTGCTGTGGACTCTCATGCCTCTGAAAGAACTTCCCAAGCTGCAAGAGGTCATATCCTTCATTCTGGGCAACAGTATCCCACTCCCCCGTACGCCCCAGTCCATTCTCAAACGAGGCACTTCTCCTTCCTAAGTGCGCTCAATTTCCCTCGAATTACTGCCTCTGTTACCATTGTTTTCCATGAGTCCCCTCAAGATGAGGCTCCCACTTCAGGAAGGCGGGCTGGAAATATTGGGGATATGACTGATATAAGGCAGAATGCTGGTGAAGTTCATGAGCAGGACATGGACATCACCCAGGAAGACGCTAGTCAAGGCAATGAAATGAATATTGATATTGATCTGAAGCAGCATGAGCAGCAAACTGATACTCAGGACCCTGAAACTGATAATGCGCAGCACCAACCTCATCCGGGAGAAGGAAAGCGCACCCCAACTGCTGAGAAAGTCATTCACTCTACAGAGGACCTGTATAATACTGATGGCGAACCAGATGATTTATGGTGCAGGGTCGTGGAAAAGGAACCGGACGAGTAGCACCTCCACTGTTCCTGGTTTTTGCTATGGCACTGTCTACTTTTTGAAAATGTTTATGTTTGTCTTTCTGGTTTTGGTCAAGTCTCATAGGCTTTTTTCTAGAAAAAGATGCTTCCCCTGCGTGGGATTTTTTTGCTGGAAAACCATATGCACTGGTTTCCCTCTCAGAGGGCAGTGCTCAACTATGAATTTTTGCTTAACAGGCCTCAACCTCAGGCCTGGTCCTAGATAATTCCTGATGTAAATATTTTTGTTTTTGTTGATTAATAGATTAAGCTTATTTAGAAAAAAAAAACAAACCATTAGATTTTAGAAAGAATAATGCTTCAAAAACCTACCATTGACAGGTCCTCCAACATATGGTTTTCCATCTATCTCCTACAGTATGTAAGTATTGTTTCCATGAAAAGAAACTATCTTGAAAGGACCTTTCCATAAGTTCTCAAACTTACCATGTTTTCCTTTCTCTTCAATTTTTCCCTCCCATTTCAGCACTTCATCTTGAATTTGAAAACTTTATTCCTTGATCTTCTTATCAAATGTCCTCTTGATTCTGTTTTGAGATTACTGATGACTTGCCTATTTATTATATATATAAATTTAGGGGGGTTCTTAAAATTTTCCCTGGTCAACACTGTGGTTAAGAAAGTTGAAGAAAACAAATGAAAAATTATCCAGCCAAACAAAGACCCTAGCTATCCTAGTACCTCCACTAGTAACCCTGAGAAAACCATTTTGACTAAAAATCCAAATGAGGATCAACAAATTAGGAATGTAGAAAAGATCACGGCTGATAAAGCTGATGTTAATATATCCAAAACACTAGTACCTTTTAGTTTTGAGGGAGAGATTGACAAAATCAAGATAGATATTCCCCTCACCGAAATAGTTACTCAACCCATGTATAGGTCTCAAATGTTGAAGGTACCAAACATAGGAAATGATGATGACACTTTGCACTTGGATGATGACACACCTGATTTGTTTTTTTGACCCAAAATAGAAGGAAAGTATCAGGAAGGATCCATTCTTCCTTCCTATATTAGCTTAAACATACATGAAAAAATCTTACATAATGCCATGCTGGATTCCGGTGCCTCTCACAATCTCATGCCCAAAGTTGTGATGGAGAGGTTAGGCCTAGAAATAACTAAACCTCACAAAGACTTGTACTCCTTTGATTCGAGTAGGGTCAAATGTTTAGGCTTGATCAAGGAACTTTGTGTTAACCTGGCACAAGTGCCTGCTAAGAATCTAGTCATGGACATAATGGGGGAAGATATTCCTCCCAAGTATGGCATGCTCTTATCTAGATCTTGGGGAGCCAAGCTTTAGGGGAACCTTCAACTAGATATTTCCTATGCCACCATCCCTATTTTCAATTAGAGAAGGAGATTATACTGAGAGTCACATATGAAGTATATGGTTAGCAGTCAGGACAGGCCAAACAACACTCCTCTTTATTCTATTCACTCAAATCTTGATTATTTCATATTATATGATGAAGAAGATAATGAGGAGCAGGTATATGAAGTTGAAACACATAAATACACACTACAATAGCCAAACCAGTCTTTGCATGAAGGACTCGGTATTCATAACTATAGTAGTCTTGAACAAATACATTATGAAAAAATCCAACTTGACTCTCTACAAACTAACAATGAAACCTCAAAACCAATAGTCAGTTTGACATATGAATCAAGTTGCTCAAAGGGAGGAAAAACCTCAGAAACACAACCCTTCCCTTTTACCTATCCCAAAATTCTAAGATGCCCTCATAGAACAAAAATCTTGGGTGGTCTAAATCAAAGGAGTCTTATGTTCTTACCTTCTCTAGACACCTCATTATCAAAAAGTCTAGTTCCTCAAGAAAAGTTGTTAACTCTCACTGATGTAGCCTTCAGTCTTAAAGGGGTGTCTGTCGAAACTAATATAGAGGGATACAATATAGGTATCCTAAGAAAACCCAAGGTGATTAACTTATCCAAAGCCTTGCCATTACACACAAAACTCAAATTCTTGAGGTTATGCAAGAAATTTCAAGATGCTCTTGTATATAGAAGTAAAAGCTCAAAGCCTGATGACATAGACATTGTTCAAAAGAGGCCTTTTTCCAAGGAGAACTATGAAACCTTTGGGAAAATTCTATCACTAAAAAATAAAACCAAAGGATGCATACTATGTATGGACTTTAGACACTTAGGAAAAACCTCCATGGAGTCCAAATACCCTTTTTCCAAGATAAATCATCCTATGCCAGAAATAGGAATTTTTAACAAAGTGACTTTGATTGGAAGTGTTTCAGGCTTTCATGGGATGATACCACTTCAAATCAATCAACAAAAATACATTTTTAAAGTTCCTTGGGGTGACTGCACACTTGACCAAATTTTCCATGGAATAAGAAATGCTAAAGGCACCTTCCAAGAGGCCATGGCACCTGTTACCAACTTTTTCACTATGATGTACATTGATAACATTGTCATTTGTTTAAGAGCTGATGAAGAATGCCTTCTTCATCTAGACAATTTATTTCACAGAAAAAAGGTTTGGAAACAAAAATCAAAGGAAAATATAAAGAAGAACTTAGCATGTTTGAAAATTATTGGCAGAAATCCTGTACCATGCTCTCAAAAATAGATAGTCATGTTCCTTATCTACAAGAGCTGAATGAAAAAGAATTAGTGGATGATCCTATGGAAGACAGGGTAATTAAATACCATGGACATTTAGAGTCTTAGTTGTAATTTCTCATTCATTGTACATACCACTGTTTTTATGAAAATATATTAAGAGAAAAACACAAAAAAATGAAAAAAAATATAAAATATGGCAGATTTGAAAAGAGGTGAAGACCCATGCCCAAAAAATAGAACTACTGAAAGTGTGTAAGCCTAAATACCACTACTAGTGCATAAAGAAGTCTTGTTTCAATCATCTAGCCTAATCATGGCTGAAACATGTTTTAAATTTATTGTTGATAAGTTAGTGAAAGATAGTGGGTCAAATTATTAAAGCTTGAATTGTAAAAAGATAGATTAGGTAGAAAGATACTGGTTCCACATGGTTGAAATATAACCAAAGAGAAAAATAGGGATGAGTAGCAAAAAATGTATCCTAGCCCCGATTTTTCTAGTCTTATTTTGTACAAAAATAACATTTGTGTGCAGCTTGTTTTTATGCCACAAACCCATGGTAAGTCCGATTGTCTAATCCTGATTTATCCATGTTTTCAATTTCATGTTTATAGCTTAGTGAATAAATCTCATCAAATAGCTTAATATTGACAATTGAGTAGTCCAGGTAGAGAATAAAAGGAGTTCATTAGCCTAATCTGAACTCCTAGAAGAAATAAGTGTAGAAGTAGATAGTTTTTTTTTCTTTCAAAAACAAAAAGATGTCAAGGTTGCTAGTCCAAATGCACCTAAAGGAGAAAACAATGATAGGCAAGTAGGTTGGGTAGGTAGAGATGAATTTGAGCTAATCATGCCTTTCAGATTATTGAGATCATAACTTCAAGCAAACATTAGCAAATGAAAAGAGGTAAAAATATGCCCAATGGATGAGGCACTAGTTTCCATAAAGCCAGAGATCTAAAGTTCTGGACACCTCCTGAAAAGGAGCTGCCCTCCCCAAGTGGAGCCATTGTTAGTCATCAGTAATTTTTTTCCTTTTTTGATGACTAAATGATTATCCCAAGATTTCTAGAAACAAGGTTCATAAACATTGTGAGTTCTAGAAATTCCACTGCCTTCACTATCCTCAAGATAATTTTTCACTTTTTCATCATTTCATAATGTCTAGCTTTGCTTACTAGTCCTAGAAAACCCATTAGAGGATTAAGCCACTCTTTCTATCTATATGTATTCACCTTTGGCCCAAATCCTCAGTCTTTTTTTTCCTAGAAACACCCCACTGCTACCTAAGCCCACCAATCGAACATTTTTTTGTGTCTCCCAAAAAACTCCCAAACACTAATGGTATCAAACTATCTCTGTAGATTCTTTAGATAAATCAAGTACATTGGATTTTGGATCTTCAATACATTATTTTATCATAAACTCTATCTTACACTTGATAATCCCAAATTCTAGGTCTTAGTCCAAAAGCCAAGTCCAAGAAAGCCTCCACTAGGTCAACTAGGGTTTCACAAAGTCATAGGGTGGATTTGGTGCCCTACAAACTCTGTTTTTCCTGTATGAAGAAACTGCATTCAAAGAAGAAAAGGATAGGTGATCTTGTCCAAACTGATCAAAAAGGTCATTCAAGGAAGGTTTTTTTGCCTACAGCACAAATCTTGCGGGGGGATAGCTGCCCATTGCTCACATTTTTGCAGAGGGTTCAAATGGCCATCAACCTAAAAATAAGTAAGGTAAAAGCGAAAATCATCATAGGAAGACCATCCATAGTAAAGAAGAGAAGGCAGCAAGGCCTATGTTTTGGAAAATCAGGGTTTGTGATTGTTTTGGCCAAACAAGTAAATTAGTCCAAGAGCTATAGAAACAAGGGTCACCTCAACTCCATCAGTGCACTATTGAAGGTCTTTAGAAATAATAAATGATGATTGAAAGGTTTTTGATAACTTAGAAGACAACACTATTTACCTTTTTCTAAACATCCCTAAAACCTAGGAGTTTGGGAAATTTGACAAAACATGTCAAATGATGACGAAGAGCCTCCTTCAAAACAACAGATGGCATGTCAAAGGTCTCAAGCTTCCCTCTAGGGTTTAGCAAAGAGGCACTAATTCCACCTCATTAAAAGGTAAAATCAAAGGTTTTAAGAAGATCGAAGGAGGAAGACAAGTAGCATTGTATCCCACTTCACCACAGGGACAAAAAGGGCCAGAAACATCAGTTCAAGGGTTTGACTTCTCAAAGGAACAGTCAGAGGCATTTTAAAATGGTCAAAGGAGGCAAGCATGAGGTAAAATTGACCAAGAAGGTAATTATGACAAGCATAGGTTCATTGTTGATAAAATCAGGTGTTAAACTCAAAAAAGATAGTAATCAAAGGCAAAAATGTTGTGTAGGCACCTGCAAGAATAGAAGTGGCCAAGGGGAAACACAAAATGATTTAAAACTGCTTACTTTTGCAAACAGAGATATATCACTGTCAGCATGGTCAAAGAAACAAACATGTAGCTGGTCTACGAGCAGTAAAGCCTCCAGAATGGTTTCCTTATCAAGAAGATATTCTGCAAGAGATAGATTTTTTGGGTGTGGAGCCCGATTATCTTGTTTATTTTGTATCATAGCATTGGACCCTTGTACCTTAATGGGGGTGGCAACACCACCCATAGTTAAACGCTACCTGGGGGGTCCAGGGGGGGTCGCTGCGACTTTATGGAGCCCCCCCTGGCGGGGGGTTTTGGGTGCAGTGCCCTCGAAGCTAAAAACATATGTAAAATTGCCTTGTAAAAGTATAGTAATTTCTAGTCAATCTGGGCCATTCATTAGGCGGATGATGTGACGGTAGAAGTTATGTTTAGTTTAGGGTTTTTTTCCCTAGAAGGAAACCCCTCGCTTGTATGAGGGTATTGTATTGCGGCTGTGCATGGTATGTGTATTCTTGGAGCGAGAAACAGATAGGGAGATTGTGAGAGAGAACATAGGATATTACAGCGGATCTGTTGTAGGTTGTGTATCTTCATTTTGTTGGATAATAGAAAGGAAGGACTGGCTGTTTGGGGTGGACATATCCCAAACTGGGTGAACCACATATATTTGTGTCTCTTTGGTTTTATGTGTTTTGTGTGCTTGTGTTTTCCGCATATTTTATGTGTTTCATTGCTCTGTAATATATAATTTTCTAACAACTAGTATCATAGCCTAAGGTCTATTTGGATGATAAACTCACAGGAAAGAAGGGTTCTTTGTTCAAGTGGGAGCAATGGTGGAAGATGGTAAATTTAGGGAGAAGAAATTTAAGGGCCAAAACTTCTCGTTGTGGAAGATGGAGATGGAAGATTATCTGTATCAGAAATATTTGTACCTACCATTGAGCGGAAAAACAAAGAAGCCAATGACTATGACAGACACAGAATGGTATATTCTTGATAGAAAGGCACTCGGAAGAGTACGGTTGTGCTTCAAGGCGTCAATAGCCTTCAATATTTCAAAGGAAAAAACAACAGAGGGTTTGATTAAGGCATTGGCGAAACTATATAAAAAACCCTCGGCCTCAAACAAGGTATTTCTTATGAAACATTTATTTAGTATGAAGATGTCGGAAGATGGATCTGTTGCAGACCATTTAAATGATTTTAATATAGTTACTAGTCAGTTAAGTTCTGTTGGGGTAAACCTTGATGATGAAGTTAGAGCTCTGTTATTTTTGTGCTCATTGCCTGAAAGCTAGAATGGTTTAGTTATGGCCATTAGTAACTCTGTCTCTGGATCTAATACTTTAAAGTTTGATGATGTTGTTAGTGCTATCCTTAGCGAGGAAATGCGACGGAAAAGCTCTAGTGAGAAATCAGGTAATGCTTTGAGTGTAGAGTTTAGGGGAAGAAAAATGGAAAGAGGTAAGATCTCGGGATATCGCAGTAAATCAAGGAAAGGTATATCCAAGTCCAGATCGGGGATAGTGTGCTGGAAATGTCGAAAGAAAGGGCACCTGAAGAAATATTGTAGATCTCAGAAGGGAAAAGAAGGGGATGCATAGCAATAAAACAAACATGAAGCAAATGTGACAGGAAATGTATTACAGGATGCTTTGATTTTTTCTTTAAAAAATGTTACTAATTATTGGGTTGTAGATTCAGGGGCCACATTCCATGCCACACCCGATAACAAATATTTCCATGACTATGTTCAAGGATATTTTGGACAAGTTAATTTGGGTGATGATAAACCCTGTAAAATTGTTGGAATGGGTAAATTTCTTGTAAAAAAATAGAATGGAAACCAATGGCTATTAAAGGAGGTAAGGCATGTTCTATATCTGAAGAAAAATATGATTTCAATAGGGTAGTTAGGCGATGAAGATTGTGTGAAAACTTTCACAAATAAAACTTGGAAGGTCACCAAAGGAGCCCTGGTAATAGAAAAAGGTGAAAAGGTTGGTACATTGTATTTATGCAATGGTATTTCTAACTCTATTACTGATTTAACTTTCAAAGGAGAAAATGCAACATTATGGCATCATAGGCTCGGACACATGAGTGAGAAGGGGATGAAGATTCTTCACTCAAGAAATTTGTTGTCAGGTTTGAAGAATGTTGATTTGGAGTTCTGTGAGAATTGTATTTATGGAAAACAAAAGAGAGTTAGATTTCTCAGAGTTGGGAAAGAAAAGAAGAGCGAAAAATTAGAGCTTGTGCATACAATGTATGGGGACATGCTCAGCTATTATCTCTTGGTGGCTATCGTTATTATGTTACATTTATTGCTGATGCAACTAGAAAAACTTGGATTTATTGTATTCAGAATAAATCTGATGTATTTGATACTTTCAAGAAATCGAAAGCTTTGGTTGAGATTGAGACAGGAAATACGTTGAAGTGTCTCAGATCAGACAATGGAGGTGAAGATTGCAGCAAAGAGTTTGATAGGTACTATTCAGAGCATGGAATTCGCAGAGAGAAGACAGTTCCAAGAACACCACAAGAAAATGGTGTCTTAGAAAGGATGAACAGAACAATCATGGAGCATGCAAGGTGCATGAGATTATATGCAGGATTTCCTTTACAATTTTGGGCAGATGCTATAGATACTATTTTTTATCTAATAAACATAGGGACTTCAAGTTCCTTGGATGGTGGTATTCCAGAGGAAGAATGGACAGGTAAAAAGGTAAACTACTCATTTTTAAAGCCTTTTGGGTGTGAGGCGTTTGTCCATATTAATAAAGAAAACAAAACAAAGCTCGAGGAAAAATCAAATAAATGTACCTTTATTGGATATGGTTTTAATGATTTTGGTTATCGCTTATATGATTATGAAAATCACAAAATCATTAGGAGCAGAGATGTAATATTCAATGAAAAGGTCTTGTATAAGAATCAGTTGCAGGAAAATAAATGGGAAAAAGAAAACAAAGAATACGCAGTTCTTGATGAGATCACAGAAAACGTAAAGGTGCCTGAAAATAAAAATAATCAATAACCACAACAACAACAACCACCACAAGGGAAACAGGCACCTCAAACACCTGAAAGTGGTGTTAAAATATCTAACAGGATAAGTAGACCCTCGGAACGATACTCTCCATCATTATATTATTTATTGTTGACTGATTCTGGTGAACCTGAATGTTATGAAGAAGCAATGCAGGTTGAAACCAGGAAGAAGTGGGAGCTAGCCATGGAAGAAGAGATGGACTCCTTAATGCATAACCAAACTTGGGACTTAGTCATTTTTCCTGCAGGTAAAACTACATTGCAAAATAAATGGGTTTACAAGCTGAAGGAAGAAGATGGAGGAAAACAGAGGTACAAAGCTAGACTCGTGGTGAAGGGGTTTGCACAAAGAAAGGTATTTATTTTGATGAAATATTTTCTCCTGTTGTTAAGATGACTTCAATCAGAACTATTTTAAGTCTTGTAGCAACAGAAGATTTGCGTCTTGAACAGTTAGATGTAAAGACTACATTTCTCCATGGAGATTTGGAGGAAGAGATCTATATGGAGCAACCAGACAGATATGAGGTCGAAGGGAAGGAAACATTAGTGTGCAGGTTAAAGAAGAGCTTGTATGGCTTAAAACAGGCTCCATGGCAGTTGTATCTAAAATTTTACAGGTTTATGTCTAAACAAGGTTATACTAGATGTCACTCTGATCATTATGTTTATATGAAAAAGAAAAATGATGGAAGCTATATTATATTGTTATTGTATGTAGATGAAATTCTTGTTGCAGGGTCTAACATGTAGGAAATAAATGTGCTAAAAAGAAAATTGGCAAATTCATTTGCAATGAAGGATTTGGGATTTGCAAAAAAAATCCTTGGTATAAGAATAAGTAGAGACAGGAAAAATCACAAATTAACACTGTCTCAGAATGAGTACATACAAAAGGTGTTGAAAATATTTAATATGCAGAATCCAAAAGCAGTTAGTACACCTTTTGCTAGCCATTTCAAACTTATTAAGGAGATGTGCCCCAAGACCAAAGAAGAAATAAACTATATGTCTAAAGTTTCATATGCATCAGCAGTTGGAAGTCTAATGTATGCAATGGTCTACACAAGGCCTAATATTTCACATGCATTGGGAGTTGTAAGAAGGTACACGAACAATCCAAGAAAATAACATTGGATGGCAGTAAAATGGATTCTCAAATATTTGAGAGGTACCACAAATCAAGCATTGTGATTTGGTGGTTCAAACATTACTCTACAGGGATATGTTGATGCAAATATGGTAGGTGACAGAGATAACAGGTGGAGCACCATAGAATATGTATTTAATATAGGTGGAACAGCTGTTAGTTGGGTTTCAAAAATCCAAAGTGTTGTTGCACTTTCAACAACAGAAGCAGAATATGTTGCTACTACAGAGGCTAGTAAGGAAATGATTTGGTTATAAAGTTTTATGGATGAATTAGGTAAGAAGCATGATATGGGCACGTTATAAAATGATAGCCAAAGTTCCATTCATCTTGAAAATAAATCAGCATTTTATTCCGGGACTAAACACATACAGCTCAAGTACCATTTCATACGGTCAGTTTTGGAAGATGTACAGTTGAAGCTAGAAAAGATACACACTAGCCAGCATCCTGCAGATATGATAACACAAGTTGTAACCAGGGAGAAACTAAGAACATCCTCAGTTTCAATTGGTCCTCAAGGATGACGATGAATATGAGAAACAGCCAGGTCCAAAGAGGAGCCGTTGTCCAGCAAATGAAGCAGTGGTGGATTTGCTACAATCAGTCTCCAAGTGGGAGATTCTTGGGTGTGGAGTTGGATTATCTTGTTTATTTTGTATCACAACATTGGACCCCTATACCTTAACAGGGGCGGCAACGCCGCCCGTAATTAAATTCTCTCTTGGGGGTCTAAGGGGGGGCGACTGTGACTTTATGGAGCCCCCCTCCCTGGCAGGGGGTTTCAAGGGAAGTGCCCCCAAAGCTAAAAATAGATGTAAAATTTCCTTGTAAAAGTATAGTAATTTCTAGTCAGTCTGGGTTGTTCATTAGGCAGATGATCTGATAGTAGAAGTTATGTTTAGTTTAGGTTTTTTTGCCCTAGAAGGCAAACCCTCGCTTGTATGAGGGTATTGTATTGTGGCTGTGCATGGTATGTGTATTCTCAGAGCGAGAAACAGATAGGGAGACTATGAGAGAGAACAAAGGATATTATAGCGGATCTGCTGTAGGTTGTGTCTCTTCATTTTGTTGGATAATAGAAAGGAAGGATTGGCTGTTCAGGGTGGACATAGCCCAAACTGGGTGAACAACGTATATCTGTGTCTCTCTGGTTTTATGTGTTTTGTGTGCTTGTGTTTTTCACATATTTTATGTGTTTCATTGCTCTGTAATATATAATTTTCTAACAAGATTAACCCTGAGTGACACTTCTGCAGGACTATCACAAAAGGTTACCTATAGGAAAATTGGTAAGGAAAAAAAAAACTAAATGTATCTCATACTGGTGGCACACATGAAAAATAAAGGAGTTATTAACATCACCTACTAGGGTTTTCACATTAAGAAGTGTTTTCTACTGATTCACAGTGAGATACATGACAGAGTGTCAGCCAAAGGTAGAAATGCCAAAAATGATCACATGTATGCTGTTTACAAGGGTTAAAGATCATGAAAAGGTTCAGATTTACAAATGAGGGTAAAGAGCATAGTTTGAGCTAGTTGAAGGGTTTGTGAGTACAAAGGAGAACATCAAGATGCTCCAACAAAGAAAAAATCCATTTTTCTATGTCAAACTGCCACCTACAGGACCAAAAAGAGAAAAAAAGACAGTGAAAAAATAAAGAGAAAACAAACTTTAGGAAAGTGGGTTTTGGCATGAAATCATTTTTTCAAAGAGGCTATAAAGGTCTCCTTGCCCTCTTCCCCACCTCATTTGTCATTGCAAAGGAAGAGAGAGCCATTGAAAACATATTTTAATGGTTTCTGTGCAAATTTGATTTAAATTCCCAGGTGCTACGCACCTGGTCGTCGGCACTGTGCATAGAGGAGGCAATCCCAATGTTAATTTACACTGCATTGTGCACCGTGAGGGCAGCGCTATTCACTTGTGCAGGCATTGTGCACAGGATCAAACCACTGACTTGTTCGCCCAGTTCACCGCGTTGTGCACCGACAAGGCCTGACAGGCCATTTCACCACCCGACTCACCCACAAAAGGGCTCAGGCGCTACGCACAGACAGTTTTTGGTCCAAATTTCTCAAAAGTTTCCAAAAAATGAAATTTTTGCCTCCAAAGCCCCTACACAAAGTCAAGTAGGGTTGGTGGTCTTTCTTCCTTGCTTTCCAAATGGTATTTTTCATAATCAAGGAGAAGTTTAAAGACCTAATGGACCAAACCCTAATCTGCATAAAAATAAATTTATTGACCTTTTAGGGTAGGGTTTTCAAATTTAAGAGTTTTCATAGGGGTAAAGACATTCAGTTCAAACAAAACTGCTTCTAAAACTATGAAAACACTCCTTGAATACTTCATCTTGCCCTCATTTGCTAAAATTTTCCCTCACGTCACTCATTTTCCCTCCCTATACCTAAAGGCTCTCAAACAAGCAAAAAATCATTTTTTTCTTGACCAGTCACCATGTCTGAGGAAGAAAACAATACTAGCAGTGATGAAGGCCAAAGGCCTATCAAGCCAAAACACAAGGGAGGAAGGGTTAATTGGTTTGAGCCTTTAGATACCGTTCAAATCACCTCTTCTCCCATGATCCTTGCATGTTTTCAAGATGTTGGATGCTATTAGTTTTGTGAGAGGGTTAAACAGGTCCAAAGCCACTCAGGCTTGACTAGGTTGTTCATCCTCAGCCTATAAAACCACCAAGTCAACCTAGCAGGAGTGAATTTTGAACTCTCATCTGAATCCATTTCTAAAGCCACAGGAATACCAGATGTTGGTGAGAGATGGTTCAAACAAAAGAAATTGGACTTGAGCTACTATGAGCCCTTCCTCAAACCTAGCTGTCAACAACACTGCAAGGTTGTTTTCCCCTTCTCCCACCTACTAGAGAGGTATGCCATACTGATGAGGCATATTATCAAGTACTTCACTTGTGAGGGGAGGTACTCCAAGGTTTAGTCATATCACATAAGGCTACTAATGCACTTCACTAGGGTTAAATCGCTAAACCTACCATACTATCTCTATCGGAGCATTGACAAAATGGCTTCAGTGGTCAAGAAGAGGAGTTATGCCCACAAAATGCAAAGCCTTTTTCACCACTTCTTGGTTAATATGATTTTTTTACACCATATGGAGCAATAGGGATTCCCTTGGGCATTTTTCATCTCATGTGATGTATTTGCAAATCCTGAAGGCGTCATTCAGCAAAATTTTCCTTCCACTTCACACCCTCTTACCTCCACTCCTCCATCATCTCCAGCTATGCCTTCTCCACAAGGAAACTTACCTCCTACCTCTTCTCCTAATACATCCAATGAAGATGATAACAGTGGCACTGATGGACAAGCAGATAACAGTGAAAGGGAAGAAAACAGTGAGGTAGAAACAGAGTTAAATGAAGAAAAAGAAGATGACAACAGTGCTGAGGAAGAAGATAATGGAAGTAGCAATGAAGAACAAAAAAATAGCAGTAGAGATAAAGAAGACAGTGAGACAGAGTTAGAGCCTAGTAAGGAAGACCAAGAGGGTGATGATGGCATGGATGACAGTGATGAAAATGGAAGTCAAGAAAAGGAAAACAGTGAGAAGTTGGAGCAAGATAGTGATAGTAATGACACCAATAAATCAATCCCAAGTGCATAAAAATATTTTTATGATGAAGAAACATAAGACAATGAAGAAAATGATAAAGATGACAGTTAGCAAGAAGGTTCACATGACAGCCAAGAGGACTATGTGCTTGAGCATGACAGTGAGCTTAATAATAGTGAAATCAGCGAAAAAATGAGTGAAGATGATGAAAATGAAGAAACAAAAGGAGATGATGAGGAAATAGAAGATCCAAAACAAGGAAGTGATTCAGCTGAAAAAAAGTTTGAAGATGAAGGCATTGACCAAGGAAATAGCACAAATGAAACAATCAGTGATAAGCAAGAGAACAGTCAAGATAGTCATGACAACTGTCATGATTGTCATGACACAAATCAGCCTTTAAATGACCAAGAAACTCAAAGTGACAGTGCAGGGAATGACCAAGAAGAGGACCTTAGGGAAGGATAGAGAAAAAATGAGGGAAGTGAGGAGGGTAGTGATCATTTTGTAGGCCAAAATGATAGTATCAAAAACAAGGAGGAAGATAATGATGATGATGAGGTTAAAGATCAAGAAATCAGTGACCCAATGAGGCATGAAGTAACTCATGAAATCCATAGCAAAAATGAAAAGGTTTGTGACATCACCAAATATCAAGGAAATGATGGAAACACTTCCAAAACCATCATGACTCCTCTCATGTGCACATACCACAGAGGATAAAGATATGTGCTTGCTGCCTCAAAAATGCAAAGGGTCATCTCTCCTCCAGCTATCAAGCCCAAGGACAAAGGTAAGTAAAATATGGACAAAGGTGAGTAGCAGGTAAATGTAAGGAGAAGCAAAAGGATCAAGAAGACTTCTCAAGAGCCTCAATTCATTGATCTAGATAGTGACAATGAGGACAAGGAGATGACCACTGGATTGCTTCTCTTGGACAAAGATGTACAGCTCAGGGAGTTGGAAAGAGAGTTTGATATGGCACAACATGTCATTCACTATTACAAAGAGGAGCATAAGCATTTCAAGGAGGTAAGGAGAGGCCTTGCTCTACAAAATAAAATGACCAAACATTATGCGAGGAAAAACATGCTTGCTTGTGCCAAAATGAAGGAGGCCCTCATGGAGCTAGAAACCCTAAAAAAGGAAAGAGTGCATGATGGAATTAGATTTTTGGCTAAGGCTTCTCAATAGGTGTCCAAGACCTCTTGAGGGACCTCTCCACAAATTTTGGAGAAATTTGAACAAAATTTTGACCACTCTGTGCGCAAAACCCTAGGCGCTACACACACAATTGGTGCATCCTCAGCTCACACATTTTTCATTTTTGGATTCCTCACATCACCAGTAGTCTGCTCACCAATTTTTAGATCATTTGGAGCATTTTTGACCCCCCAAAAGATCAAAACACATCAACATTTTGACCTTTCTGCCTCATTTTCAGAACAGGCACTGCCCACTGAGCAGTGTTGGGAAATTTTTTTTTTGAACAGGTACATGGCATCCACTCAACACAACTTAAGCATTTAGGGAAAGTAGACTCATCATGATTTCCAACGAGCCATTACGGAGCCAAATCCGGTGTCAGGAAGGGGTCCAAAACTCAACCACAAGAGACCCTATTTTTTACTGAAGTGGCGCTACGCATAGAGGCTGCCTAGTGTGTTTTGGACCAAAAGTCAACAAAACACACTCATTTATTGCAAATAGATATTTTTGAGTTTTTTGAGGAAAATTACTCTAGAATTAGGTGCAAATAGTTATTTTTGGATTTATTTCTTAGGATATTATGTGCCTTGGGCGTTGCATGGTCTCTTGGCCATAAATGACATTTATGGTTATATTTGACATTTTCCTACCACATTTATGGTTTTATTCCTCCTTTTCTCCATAAATAGAGCATGAGGCCCCTATGTATTTTGTTGGCATTTGATGAGCTTGAAGAGAAATATACATGGTTTTATGAGCTTGGAGAAGAAATTTGTTTTGTGAAGTGGATGAATGGTTTGCTTGGCTTGATGATGGAGAAGCTTGTTTGTAGGATTCCATAGCTTGGTGAATGGTGATGTCTTCTTAACTTGTTAATGTTTTCTTGTTCTCATTTTGTTTCATTCTTCTTGGCTGATATAAATCAGAAAAGTATAGGTTGAGATATGTTCTTTGAGGCACCTCAGTCCTCCTATTTGTTATAGCTTTGACGTTTTTCTCTTTTGGCCATCTTAAGGAATTCTTGATTGCTCCTTAGGTCCACCAAAACTTGTTTTTTGTTTCATGTATGGTTATTATGCTAGCTTACAAGTATGATTCATGGTATGCCCTGCTTATTTGAAGTTTTCAAAACCCTATCTTGAAGCCTTTTTGTAAAATATTGATTGTTAGGTTAAGTCAAAGAGGTTTCATTTGATCTTTCCCTTTGTCCATGCTAAACAACTTGTTTCAGAGTTCCTAATAGCTTGATATATTCTATTTAGGATTTCCCTCTCCATAAATTCAGTTATTTGTATTGTCTATGTGTTTTCCCAAAATTTGAAGGTTAATTTCTAAAGTTAGAAGCTCTTATGCTTTCTATGTTTCACAAGAATGTTTCTCTTGGATGTTTATTAGTTTAAAATATTGTTCATTGAGCTTAATGGTTTTCCCTACCTCATGATTTGTACCTTTTAAAATATATATGTTTAAGACCTCTTATTTTTTTCCCAAACTTGATGTTCATTACACCTCATACATCACCTTAAGGATCCATTAACCTTGCTAAATTGGCCCTGCAACACACTCTTTTTCATCATTTAGACACTCTTGACTTCATTTGACTTAGCCCAATGGCTTTAACAGACTCCCATTCCACCTATTCCACTTGACCATCTTACCCAACAAAAACAATCAACAAACCCTACACTTAACAACTAGTGTAAAATCAAAACCCTAGAGAAAAAAGAACACATCCTTTGCACCCAATAGAGATATCCCTCTCTGAGTCCTGGAAGGCTAGGTCCTCGGACTCTAAAGACTGGTTTCATGTTACCCTATCATTTGGTCTATCAATCTGCCAAATCACGGGACCCTAACAATATAAAGGAGGGAATGGGTGTTTCTCCATGGATGTCGCCCAAGTTGGGTGAACCACATATATCTGTGTCTCACTTATTTTATATGTTTTATGTGTTTTTATTTCCGCATATTTTAATATGTTCCATTGTTATGTAATACATAATTTTCTATCATACCCCACCATCCTTGGCGTGATTTTTCCAATGTTTCTACATTATAAGTAATTTTTCATTATGTTTTTTTAAACTTCTAAAACAATGTTTTCAAGCCCGAGTACATTAACCAAGGGATTTTGCTCAAATTAAACAGACACACATACATAAAATCCCACCCTCTATGACTTAGAATATTCAAGTTATCCATCTTGAGATTAAATGGCATTTAAAAGAATTCCTAGCCAATATAGTCATACATACAAGAAATGCCTTGTCTCCTTCAAAAATTCTATAACATAGGGTCTACTACTTCTAGCCTTTTTAATACCAGAAGAAAAACCAAATAAATATATAATTACACCTCTCATGCCCTAGCAATTGAAAATATATCAAGCACATAATGAATAGAATAATTATCCATCCTAATTATTTGCATACGAAAATAAACATTCCTCAATAAATACACAAGAAATAAATCTCCCTCATTAATCTCATAGGAAATGACATTCATAATTATCAACATATGAAATTTGAACAACATAGTCATAATTTATATAAAATTCACATACATGAGACTTTATATAATCATTAATATTATAATGAGCAGTTTGACAACTCAGATTGGGACTTCAACTCTCCACCCAACCTCAGATTGGTTGCACTGCAACCCTTCTCTTAGCCAGTCACCCTCGAGCTAGGTTCAGACCATGAAGAGGAGTGCTCAAAGGAAAACCAAACACTATCAACTTAAAGAGGGAATCCATATATTACACCACCTCCACCCTTTAACCAATATAGGGAATCCAGAGGTTGCACCACATCCACCCTTATAATGGTGCCACCAATGGCTCCAACCTAAAGTGGGAGTCCAAAGCTCACTGCAAATAAACTAGGCAACAATAATTTAAGTGGCTTCACCCTACATTGGGAGTATAGAGCTCACTAATATAAATTTTGGGCCTAAACGCAAGCATGGAGACCATCATTTATGCTATAGAACTAGGAATCCAAAGGAATATGGTCTCCACTCAAATTGGGATTCTAGAGAACCTCTATCCTTCACGTGAGAGATTTCCACCCCATTCATTTCATGCTCATAAATAGTATGCCTTGATTCTTACCAAACTGTGACTAACTTTATTCTCTCTCTTCCACTATTCAATAGTTGCATAATATATTCCTCAATTTTTTGTTCAAAGGATACCACTATTTTGATCCAAAATCCTTCTTCTGCTTCATCGTGCTCAGCCTCCACACCCCTCTTGTGTTTCTTTTTCTCTCCATTTTTTTTCCTATTGTTGATGGTGTTGAATACCACCAACATACAAGGGGTATCCCCTATGTGAATTACCAATTAGACCTCACAACGTTTGGAGTAGGAGGCCCATCCGGAGTATCAACATGACCACCATAATATAAAGGTTCACTTGGCTTAAATAAATATCATAAGGTATTATATGCATAACCCTTGAACAAAAAAGTAAGTTGACATTGTGGAACTCCAATTGCAATGTTTAAAAGTAGATTTTCATGAGTGGGAGATGAGAGTGAGTATCTGGAAAGAAGTAATAATACTAACCTATAGCAGACACGAGATCATGAAAATATTTGTTAGTAATCTATCAAAATATTTCACATAGACATAATGATCATTAAAGAAAATACAACATGCATTCAACAAGAGAAGTACCAAATCCATTGAAGTAGTCCAATTTCCTTAGTACATAAAAATATATTATATACCGTAAACATCCAAAGAATAGTCTCAAAACATTTTTGATACTTCCATGAAAGTATGTTGGCTTAATGACCTTCAATATTAGGTGAAATATACAAATACATAATTAAAATGGTGAGGCACTAGTTCCAGTAGTGGAACATTAAGTCACTACTTGCTTCATCAAAGAATATTTTTCTCTTCTACCAAGTTATAGAAGCGAAGACTAGCTCTTTAAAACTTAAGCCTCCAAAAGAATTTTTCTTGAGTTATGAGGGATTATTTATAATAATAAGAATGCTATTTCATCTCCCCTCAATTCTTTAGTTACCCTCGTGACTCTTGGATTCTAAAGTGTCCTATATACTTTCAAATGACTTTTGGAATTCTATTAATGAATCTTGAACTTCTCCTAAAGACTCTTTCTACATATATGGCTATGTGAATTTTGATATTCCACATATGACTCTTGGGCTTCCACACATTAAATTTTGTCCTTTTTATGAGAATAAATCATTACATTCCACATGATCTTGTGGCATGACACATGGACATATTTGACATAGAGATGAAGTTTGTACAAGTTACAACTTTACAATGATGACTTGGAGCTCATGATGGGGTTGCAATGCCAAGATGCTCTTTTTAATTTCCTGTCTTGCATTATTGTGTAGGTTTTAACCCTGTGCAGAAATCATTTTCAAACGAATTCTTAAAGACAGAAAATAAACAATAGCGAGAGCATAAAACATAAAATATATATATATATATGGATATTTTTCCCCTGGATCCCAAATTGGGACTACCATGTTGATTTTTCATTATATTCCTTTTAGTGTTACAACACATATATATACATGCCGAAGAATTCATAAACCCCAATCCATTAACCTTGGATTAGAACATAATCGCAGTTCCCTTTACCGGATCTACAAAATACCAGGGGTCGAAAACAATCATGACACAAAACCATGCACAAAACCATAAGCGGGTCTGCCCAGCTCACATAGGATATAATTTTTTTTTTCTTGGGGTGTTTCCTCAGACCCCATGGAAGGGGATACCTACCCATTGTGACCCCCCCATGCATGGGACTAGTAATGGAGATAATATAACACATACCCAACATTCTCCCACTTATTGTTTTCTTTCTGCAAGGGACCACAAGAGAACTTAGTCATTGGTTCAGCCCTACAACACCCATTGTTTCTCTACACCAATTGAAACTCTGAGTGGTCATAGACTTCATCAATGCATCTACAACATTCTTCAAAGTGTCCACCTTTACCAACAACACTTGTTTATCCTCAACCATATCTCTCACAAAGTGATATTGAACATCAATGTGCTTTGTCTTTGAATGATAAGCAGGATTCTTAGCCAAGAAAATTGCACTTTGGCTTTCACAGTCTATCCTTATAGCTCGCTACACCAAACCCATACTTGAACACAATCTCTGCAACTAAAATGCTTCCTTGATTGCATGAATGGCTACCGTGTATTCTACCTTTGTAGTTGTAAGAGCCACTACAGACTGTATTTTACTCATACAACTAACTACACCTCCAAATAGGATAAACACATACCCACTTGTAGATCTTCTTTTGTCCAGATCTCCAACCCGGTCTGCATCAACAAAACCACAGATGTCCAAAAATATATCCAATCCTGTTCTTTCCTTGTTGCACAAACATAATCACTAGTTCCACACAAATATATGAAAACCCACTTCACTACTACCCAATGCTCTTTCCCTGGTTTTGACATAAACCTGCTCAATACTCCCATTTCATGTGAAATGTTTGGTCTAGTAGAGAGCATTTCATACATCAAGCTACCCATTGCACTTTCAGATCAAACATGGGACATATCCTCCTCTTCTTCTTGTGCTTTGGGACATTGTTCAGTAGATAACTCTACACCTATAGGAATAGGAACCTTCATCGTTTTACTATCATGCATATTGAACCTATGCAATATTGTCTTTACATACTTTCTCTGGTTTAACCAAAGCTTCCTCTTTTCCCGATCTCTCTTTATTTCCATGCACAAAATATAGTTTGCAGCACCAATATCCTTCATGTAGAATTTGGAGAACAATTGGGTCTTCAAATCTTGGATAATTTCTTTGTCATTTCCAATCAGCAACATATCATCCACAGACAAGACCAAATAAATAACATAGTCACCAATTAATTTAAAATACATGTAGTGATCCTCTTTGATTCTGGTGAAGCCAAGTCCCCAAATATAGGTATCAAATTTCTGATACCACATCCTTAGTGATTGTTTTAACCCATACAAAGACACTTTTTAACTTGCATACCAGTTCATTCTTACCCTTCATCATAAAGCCTTCAGGTTGCTTCATGTAGATCTCCTCTTCCATATCTCTGTGAAGAAATTTTATCTTCACATCCATCTTTTCTACCTCAAAATAAAATGTAGCAACAATAGACAAAAGTAATATAATAGAAGTAACCTTAGCAACAGAAGAAAAAATATCACCAAAATCAATTCCTGGCGCCTGGGAATAACATTTTTCTACCAACCGAGCTTTGTGTTTCTCCACCTTTCCTTCTACATTCATCTTCTTATTAAACACCCATATTATCACAATATGATTCCTTCTAGCCTGCAACTCCAACAGATCCCATGCCTCATTTTGGTACAAGGATGCCATTTCATCAACCCTAGCCTCCTTCCATAGTTTTCCATCCTCTGAATCCATTGCCTCCCTAAAAAGTATGGGATCATCATAAGCGATAGTTAAAGAAAAAATTGAATAGAAAGAATATGGACTATACCTTTCTATCTTCCTTCTTTCCCGAACTAATCTTCTCACAGCTAGATTTTGTGGTTCTTCCTCTTTTGAATCTTATTCTATTGTAGAGTTTGATTCAATCATCCTCCTTTAGATAAAACTCTATCTTCTCAGGCTCCTTTGGTAGGATTTCATGTTTAACAACATCTTTCATCTCTCTAAACACCAAATCTCGGTTGTACAAAGCCTTCCTTGTTTATGGGTTCCAAATCTTGTAACCTTTTAAACCATCCTTATACCCAATAAAGATGCACCTTTCAGATTTATTATCCAACTTGGTCATTTTATCCTTTGGAACATGTACATATGCATCACATCCAAATACCCTCAGATGTGAAAGAGAGGGTTTATTACCAGTCCATACCAAATGTGGAGTTTTATCCTCCAATGTTGATGAAGGGGATCTGTTAACCCGGTAACATGAAGTCTACACAACCTCTATCTAGAATTCCTCTCCTAACCTGGTACCACTAAGCATGCTTCTTGCCTTTTCGATCAGTGTTTTGTTCATTCTTTTTGCAACTCCATTGTGTTGAGGTGTGTATGGAGTAGTATTTTTCCATGCTATACCACACTTCTTATAGAACTCTTCAAATTCCTTCTTGCAGAACTCTCCACCATTATTTGTCCTCAACACCTTTATCTTCTTCTCTACCTGGTTTTCCACCAAAGCCTTAAATTCTTTAAATCTATCAAAGACTTCAGATTTCTTCATCAAAAAATATATCCATGTATTCCTTGAGAAGTCATTTATGAATGAAATATAGTACATAGAATTTTCTAGTGATGGAACCAACACATGTCTAAACATATAAATGTGAACAAGCTCTAATATCTTATTCGCCCTCTTAGCACCATAAGGAAAAATCACTCGATTCAACTTCCCATATACACAATGTTCATAGAAATAGAAATCCAAAGATAAATTAGACATACATTCTACCATTACATTACCATGCAGTATCCAAATGCCCTTCTCTTTAATATCTCCAAGCCATTGATGCCATAGCATGGTCTTTTCTCTAGATATCGCTAGGATTTCCGCTCCAATTTCAGGAACCACATAACTGTTGCACCCATCAATAACAGTGCTACCCTGGAACTTGTACATAGTTCAATCTAAACTCCCCACATGAATACCAGTGCTCTCTGAACCATCTTGAACACTTTTTTTACACCTACATCATCCATCTTGCTTACAAAAATAAGATTTATGGCCAATGCAAGAATATGCAGAACGTGATGAAGTGTTCTAATCCTTCCACCTTGCAACTTCAACTTGAATTTTCCATGTTCGATGATTCTGGCCTTCATGTCATCCCCTAAGAAGACATAACCATCATCATACTTCTCATACTCACAGAAAAACTCCCTATGGGGAGTGAAGTGAAAGGATGCACCTGAGTCAATCAACCATGCTTGGTGATCTACATGTGTATTTGATGAAGAAGCCAAATACACATCCCCACCTTCATCTGAGTTGGTTTTTTCCTCTGCATAAGGAGCATTATTAGATCCCTTTCCTTTATCAAGAGATTTAGATCTACATTCCCTTTTGAAGTTCCCTTCCTTTCTACATTTCTAGCACACCTTTATAGGATTTCCTGGAGATTTAGATCTCCCTGTTAGTATGAATCCTTCGTCGAAGTGTACGAAAAAGGACCACTTTAGCTACGCATAACTAATAGCCCTAACAACAAAAGTGGCTGCCAATATCTTTAGATCTGCAATTGGTTAGACAAGAAAATAGCTGCGGCGCAAAATACCGGATCTATGTGTGGACGGACATTAAGCAGTAAAGTAAAGAGTTTGCTCCATGCATCCAACGGACAAGACAAGAACACGATTTTTGAATGAATTTTTATATTACAAGGCACCTGGGAGGAAAACAAGAAGGTGTATCCAGCTCTCCTCAATGGGATGGGTTCTTTGTAGTCCTCAGCACTTCAGATCTAAGCTTTCTCTCTCTTGTAGGTGTAGAAAACCTAATGCAGAAAATAGAGCTCAATGGGAGCAAATGGTAGAAATGAGACCAAGTGTATAGATCCAGAGTGATCTAATAGGCAACAAAAGGTGAAGAATGATGGGGAAAACCCTCCTATTTATAACAAAATATTGGGTCATTCTAGATCTTGGTGCATGATTAAAATAATCTTAACCAAATCTAGATCCACCTTTTATGGAATACTTTATTATATTTGTTGGAGGGAAAGGGTCTTTGACTTGGGTCAAATCCCTTGATTAGTCAAAAATAAATAAATAAATGATTTATTAATCTTTTTAAGGAAGTGGTTGGAAGATAATCAAATAAATAATGATTTATTTAATTATTTGTGGGTGATTTGGTCATATTTAACAAGGAATATTATCTAAATAAGATTTAAATAATTATTCCTAGAAATTAATAAGATAAATAAAGGTTTATCTAATTAATTTCTTTGATTTTGAGTTAAACATGACTGGGAATAATAATTAAATTATGGTTTAATTAATTATTCCATGAGGAAAATCAAACAAATATGGGTTTGTTTAATATTTCCTTTTGGGGTTTCCTGTTTTAACATAGTGAAAGCGGTTTTACTTAGGGTAAAACTGGTCTTACATGGTGTACTTGGGTCCATCTAATGATAATAGGTTAGATGAACAAAAAATGGTGTAACAGATTGCCCCCCAGCGTGCGAGTGTCAGGAGCAAATCGTATGACCGAAGTACGTTGTAAGAACACAATCACTAGACAACAAAAGGGGTGTCAGAGAGAGAAATGTGAGGTAGATAGTGGTGCTGAAGGACTAGACCCTGAGGAGACGAGACTCGCAGGTGCAACAAGTCTCTTTTTATGAGAGGGTACCTGTGCTGAAGGCGGCGGGGGAGGCATACCTATGCCCGCCGAGACCAAGTACAAAAGAATAGTGTGTCCAGTAAACAAGGGACCGAACCATAAAGTACAGCTGGCATAATCATGAGCCAGATAAAAATACAATGAGGAATCCCACATACATGCTATGCCTGGGATAACAGCCAGGACTTGTACAATAATATCTGAGTACATGAGATACAAATACAACCGAAATGCCCCCTGCAAATGGGGAAGGGCTCACAAAATCTGACTGATACATGCAAATTGAAGAGGCGCTGCAAGTGGCTATGGCCAACATCATCAAATATCTGGAGCTGCATCGAAGGCTGCGAAGAAGAGGTCATCCGGGCATGTGGGGGGCTACCTGCAAGGCCACCCCCTCATGAGGGTTGAAACATCTCACACACGCCCGGGAATCATCAAGAGCTGCTGCTGGATCACTGGACCATCACGTATACGAATCTCGATCATGCTGAAAAGAGCTGGAGAAACAATCAAGCCAAAGGGAAAGGAGGTATCCCTTTGCCTGATCCAAGGCACCGAACAAGAGTGGAAGCGGGAACCAAGGTACACCGCTCTCTAGACCTGGCTTCTGGAATGAAAGAGCTGATGTCAACAGAAGGAGGTCTGCCATAGTGGAGACAATGAGAGACCCTCAACTAAGGCACGAGAGAAAAAAGTAGAGCGACGGACAGACTGACACTAATGATGATGGTGAAATGGAAAGGACTGAGTAGCGAATGGATGACTTCCCTTGTTAGAGCATAAAGGGCATGAATGACATGGCAGCGACTGACACAATATCGTAAGGGATTGGGGGCAGTGGGATTGAAGGTCATAATATGTGACACAAGAGGGAAACCAAGCAATGAAGGATGGAGGGCTATAGTAGGGTACAAAGGTACTCGGGATAGACTCCATGAATGCGATGATGACTCAACTTGGATGCTCTAAACAAGGGCGACTCGATGGTGCTGCCACACAGTAAAAAGGCCCAATGGGGGACCATAAAAACATGAGTCCAAGGTGGGGACTCATGACAAAAATCATCACGAACATGGACAAGTAAGTGGGCAAAATGGTGCCCCAAGTACAAGCGTCGTAAGTGAGGAAATTCGATTTTGAGGAGGGGTAAAGTGACCCTTATTGGACAAAATGTGTCCTGGTGGAGTATCAGATCTCAAAAAACTAACAGATACCCATTTGAGGGCTCGGTGAGAGCTTTCCAACGGTGTAGACGGTTCGTCAAACGGGGCTACGGTGTGGTCACAGCGGTCGAAAGAAGAAACATGGGTCCTCTTTTAATAAGGCAGTTTTCCCTCCAAAATCACTCATTTGCTATTGTTGCTGTGGTGAATGTAGAGAGGAGAGAAGGCCCTAAATCTTGCGGCGAACGTAGCGGACAAACCGACCGTTGGAATCGCGATCCGTCAGTTGGAGGTAAGAGGTCTAACTTTTCTCTTGAATTTTGATGGATTACATTTTCAGTTTACGGCCCAGAATCCCAGAAACAGCCCCTCCTTCATCTCTACGGTCGGGTCGCACTTTTTGGGGCAAAAAGTGCGACCTAGGATGCAGGTATCAGGGTAGAAAGTGCGACCTGGTCCAGAACAGAGCAGAAAACTGCGACCTGGGAAATGAGGGGGTTTTGGTGCTGTTTTATGGCTGGAAGTTGGGTTTTGGTGGTTGGTTATGGTTGTCCCGATCTGTATGCTGACAAAAATGATGTTTTTGTGCAGATATGGCAGATTTACGGGTCAACTGGAGAGAGAGAGATCTGGGGACACTACGGACAGAGATCCAGGCGGATCAGGGCGTCCGCCGTATATTGGCCAGATTTGGGGTTCTCAAGTTCTTGGAGAACCCTTTGATGAGAGCAGGGGAACCGTTACTGGCTCGGATTATCAGTTATTGGGATCCAGATCAGGAGATCTTTGTAGTGCAGGGGCACAGGATCGAGCTGACGGTCCAGGACGTGTACTTCCTGACTGGTCTCCCGCCACTTGGGATGGTGGGAAACACACAGCCAGTGTTGTCGCGGGGGCGGCATATCATGGAGTTCGTGGAACGCCATTGTCGACTGGGTCTCCAAGTCAAGGGGACTCGAATACCGATCGGGGATCTAGAGAGGCTAGAAACCCGTGCAGTGGCCGCAGCGGTGCTGCGAATCCTGGGCATCCAGGTGTTCCATCACATCACTGGGGGGCAGATGATGATAGTGGAAAGTGTGTTAGAAGGGACCTACTATGGGTGGGCCCAGATGTTGTTGGTGTCGCTAAAGCGACAGTTGTCACTATGCAGGCGGCAGGTGAACCATGACTGCTCATATGGGACTTTGTTGTGCGCCTTCTTCTTTGAGAAGATCCCGACCTTGAGGCCTCATGTACAGCTTCCAGATGGGGGCCCGAGAGAGCCCAGGATGCATCGTTGGGGACGATTACTGTGCAAAGGAGGAGGAGGGGCGGTCGGGCGAGTGTTTCGACCAGAGTTTTTTGCCCATTGGGATCAGATGCCTTTGTACATAGACGACTATCCCTATAGTGGGATGAGCTACTGTGGGGATCCGGATCTGCCACTTCGCCTGGTCGAGTCTGGGGGCCCGATGGTAAGTGACAGATTGCTATTCTTGTGTGGGCATGTTAAATTTTTTGAATAGTAATTGATGGTATTGATTCATGTACTTTTGGTATGCAGATATAGCACCGGTAAAACCGGCCGGATATATGGGACGACCGGCAGCGTCTGGAGCTACAGGTCCAAGTGGGTCGAGAACGGCGCAGAATGAGGATGCAGCCGCCCTGCTGGAGGAAATCCGCCGTAGATGCGAAAGGTTGTTGACCGGAGTATCAGAGCACGGGTGGCAGGACTTAGACGACCAATACATAGAGCCATGTGTTGGTCTCCCCTCAGAGTGGCGAGGTGTCATGCGGCGCATGGCGATGGCCGGTCAGGCTATGCGTGATCTACATGCTGCAGGGGTAGAGCCATTGGCCCAGGAGCCTCCAGATAGTGATTAGGGGTAGGGGCATGTGGTGCCCCCTATGATGTATGTAGGGGCAGGTGGTGCCCCCAGTTTTGGGTTGATGTTTGTAACATGCTATGGGCATGTCGTATGTATCAGAGTAGATGGAATCTAAACACATGTTTTGCAACACATATTATGGATATGCATCGTTTTTTGATGGTTTATTTAATGTTATGGTCTTATATGAAATGTGTGTGATAAATGCCAATCTAGAACATGGTTTGCAATGCTATCTACATAGTGATTCTGTTCTCGAGGTACATGGTTGAAAGTTATGGTTTCAAACGCACGTATTAAGATTTTCACTCGTAAATAGCGTCTAAACAGCACAGGGTTATGCACACGATAAACACCATTTTGTTGCATTACAAGAAGCAGGGAATCCAAATGAACGTGCAGATGGAGGATGCGATGAAAGAGGGCATCAGCTAAAAGGCCACGCACTGCATCATATTCAGCCTGATTGTTGGTGGTAGAACCAATGCATACCTCGTTAGAGAGAACAAGGGCATGCAAGGGGGTGAAAATGGCCCAACCTGTCGAGGCTAGATTCCGGGAGTAGCGACTTGCACCATCGGCGTAACCGATAAAGGGTGTGGACGGAGGGTCCTGCAGAATGGTGTGACAAGACAAAAAATGAGGGGAGGAAAGGGAATGAGGGCAGCATGAGTGTACAGAAGTCATCGGGCGGCAACCGCAGGAGGGAGTGCAAGGGGTCGGATGATCATGACTCATACAGGGTGGTATATGAGGGCTATCGGAAGCAGGGAGAAGACTCGGGCTGCGGAGGTCAACAGAGATACGAGTGGGGTGATCTCGGGTATGGGTAGGGAAAGGGTGGTCAAGGGACACAACAGGGGAGGATGCAGATGGGCTAGGCTCCGAGTGTCGCACAGAGGAGGATAGGTAAAGAATGGTGACAGTAGATTCGGTCATCTGAACATCAGGTGGGGGAATGTCGATGGGAGCGGGGGGATCCTCAGGCTGGCCTGAAGCATACTGCGTGAGGATGGGAGAGGCGGATTGATTTTGTTCAACCTCATACTCGCGGATCACCTCTAAAGAGGCACGGTAATGCGTCAGGTGAGGACAATGGTGGGAGTAATGGCCATGGATGCCGCACAAAGCACAGGGTTTGTTGGTGCGGAGAGTCGTGGGGTTCTTGGTTACGGACAAAGAAGGAGTGGAGGCTTCAGGGATCTGAGACTCGGGGAACGCGAATTTCACCATGGGCTGAATACGGGGTAACTCAGGACAAGCATTGGTGGCATGACCGGTGACATCACATAAAGCACAAGGCTTCGCGGGCGGAGGAGGAGCCGGGTCAGTCGTGATGGTCTTGTCTTTGGGTGCCCCCTTGCGGGCTTTGCCTTTTTTCCCGGGAGCCGTCACAACAGGAGAAGGGTCCTGTGGAGGTGCTGGGGGCACAGTGGCAACGGAGGAAGCAAGGGGGACCGGTTGGACCGGTGTCAAAGCCATGTAAGGTTTGGGGTGACCAGGAGGGGTGGCGGCTGGGGGATCAAGGTACCAGACCGGAATGCCCAAGGTCAAGTTAGGGAGAGAGAGGGTGGCCATAACGGGGACAGAATATACTCCGGGAGGGGGAGCGAGGAAAGGGATCTGCCCAGCAGGGAAATGACCAGGAGGGACGGCTTCGAGGTGGTTGAGGCCAGGAGGAACCGATCCAGGAGGATAAAGAGGTTCAGGGATACCAGCTGCAGGGGAAGGGCCAGAAGGAGGAGGTCCGGCTGGCTGAGATGAATGGCTAGGAGTAGGTTGCGGAGGGCAAGGGGGAGGTTGCTGACTAGCCGAGGCAGGCCGCTTATGGGTAGCCTGAGACGATTGCATCATCCAAACATTCGAAGAGCTGGGATCAGTGATGGGAGGAGGAGGAAGGTTAGGGAAAGTTCCAAGCAGGGAGGAATCTTTGTAAACGCCGGGGGAGACACTGGTCAAGGAATCAATGGTTTGCTTGTTGTCTACAGAAGAGATAGTCGTCTTAGGGGAGGTCTGAGATTTTGGCTCATGATATGTCAACTAGTCAATGGTGACTATCTTTCCATTATGGGGGAAAGACATCTTGCGAAAGACCGCAGATGGGACAACAGACATAGCATAGGTGTAGCTTCACCCCAATAGAATGTTGTAATCTAGCGGGGCGTCGATGACTTCGACGTCAACGCAAACAGTCTTACCGGCGAGGGTGATAGGACAATTACGAAACAGGCCAATGGGCTGGGAGGCATGACCGTCCCATGCTCGAAGGGTGATCATGGAAGGGGCCAGTTCAGGGGATCTGAGTTGCTTCCAAACCGAAGCGGACATCACGCAGGTGGCTGCCCCCTCATCAATGATACACCGGGACACGTTGGCGTTCCGGATTTTGACGGGGATTTGGAAGGCGACGGAAGGAGGAAGAGGAGGATGGTCTGATTGAGTGGCGTCGAAAATAATCATTTGGTCATCAGCAGGATCTACAGCGCCCACGACAGATAGTAGAGCCTTCTTTTGGGAAGGACACGACTGGAGGAGTTCCAGTGTGGAAATGGCAGCAGGAGATTGCGCCAAATCATCTACTATACTATACGAATGAGCAGCTCGACCGGAAGCAGCGTTTCGACGTAGGGGTCCCTTAGGAATCTTGGTATGGACCTCGACCTTGGGTTGAGGGATATGTAAGGGGCCACTGGATGTCGAAAGAGGCTCTGTAGAACCTGAAGAAGGAGGCTCGGGGGCAGACTGAGCAGGAGGCTTGGGGTACTGACGAGACCGAGTTTGAAGGTGAAGATCGACGGGCGGGTTAGGATCGGAGTGCATCATGAGGATCTGGTAATCGGAGGAACCAAAAATGGAAGGGGAAGTGGCGGCCGAGTTATCAGGCGATTGTGTAGCCACGAATCCTTGCTGAGGGAAGGGATCGGTAAACACAGCTGGTTGAGTAGTGGCCACATTAGGAGGAGCATGAGGTGAGGCGTGTTGTCCGCGCAATGTGGCTTGAGACTCCCACATTTGCCGCATCTGGGGTAACAGGGGACAATCGTGAGTGTAATGACCATAAACCCTACAACACGAACAGGGCTTGTTTGTGCGAAGCGGCCTGTCCGGCTTGGGCGGAATGCCCTGTTGCTGGTTGCTAGTGTTAGGGTCCACACCAGAATTGGGTCCTCGGTTACCAGGGGCAGATTGGTTCTGGTTGCCTCTCCGCCTTCTTTGAGAAGAAGGGGGATTAGTCGCGCCCTGCTGTGCAAATACTTGCCCTGGAGGGGGTTGTAAGTGCTGTTGAGGGTTGTGAGGAGGCAAGGGAGGTGGAAGCGCATATGCTGGAGGAGCTGGCGCACCAGGCTGCGAATAAAGGTAAGGGTTGGGTTGGGCAACATTGAGGTAAGCAGGAGGTTGAGCAAAAGGAGGATGCATGCCGTATCCTGGATACATGTTGCCGGGAGGGGGAAGAGTGCTGGAGGTGCTGGCCCCTCCTTGAGGGGGACCATAGCCCATAGGAGGGTGAGCAGATGGATGGGAAAGAGATCCAACGATACCGTCGGCGGAATGAGATGCCCTCGGGGCATTAGCGCCACCGGGCCTGGGGATGTCAGGAAGGATGGTATAAACATAACCAGATTGAGCGTAGATCAGGTCATATTTCAAGGCTATTTGGAGGGCGGCTTCTTCAGTTTGAGGAAAGTGAGAGGCGACATCTTTGCCGATGGGAGAGGGAAGGGTGCGAAGGAACCAGTCCATGTAAACCCGATCTTCAAAGGGAGGGGCTCGACATAAGCTCCGTCTTCGTCGCCATTCCTGGACATGGGCAGAAAGGCGTGTTGAAGAGGATTGCTTGAAGGAAGTCAAGAGCTCCGTGTCGGTGTCGTATCGGAGAGGAAGCTGGAAGTATCACAAAAAGGCTTGGGCAAGAGTCTCGAAGGTGGTATGGGAAGAAGTGGCTTGTTCAACATACCATTTAGAAGCTTCGCCGGTAAGCGTGCGTTGGAACAAACGAAGACGGATGGAGTCATCGGTAATGGAATTGGAGGAACACCACATGTGGAAAGATCGGACGTGATTGGTTGGATCTTCTCCATTAAGGCCCTCGAACTTAGGGATGTCAGAGGGCAGCTTGGTTGGCATAGCGGGCCAGGTAGCATTGTGGTGAATGGGGTCATTGATCAACTGATGGAAATCGGGGAGGCTGAGGCCTGCAATGTACGGCAGCACAGGGGTGGTCGAGGAAGTGCCTGTGGCGGTTCCGCTAGTAGTAGGGCCGGCATTGGGGCCGGGAGAACCGCTAGCGTTAGGCCCTGGACCAGACATAGTGAAGGTGGCAGGGGGAGAACCAGGAGGAGAAGGACCCGATGAAGTAGGAGAGGAGTCGGAGTGCGGACTCAAAGGTGGACTGGCTCGACGACGGCGGTGCGGAGCAGGTCGATCAACCGAAAACTAAGGGTGAAGGCCAAGAAGTCTCCGGGAACGGCGCCCTGGGGGCGCAATGATGACAGGAAGAAGGAAACTGACAAGGGTAGAAAGGGACAGGATCAAGTAATGTCAAGGGCAGATAAGGTGCAGTGACAATTGATTTTAGAGTCTTTGCCAGGCGGTGTTAACCAGGCGCTTCTTCACTTAGGGTCAGTGTGTGACATGCGTTAATTTTAATTTTTAAACCCTTTTCGTTTTGAGAGCAAGAAAAAGTGTGCTGCGTAACTGAAAAGAAATCTACGTAGAACAATAGAGATTGCTGAAAAGACAGAACATTTAACAGCTAACTATGCATCAATCTAACCCAAAGAGGCGGGTCTCTCAAAACTACTCTAAAAGAGGGCAAAAATATAGTCAAAACACACATAAAAGAGCTCAACAGATCTAGGGTCGAAAGGGACAGGGATCTGGAGGATAAAGCTGCAGGAAAGAGGTGCAGATCACAGCCAAGAGAGAGAGGCAAGGGGGCTAGAAAAGGAAAGGAAATCAGCAAAAACCGGAGGGGGCGAGGCGAAGGCAGTCAAAGGAGGTCCAAACAAAACGACAAGAGGTGATTTGCAAGGAAAGGAGGCTGATTTCAATGGATCTGAACGGGAGGTAACAGATCTGGAAAAGAGGGGGCTGAAGCTCTGAAAAACCGATGGCTGAAACAACTAAGACTCTTCCACCAAAAGTGGAGGGTACTAAAGCCCTAAGGGGCTGGGTTCCCACTTAGATGATGAGATGAGATCTTGGTCGAGCGGGGGCGGGCGGTGGAAGACACGAGAGGAGATCTTTGCGGCGGAGAACCCCGGAAAAATTGCGAAAAAATTATTTGAAAAAATGACGAGGTCGCGGGTTCGATCGGTTGGTGCCGAGGTCGCAGCGAGAAACGGTGAAAAAGTGCGACACGAAGGTCCGAATCGCAGGGTTTAGGGCCAGTGCATTTCGGTCGGTTGTCTCGGCGGCGGTGCAGGAAAAGTTCTTGAAATGGGGTCTTGATGGTGTCGATTACTGTGATAAGGGCCGAAACACGGAAGTTAGAAATTTTTATGTTTTGAGGGTTTTATGTGAGAAAAATGACATAAAAGAGAAAACTAAACGGTGAAAAAAAGCCTAGGGCACGAAGTAGGCGGATATGCGGTATATATTATTGTTGATGGTAATTTAAAACCCGTGTGGAGTCGCCATTTGTTAGTATGAATTCTTCGTCGAAGTGTACGAAAAAGAACCACTTTAGCTACGCATAACTAATAGCCGTAACAACAATAGAGGCTGCCAAACATCTTCAGATCTGCGATTAGTAGTTAAAATGCTGCAACAAACAGATCTATAAATGGAAAGACATTAAGCAGTAAAGTAAAGAGTTTGCTCCATGCATCCAACAGACAAGGCAAGAACACGATTTTTGAATGAATTTTTATATTACAGGGCACCTGGGAGGAAACAAGAAGGTGTATCCAGATCTCCTCAATGGGATGGGTTCTTTGTAGTCCTCAGCACTTGAGATCTAAGCTTTCTCTCTCTTGTAGATGTAGAAAACCCAATGTAGAAGGTAGAGCTCAATGGGAGCAAAATGGCAGAAAATGAGACCAAGTGTATAGATCCAGAGTGATCTAATAGGCAACAAAAGGTGAAGAATGATGGGGAAAACCCCCCTATTTATAACAAAATATTGGGTCATTCTAGATCTTGGTGCATGATTAAAATAATGTTAACCAAATCTAGATCCACCTTTTATGGAATACTTTATTATATTTGTTGGAGGGAAAGGGTCTTTGACTTGGGTCAAATCCCTTGATTAGTCAAAAATAAATAAATAAATGATTTATTTATCTTTTTAAGGGAGTGGTTGGAAGATAATCAAATAAATAATGATTTATTTAATTATTTGTGGGTGATTTGGTCATATTTAACAAGGAATATTATCTAAATAGGATTTAAATAATTATTCCTAGAAAATAATAAGATAAATAAAGGTTTATCTAATTAATTTATTTGTTTTTGGGTTAAACATGACTGGGAATAATAATTAAATTATGGTTTAATTAATTATTCCATGAGGAAAATCAAACAAATATGGGTTTGTTCAATATTTCCTTTTGGGGTTTCCTGTTTTAACATAGTGAAAGCGGTTTTACTTAGGGTAAAACTGGTCTTACATGGTGTACTTGGGTCCATCTAATGATAATAAGTTAGATGACCAAAAAATGGTGTAACACTCCCACTTGAAAAATTATTTTTGTTTTTTTTATGGGACCTTCCTCGTACATATTACACGTCTCCATTCTGGTCCTCCATATTTCTCTGTCTCATTTCCTCTAACATAAAGGCTGAGACAGTTTCATAAAACTTCAAGGTACTTCTATTGATACCTATTACAATAACCAGAATGTCCCAAAAATATGGTAGAGAACAAAACAAATTCATGCACTTATCTTCATCTGATATTTGAATATCAACAAATGAAAACTTACTTACAACATTATTGAAGGCATTCAGATGCTCTTTCACTGAGTCTCCATCCTTCATCCTTAGGTTATACAACTTTTTCCATAGGAGAAATTTATTCACCTGAGACTTAGATTGGTACAAAGTCCCTAACTTGACCCACAAAGTCTTCATCGTAGCTTCCACAGACACATTCAAAAATACTGAATCTGAGATACATAACTATATTATGCTCTTCCACTTCTAATCCAACTTTGCCTAGTATTCATCTAACATTATCGTTGGTTTAGTACCCGGATCTACCGTGATCGATTGATCTTTATCCACCAGCATATCCTCCATCTTGATCTTCCACAACTAAAAAATATGACCATTAAATTTCTCATCTTATTTCATTGCAAAAATCAATCCCGCAGATCTCCCACTGAACATGGTGTACCACAGGCCCAAGAAAAAAACTCCTTAATAGTAAAGAACTCCCCTTGAAGCTGAAAGAACTTTGATACCAAATGTAGGTTTTAACCGTATACAAAAATTATCTGAAAAAAAATTCTTAAAGACATAAAATAAAAAATAGCGAGAGCATAAAACATAAAACAAATATACACAAAGATTTTCCATTCGATCCTAGATCAGGACTACCAACTTGATATTTTATTATATTCCTTTTAGTGTTACATTGCATATATATACATGCCGAAGCATTCATAAAAAAAAATCCATCAACCCTGGATTAGAACATAATCATATTTCCATTGAATCGATCTACAAAATACCAGGGAAAAAAAACCATCTTTCCCCAAAACCATGTGCAAATCCATGTACAAAACATAGGCGGGTCCGACCACCTAATATAGGGTCCAAAAAAAATTCATGGGGCACTGCCCTGGACCCTGCGCAAGGGAATACCCACTCCTTGAAAACCCCTAGATAGGGAGTGTTGCAGCACCCCACCCCGCTACACCCAACACAATGAACATGGGGGTCTACCGAACCCCCTATGACCCCCCTAATGCAACGAAAAGGGGGGCGATATACGACTAGTCATGGAAATAATATAACACATACCCCACATATTGATAGTAGATATGATCTACGCTTCATCCTTATGAAAATATTCACTTTTTCACTTATCCTCACCCTCCAAAGGGTCTTGGATCAATATTAGAGTCTTCTGAGTCTCCATGAAATGTTTTCTTTCTGTCATGGTCTAGGATGTACCTCATGTCTTCCTAAAATTATCTTTTATGCTTCTTCTCCACTAGTTATTATTTTTTATTTCTCCTTAATATATTATTTTAGCATCACATTTACATGCAAATAAGGTACTATTTCTAATGAATATCATTCATGTCAAGGAAAAACTAGTCTTAAAATTAGGGAAAATTTTAGGGGCGAATTTTAGCCCAAAGGCAAATTTTAAGGGTTTTTAAATTTTAATAGGGCGGATTTTTTATATAAAACCCATTTTATATAGTTTAATAAAGTTAGCCCAATAATTATTTTAAAAATAATTAATTATTAAATATTAGCCCACCAAAAAAAAGGCACATAAAACAGAAAAAATGAAATTCGCCCCCGATTTTCTTTGGTTGGAGCAGATTTCCATGGCATTTGCCTGGATTTACAGGGTCAGAGGGAGGAGTTAGAGTGATTCACCCCATTTTTTCACTGGTTCACCGGAATTTAGGAGAGGTGGTTGGGGCTTTGTGCATACCGATCTTCTTGCTGGCTGAGCGAGGGACTTGACCAACCCTCTCTGGTCCATGAGGCTTTTAGAGAAAAAAATTATGATCATACAGTTGCCTTGTCATTTATTTTCATGAATCTAACTGTATATGAAAATCAAATGACTTTAATTAGTATTTTTTCCCATGGTTCGAATTATTTTTGTAACTATTTAGTTTTACGTATAGGCTTTAACAGAGTAAATATGGCCGATGCAACAAATGTATCTCGCTTCGGAGGAGTGAATATGGCACCTCCAGATCCAATTATAGGCATTTTAGAATCATTTAAAGCAGATACAAATGATTTTAAGCTTAACCTTGGTGTTGGAGCTTACAGAACAGAGGATCTTCAACCCTATGTGCTCAATGTCGTGAAAAAAGTTACGCTGAATGCTTCTCTTTTAAGTAATATGCTTCCATATTTTTTCAAATGATCTAGGGAATAATCTACCTAAAGATTATTTTTTCTAGTTATGAAGTCTTCTTGATTTTAATTTGAACCTTAGAATTTTGAGAGTTAGAATTGTACTTATACTTGTTTGTATTCCGCAGGCAGAGAATATGATGTTGGAAATAAAGAGGCATGCATGTGTTTTGTGTGAAGAATCATGGCATCCTTTATGGGGTAATCACTTTAAGTGTTTCACATTTGAAATTTATATTGTTTTTCTTTGTCTGTAGTATCTTCCTATCGAAGGTTTGGCTGTATTTCTTAAAGCTACTATGGAGTTGTTGCTAGGAGCTGACAATAATGCAACCAAGCAAGGGCGGGTAGGTTCTCCATGAAGTGTTTTTGGAGAGAGTGGGAAGAAGAGAGGGAGAGAATTTTACTTTTAGGTTGCACAATATTTTATCTTATGTAGAAAATTCCAGGAAAAAGGATATATATGCCTATAGATTTGTTTAACATAAAGCTATAAAGATTATTTTATAGTTTCTCTTTTATTAGTTTGTTAATACACCGCTTCTGACCACTAGAAGCTCGACTGGTTGGTCAATCAGGGGGGTATATGATATATCCCCTCCTAAGATTCAATTCTCTCTAAGAGCATGACAGATTCAATTCCCCTTAAGTTGTGGTAGATTATGCCTCCTCAAGTGTGGGGCAGTCAAGACCAACACACCAGGGTTCAGTTCCCCTTCAATGTTTGGGCTGGTTCAATTCCCCTCAAGTGGCTAGCCTACCAAGTTTCAATTCCCCTTTTAAGTGAGATAAATTACGCTGCGGTGATGAATAAAGTTCCTAACCCCTAGTAATTATCAACATTCCCTCAATTATGAGGTTGATTGGGGGCACTGAAAAAGTATTACAGAAGCATCTCGTTGAAAGTTTCCATTACATTGCTTTTGTGATGTGCACTGTAGGATGAAACTATTTTGTGCCTTTATATGTTTGAATCAAATTGACAGAATATTCTGTTGACACCTTTCTCAAGGTTGCAACTGTCCAAGGCCTTTCAGGGACTGGGTCTCTTCACCTTGGTGCTACCTTTATTCAAAGATATTTTCCTGGAACTCAATTCTTGATTTCCTCTCCAACTTGGAGTAAGTCAGAGATTCTAAGTGAGATGTTGAACTCTGAATTATGTATTTGCAGTCGCCATGCGTATCTTACAGTTGTAACATAATTTGATGCAAAATAATATTCCATCATTTGAAAGCTTTTTTATTCTAGATTGATTTTACTAGGAAATCACAAGAACGTTTTCAATGATGTTGGGGTTCCTTGGTCGAAATACCATTACTATGATCCTAAAACTGTAGGACTAGACTTTGAAGGGATGATTGCAGACATTAAGGTATGAAATTTTATTTTACCTGCCTTTTCACAGAATTAGATGTTAGCTAAATACAATGTTAATTTTTTGATGGTAGACTGCTAATTATTTGACTTGTTGCAGGCTGCACCAAGTGGTTCTTTTGTGTTGCTTCATGGTTGTGCTCACAATCCCACTGGAATTGATCCAACTCCCAAGCAGTGGGAGAAAATAGCTGATGCCATTCTGGAAAAGAATTATACTACTTTATTTGATGTTTATTATCAGGTTCATGATGATTCACTAATATGGAGGTTAAATTTACTTTTTTCATATTTTATATGAATTTCCCAGTGTGTAGATTATTTTTTGCAATTTGTTTGTATGCATTTTTCTACCTTGCCAGTTTCTTTTTACTTCGATTATTTTTTAAGTTATATTGCTTCTTCATTTTGAAGCCTTGATGAATTCAATGGAAATACCTTCATAATTTGATGCTTTAAAATCCCTCTTTAAATGGAAAAATTCATTTGACATGGTTAGTAATCCTTTACTGAATGCAATTATTTTTATGAAAAAATCCTCCGGAATTTGGGTTTTATTGATATGACCTTATGGTTATTAAATGTATATGAGTTCACAGTTCTATTGTTTTTACTCATTACATTGAGAGAAGCTGAGTGATATTACAGCCCAGGTGGAAGATATATGTGATGTTATAGTCTTAGAAGCATTTCCAAAATTCCATTCATGAGGTACTAGCCTTTATGCCAATGGGCATCCATAGAGGCCCTCCCTGGGTGAATATGCTTGCTTGGTTCACCTTCCTCTATCCTCCTCTATGCAGCCTCTCTGTTGTTGTGTGTCTAGTAATCCTTTGTTGTAATGAACCAACAATTGGTCTGAAAGGACCCCTATTTTTGCAATTTAATATGCGATTTTACCTGAACTTGCAGGGATTTGCAAGTGGCAGTCTTGATGTGGATGCATCATCTGTGAGGTTGTTTGTAGCTCGTGGGATGGAAGTTTTTGTTGCTCAATCCTACAGCAAGAACCTCAGTCTCTACGTAGAAATTATAGGAGATATTAATGTTGTGTGCTCCTCATCAGATGTTTCCAATAGGTACCACTAATAAACTTTGGATTTTATTCTTTCTACTGGATATGTTTATTACTGGAATATCTTCAACTTCTAGCATTATTTAAATGGAACGCTAACTACATTTGTCCATGCACTTCTGGCAGGGTGAAAAGCCAACTTAAAAGGCTTGCTAGACCAATGTACTCGAATCCTCCAGTTCATGGGGCTCAAATTGTGGCAAATGTTGTAGAAAATCCTCCCATGTTTGATGAATGGAAATTAGAAATGGAACTTAAGTCTGGAAGAGTCAAGGGTGTGAGGCAGTGACTGTATGATAATCTTTCTGTAAAGGATAAGAATGGGAAAGATTGGTCCTTTGTCCTCAGATAGATTGGCATGTTTTCCTTCACAGGTCTTAACAAGGCTCAGGTAATAAAGGCCATAGTCTATCTAGCTTTCAAATTTTTCTGGAAAATTATGGAAATTCTTACTGAATTTTGATAAAATCTAGCAATAATTTTTGTAAATCCATGTTACAGTTTTCAAACTTAAATATTTTGGGTGTCCCAGTTGTTTTTGATGGTGTTCAATCCATTTTTACCCTTAAAAACTCATTCAAACATTCCTACTGTCAGATTTTTTGAATTTGTTTTACCAAGTTCCAACCATTTTTGGCCGTCTGGGTGAATTTGAAGGCTGGATAGATGACTCCATAAGAAAATGTTCTGTAACTTTTCACCATTTTAGAATTCCAGTTTTTTTAATCAATGTTGGTTTTACCATTTCTTTCCCTAATACATCTTTTCAATTCGAACAGAGTGAGAACATGACAAATAAGTGGCATGTTTACCTGAAAAAGGATGGTTGTATCTCCTTGGATGGGCTGCCTTTATCCAAATGCGAGTATATTGCAGATGCCATAATTGACTCCTACTACAATGTCAGTTAAATAACAATAATATATCAACAATAAAATCAATTCAATTGTCTATGTTAGAAATAATTTTTAATCTTGAAACACTTGAGGTCATAGTTAAGTGTTGATGTATTAGGCAATATCATTAGCCTGTAATCCATAAAATTGTGTTTGGTCTACCGATCTTTCAACACTGATCTTTGTTACATAAAGGTCGACATTGGCCACCACATGGTTGGCAGAGTATTTTTCAAGCATTTTTTGCTTTCTACAACAGCTATCCTTCTATTTTGTTAATGTAGGTAAAATTTTAAGTTGATAGAATATGAGCCTGGTTTTTGAAATCTGGAAAGACTGCTATATTGAAGGCTTCATAAAAACTTATATTTATTAAAATCTCCTGTATGGCACTGATCAGTATTCATTTTAGATAGGTTTGCAATTTTATGGGTCACCTGTTGTAATTACATAAGTATAGCTGTAGAGGAATACATAATAAAAGGATGAGATTGAGATGGCTTCCTTGGTAGAACTACTTATCATTATTGCCTCAAATACAACATTCATTTTCAATAAAAGCATGAAACACAAGATTGATTTTGACTATTAGTGTCCAAAATATAACATCCATTATTTTGATGATCACTATGCACAATATAACATCCATTTTAATTCATTCTTAGTATTCGAAAAATAATGGTTTTCGACCCCTAAGCATAGAATGTGGTAATATCCATTAACTTCCACAGAAAGGGAAAATGATATACTTGGAGAAGGCCTCTTTGGTGGTATTAGAGATCATAATTTTGCTAAGGTTAATTGTCTGTTATCAATTATTGTAAAATCTATCCAATGCATCGAGTTGACTCTGTGACCCCTCTGGAGTGGAGGCCAATTATACAACAACATCTACAAATAAAAGGAATGAAACCAGGATCTGATGAAGTAGGCAACCATCCTGAGATTGAGTAAATTCCTTGATGAATTGCTGGTAATCAATGTAGAACCCAACTAGTCTAGGAGAGAGAATACACACCCACTTGACACCCCCAATACTCGTAATACCTTCAGAAAATATGTAGTAATCGCAAAAACTACCAATCATTCTATCATAAAGCTGCATCACACCAGAAACAATGTCCTCAAGTAGTCCAAGGACACGAAGCTACTTGATGGGTAAATTCCTGGGAACAGTGCAGTGCCAAAAGCCTTTTGAAAGTCTACAGAGCAACAATAAGCCTTCGAGGATGTCTATATGTCTAGTCTCATCTATAAATTATAATATCAAAGAGTAAATATGCAATCCAATTCCCAATTGTCTCTCTTGAACCAAGCCTGGCCCCTGCCTCTCTAATATTTCCCCTCAAGGGCCCAAACAATCGAAATGTCAAAGATGAAAGGCTGTTATTCACCTTAGCCAGACCTTTTTAGCAGTGATACATCCTATGTTCATATGCAGATTATTATGACAATAGTCACACTGTATCCAAGTCAAAGAATAAGAAAGACACTGAGCATTAAAAAATCAAGAGTTTTTTATTTTTTATAATTGAAATCTTATTTTTATTATTGTTTTAAATGTATAGAGCTGTTGCTCAATAAAATAATAGAACCACAACTGGCAAGCCACAGGATTTCTGTCTAACCAAACATTAAATGAGTAGAAAATGTTGAGAAATTTAGAGGGCAATAGTTAGGATGATTTCTCTTTTAATGATAACTGTTTGTGGCTTCTTCCCTGATGCTAGGAGTTCCTCTTCAATCCCTACCAGTGTCCATTATTCTTTTTGAGCTTCTGTGGTAGAATATGTGCTAAAAATGGATATCTTTACTATCTTCTTGATCCTTTCCAAATTCTCTTTCACCTGAGAAGCTATCATATCCTTGATTGGCCACTTTAAATTTACTGTTGCTTTGAAAACAAATCTCTAACTTCTGGTATTCTTCAGGTTAATGAGAAGATTAAGGGTGTCCAAAATCCTCTACACCAAATATCTCTCTTTCCTCTATCGCTCCTATGTCATTTTATTTTCACTCTTAATGGAGAAGGGTCAATAGCTTCATAAACTGTTTGATGGGCTTTGTTACACACCCAAGTGGGTAACCCCTAGGAGAAAAATTTTGTCCTATGGATGGATCACTGATTGAAAAAAATTATAGATCATTTTTGGTTGTATTCTTGTTCCCATGCTTCACCTTGGTGGTTTTTACTTACCCCTAGTCTAGTGTGATCTTCCCTGAGGCCTTTCTTCCATGATCTATTTTTTCAAACAAAATAATGTACTTCAAAAATTTCTCAAGTTTGCAGATTTTGTGTCAGTTCCTACATTCAAATTTAGCTCTTTTGCCTCATTTTTTCTTCCAATATACTTCCAAATTTGATGAGTTTTAGTTTTGGATATAAATTTTATGGGTTTTAGATTTAAGATCGAGTTCATCCTCAAGATATATGCGATTGGGATTTTTCTTTGTTTTTGAATTCTCACATTCAGGTTGTCTATTGTTCAGGCGAGAGCAACAATTCTGTGGGACCTCATAGCTGGTGGGTGGGATGTTTCATATCGGTCAAAGTTTGAGTTGAGTGCACATGGAAGCTATTCAACTCTAATTGACAAGAACAAAAAGTTGTCTTCATCTGATGAGTCAATTTGCAATTCCTTCAAGGCATCAGAGGCAAGGAAGGTAGTTCTGATAATAGACAACTCCTCTTAAAACAATAAGAAGGCTACAACCTATAGATACATGGTAAGAAAGAACATAGTCTAGGAGTTTGAGCCTCGCAGTAGATTAGATGTACTTAGAAAGCTTTCTTACATTCAGTAATCAGAAATGTTAGTAGTTAAGAATGTGCCATCATGTTGGAGAAGCAAGTTTGTCTCTTTGGAAGCTGGAAATTTTATCTACATATGTGCTACTATATAAAAGTTAATATTGGAAATAATAAAGGTTGTTTGTGTTTCCAGAGCAGATCATCACTGTGAATTCCACAACTTTTCATGTTTGTGATTGATAGGTATATGATATACATGGTAAATCAAGTATAAATAAAATTTATAAATATTTACCACCCCAAGGATAGTTAAATTTTTTATTTATTGTTTACCCAATACAAAAATCTATAGAAATAATATTTTTAGTTCGAAAATTGAATATTGTATTAAATTCCTCATCAATAAAAATGTTCTTCAAGGAATGGTCTACATTCAGAGGGTTACCTATATCTAAATGAAATCAGTCTATGTTCCATATAGGTTCCATTATTTTATAGATCATTACACGTTAAACAGAATTTACTCCTTGACTGGCATTGCATTCAACATTGTGCACAAGTATGTTTTAAATGGATCAATCAAAAGTATGATTTTATCTATATTTGATAATGCAAGTTGAATACATCATACAATACATAGGAGCACTATGGCTATGAATTTAAATATGAAATAATCTATTGATTGCTACTATTACTATTATATAAGGGGTGCTCTTCTAATGGCCATTTATTAGGTATGTGAAGAAGGCTTTGTAGAATTTTTATTTACTATAAGATTATGTATAGCTGAGTTGTGGACAACTACGTAGAATTTGGTAGGAATTTTTTAGTATGTGTAATTCATAATGATCTTGTCTTCTCTTAATTGATGAATTTTCAATGTGTGAGTTTTGACCTAAGCCATTACATTATCAATGTGTCAAGGCTCAAAACTCGACCTATATGCCGACTACTTCTTATGATCGTTCCTAGGAACATGAATTCTAATTTTTGTAGGTTTAAAATTTATCACAAGTTTTCTCTATTGTGGTCAAATTTGTGGAGGTTATTTCAAAATTTATTTAAGGTACCATGGATCTAAATTTCTTATGAACTTTCAACACTAACAAACTTTTGTGCAAATTGTTGATCAATTCTCACTTGGTTAGGGTTATAGATGTTAATGAAAATTTTGTGTGCATGCATGAGAGTTGGGTGCAAATGCACAATGTTGTGTAGCATTAGTGTGATAAATATGGGATAGTGCAAAGCATATTTTTGAAGATTAGTCTAAGTTGAATCATACCTAATCAACTCAGTCAAGTTGATTGTTGGTTGAATGGTTAATTGTTGGTTCAATGGATAGAAGATCTTGCAAGCACAAATACCAAAGGGCAAAATGGAGCCCATCATGGGGTATTCTTTGTAATTATCCACCACTGCTACATTCCATGCTTCCTCAAACTCCTCTCCAACCTCAATATCAGTGCTAGTAGTAGCATGAGCAACAACACTATGCTTAGCAGAACTAGAAGAACGCGTTTTCCAAACTACACGAGAACTACTTCCCTCACGAGTCACCATGTGCCATGCTTGGTCTCGGTGGTTCTCTTCCTTCTCTTCCTGGTTCAACTACCATATCTTCATTGGAACCAACACCCCAAACTCCACTAGACAACTATTCACCATTTTGTAGTAGTGATTCGCCATTTGTACTGGTGATTCGCCATGATTTTACAAGATAATATAATCTCGTGAGAGATTCGCCAAAAAATTATATATACATATTATATTATTAATAAAATAACCTTCCATTTTTCCTATGTATCATGGGGATTCTCCTATTTATTATATATATAAATTTAGGGGGGTTCTTAAAATTTTCCCTGCTTAAAATCATCTATTTTATCACTACTTAGCTCATGGAATGAACTTATTATGATAAGTCTACGGAAGGGTTGGAGGAAGGAGGCTTGATAAGGAAAGAAAAATTGAACTCATTAGTGGCCTAAGAAGGCTCCAATTATCATTTTTACTATGCTATGCATTGTAAATATGGGCTCTCCTTGGTCCAACACAGTGGGGAAGCTCATGGGACAAGGTGGTGAGCTTGTTGCTTAAGACTGCGCCATGCACCCAAAAGGAAAGAGTGGAAGACAAAGAAGGCACATTTTTATTGGTGAAGTACTAAGAGGAATTCTCAATGAGCCTTGTTACTATGACATATGCTATGAGAGAGAGGCTTGAGAAAGTGTTCAACACAGAGGGAAGAAAAAGGGACAAGGATGAAGGCTCGAGGCTTGAAACTAAGAAATGTGCTAGAAGGAAGAGAAGGCCTTAAGGATATCTTAGTTTTTATGAAAAAGGGTTCACCATATCTTGAGGCTATACTATGCATCGATGTAAAACTTTTAGTACGAGGCTTGAGCACAAATAGCGACAATGGTGATCAAGATTAGCAAGATTGAACCTTGTTTGTGCGCCATGCACTCAAAGGAAGAGGAAGATTAAAGTCGAGCACAATTTGACTGAAAATGGGGTCAAAATCGATTTAGAATGTATTTTCCCTTATAGGATAGGTATTTTTACCAAACAGTGGGTTATTTTTCACCTGGAACTCACTTTTCACTAGGAAATCCATAGAGAGAAAGTCCCTTTTCCTAGGAGGGTTTTCACTGCAATGTGAGGATAGGGGGGTATTTCTGTTGCATGGTTGGCTTCTGAAAAAGGGTGTTATGGGTAATTTATATAAAATAGGAGTTCCATAAGTTCCATGCAAGTCATATATTATAAAAAATTAGTGCCATGAGGCAATATGAACAACAAGGGTTAGATGACTGCCCTTGGAATACATTTAATGTGCAGTAATTTTGGGGTGGAATTGAGAATAAATTAATGCAAAAATATTGGTAAGAAAGGTTGCATCAATGAGGCTCAATAATAGGCTAATATCATCACTTGATAATAGGTTTATGCCTTCACAACTCGCACTGGGCACGAAGACCGAGAAGAGCTCCAAAATGGCTAAGCATGGGACTAGTAGAGTAATAGAGTGAAATGCATCCGAATATGACTGGGACTTGGAACACACACATTAAATCCATAAATAACAGCTAGGATAATGCACTATACTCATGAATATCAATCACACCTTTAAAAAACATCAAAGCGATGCTTATTACTATGTGCGATAATTGAAAGAACACATTACTTCATTTAGAACACAAGTTGCCACAAAAGTGTCGATTATGACTGAAAGGTGTGCTAAGTTATAGGAATGTGTTTAGCACATATTATAATGATATTTAATACCATATAATGTAGAAGAGTGTTCCATATCTAAATCTAGTGCTATGAAAATGTGCGACACGTGCAGGAGTGAAAACAACAAAAGACGACACTTGTGACAGTAAGAAAACATGAAGATGACACTTAAAAAATGCAAACGAAATTCAAAGTGACACGTGCAAAAATGAAGATAACATGAAAACGAACCTTATTAAAGTGAAAGAAAGAAAAAATTACAGCCACATATATGAAATTTACACTTGTGAGAACAAAGGTGCACAAAAGCAACAGTTGGGATAACTCATCGAAATAGGAGTACAAATATAACCAAAGTGAGGGAGACTGTCATTGAAAGTGCACACTAATTTTTGACATGAGTTTAATGTTGCATCAACACTATCTTGATGGACTATACTATTATTTTTCAAGCTTACATAAAATAATTGCACTTGTAAATTTACAAAGAACTGGGCATGTGTGAGAAAGTGGCTTGACACTGATAATACAAGAAGAAGACTCAAATACTTCGCAAAACATCAAATGAAAATCAAGTGACCATGGATGAAATATCATTAGATACTTAGTAGGATCCAAAATTGCAGTGTAGGAAAAATTTTGGAAGTTGTTAATCATAGCATCAACACCTCTATTCAATGATTTTTCCATTTATGTGTGTACATCCTCTCTTGTCAACGTCTTCTCTCTCCTTTTTTTTTTTTTGAAATCCTCTCCTCCTCACATTGTTTCCACATCATGGGATTGATTCCCTTGAGGAATCTCTCAAACCACCACTTCCATCACTATAGTTGTAGTTGTATGGTGGTGGCGTAGTGTCATGTTGGATTATTTTAACCACAAACCACTCTAGCCAATCATGATGCCCATAATAAACACTCTTGTCCAATTCCTATGCAACATATTCCTCATCCCTAAAGCTATGTCCCAATTCTAAACTAGTCCATTTAATTTCATAATTTTATTACAAAATCATTATTCACTAATGTTTGCAATAGGCAGGTTGATCAAAAGGGAAGTCAAAAACCTCACCCTCTTGAAGGAACACAATCCTCAGTCTTCTATACTTGAACACATTTAGAAACATGCTTTAAGCCAAGCACATGAGAGTAGAGTGATATTTATTTAAATAAATTTGTAAAATAATTACAATTGATTTTACATTTTATCAATAAAAAAAAAAATGGATATTTTGTCTGCATTTTTTCAACCATCTCCCATGTCTCTTCCTTGGGCCCAAAGTGCCTCCACTGCACCTTGACTTTCTCAATTACATTATTTCGAAGTGTGAGTTGCCCTTGATCTAGAATGCATAGAGATTTTGATTTGAATTCTCCCTTTAGTTCTATATATAACACCGACTAATCAATCACATGATTAACATCTTGTACATACGTTTTGAGTAAAGAAACATTAAAAAAATTATGAAATTTTACTATGGGTGGTAAGGCCAACCTATATGCTACTATCTCTATCTATTCAAACATTTTAAATGGCCCACAAAAATGTGGTTCTAGCTTAGCACATGATCCAAACTTTAGAGAACTTGTCTTGGGTCAAATACGTAGGTAGACATGCTCCCCCACTTTAAAATCCTTATGCACTCTATGTTTATCCACAAATATACTCTATCTATATTGGGCCACCTTTAAATCTTACTTGATGGTCACCATTTCTTGCTCCATTTCTCTAAGCATATCAGACCCAATGAGGATCCTATTCACTCGATTACTCCAACCGATAGAAGTATTGTACCTCCTACCATAAAGAGCCTCAAATGGACTCATTTTCAAGGACTTCTTGTCACCATTGTTGTAGGAAAACTCTACTTTTTGAATAAAATTCTCCCGCTTCCTTGGTTGGTACATGAAATAAATTCTAAGCATTTTTTCTATAACCCTAATTATCCTCTCTATCTTCCCATGAATTTGTGGGTGATACGTTATAAACTTTTCATATCGGTTCGAGATAAATTTTTTGGGTACTCCTTGCAACATCACAACCTCTTTTGTGAAAAATTGACCCACATCACTTGTTGTATAAATGGATTTTACAACCTAAAAGTGAGTTTCGAGTTTCCATGCTTAACTTTTGAATCAATACCATGACGAAATTGTTTTTCTTGGTTTTCCTTGGAAATCCTATAGTGAAATCCATTGAAATTACATCCCATTTATATTCCAGAAATGGGAATTGGATATAGTAAACCCATTGGATGTCTACAATCAAAATTTACTTGCTAACATTCAAAGAATTTAGAGATAAAATCAACCACCTCCTTCTTCATTCTCAGTAAATAATAAATTTTCTTGATGTATGTTAGCATATTGTGGTAACCTGGGTGACTAGAATATGGATTTTTGTGAAACTCATTCAATATGGGCTTCTTCAAGTTGCTCTAACTTGACACATATATCCAATTTTTAAATCTAATTAATCCATACTTTGAGAGAGTGAAACTTCTATTCCTCACTACATCTAGTTCTCATTTCAACTCTTCTTTGAATGCCTGGTACTTATTATCTTGTTAATTAGCCACTTTAATTCTTTCTTGAAGGTAGGTCCAGTAGGAAATTATAGCTACTATATGGGAAAGTAGCAGCCTTTTGTTGAGCACATAAATAGATCTATTTTCTATTCCCTTTATATATTTTATCTCAATATTAAATTCACTAATTATGGCCAGTGATCTAGCCTACTTAGCATTTAGTTGACGTTGATTAAATAAATACTTAATCCCTCAAGGATCAATGATCAAGGTGAATTTCCTTCCAAGGAAATAATGTCTCCATATATTTAACGCATTGATTATTTCAACAAATTATAAATCATGAGTCACATAATGTTTCTCACTTCCTTGAATTATAACATACCACTTAGCCATTCTACGTAAAGACTCCTCCAAATACTTCCTTGTAGGAACCAATGCACACTAGAAATTCATCACCTAGGTTTTTTATTATTAACATTGGTGCATGGGTTAAAAATTAATTTAGCTTATCAAAACTCACATCTCATTCAACTTTCCAGTCAAATTTGTTCCCTTTATTTTCTAAGGCAATGATTGGGTAACATATCTTGAAGAAATTTTTGATAAATCACCTGTGGTAACCTGCAAGCCCCATAAATGATCTAAACTTGACCACATTTCTTGGTGTTTGACAACCCATAATTTCTCATAAATCTTCCAGAATATTTATGATTAATTGTTTCTCTATTGATTATGTGATTTTTCATAATATTTGTGGTTAATTATATATGGATCACAGAAGTTTACACTCTCAAATCCCATAATTTCGTTGACCTTTTCTAGGTTAAGTTCCGCCCCCACTCTTGAGACTATATGTTGCAAATATTAGATATAATACTGAAATAAATCACAGTTGCTGAGTTTGGCATACAACATGTGCTACCTCAAAAATTGTAACAATGAAAACAAGTGTTCTTCATGGTATTCCTTTCTTTTTTAGTAAACTAATATGTCATCAACAAGCACTAAAACAAAATTTTCCAGGTAAGGACTCAATTCATTGTTCATCACACACATGAAAGTAGTTGGTGCATTAGTAATCCTAAAGGGAATAACCAAAAATTCATAATTTTTATACCATTTATTGAACTCTATCTTATAAATTTCCTCATCCTTATTGCACACCCAATGGCACCTAGACCTCAAATCAATCTTTTAAAATACTGCTACTCCTAGGAATTGATCAAACAAACCACCAATTCACGATAAAGGGTATCTATTCTTGATGGTGGAATTATTGAGATACATGTAGTCTATGCACAAACTAAGTGTGCCATATTTATTTTTCACAAAAATATCGATGCTTCGGCCCAAGGTGACACACTTGGTCTAATATATCATTTGTTTATCATTTTTTTGAGCTATAGATTTAGCTTTACTAATTCCAAATTGGTCATCCTATAAGGAGCTTTGGATTTTAGTATTATACTAGGTAAAAGATCAATGGAAAATATACTTCTATGTGGAGGTAAACAAAGAATATCCTCTAGAAACACATCTTTAAATTGCTTCATGATTAGGTGCTCCAATAAACTGTTGTTTCTATCAACCTTAACATTGCTTTCAAATTTAACAAAAAACAACTTGCATCCCTTTCAGTAACTCCTTTTGGCATATATTGCTGTAATAATCCTCAATGATGTTGTTTTTAGCTTTCCTTGCAACACCCTCCTTTCCCCAGCTTCATCATGGCACTCATTTACTTTTTCATAATAGTAAATTTTGGTTCCGTGAAGGTCCATCCAATCCATCCCAAAAATGCATCATAAGCTCGTAATAGTAGAAAATTAAAATTTGTTGTTGCAGGCATTCCACTCAACAAAAGGAACATGACTTAACCAAGTACTACACTCTCATTTTTGTTCCTGTGGCTAACTAAACCAAACATACATATTTATGGACTTATTTGGCCAAACCATATTGTTCATCAACTGCTAGGGCAATGTGATAAAAATTTGACCTTGGATTAATTGAAATAGAAATGTTATTGTCAAAAATTATACCTTCCATCTCGATAATGGATGCCTGGTGGTCAAATGGTTTTTTCTTCATGGCGACATAAATCCTGGGCACATTCTAAGCTATGTACCATATGTTTTTAGCTTCCTCAAATTTTTACACTCTTTTCCCATCTCTTTTTCGCTAGGGAAATCCTTCTTTAAGTAATTTATCCCACAAATCCATCATTTCAAGGTTCTCCATTGAAGCCTTTTTTTTTTCTCCAAAAACCTAGGTAATTTAACCTTTATTAACTTCATTGAACATCAACTGGCGTTTAATTTGGCTGATTATGAACACATTTTTCCCCTTTCCTATAGTCTGCATCTTTCAATTTTTTTCCCTTTTCTATTAAGCTTCATAATTCCCTTTGACTTCCATTCAAACCTATGCCCAATCCTACATGCAAATTACTCATAATAAAACTTCAACCTTCATATTACATATTAAAGTATTTTTGGCTCATTAAACTCAATTAGGTCCATAAAGTTTTGTGGTATCTCACTAATATATATGTAGAATTTCTCTTTTTCCTTCTTGACATAGGGAACATGCCTCAACAATTATAGGAATTTTTTTGTGTATTCTTCATCTCATAGTTGCCCCATCTTAAGTTCATATAACTCCTTTTCCTTGTTTCCAAAGTACCTCTCAGACATGTACTTTCCCCTAAAAAATCTCTCAAAATCCTTCCAGTACACTATTCCTCCCTTATATTCTTCGCATTCATTGAAACCTCCCACCAAATATTTAGCCTATCCTTCAAGCTAAAGATATCTGCCTTCAGTTTCAAATTTTTAGAGTATTTGTGGACTATGAAGAACTTCTTCATCCCAAGTAGGCATGCTTCAACATCCTATTCCTTCTTTACCTCACCATAAAATGTAGTAGGCTTTCCCTTCTTTAACTCCTCTAGTATGTTCTTTGTCCCTCCTCATATAATGATGTCTCCTAGTAGTAGCACCCAATTTCTGCCCATGGGTGCTTGTCATTTTCTCTGAAGCACTTAATGGAGTACCTCTCCTTACTATATCTTCACTAGATAACCTTTGCATTTTCTTGGATCTACTTCCATAGGATGAATCAATACTTTATTCTTATTTTCCCTGTCCCAATGAGCTCTTCCTGACCTTATGGCTAGCCCCTAACTCTTACCAATTCTTACTTTATAAGTTTGAATAATTTTGTACTATAACTTCATTCACCTTAGCTTGCTTCTCCTGTGCCCTAACAAGCTTGTCATTGTCAACTTTTTATATCCTTATCTTATCCTTTAGGATTCTCAATGTATCCATCTAGTTATAATAGACTTAATCTCATCTCTTCTCAATTGATTCCTCTTCATGCCCATGTTATGACCCGCTAGTGCTACACTACACCATTCTACTTCTCATCCCTATTTTACTCTTTCTTTTTCATTGATGCTATCTTATGTATTGTCACACACACATAATTGTTAGTTTATCATAAATAAAAACATGTTTTTGTTTCCTTGTTAGATCTCCCACAAGCACATGGTTATCAGTATCTAAAACATTAATTTCATAAGTATTGGTTTCCATGTCACAATAAAATATCATTATACAGTCTATGTTTCAATACGAAAACAACATTCATAGTAATCCTATTTAAATACCATAATGATTTACTCCCTCGTATACCATATCAAGACCTTGACATTGCTTCTATAGGTTCAATGTTTAAACTCTTACTACAATACCACTCTATAACACCCCCACCCACCCCCTTAGAGTTTCCATGTTGAGTGAGAGGTGTTACTTATGTATAATCCAACCTCCATAGTCTTGTCATGAAAATTGGGTCACAAAGCTCCTCATTTTTCAACTTCTTTAAACAAAAAACCAATACCACCTTCACTTCTGTCTAGTCCAGAGTGTTATAGAGATATAAATTTGTCAAAATTTGACACCTAGATCAAAATTTATGGCCATTTAAAGTTTGGCTAATAAACCCTCGCCATGCAAATAAGGCACTACCATGTGGCATCCTTGTGGATCCCATGTGGAAATACCAACTCAAAAAGGTTGTCCAAGTCACAACCTTTCCATTTTTCATATCATAAGTGGTTGTGGTCCATGCCACATCACCCACAAAATAGGGGACAGGTCCCACCAGACTAGCCATCCATGTGTTTTGTAGCCATTCCCAATTATAATGAAATTTTGACCTAGACCATTCCTTACCCAACGACGTTGAAATTCATCTGTTAGAACCTTCCTTACCTATTATCATTGCACACAACACCGACACCTAACCTCCAGGTCATTTGAACCTGGCCCTAAATGGTGTCCCATAGATTTCCATCGTGGTGCAGAAAATAACATTGCTTAAGGGCCACTGAATTGGACCCGAATAGGTTTATAGGGACTTTAGGCCCAATTTTTCAATACTTTTTACAAATTCCTTGAACTTACATAGGGCCCCAAACTAGTTCAGGCCCCAAAATATATCAGGCCCCTTCTATTATTTGGGTTGTTTTGTGTTCAAACCTACTCCAATTGTTCGAGGCCCTGAACTCCCAAACAAGCTTAGACCCATAACTCTAATGGGCCCCAAATTAGGAAATTTTTTCCATTTGGTCCCTCATCCATTCAGGGCATCCCTCGAGATGAAAAAGAAAATCAACCCAAAATCCCAAACTTGGAAACTTGTCCCCACCAACATTGGTACGATTTTTGCAAGGTTTCTACATTATAAGGAAACTTTTAATGGCTCAATACGTCGACCGGTGGTTTCACACCAAATTGTATACACAGACATAATTATATGTAAAATAACACCCTCTGTGAGTTAGAAGATTCAATATATCCCTGCTGATATTAAATGGGATTCAAACCCTTTCCTAGCAAATACAGTCATAAAAATAAAGGCCTAGTTTCCTGCAACAATTATATAACACAAGGTCTACTTCTTGCAACCTTTTTTTATATGAGAATAATAGCAAAAAGAATATAGAAATTCAAATCTCATACCCTCACAGTTGAACAAATATCAAGCTAATAATTAATATTGTAATTATCTATCATCATCATTTGCACAAGAAAATACGAATTACACAATAAATACATAGGAAATAAACCTCCCTTGTTAATCTCACAAGGAATGAATTTCCTCATTGTCAACATATGTAATTTAAACAACATAGTGAGAATTTATATATCATTTACATACACAAGTGTTCATATGATGAATTATCATATAATGAGTAGTTTTGAAACTAAGATTGGGACTTCAGCCATACACCCAACCATAGATTGGTTGCACTGCAACCTTTCTTGAAACTAGTCACCCTCGAGCCATGTTCAAATATTGAAGAGGAGTGTTCAAAGGAAAAGCATAAATTTCCAGCTAAAATAGGAAATCTAGATACTACACAGTCTCCACCCACCAACTATTACATGGAATTCTAGGTATTGTACCAACTCCACCGTTTAGACAACAAAGGGAATCCAGATATTCTATCACCTCCGCGCTTATAATAATTCCATCATTGGTGCCATCCTAAACTAGGAGTCTAAATCACACTGAGAATTAACTAGGAAATAATACTTTCAATTTCTCCATCCTAAACTGAGACTCAAGGGCTCACTAAAATAAATTTTAGGTCTAGAAAAATCATGGAAAACATCATGGATTCTCTACAACTAGGAATTCAAAGGAATAAGGTCTCAACCCAAATTGAGATTCCATAGAACCTTTGTCCTTCACATGAGATACTTCCACCCCATTATTCAAATGATCATAGCCATAATTCCCATATTCTTCCGAAACTTCCAACAGCCTTATTCTCTTTCTCTCCCATTGTCCAATAAAAACATAATATCTTCCTTGAATTTTTGTTAAAAGGCTATACATTTCTACACAATCACTCTTCCACCTCCTCGTGCTCTATCTCCACACCCCTCCTGTGTTCCTTTTTATGTCCACTTTTTCTCCTGTTCATCCCCTTTTCTAGTTATGTGTCTGTGTCCTCTCTTGCTTACGTATAAATGATGAATTAAAATTGAATGAAGGAAAAACTATTCTAGTTTGGAGAAATAAACCATGCTATTCTATTTTCATATTTAATCAAATTAAAAACCTACTTTAATGAGTGATCTATCTATTTCCATCTTGCTTGAAACTGAGAAATCCGACATTCAACACAAAAATAAATCATAATTATAACTATATTTTTTGCTCTATGGTTGAAGTGAGGAAAGAATGGGGTCAGAGTGCTCTTAGAGTCTCCTCAAATCATGAAATAAATGCTTAGATTAGAGGTCATTATTCAACTTCAATATGCTAGGGTCGAAATCTAGAGAAACATTGGTTGAATGAAACAATGCTACAGGACTAGTAAGCATTGTTTTCCTACAAGAGGCCCTGTTTTGATGCAAGAGGGGGTTCCGAGAGACTTTTGTGAAGAAATATGGGGTATGGAAGTTAGAAGAAGGTGAGTGAATGTTGTGGGAGCGCCTTAGCGAAGCCTAATACCCCTTGAAGGTATATATTTCACCAAATTTTGTGCACACGGTGGCCTCCATATAACTTAGTAGAGTGGTCTCGGTGGCTCATCCAAGTGGGTCCAAAAACACTTAGAATTTAGAACTGACTTTGGAAAAGATCAAAAATAAAATTCATTGGATTGAAGTGAAATTAGGGTCAGATCGAAGATCTCAGTGTAAGATTTCCAACGGCGTGAATGAAAACCCAATCCATGTTTGTATGTGAAAGTTATGGCCAATCAAAGTTTTTGTCAAACTAGGACTAGTGGCAACAGTTTTTTATTTACCAGCGCATGGATTCTAGTCGCCAGAATGGGTGAATTTTTCACCTCTTTAATTTTTCTCGTAAACCCAAAAATCCAGGCAAATGTTTTTAGCCAATTAATTTTTATATAACGAGAAAAATATTAAAAAATGTGGAGGGGGGGGGGGGGGGCAGGGGTTAACTGGTAGTCAAATATGGCTAACCGAGCCCAATCGTATTATATTGTATTATATAAATAAAAACAAAAAAATGTGGGTTGGCCGAACGACACCCACACCAACCATATAACACATATATACTATATATATAAATACAGGCCAACAACCCATGTGACAGAGGATCTGGCGGGGTTCGAACCCGCCTAGCCTGGTGGGTCGGCCCCCCAATCGAGCAGCCCCAAATAACACGTTCCAACACATAAAACCATACGCGAACAAAAACCACCACATATTAAATGGAAACCATGGGGATTTTACCCCAGGTGAACCCCGATCAATTGGATGCGGCTACGAACAGCCCAACGGGCTTGTTTTGGTAAGTCGACCCACTTAACATTATCTAAACTTGTTCAGTGATTCACCCAAGGGGGAGAAGAGGTCAAGTACGAGCAGCGGAACTAGGAGCAAAGGGAAACCCAACCTAGGTGAGGCGCATTTTCTAAGATGAGAATATTCCAGGGGAATATTCCAAGTAATATTCCACTAAATATTACATGCAGAATTAGTAAGGAATCTAAAAGGTTCCCTAGAGGGTAAAAATTCACACTCACAAAATCATGCCAATTTTATACTAAAAAAACCATAATTTCGCATGGAATGTGATGGTGTGATCTTATCCATATCTAACCAAAAAATCTTCATTCAACATGCATGGAGGAATCTTTGGGGAATATTTTGGAATCTAAAACATTCCCTAAGGGCCAAATTTTCATAGTTTCATAACCTGACAAAGTTTATACTCATTTTTCTTATTTTTTCGCAAGGAGAGTAGTGGTGCAGTTAGATTTTTCATCTAAGCAACAAAATTTCTGTCAAATAGTGAGAAAGAATTTATAGCGGAATCTTTGAGATTCCCAACGGTCCATATTTTGACCAAGGTAGAATGGAGTAAACTTTATAGTCATTTTTCATTATTTGCACAAATACTTCAATGGTGTAGTCCATTTCTTCATCAGAGGCATGAATATTTAGGACATCCCTGGGAAGTGGAGGTATAAGGTGCCCATTTTGTACAAGCATGCAATTTGATTTTTTTTGAATATTAATGAAGTGACCTCCCCACTTTGAGCAGAGCCGGGAGACATAGCCAACACTGGCTGAAATCCGTTACCAATATTTTGTGTTTTGTTTCTCATGGTTTCCTTTAATTTCTACTTATTTCATGTGACATTATTTCATGGTTACATTCTCTTTTATTTGAAATTTTGTATGCATATTTAAAGTAAAATGATCTAGATCAAGTTTGGTATCAGAGTAGGTCTTCTATTGATGTCAATTGCAAGTGTATGATAACCAGGGGAAAGATCCAAATAGGTGAAGGAAAATGTTAATTACTTTGATCCAGAAGTGGTGTGTGTAACATGGAGAAGGAAAATGGAATAATAATATGCTCATATGGAGGAAGATCCAAATTATCGCAATGCCTTCTACACCATGGTAGAAAAGGTGGAAAAATTGTTTCTAGAATATAAGAAGACAATAGAGCAAGAGAAGAAAGAACAAAATGATCATGCCTTGGTAAATTGTGAAGGTGGAGGATAAGAACCCCCTCCCTCTCCCTCCTCTAGTGGAATTTCTTCTTCTTCCTCTTCTCATCATTCCAACAGGCATCATAGGAATGCATCTAAAAATCCATTTTTTAAGTTATATGTCAAATTTGATTTTCTTGCATTTAGTGGAGAATATAATGTAGAAAATAAATATAAGTGGATCATACAGGTTGAAGTGTATTGTCACATACAAAAAATTAGAGAGGATGAAGCCAAGATCCAACTAGCATCCCTTCAATTGAGTGGCACTGCTCACATCTAGTAGGAAGGAAAATTGCAAAAAGGTTGTAAGAGTAGTCGTAAAATTCCTTCATCTTGGTCTGAGTTCATTTATGCTTTAAGAGGAAAAATTCATCCATTAGGTTGCAGACATAAGGCCATGAGGGAATGACAACATTTAAAACAAATTAAATGTCAAATTGTTCAAAATTTATAAAGGAGTTTAGGAAACAAGTATTAGCATTGAATGTTCCACAGGACACTCTTGAGACATTGATGAAATATATTGGTTCTTTGCATAGTTATTTGTGTCATTCACTTTTATTATTTGAACCTGAAACTCTGGATGAAGTGAGAATGAAAGTTGTGCATTTTGAAAATAGGGGGAAGCATGAAGCATATGTTTGCTCAAATAGGGAAACAACAACTAAGAGAAGAGAAGAAAATCCATCGTGTACTCATTGTGAGAAAAAAGGGAATGATGACGATAATTGTTGGAAGCTACATCCAAAATTGAGGCCTAAGAGGAACAATAGAAAAGAGAAGTAGAATAAAATTGAAACTGTGCAACAAGACCAAGAATATGAATCAAATGATGATGAAAATATCACAACTGCAGGATTTGCAGGTGTTGGATCAACTGACCTGGGATCAGACTCACGCGAAAAAATGAAGATTGCAACTATTGGGATTGGAGAATATGGGCCCATTGTCTTGGGTTCTGATTTAGGCGACGAGACAAAGATTTCATCAGATGTTGTGCAAAAAATGGAAAGGACACCAAATGCAGCATGGCTCCAAGAACTCGAAGAGATCAACCAAAGAATCCAACTAGAGAATTTTGAACTAAGAAGACTCCTACAAGAACCATAGGAGGAGGAAAAAATGTTGTAGCATCATTTGCAAGCTAAGGAGGAGGCCTTGTAAAAGTTGCAGCATAACAAACCTGAGCTAAAAAGTGATTCTTCAAATTCATGTACTTTTTATGATGATGATTTCGTTTTTTTTAGAAACATATTACAATAATTGGATCAAAATTTTTGAAGAAGATGAGGTATCAAGGGAAAGGCATCGACATTAATGGCTGGGGAATTGTGAATCCCATCAAAGTGGAGAAATTTTCTCGTTATTCGTGTTAGTATGAATCCTTTGTCGAAGTGTACAAAAAAGGACTACTTTAGCTACGCATAACTAATAGCCCTAACAACAAAAGTGGCTGCCAATATCTTCAGATCTGTGGTTAGTTAAACAAGAAAAGAGCTGCAAAACACCAGATCTATGCATGGAAAGAAATTAAGCAGTAAAAACAAGGGTTTGCTCCATATACCAATAGACAAGACAAGAACAATTTTTGAAATAATTTTTATATTAATTGGGCACCTGGGAGGAAAACAAGAAGGCGTATCCAATTCTCCTCAGTGGGATGGGTTCTTGGAAGTCCTCAGCACTTTAGATCTAAGATTTCTCTCTCTTGTTGGTGTAGAAAACCCACACAAAGAATGGAACTCAAAGGGAGCTCACACAACAAATGGCAGAAAATGGTGACCAAGTGTATAGATCCAGAGTGATCCAATAGGCAACAAAAGGTGAAGAATGGTAGGAAAAACCCTCCTATTTATAACAAAATATTGGGTCATTCTAGATCTTGGTGCATGATTAAAATAATGTTAACCAAATCTAGATCCACCTTTTTATGGAATATTTTATTATATTTGTTGGAGGGAAAAAGTATTTGACTTGGGTCAAATCCCTTTATTTGTCAAAAATAAATAAATAAATGATTTATTTATCTTTTTAAGGAAATGGTTGAAAGATAATCAAATAAATAATGATTTATTTAACTATTTAAGGAAGTGGTTGAAAGATAATTAAATAAATAATGATTTATTTAATTATTTGTGGGTGATTTGGTCATATTTAACAAGGAATATTATCTAAATAATATTTAAATAATTATTCCTAGAAAATAATAAGATAAATGAAGGTTTATCTAATTAATTTCTTTGTTTTTTTTGTTAAACATGACTGGGAATAATAATTAAATTATGGTTTAATTAATTATTCCATGAGGAAAATCAAACAAATATAGGTTTGTTTAATATTTCCTTTTGGGGTTTCCTGTTTGGACTATAAACAACCTAATAAATGTGGTTTATTAAGTTATTTAACATAGTGAAGGCAATTTTACTTAGGGTAAAATTGGTCTTACATGGTGTACTTGGGTCCATCTAATGATAATAGGTTAGATGACCAAAAAATGGTGTAACAGATTGCCCCCCAGCGTGCGAGTGTCAGAAGCAAATCGTATGACCGAAGTACATTGTAAGAACTCAATCATCAGACAACAAAAGGGAAGTCAGAGAGAGAAATGCAAGGTAGATAGTGTGCTGAAGAACTAGACCCTGAGGAGACGAGACTCGCAGGTGCAACAAGTCTCTTTTTATGAGAGGGTACCTGTGCTGAAGGCGGCGGGGGAGGCATACCTATGCCCGCCGAGACAAAGTACAAAAGAATAGTGGGTCCAGTAAACAAGGGACCGAACCATAAAGTACAGCTGGCATAATCATGAGCCAGATAAAAATACAATGAGGAATCCCACATACATGTTGTGCCTGGGATAACAGCCAGGACTTGTACAATAATATCCGAGTACATGAGATACAAATACAACCCAAATGCCCCCTGTAAATGGGGAAGGGCTCACAAAATCTGACTGATACATGCAAGTTGAAGAGGCGCTGCAAGTGGCTACGGCCAACATCATCAAATATCTGGAGCTGCATCGAAGGCTGCAAAGAAGAGGTCATCCGGGTATGTGGGGGGCTACCTGCAGGGCCACCCCCTCATGAGGGTTGAGACATCTCACACACACCCAGGAATCATCAAGAGCTGCTGCTGGATCACTGGACCATCAAGTATACGGATCTTGATCATGCTGAAAGGAGCTGGAGAAACAATCAAGTCAAAGGGCAAGGAGAGATCCCTTTGCCTGATCCGAGGCACCGAACAAGAGTGGAAGCTGGAACCAAGGTACACCGCCCTCTAGACCTGGCTTCTAGAATGAATGAGCTGATGTCGACAGAAGGAGGTCCGCCACAGGTGAGGCAATGAGAAATCCTCAACTAAGGCGCGAGAGAAAATAGTAGAGCGACGGACAGACTGACACTAATGATGATAGGGAAATGGAAAGGACTGAGTATCGAATGGACGACTTCCCTTGTTAGAGCATAAAGGGCATGAATGACATGGTAGCTACTAACACAATATCATAAGGGATAGGGGACAGTGGGACTGAAGGTCATAATGTGCGACACAAGAGAGAGACCAAGCAATGAAGGATGGAGGGCTATGGCGGGGTACAAAGGGACTCGGGATAGACTCCATGAATGCGATGATGACTCAACTTGGATGTGCTAAACAAGGGCGACTCGATGGTGCTACCACACAGTAAAGGTCCAATGGGGGACCATGAAAACATGAGTACAAGGTGGGAACTCATGACGAAAATCGACACGAACATGGACAAGTATGGAGGCGAAGTGGTGCCCCAAGTACAAGTGTCGTAAGTGAGGAAATTCGATTTAAAGTGGAGGTGAAGTGGCCCTTCTTGGACAAAATAGGTCCTAGCGAAGGATGAAAGTATAAAAAAGATGCTGGCTATCTAACAGAAAATAAAACACGCATCTCAGAAGGGAAGTGCTAAGGGTAATATTTCTTAAGATAGAGTGCATTGCGAGGAATAGGAAGAGGATTGCCTTCGAAGTCCTCTAAAAAGTATGCCCCCTTACCAAGATCCTTACTGATGATGTAAGGGCCTAGCCATAATGAGTCAAACTTCCCGTGACCAAGGACATCATGGGCCTGGTCATATACTAGAACAAGGTCGCCTTCGTGAAAAGGACGCGGCTGGACTTTGCGGTCATATTGAGCTTTGGTGCGTTTCTTGGCCGCTTCTATGGTTTGCAATGAAACACGACGGTCTTCAGAGGCACACTCAAGCAGGATAAGTCGTTGTTCTAGAGGTTGGGTGTCAGGGAGAAGTTCAACATCCAGATGAAGGGAAGGGATTTCACACTCGATCGGTAAGACAACCTCCTCTCCAAAAACGAGGTGAGGAGGGTTATGGTTGAGGGGCATGGGTGCCCCCGAGCATGGTGTGGTCATGAAAAAATGTATTTAGAAAAAGGGGAATCTGAACACATTTTAATGATGTGGTGTGCCATTTTTTCTTGTTATGGTTATGCAGTTTGAGAAAGGAAATGGAGGATTACCAATCTCTTTTGGTACTGCATATAGGGATCAAATGGACTTTAAGTTTCCGAGTTGGCATACCTGGTGTCACTATCCCAAAAAGAGGATTTGGAGATAATGAACTGATGCTCTCGTAGAAAATCTATAGGTTGGTCAACAATAATGTCTAAGAGACTGGGTTGCTGATGTAAGATGAGGGAACAATAAGGGGTATCATCCCTAGAGTGATCTGAAGTGATATGGGACTCTAGAGGTTCTTCTAAATGTGGAAGAATACTAAAACTAAAGTCAACACGACCAGATACACTAGGAGAGTGGTGGAGAATTGCTTCTCTTGGTCTCTCAAATGTGGGTGCCCCCTTACCCAAACATTGGGTTTCAATGTAATGGCCACAAGGTGGATGTGGTGTGAAAGCCTGGGTTCGATGTAAGGGGGAATAGATAACGTCAGGGGTGGGGATTTTTTCCATAATGTCGTCATCACGATAGAATATGGGGTGACTGGTGGAAGAAAGACCACCTGGCGTGGTGAAGTGACCTGAATCATCATCATGAGAAGAGAGGTTCACATGCGCATCGTCACAAGGGGTGATCGAAGAGTAAGTAGATAAAGGTTCTACCAATGTTGAGCCCAAGATGATTACTGAAGGAAGGTCAAGCGAAACAACAGGAGAGGATTTAGATGGAATGTTCCCCGAGGGTCTCATGGATGATGATAGGTAAAAAATGCTAGACGAAGGCTCTGTCATCTCGACATCAGGAGGGGGAATGTCAATGGGAGCAGTCATATCTGGTAGTTCTGCTGAAGCATAATGCGCAAATAGGGGAGAGTTGGACTCATTGCACTTGGCCTCGAATTGGTGGACCGCGGCGATAGAAGTGCGGAAGTCCTCGAGGCGGGGACAAAGATGGGTGTAATGACCATGGAGATCACACAAAGCACAGGGGTGGTTGGTGTGAATAGTCTTGGGGTTCTTGGCCGCGGTCGCGGAAGGAACAGAGGCTTATGGGACCGCGGACTCAGGGAACGTGACATTAACCATGGGCTTGAGATGAAGAAATTCAGGACAGGTATGGGAGGCATGACCGACAACATCACACAAAGCACACTGGATGGTATGCTTTGGAGGCTGAGGAGGAGCAGGGTTTGTCAGGGAAGACTTGTCCTTTGATGCCCCCTTGCGAGCTTTGCCCTTATTACCCGAAGCGGTCGCAATAGGAGGTTGTTCCTGTTGAGGTGACTGAGGCACTGATGCAGCGGGAGAAGTCATGGGGACCGGTTGAACTGGGGTCAAAGAAATATAAGGTTTGGGTTGACCAGGCAAGGTGGGGGTTGGAGGATCAAGGTACCAAACGAGAATCCTAAGGGTCAAGTTAGGAAGAGAGAGGTTGGCCATGACCGGTACCGTGTACACTCCTGGTGGGGGAGCTAGGAACGGTATCTGACCAGAGGGGTAATGGCCAGGTGGGACGACTCCTAAATGGATAAGGCTTGGTGGAACCATGCCAGGAGGATAAAGAGGCTCATGACTACCAACTGCAGGTAAAGGGCTAGGAGCAGGTTGCGGAGGGCAAGGTTGCTGACTAGCTGAAGCAGGTTGCTTGAGAGCAGCCCGAGACGATTGCATCATGCAAACATTTGATGAGCTGGGTTCAGAGATAGGAGGAGGAGGAAGACCAGGGAAGGTTCCGAGCAAAGAGGAGTCTTTGTAAACGTCGGGGGAGACACTGGTCAAGGAATCGACGGTTTGCTTGTTGGCTACAGAAGAGATAGTCGTCTCAGGTGAGGTCTGAGATTTTGGCTCATGATACGTCAACTGGTCAATGGTGAATATCTTTCCATTATGGGGGAAAGACATCTTGTGGAAAACCGCGGATGGGACAGAAGACATAGCATAGGTGTAGCTTCGCCCCAATAGAATGTTGTAGTCTAGCAGGGCGTCTATGACTTCGACATCAATGCAAATAGTCTTACCGGTGAGGGTGATAAGACAGTTACGAAACATGCCAATGGGCTGGGAGGCATGACCGTCCCACGATCGAAGGGTGATCGTGGAAGGGGCCAGCTCAGGGGATTCGAGTTGCTTCCAAACCGAAGCGGACATCACGCAAGTGGATGCCCCCTCATCAATGATACACCGGGACACGTTGGCGTTCCGGATTTTGACTAAGATTTGGAAGGCGACGGAAGGAGGAAGAGGAGGATGGTCCGATTGAGTGGCATCGAAAACAATCATTTGGTCATCAGCAGGATCTACAGTGCCCACGGCAGATAGTAGAGCCTTCTTTTGGGAAGGGCATGACTAGAGGAGTTCCAGTGTGGAAATGGCAGCAGGAGATTGCGCCAAATCATCTACTATGCTATACGAATGAGCAGCTCGACCAGAAGCAGCATTTCGGTGTAATGGTCCCTTAGGAATCTTGGTATGAACCTCAACTTTGGGTTGAGGGATATGTAAGGGACCATTGGATGTCGAAAGAGGCTCGGTAGAACCTGAAGAAGGGGATCCTGTGGGTCGACCGAGCAGGAGGCTTAGGTACTACCGTACAGATGAAGGAGGTGACGGCTTACCTGATGGGAGACGATCAGAGTTCATCATGAGGATCTGGTAATCAGAGGAACCAGAAATGGAAGGTGGAGTGGAGACCCACCCATCAGGTGGTTGGGTAGCCACGAGTCCTTGCTGAGGGAAAGGATCAGTAAAAACAGCTGGTTGGGTAGTGGCCAAATTAGGAGGAGCATGAGGGGAGGCGTGTTGTCCGCGCAATGTGGCTTGAGACTCCCACATCTACCGCATCTGTGGTAAGAGGGGACAATCGTGGGTATAATGACCGTAAACACCGCAACACGAACAAGGCTTATTGGTGCGAAGGGGCCTATTCGGCTTGGGCTGAGTGCCCTGTTGCTGGTTAGCAGTGTTAGGGTCAAAACCTTGAGGATTGGGTCCGCGAGTATCAGGGGAAGATTGATTTGAATTGCCTCTCTGCCTTCTTTGAGAAGAAGGGGGATTAGTCGCGCCCTGCTGTGCAAATACTTGCCCTGGAGGGGGCTGTAGGTGCTGGTGCTGGGGTTGAGGAGGCAAGGGAGATGGAAGCACGTATACTGGAGGAGCTGGCGCACCAGGTTGCGGATAAGGGTAATGGGTAGGTTGGGTAACATTGAGGTACGCAGGAGGTTTGGCAAAAGGAGGAGGCGTGCTGTATCCTGGATACATGCTGCCGGGAGGGGGAAGAGTGCTAGAGGTGCTGGCCTCTCCGTGAGGGAAACCGTAGCCCATAAGAGGTTGAGCATATAGATGGGAAAGGGCTCCAACGATACTATCGGTGGAATGAGATGCCCCTAGGACGTTAGCGCCATCGGGCCTGGGGAGGTCAGGAAGGACGGTATAAACATAACCAGACTGGGCGTAGATCAGGTCATACTTCAAGGCTATTTGGAGGGTGGCTTCTTCGGTTTGAGGGAAATGGGAGGCGACATCTTTGCCAATAGGAGCTAAGAGAGAGCGAAGGAACCAGTCCATATAGATCCGATCTTCGAAGTGGGGAGCTCGACATAAGCTGCGTCTCCGTCGCCATTCCTGAACATGGGTAGAAAGGCGGGTCGAAGATGTTTGCTTAAAGGAAGTCAAGAGCTCCGTACCGGTATCGTATCGGAGAGGGAGCTGGAAGTAAGATAAAAAGGCTTGGGCAATGGTCGCAAAGGTGGTATGGGAAGAGGTGGCTTGGTATACATACCATTTAGAAGCTTCGCCAGTAAGCGTGCGTTGGAACAAACGGAGACGAATGGAGTCATCGGTAATGGAATTGGAAGAACACCACATGTGGAAAGATCGGACATGATTGGTTGGATCTTGTCCAGCAAGGCCTTCGAACTTAGGGATGTCAGAGGGGAGCTTGGTTGGCATAGCAGGCCAACCAACATTGTGGCGGATAGGGTCATTGATCAACTGATTGAAATCGGGGAGGCTGAGGCCTGCAATGTACGACAGCAAAGGTATGGCCGAGGTAGTTCCTGTGGTGGTTCCATTAGTAGTAGGTCTGGCATTAGGGCCTGGAGGACCACTAGCGTTAGGCCCTGGACCAAACATGGTGAAGGTGACAGGGGGAGAACCAGGAGGAGAAGGAGGACCCGATGAATCAGGAGATGAGTCGGAGTGCGGACTCGGAGGAGGAATAGCTCGACAACAGCGGGTCGGAGAAGGTCGATCGACCGGAAACTGAGGGTGAAGGCCAAGAAGTCTCCGGGAAAGGCGCCTTGGGGGCACAATGACGACAGGAAGAAGGAAACCGACAGGGGCAGAAAGGGACATAATCAAGTGAGGTCAAGGGCAGAAAAGGTGCAGTGACAAATGATTTTAGAGTCTTTGCCAGGCGGTGTTAACCAGGGGCTTCTTCACTTAGGGTCAGTGTGTGGTGTGCGTTAGTTTTAATTTTTAAACCCTTTCTGTTTTGAGAGCAAGAAAAAAGTGTGCTGTGTAACTGAAAATAGACCTGCAGGGAACAGTATATAATGCTGAAATAACAGAAAATTAACAGCTACTTGGGCATCTATCTAACCCAAGAAGGCGGGTCTCTCAAAACTAAGCTAAAAAAGGGGAAAAATTGAGGCAAAACACACGGAAAAGAGGCCAATAGATCGAAGGTCAAAAGGGACAGGGATCTAAAGGATAAAGCTGCTGAAAAGAGGTGCAGATCACAGCCAAGAGACAGAGGCAAGGTGGCTGGAAAAAGGGAGGAAATCAACAAAAAGCAGAAAGGACAGGGAGGAGGTCCTAAAGAGAGGTCCAAACAAAACAACAAGAGGTGTTTTGAAAGGAAGAGAGGTTGATTTAAAGGGATCTGAAAAGGAGGTATCAGATCTGAAAAAGGAGAGGCTGAAACTCAGAAAAACAGAGGCTGAAACAGCTAAAAACTCTTCCACAAAAAGTGGAGGGTACTGAAGCCCTAGGGGGCTAGGTTCCCACTTAGATGAGCTAAAACAGATCAGAACCAGGTCAAATCGGGCTGAAATAGAGGCTGGAAAACCCTGACAGAAGCTTCAGCAGAACCCAGAAAAATTGCAGAAAAAGAGCTGAAAAAAGGGCAAGTCGCAGTCTCTGACCTGTTTTCAGTGCAGGTCGCAGAAAAGAGGCTGAAAAGTGTGACCTGGAGGTCCAGGTCGCAGGTTTTGGGCCGAAAAGTGCGACCTCCCGTTACGGTTGTCTCGGCGGCAGATTTTCGGAAAATTTGTCGTCTCAGTTGCGGCTGATGTCGCTTACCTGCGCAATAGGGCCAGAAACACACGGAAGTTAGAAATTTTAATGTTTTAGGGTTTTATGTGAGAAAAACAACATAAAAATAGTAAAAATAAATAGCTGAAAAGAAACCCTAGGGTCTGAAGTAGCTGGATATGCAGGAATATGAAAAACAACAGCGGTCGTAATTTAAAACCCATGTGGAGTCGCCATTTGTTAGTATGAATCCTTTGTCGAAGTGTACGAAAAAGGACCACTTTAGCTACGCATAACTAATAGCCCTAACAACAAAAGTGGCTACCAATATCTTCATATCTGCGGTTAGTTAAACAAGAAAAGAGCTGCAAAACACCAGATCTATGCATGGAAAGACATTAAGCAGTAAAAACAAGGGTTTGCTCCATATACCAATAGACAAGACAAGAACAATTTTTGAAATAATTTTTATATTAATTGGGCACCTGGGAGGAAAACAAGAAGGCATATCCAATTCTCCTCAGTGGGATGGGTTCTTGGAAGTCCTCAACACTTCAGATCTAAGATTTCTCTCTCTTGTTGGTGTAGAAAACCCAACGCAAAGAATAGAGGTCAATGGGAGCTCACACAACAAATGATGGAAAAATGGGACCAAGTGTATAGATCCAGAGTGATCTAATAGGCAACAAAAGGTGAAGAATGATGAGAAAAACCCTCCTATTTATAACAAAATATTGGGTCATTCTAGATCTTGGTGCATGATTAAAATAATGTTAACCAAATCTAGATCCACCTTTTATGGAATATTTTATTATATTCGTTGGAGGGAAAAGGTATTTGACTTGGGTCAAATCCCTTGATTAGTCAAAAATAAATAAATAAATGATTTATTTATCTTTTTAAGGAATTGGTTGGAAGATAATCAAATAAATAATGATTTATTTAATTATTTAAGGAAGTGGTTGAAAGATAATCAAAGAAATAATGATTTATTTAATTATTTGTGGGTGATTTGGTCATATTTAACAAGGAATATTATCTAAATAAGATTTAAATAATTATTCCTAGAAAATAATAAGATAAATAAAGGTTTATCTAATTAATTTCTTTGTTTTTTGGGTTAAACATGACTGGGAATAATAATTAAATTATGGTTTAATTAATTATTCCATGAGGAAAATCAAACAAATATAGGTTTGTTTAATATTTCTTTTTGGGGTTTCCTGTTTGGACCATAAACAACCTAATAAATGTGGTTTATTAAGTTATTTAACATAGTGAAGGCAATTTTACTTAGGGTAAAATTGGTCTTACATGGTGTACTTGGGTCCATCTAATGATAATAGGTTAGATGACCAAAAAATGGTGTAACAATTCGGGACTTGGGTATGTCACAAAAGAGATTGCATAATGCTCCAAGACAGCTAGTGAGAAACCAACAACGGATGATGGGAGAACCTCATGACATTCTAGTGATAGTTGGCATTTCATGGGCTCTTATCAGAGGTGCATCAGAAGTAAATGTTCCAAGATGATCCATAAATTTTGGAGGAGACACAATCATTGTAGTCACGACAACGAGGATGGACACTAGAGAGCCATGTGTCAAATACTTCATGCCCAGAAATAAGTTCAAAAAGTGAATCCTCCACAAGGAGATCACCCATCCACTTTGTTGAGTAAGAGATGGTTTTACTATATATAGTAGCTTGTCATGGAAACGTTTTGTAAATCATGTGTCGCAATATAATTGTAAAATTCATGATGTGTTTTCCATCTCTTATTACAGCAATGATGATGTTTTAGCCTTTTTTTGGTAGTCGGGGTATTGGTTTCTATTATTATGTAAAAATTAATGAAAGAGTGTGTGTTATAAAATCTTGGAAAGTATGGGGTTGTTTTAGACATGTTTTGTTTTGTATTTAATTGCAAAGAATGTACCACAAATTTTCATGGAATGAAAATGTTGAAAGTGTCGCTTGACAATGAAACATGTAGATTTCAAGATGTGTTCATTATTTTTGAGGACCAAAAAATCCTAAGTGGGGAGGAATGATCCAAGTAGCTCCAGCAATGCTTAAAATTCAGAAGTGGTTTTGGAAAAAAAAAATCAAAGTCACTATATTGAAGTGTAACCGGGGTCAGATCAAATATTTCGACGAAATATTTCTAATGGTGTGAATGACACCTCAATCCGAGTTCATATGTGAAGTTATCGACATAAGGTTTCTAGTCGCCGAAACGAGTGAATTTGTCGGCTCTTTGATTTTTCCCGTAAACCCAAAACTATTCTATGTTTTTTAGCCAATTCATTTTTATATAACAAGAAAAATATTAAAAAAAAGGGGAGAGGGGTCAGTTGACCAGTGGTCAAATCTGGAAAACCGGTACTGAACCATAATTGTATTATATATATATATAGCAAAAATATATTATATATTAAAATATGGGCCAACGACCAACATGAATAAAAAGCTGACAAGGTTCGAACCCGCCTGGCCTGGAGGACCAGCCTACCAATCGGGCAACCCCAAATGACATCTTCGAACACATAAAATTGCACACCAACAAAATCACCACATATTAAATTGAAACCATGGGGATTTGGTTGCAGGTGGACCCCCGACCAACATGGTGTGGGTACCAACAACCCAATTACAGTCTTGTATTGGTAACTTCACCTACTCAACATTATTTAACCTCGAACAGTCATTCGCCCAAGGGGGAGTGGATGTCGAATATGAGCAGCAACATTAAGTGCATCACAATATTCTATGGGAGGAATATAAAAGATTCCCTAGAGGGAAATTTTTCCAATGACAAAATCATGCCAAGTTTATACTTAAAGAAACTAAAATTTCACAGGGAACATGATGGTGTGATATTTTTCCTCATCTGACCAGCAGATCTTTAGTCAACTTGCTGGGAAGAAAAATTTTGGAATCTTCTGGAATCTAAAATATTCCATAAGGGCCGAACTTTCGTAGTTTCAGAACAAGGTCAGGTTTATACTCATTTTTCTCAGTTTTACACAGGGAGGATAGTGGTAAAGTAAGATTTTTCATTTGAGAAATAAATTTTTGGTCAACTAGTGAGAAGGAATCTTTAGGGAATATTTGAGATTCCTGAGGGTCCATATTTTGACCAAGTTAGAATGGAGTGAAATTTATACTCATCTTTCAAAATTTCACACCAAGAATTAAAAAATGTAGTGCATTTCTTCAACAGAGGCATGCATTTCTAGGACATCATCAGGAAGTGTAGTTATAAGGTGCCCTTTTGTGCATGCATGTAACTTTATTTTTTCTAAAGATTAATGAAGCGACCTCCCCACTTTGAGCAGAGCCCAAAGATGTAGCCCACACTGGGTGAACTTCATTACCAATATGTTGTGTTTTTTTGTCATGGTTTCCTTTAATTTCTACTTATTTCATGTGATATTCTTTCATGGCTACATGGTATTTTATATGCAATTGTGTATGCATCTTTGAAGTAAAAATATTTAGATCAAGTTTGGTATCATAGAAAGTCTACTGTTGATCTGAATTGAAAGTGTATGATAACCAGGGGAAAGCTCCAAAGAGGTGAAGGAAAAATTAATTCCTTTGATTCAGAAGCAAGGCGTGCAACACGAAGAAGGAAAATCGAAGATGAAGATGATCGAATGGTGGAAGAGAAAAATTATCGCAAGGCTTTCTACACCATTGTAGAAAAGTGGACAAATTGTTTGCAGAATATGACAAGACAATGAAGCAATAAAAGAAATAAATGGATGATCATGCCACGATAAATCATGAAGGTGGAGGAGAATAACCCCCTCCCTCTCTGTTGTTCAGTGAAAGTTATTTTTCCTCTTCTCATCATTCACAAAATAATCATAGGACTACATCTAAAAAGCCATTTTTTAAGTTGGATGTCAAATTTCATTTGCCTGTGTTTAGTGGAGAATCTAATGCAAAAAATATAGATAACTAGATCACATAGGTTGAAGTGTATTGTTGCATACAATGAATTAGAGAGGATGAAGCCAATATCTAGCTAGCATCCCTTTGATTGAGTGGTAGTGCTCTCATCTGGCAGGAAGGAAAATTGTAGAAAGCTAGTAAGAGTAGTCGTAAAATTATTTCAACTTGTTTTGACATCATTTTTGTGTTAAGATGAAAATAATACCAATTGGGTTATGTATAGAAGGCCATGATGGAATGGCAACATTTGAAATAATGTAAAGGTCAAACTATTCTTAATTTTACAGACGAGTTTAGGAAACAAGCATTAGCATTTAATTTTCATATAGACACTCTTGAGACGTTTATGAAATATATTGGATCTTTACATATTAATTTTTTTCATTCATTGTTATTATTTGAACCTAAAACTCTTGATGAAGCTAGTGTGAAGGATGTACATCTTGAAAGCAGGGGGAAGCATGAAAAATATGACCACCCAAAGAGGGAAATAAAAACTAAGAGAAGAGAAGAAAATCCCTCTTGTACTCATTGTGAGAAATAAGGAAATGGTGAGGAGAATATATAGAAATTTCCTTTGAAATTTTGGCCTAAGAGGAACGACAAAAAAGAGAAGCAGAAGGTAGTTGCAACTGTGCAACAAGAACAAGAATCTGAATCAGAGGATGATAAAAATATCACAAGTACATGATTTGTAGGTGTTGGTGAAATTGACCTGGGATCATACTCAGGCGACAAAATAAATATTACATCTCTTGGGATTGCAGAAGATGGACCCATTGACTTGGGTTCTGATTCGATCTATGAGACAAAGATTTTAGTAGATGTTGTGCCAAAAATGGAATCATCACCAAATGCAGCATGGATCCAAGAACTCAAAGAGATTAGCCAATGAATCCAAGTGGATAATTTCGAACTAATAATACTCCTACAAGAAGCAGAGGAGGAGAAACAAAGGTTGCAACATTAGTTACAAGCCAAGGAGGAGGTCTTTGAAAATTTGCAACATAACAAGCCTGAGGTAAAACGTGATTCTTTAATTTCATGTACTTTTTATGATGATGATTTCAATATTTTTGAGAAACATACTACAGGAACTAGATCAAAATTATTGAATAAGATGGGGTATCAAAGGAAAGGCCTCAACATTAATGGCCAGGTCATTCTGAATCCCATAAAAGTGGAGGAATTTCCTCGTTATGCAGGAATTGGGTATGTTAGAAAATATATTGGAGAATTCTCCAAGAAAAACAGTGACCAACAAACGATAGAGGATGGCAGCACCTCATCACATTCCAGTGATAGTGAGGATTCCATGGGATCTTATCAGAGGCACACAAGAATTACAATTTCCAAGATGATCCAAAATTTTTCAAGGAGAAAGAATCACTGCAATGAGGATGGACACCACAAAGCCACATGTTAGATACTCCATTCCCAAAAATTACCTATGATTGAACCAAATGGTTTAGATGTTCAACAAGGAATCTGCAACAGGTAAATAATCCATTCACTTTGTTGAGTAAGAGATGGTTTTAATAGATATAGCATCTTGTCATGGTCGTGAAGCCGAAAAGGTCTTTCAAGAAATGCATGATGGACCAGTTGGAGGAAATTATAGTGGCTATACTACTATTCACAAAATACTTCATGTTGGATATTACTGGCCTACTTTTTTCAGGGATACTCATGCTTATGTACGAAGATGCAAAGTATGCGAAAAATCTTCAAGAAAAGAGAAAAGGACAATCTTACCTTTACAATGAGTCAATATTGAACAATCGTTTCAACGGTGGGGATTGGATGTTGTAGGTGAGATTGTTCCTAACTATTCTAAACATCATTGGTACATATTAACTTGTACAGATTATTTTAGGAGGCAGATGGAAGTAATGCCTTTGAAGGTAGTTAACTTTGAAATTGTCATGGATTTCATTGATCAACATATAATTACTAGATTTTTCTTACCTGATGCTATCATGTTTGATAATTCTTCCTATTTTTCTAGAAATGATATAGCTGAATTTGCATTGAAGATTAGTTTTAAACACAATATTCAGCTAATTACTATCCATAAGGAAATGGACTAATTGAATCTAGCTATAACAATATCTTAAGGATAATAAATATAACCATTGATGACAAACAAAAAAATGGCATAAATCTCTAATATTTTCTCTATGGGCTGACATAATTACTCATAACGCTTCATTAGGAACTTCTCCTTATCCCTTGGTGTATGGAAAAGAAGCCATATTACCTCCTAATCTAGCTTTTCCTTCTCTTGCCCTAGTCCATAGAGGAACAAACTTTCTCTACTTTACAGTTAATAATGTATCAAATTATAAAGTTTGAGTAGGAGAGAGATAAAGCCAAACAAAATCATGCTCAACATCAAAAATTGGTCATGTCTTGGTTTGGTGCAATTTTAGTAATTAATAAAAAATTTGAAGTTGGTGACTTAGTTCTAAAATGGGATAAGGCCCATGAAGAAAAAAAAACATACAAAATTAAAAAAAAATTGTGTCTCGACCCATTCCGAATCATTAGAAAAGTAGGCCCATCAACTTTTATCATTCAATATTTACGGGGTAAGAGAGATGCTTTTCCCATAAATGGGCTAGTTATCAAAAAATATTTTTCGTAAAGAATTCATATTTTGCTATAAATATGTAAATAATGAAATGTATATATTAGTGTCTTTAATTTATATATGTTGAAGTAGTACTCTTTTGACTTCATATTGGGTTCTTTCATCATCAAATTTTACGTTTATTAGTTAAAAGAAGGATTCTTAGAAATAAATTATAACATTGAAGTTTAGTATTTCATCTATTATGATCTCTCAAACATTTACCTCCATTAATTTGTAAATATTTCATAACTTCAAAACATTAAAAGATATCATTAATGTTTGATATGTCATGTATAGTTTCTTTTAAAAGAAATGGAGGTTATTTTGAATTTTTAGCATCTTTTGACTTGGATTGTCATCCACAACCCTTAAGGAGAACTTTTACCTCCCCATGCACTCATTTTGTATTTTTAGAGTGTAATTCAGAATTATTTTATTTTGAAGGATAAGGGGTCTCATTATGAGGCAAATTACCATGATCATGGAGAACTAATTATGTAGAAATTATCACAACTACTCACCAAGACATGATAATGGCTTATAGCTTCATAACCATACGATAAAAGGTCTCATCATAAGTCCGCTTATTCAATGTCATTATAACTTGTGAATGGAATTATTATTATTTGACCACCAAACTAGGACAATAGATTTCAATCAGCTAAAACAAGTTAAAATGGAAAGTTAGTGCCTCTAGAATATCACCATAAGTGGATGGGATACTGGTATTTTTTGGTTAAATGGTAAGCCTGTCAAGGCTATGGATGCCTACTGGTAGCAGTGGCTCTACCAATGACAAATAAGTTTATCTTAACACAAAATAATTCTATAGTTCTCTATTTTATCTTAGCAAATGATGAGATGATTGACATTGATGATGAAGATTATTATCAATAAATGAGTTCTGGAATTCGTATGAAATAATGAGTTCATTTTTATTCAGAGTAATATTAATCAATATAAATTTCAAAAAATTAAATACTTCTAAGTATCTTTTGTTAGTTATTAAAATTCCATTTATATTTATAGAGATAATTGTTTCGCCCAGTATGTCGCCAATTTTTGTAGCCTACAACAACTCCCCATTCATTTTATTTAGGTATTAATAAATAATGGGGACCCTTCTTTCATGTTAATAAAATTTCCTAGATTTAAAATAAAGTTAGGACATTTTTCGGATCATATAAGCTTGAAGACTTCCATTATCAGAACCCATACAATGAAGGTTCACCTTTACAAATGAACGATAATCACAAACCCTTATAAAGCCACCTTTTATTTGAATTAAAAAATTATATCGGAAAATTTACTAATGGACTCCTTTTATATCGTAACTTTCCTTTCATGAAAGTAACAATAAATCCATCCCCAATATTTCTTCCACGATGATATGTTTCCAAAAAAGTATTTTATATTAAGGCTTCATCATGAAATAAGCACACATAGATTTAAATTGAATATTACACCTAGCCTTTATCGCCACAAATAATATTTTATTAATACCGACGCTCGTTATATCATAACATTTGAAAAGTGACACCTTTGATGACTCACACCTCCGATGCCTCTCCCCTATGATATCTGCCATCTCCGACATGATTTCCCCAATACCCCTTCCCTCCTTTCTTCATAGCCATCACATTATCAGGATGTTCATGTATCGAACCTATCCAATATCATAATATTTTAAACTCTTCGTCTTTCATTCCTCTGATATGTTGATGTGTCAAGCCCACGAGAAATCACGTTCCCACATTTAAATGTCACAAAGTGGAGAAGTAATTTTTTTTCAAAATTATAAGAATTTTCATTCATTTCACCTCGATTTAATCAAGATTTTCCATCAAAAGAAAGATTATAGTTATGATATTTCAGTATCCATGCTATGTCTTGAGAGTTAATATTTATCGTGTATTATTGTGTCCTTCTGCTACACGTTATTCCTGACTGTCACACCAGTCAATAGATGTATAATGTGTTAGTCATTAATATTTTTTACCTTTTTTTGATGACTAGTTTCCTTAGCTGAGTTTTCTAGAAGCTAATCTCAAACTATCAATTTTTCATCTAGAAAACACCCTAAAAAAAATTTTGTCCTCCTACCCCTTCCTGTTAGTCTATGATGAGAGCAATCTCCAGTTTTCAAGACCTATCTCGCTTCAGAAAAGTATCTTCGTCTATAACTGTCATAACTGTGATTATCTACTATCATTTACCCTTGTTTCTCATTCCATTCACTATCCAAAGGTTGGAAAAGTGTCTACTAATCTATCCCTGACCATCTTGTCATATGAAAAATATGATCATGCCTAAGAAAACCCTCAGAATCTATCAAAATTGTCCCTAAGTTAGATAGTGGCGTTTAGGGAGTTTTTTCCTTGGCTAAGATATCCTAAGCCAAAAAAGCTTGTGTCTAGTACCAGTCAGCCTTAAATATTTCCCTATTCTACAAAGCAAGCATTGTTTTATCCATAGGTCGCACACCACTAAGAGGTCACTTTCTCTCATTTCAAAAGAAGTTCAACAAAGATCCAAATCAGGAAAGAGAAGGTTTGTCACTGTCTGAAGAAATATACTTAGATCAGGCATAATCTCCATGAAACACCAAAAGAGCTCTCCAAGGTTCCAAAGCATCTGTTTTTACATCTCTACAAAGGTGTAACTAAATGATGATCAATGTGCACATAAGAGAAAAAAGACAAGTTCAAACAGGTCTCTCATGTTGAGATGGTTTGCCATCAATGATCAGATGAAGAGCTGTAAAGTAAAGAGTAGCAAGTGTACATGTTATAAATCCAGAAGCTGCCTAAAGAGCAGAGATGATTCCTCATGTCAAATGAACACAAAATACTGAGTAATGCTAATCAACAGTACTCCATAATCTCCTCCAAAAGAAGTGCTGCATAATCTTTCCGAAGGGCATCATCATGTAGGGAATAAGAAGACAGTTGCTTCATATGTTTCCTTGAACTTGGGTTTTGAAAAGTAGTCAAAGGCAATTTCAATAAACCCGTGACAACACAGTCAAGGGAAAATACAGTTCAATGATATCTAGCAGTAAACAATATCCATGCACAAATCACATTTCTTTTGGTTTTGTGTTCACAATGATATTTTACAAAAGGATATATACATCTCAGACAAGACCTCATAAAGAAAGAGGACATGAGTTTCAAGTGATTTTATCAATGATAAAGGTCAAATTCCACTTTTTCCCTATTGGCATTCTTCAAACAAACATACATAGCAGGTACAATGATTGAAATAGATGAAGATCCTGTGTTAAAGAAAACCTCCTTCAATAATAAGTATAGGGTTAGAAACACAGTGATAGAAACCTCCTTCAAAGAGCAGAGGGTTAGAAACAAATGATGGAACCTCCTTCATATAAAAGCAGAGGGTAAAAGACACATTGTTGTGACCTCCTTCACTAATAAGCAGAGGGTCAGCATGTTTTTAAGTAGCTTCAAGAGTTGTTTTGTGCCACCTTCTCCAAATATGAACAGACAATGCATAGCAAGGTTTAAAAAGTTGTGTTTGATAAAGTATCTGTTGATAAGAAAATTTGAGAAAACATTGGTGAAACAAATGAAAATTCATAGGTTGAATGGAATTTTCAAATCAAAATCCAAAGAGTGACATGATGATGTTAAAAGGCATTTTTTTTTCTGTTTATAAAAGCCTCCTTCAAAGTATAATCCAAGGGTGGAGTTTTTGACTAAGAGTAGCCTCATCTAAATGGCCAAGGAGGTAAACCAAGCTCTATTTAAAATGACTTCTGCAAACTGATATAAAGAGACAATCCACCCAGATGGTTTATATGAGAAGGGTATCTTTCATTTAGATAGATCTATCCTAGTCTATCTAACTACTTCTTTGAGGTAAACAGAGGGCTAGCACTTGGGTTATAGCTACTATGAATCTGCTCATTCATAAGGATAAAAAGGTGACCATCTTTGGTAAACAAGCAGAAGATCAAATCATATGATAAGACCTCCTTCATTTCATAAACAAGTAGAGTTGCATATTTGTTTTAAGAGGCTGCAGCAGTGGTGTTTTATGAGCTTCTTGCAGATGATATACTCGGTCACAGTCTTGGAGAAGACCATTATAATCTATCTAAAATGCCTATTCCAAAAGATAGACAGAGAACCCTTTTTTATGAACAAAGCACATAGGTCTTGTCTAGAGTTTCACAGTGATACAGTGCTGAAGGGGTTATTTCAAGGTTTTCAAAAGTAATAGAAATATGGAAACAAACACTGTTTTTTTTTAGCCTTTTTCCTCATAAAAGAGCGCCGAGAAGAATATTTCGAAAAAAGCCTACTTCATCATCAGCAAAAGGCTAATCACCAGGGGTGAATTTTAGTTTTAAAAAAAGGGTTTTCAAATGAGAAATAGAGTTTTAGAATCTATACATTTTTTAAATTTTCTCTCAATAACCAAGAAAGGAGAGATCATTGTGGAAGATATGTTCAAGTTTTATTTAAACGGACACCCTACCCAAAGAGATAAATCAGTTAGAAAACGACAAGCAGTTAAAGCCCTTGGCATAAAACTGAAGTCACCTTTCAAAACACAAGGTGATGATACTAAAAAGGGTTTTCAAATTCTTAAAGAGGGAAGAGGATGTTTTAAAGCCTCACAAAGTATAAAGGGCCCAGCATAATGCATCATTTGTCATTGTGCAAGCAAATTCACGAAGGGAGGATCGTTTCTTTTTTAGAGTATTTGAAATTTTTGAACGCACGGCACACCTGAAGAATTGTGCGGCGCACCTATAGAGTGCCTGCAGTATAAATTCACACACAGCATGGTGCACCTGTGTGGTTGCGCGGCATGCCTATGCCCGGCGCCCGGCGCCATTTGAACGTGGCACCTATGCTTTGTTTGTCTCCATCCAAGTGCTTGGGCTATGTATCAAGCTCCTCCCACTTGCCTTATACTCTTGCCCTCACTATCCTTCATATTTATCCCTTTCAGTTGTTGTATTTCACCTTCTGGGCACCGATCTCTGAATGGCCTGGCGCCCGAACCACTCCTGAACTCCGTTTTTCTTGCCCGGGCTGCTGCTTAAAATCCATCCTCTTGACCTCTGCAAGTTGCCTTCTCTGCACCAATAACTCACTCTTCCCAGATCCAACTCTGCATACCATTTTTACCTCGCTTGGTTCACCCCTACACACCCATTTTTACCGTACCTGGGCTAGTGCTGAACGGCCCATCGCTCGGGCCACTGTCAACCAGGAGTGTGGCAAACTTGCCAAAGTCTCCAAAGATGCCAAAATCAGATTTCACACAACAAAGTCATCTCAATGACCTCAAAGGACATGATTAGCAGGTATTTATGTTCTTCTTCGCCTAAATTCTTGTTTTAAAAGAATGATTGAATCAAGTTTGCAAAAGGCTAATCACAGTGATAAGAGAAGAACAATTATGTGTTAAAGGAAGAACATACCTCCTCTCAATATCAAAAATTTGTCTACCAGTGCTTAAAGAAAACACAGTTACTCTTAAAACTGTCTTGTTCATTAAGATACAGAGAAACAATGATAAAGGAAGGAGGACTTATTGTCAAGGGTTTTGTTATTGATGGTAGTTAAAGATAACACCGTTTCATAGAGAGAAAACAAAATTTGTTTTAAACAATTTCAAGATATTGCTGTTGATAAACTAGCTAAACTTCATCCAAAAAGAGCTTGCTTGCTAAGATCATCATAGATAAAAAATGATTGGGGGATAAATATTTTTTGTCAATTTGAGAGAGTTTTCTTGCTATGAGTAAGCAAAGGATAAACACAGTCTTCAAGGGGAAGGGTTTTTGTTATCAGTTTGAAATAATTTTTAGTTAAGGGAAAAGATCACAGTTTGTTCTTCAAACTTATCATGTTTGCTAAAGAAAGAGAGGTAGAGTGATTAAATAAGGAGACCTAAATTAGTTTCAATGGGGACTTTATGTTAAATAAGGAATAGAGCTTAGTTTTAGTAGGGAAACCCATCATTTCAGGTTAAAAGCTTGTACTACATAAAAAAGGGAATCACTGTTTAAAAGACTAGTGCCTTGTGAAAGTTTAAAACTTGTTTTTCAATTACATAAAAGATCATAGAGTCTATAAAGAGAAGACAGAGTTTGTTTTGGAAGGCTTCTTACTCAATGATAGGGAGGCTACTTTTTCAAAGGAAACAGTGATTTCAAAGAAAACAATGATTGAGGGGAAGAGAGTTTTAGTGTCAAGAAGAAAGGAGACTTGTTTTCAAAATATAGATCTTACTAAAAGGTCTGATTGCTCACGATACAGTTCATAATAAGTGAATTTGTTTTCATTTAAACAAGAAACTTGTTTGTCAACTAATGAAGAAAGTAGTGATAGAGATGAACAAGATAGTCCTCAAAAAAGTCAATTCTAGTGGTAATTAGCTAGACAAAGAAGAAGAAAAAGTGATGGTACTCATAAAGAACATAATATTCCTCAAAGAGACACTAATGATGGGAAACATGACAGCCCTCAAGCAAACAATGATGATGGCAAGCAAACCCAAAATAGTGAGCATTCCGAGGGAAGTAGCATGAAACAGAAGAGCAAGGCAGCCCAAAGGAAGACAGTAAAAACATAGAGCATGAAGAGAGTTCTCAAAAGCATATGCTAGCTGCCTCTCGTAGGCAAGGGGCCATGACTTCTTCGCCAAAGCTAAAAATGCCAAAATAATAAGGAAGAAAACCAAACACAAGAAAAACTCAAAACTCCCCAAAGAGGGCACCTGGTGAGAAAATAAGGAAAAGAAACATCTAGGCTTTGAATTTTGGCCCGAGTTTCTAGGTATGTTTCTAAAAACCCTTAAGGGGTTTTCTCACCAAAATTGAGCAAATTTTGACATGATCTTGTTTTTTGACATTTTTGGGCCTAATTGCATAAATTCATGGGCACCGCCATTTTTGTTTGGAGCATCCTTAGCTGTTGAGAGTGGTATCATTTGATGCATTAAATTCAAGTGCATCTACTCAGAAATTTTCAAATCAAGAGAAGGTGTTTTGGTCCCCCAAAGAGGCAAAAAACAATGATTTTTTAGCTTTCTGCCTCACATATCAGTAAGGCCTACTTTCTGGTTTTTTACAATTAGTCCACTTTTTGATAGAATTCTAGGGATCATTTTGGGAAAAATCAAGTATTTATAGAAACTAGACATCGAGCGCTTTCCAACGAGCTATCACGGGCCTCATTTCGACATCAGTAAGTCCCTCAAAAGTTGTATTCAAAGCAGGCTTCTTTCTGCTGCTACGCCCCTATAGCATTTTGACTTAAAAAGCAGTTTTCTGAATCTTCCCATCCAAATGTGCGTTTAGCTATTTTTAGCTCTTGTCAGTAGTATAAAGACTTTTTACTTGTAATTTTTAGCATTTTGAAGATATTTTGTGCCTTGGGCTTTGCAAAGTCTCAAGGAAAAAATCAGATATTTGTATTAGGCCAATGGCCTTCTAGTTGCTCTAGGAGGGTTTCCTTCTCTTTGGCCTATATATTCCAAGAGAATACATTGTAACAGAAGGATGAACTTGATGTGATAGAGAAATACATAGTATTACAAGCTTTGAAGAAATACTTTGTCTCATGAAGTGGATGATTTCTTGTTTGACTTGGATGGTGGAAGAGGACTGTTTGTAGGACTAGATGGCTTGGTGAATGGTATAGTGTTATTTATTTGTTATGTTTTCTCAGTTTACACACATGTTTTCATGCTTCTTGCTTGTTGTAGGTTAGTAAAGAATATATTTGAGACATGCCCATGGAGGCACCTCAAGTTTCCTGATTCATTACAGCTTCTATGTTTTCATCTTTCTTATTCATATCAAATAATTCTTAACTGCTCTTTGATCATTGAAGAACTTGTTACTTGTTTCATTTATGGTTGTTATGCATGCTAAGTATGATTCATGGTACGCCCTGCTTACTCATGGATAGTCAAAGCTCCATATCTGAAAACTCTCTTTGAATTATTGATTGTCTTAGTTGAACCAAAGAGGTCTTATTTCAATCTTTCCCTTTGCCTAGGCTTTGCATTTTTCTTTCAAAGTTCCCAATGGCTCAAAATATGATGTTTAGGAGTTCCCTCTTCATAGATTGAGTTTTTTTTCTGTCTTATTTGTTTTTCCCAAAAGTCTGAAGGTGATTTTCCCAAAGTTAGAGGGTCTTATACTTCTATGTATCGCTTGAATGTTTATTTTATGCATCTATCAGTTTGAGTTTCATTTATAGTGATTAATGGTTAGCCCTACCACATGGATGTCTACTGTAAAACTATTTATGCTTAAAACCTCTTTTTCCTTCACAAACTTAGTGTCCATCTCATTTCACTTACGCCCAAACAATCCATTTATCTCGACCAAATCAGCCCTGCAATATACCTTGTCCACCCTTTGAGGCAGTCTCAACCTTATTGACCCCATAGCCCAGTTGATTTGAAAAAATTTTGATCTAGTTATCCTTTGATCAGTTCTCCCTCAAAGAACCTAAAACAAACAAAAACATACTTAACAACTAGCTGAAAATCAGATACATAGGAAGCAAACAAATCTGCATCCCTTTCATAATAGAGAGAGCCCTCTCTAAGTCCAGGAAGGCTAGGTCCTTGGGCTCCAAAGTTGGTTTGATGTTACCCTTTCATTTGGCTTGCCAATCTACCAAATCATGGGACCCTAACATAATGTAGGAAAAGGGGAGAAGAATAAAACAACAAAAAATCCATCAGCCACTCCTCCCACCGAAACTATTGAAGACAGGAAAGCCATGCCAGCGTCTATTTTTGACATAGTCTGCACCAAATATGTTGATAATTCCTCATGGGAAGCCATGTACAAGTTATTTGAAGATGAAGAAACCATAATTAGAAAAATGATAGTGGTTGCCGATGATTCTATCCTGGTCTCTAGTGCTACATATAGTGATGCAGTTAATTCCTTCATGCACAGGATTGCGACCTGACCTAGAATTATTCCTTACATGGACATGATTTGAAGAGTTGTGGTAGACTTGAATATTAGAAACAAAAATATTATGATAGAAAATAAAATAGTGATTGGATCATTTTCGGTGAATATTTGAAAACAATATACCATTTACCCGACCCATAGTTGAAATATGACAAGACATTCGTGGAAGCATTCATGAAAGAACAAAAATATGCATAAGATCCAATTAGATCATGGAGGAGGGACTCAAACAAGCATAAGTGGGAGGAATCGGGTAATTGCATTGTTGACTCCCTTGCTGGTCCGTTTTGTCAGATAGTTATTATGATGTGTAGGCTCTTTGGTCATCCCAATACACACAAATTTATGAATCAATGGAAACCACTTATAGATGCTTCTTTAGAGGGTTTTTATCATGGATTGTGGTACTATTCTCTCCAATAAACTACTTACCAACATCTTGGCTTTTAGAACAGATCTCAGTTACTCCGAGAAAGTAATTCCCCCCTCCTACGTGAGTGCTTATATTATGAATGCCCTTTATTTTACTATGGACATTGCCTCTATGCGATGGAAGTGAAATATATAAGACCCAAACCCTATTCACATATATCACGATATTCTCTAGGATTCAAAATATCTAACACATTTCTATAAAAAATTTCATAGAGTCATCCTACCTATTCATCAAATTATTTTTGACAAAAAGACTTATCAGTTATCCCCAAATCTAAAACTGATTTGCTCCGGATAGGAAATTGTTTTAGGGAATAATTTTTTACCTATGTTCGAGTATTTGGGAGTCTATACAACCCCCATATGCTACCCTTATTGATTCCTGATAAAATTCTTGTTAAGGAGATAGCTTATCAGACTGTAGGAAACAATATTTCAAAATTTTTGAGGTAATAAAAAAAAAAACGTACAGCCTACTTTTGCAATCCAGAGTGGTATATATGCTTTAGATAATTTCAAGCATGCTTAGCTTGAAATTAATGAAATTCAAGAATTTAATTTCCCCAACATTACCAACAAGACAATTTGACCCAAATAAAATTGTCAAAAAGGTTACAAGAACATCAATTATTACGAAATTTTCCCATGAACCTGATATATTTGATGAGCTATTTGAGAAATATCCTACTTTTTTAGTTGTTATGAAGCTTGCATACAAACAGGTAACTCCACAACAGATGATTCATTTTTCACAGTACAGGGCTTCCAGGTTAGAGAATTTACCTATTGATTCACTGAGGATCCATCAAGTGGATATACTTCCCGGTGATGTGATAATAGATAATTATACACAAACTATTGATCTTAATATGTTAAAAGAAATATTTTCCTCCTCTTATTCAAAAGTAGAAGATCCTTTACCTAAATATAGGCTAGAAGAAATATGGAAGGAATATAATGAGGCTCTAAATTCAAAGTCTGATGAAACTCAATTTTATGATGCTCCTATGAAAAATAAAGTCCAAGAGACTTCCAAGAGCCTTGAACAAGCTCTGATTCCAAAAAAATCCTCTAAAAAGAATTTGGAGGACAAATATATTGAGATTATATCACCTTTCCCAACATCAGAGGTTGTGTTAAGGATTGAAGAAATTCCTCCACTTGATATATTTTATAGCCCCGAGCACAAGGTTGTGCTAAAAAGGGAGAGGAAGAAAATAAATATTGAAGAGTACCATGATTTAATTCCCAGAGATGCATCATTTCAAGTATTATGGAAAGGTTGTAAGGCTGCTCCTACAAAGGATCTGGGTAAGCTCTCCCAATTATCTAGAGATTACGCTTCAACTATAATTGGTAAAGCCACATAAGTACAACAATTGTTTCTAGAAAAAGAAGAAATAATTGTGTATTTCGAACAAATTGTTAAGATTGGAAATAAAAAATACTATTGAACAATGGCAAGCACATGTCACAAATATTCAAAACAATTTTAACTCTCTTAGAGTTAAATATGACAGTGATATACATGATCACGACTCTAAAATCTAGGAGCTATAAAGCATGATTGAATAACTAAATGTCAATCCTGAATTTATTGAATTTAAGGAGTAAAAAGAGTTAAACACTATTCTTTCTCAACAATAGGTTAATTTTTGCCAGAAATTGGCAAGAATTCATGATTTATGCAAAACTGCTAGTTTTCTAGTAGGCCAGCTATGAGATATTATAAATTATTTTGATGACATAGATGAGAATATTTCCAATTTCATAATAAATAAATATGTCACAGAGGAAAGATTAGATAATATTACAAATATTGGAGAATCACATAGGGAGATTGATTTCAGAGAATGGGAAATTCGTCTCAAGCATTCTGAAACAACAATGTTTTAAGTAAGATATATTTCAAATAATATTATTGAAGAAGTTAATGACAATTTTTTTTAAGGAAACATAATAGAAATTATTCTCAAAGGATTAGTACCAGATATTAAACCACTCACTAAAATGTGGTCAGAAACCTCCAATAAGCGGCCCAAAATTATTGAGCAATTAACTAATGTCGACTTCGGAAGTCATTGGAAATTATTAATCAAACTACATAGTCAGTGGTTAATGCTTCGATGTCTATCTAGTACGACCACTCGAATTCTTCCAACGTCAAGAGACATAATCTTCAGCGTCCGAATGAGAATGCAGCCAAGGATTCCACATGAATTGAAGAATATGACAGATATATATGAGCTGCAGAAACAAATTGGAGAACAATCTTCTTCCCAAGCTTAGATAATCTGTTTCAACAAATTCTAAATTTTATCATTTTTATTTATTTCAGCTACACCGCTTGAATTTGTTATGGTATTTTCTATATTTACATTTTGTAATGAAACTATATATGCCCTCCATGTGACGTGAGAAGGGGTTCTGTATTTTTTAAAAGAAGTCTTAAGATTGCACTATTGTAATTCAATTTTTTCTTAATATATAGCTGAACCATCACCATTTTTCTCATAAGAAGATTATTGATATATCGGGTATTATTATCCTTGTATTATTATTTTTTTTGAGAGTGTAATGGTTGTTTTATTTTTTTTATTATATATGTGTTTTAAAAATCATTCATTATCGTTATTGATATGGTGGATTGGATTCTTTAAATTATATAAATGAACAACAATATATCATATATGTGACAGTTTTATAGGCTAATTTAATTAACTATTTAATTAAATTAGTTATGTTTCTCAATTTTAACTTCACATTTACATGCTAATCTATATTTTCATGTGATTTATGAAATATTTGCAATCACATATACATATAGCATTCCTGGGATATATATAAGTTTATTAATATTTATTTTAGTTTTAATTATATCACAACTCTATACTTTCATTGAATTTATTTATTATAATTTCATATATCGAGAAATTGGTCTCATTAATTTCTAATGAGATCCATCATCCCAAATGGAAAAGAGTATTCTCTAAGGTCTTAACCATGTGGTTGTCCCCAATTTTAAGGCCAAAATTTCGATCCATCAATAGGGCTGAATCCTACCAATGACGGTATCAGAAGAAGTTACGTTGACCTTCAGACAATAGCCTTTGTCGAGTAAAGTACCCAAGCTTTGAAAAGGCACCCTCCAAAAGTATTATGAAAGTGATACAATGTATGACTCAGGTGCCATGGGAATTCCCCCTCACAGTAACCTTTGTGGTCCCTAGAAAAGGAAAATAAGGTCACCAACTCATGATTAGAAGTTGAGTAGAGAAATTGCGGGCATGTGATCCAACAAATAGGAGAGGAGATATCTATCTTTCCTTATCTGTACATGTCCTCATGTTTGACTCCCTTGTTAGAAGAGATTTCATAGACAAATTAATGACATTTTATTTTTCACTCATTAATCAACTGATATACTTTCAGTTTAATTTGCATTAGAGAGTTTACACTCGACACACCTATTCCAATTCCCTAAATTCCCTAGACTAGTTGATGTTGCTATGAAAAAAATAAAAGTACAATTCATTTTAATTTAAGCACTCATTTTAGTTGGTTAGTATTTAAGACAAGGGAAGCGAAACTGAAACTGATGATTTTTTGTGTCAAAAGAAATATATAACCTAGGCTACATAATAATGCAAAACTTATTTTTCTTTGATGAAATATATTTCTACAAGGGTACTACGAGAGATATAATAAAGAAAAAACCTCATTTTCTTTTTAAATTTAGCACTAACACATTAAAAATATAACAAAAATAAGTAAATGATGTCCAAAATGCATCTAACCTAATGCACACTAGCATGAAAATGAAAGATTTAGAGAAAGACTTAAAGGTAAACAAATGTGATTTCAAAGGTGAAGGCCAATTCAAAAATAAAAGAGAAGAAATCCTAAGATAAAGAGGACTTCTTATAACAATAATTCACACATTTTCCAAAAACCCAAAAGACTACAAAACCAAGAAACAAAAGAAAATAAAGCAAAAAAGAAAGTGTTTTTCTTTCTTTTTTAAAGATTTAAAGAACTAAAAGTTCAGAAAGGGAAGACAATAAAAAATATTAATACCGAAAGCATGAAAAAGACTCAAATCCACCTAGTCATAATTGGTCACAAAAATTAAAAGAATAGTGCAAATGAGAGACTCAACACATCAAGAACGTGATCAGAAAGATATAAAAGACTTCGAAAATAAAAAATATTCTATAGAACTGAAATCTCTCACTCATCTGAGAATCACAAGCCGCTTTTGAACAAAAGAAAGAGAAAGCAAAAGGACCAACTTCTAGGTCACAAGGGAAGAAAGTCAAAGATCGGGTTATCAACTAGTTCAAGAGAAACAACATTTGTTCCAGAGACACAGAGTAGCCAAATGCTCACAAAGATGATTCAGAACCCAATTTCAAACAATAAAAGGTTAAAAAACTAAAAACCCCAGGTTGACATAAAAATTTCTCTAACAAGATGAAAGACACCAACAACAACACTCATCAATGTGATTTGAGACATGATAAACATGAATAAATCATAAAAAAACTTGCTCAACACCCCACTAAAACCCAAAAATGAAAAAAAATCATTTTTTAGATTTGTACGCAATTGGTTAGATACAATTTAGTGTATATATGTGAGTGTTCATGAAGCAACATGTGTATACACATGTTTCTTTGGAATAATATTCGTATGCACGCATGTCTATAAGAAAAGCACATATAGATAGAAAATTGAGGAAAAAAAAGAAGAAAGCCTAGATATGATAGATTGGGATGAATGACCAAATCACTTAAGACTCAAGAAGGCTGGAAAAAACCAATAAACAACAGACTAAACCTAGATCAAAGAAAAATGTCCCTTCTATGAAATAATTAATGGTATTCCCCAGTGGAGTCGCCAATTTTGTTGGTCAGAAAAGTTCCCTAAGGCAAGGGTTGACAACCTCAACATATCAATATAAAAAAATCAACAAATAATAGTCATTGAGGTGTTCCAAACATTCGAATTAGCAAAGTTGGACTTGGATACATACCCGAAGGTCCTATGTTTGAAAATGTTCTGATAGGGTCCAAACCCTCTTCTTCCTCCAAGATTTGAAAACCTCAAAATCAATAAAAATAACTTATACATAATAGATACTTGAACATGAATACATAAGAATATGTTAGATCATCATATATAACCATTGGGACTATAATTCATGACATGAAAACATGTATCAAGAAAAATACATGAGCATCTTTATTGATTAACAACAATTAATACAAGATAGATAAGATTTGATCTAGACCAAAGGCAGTGACGAAGGCTTGCTCAAGGTCTTCCCTACTTGATCCATGAATACAAACTCTCTAATAGGTGCAAGAAGATCTTAGATAAGAAGGTTGAGCATATATGCAAAGGAAAGTAGGGTTTCCTAAATAATGGGAGTGCAAGAGGCATGAGATAAGAAGAATTGATATGGGGGAAATTGAGTGTAATTTAAATATATTCCTTCTCTTATGGATTAGTTGTACCCAAGGGGTGTATATATACCACCTCAAATTAGTTATTTTTGTTAGGCCACGAGCTCCTATATGTGAGCTCGTGGTAAAATCCATAAACCCTGCCCCAAAAAATAACATTTTTTTTATTTTTTCATATTTAAAAATGTATATGCAGGTATAGTGTTATGGGACCTGCATATGTACCTAATTTTCTATGGGAAGAGTCACATATGGAATCTGAAATACAAATGTTTAGTAGAAAGTGAAGTATTCATGGGAAAAGGGACTGCCCAGGATCATAAAAGAGCATAAGGTCTACAGGAGTGTTGAATGATGCCATAACATGAAGAGAATTGAGTTTATAATTATTTGTAATTTGTTGAAATTGATTTCAGTAGCTAGATATTCTAGAATCATTTGTGAAAGGTATAGAGTAAAAAATTCTCGAAAGCTTTAAAATTGGTAAAAAATGCAAATGGTGAGTTTAAAATTCATTTTAGACATATTTATATGACCTTTTTACCCACTTTACTATATTTTATCTATTCTATTATTAATATGTTCGTGTTTAAACTATCCTTTAGCTCCTTTTACAATATTTTTCAGGTTAGTAATGAATTCTCGTCACTTAGTGACATTTCTACTGCTATGTTACCACGATCACGAACCAATCACAACAGGTATTGTCTTCTAAACTGGCATATACATTAGATATTTTCCATTGGATAATAAATTTTGACCTTATTATATAGTACCTATCCATAAAGTCAATCCCACTTTGTTGTTACAATTAACCCTTCATTATTCAATTTTATTTCATAACTTAGTGGTATATCCTTCGTTACATGGGGTTCATAGCTACCATCTCATTAGCAATTTTTCTCCTATGCTACAAATTTTCTATAGGCTTGGTAGTCCTGTTTATTCTTTTCATGACTATGTGTTCAATCCACATTATTATTCTTCACTCTTATTTTTTACTTTATACCTCAGAGTCTCACATGTCTTGAGTTGTATTTTTGCATTACATATTGACCTCTTGTGCTTTTGGCCTTATATTGGTTTAGTTTTCTCTCATGCAAGACACTTTTGCCGATGCCCTTTTTGAAAGTGTAAGAATGTTATGTATTTCCCTTGCAACTTGACACCCTTATCACTGGAGGGGACATCCCCCTTGTGTATATTTCCTGCATGCTTTACCCTGCATTGACCATAGGAATGTTCCAAGTTCTAGAACTAATTTGCTTACCCATAACACTCATCCCCTACACTATATTATAATCATTTGTTTATTCCTTTTCAGGTTTTTTCTAATGTGAAAATAAAAAGAATAAAATATTTCAAAAAGAGAGGGGATAGCAATATTTTCTTTTGTTAACTTGGAAGTAGAGTTAGTTGTGGCACCCTTGAGCAAAGCACTATGGTTATGGGTCTTTTCCTCATTGGGTTGGGATTTAGTAAATCATTAAGAAGCCAAAACTTGTTCTAGAGTCCTTACTCCTCAAGTTTGTTACTCTAATAATAGGAGAGTATGTTGATGCCTCCTATATCTCATACTTATACAAATTTCATCGACTCCGTGATACCTAAGTGTTACACAACATTTTTTCACCGTCCCTGCAATCCCCATCCCGCACATTGGAGGACCATTTCTGTGACTTATATGTAGTCTCATGCCTTGCAAAAAGTGTCATTGCATCCCTTACCATGAGAATAACATTTCCTCTGTTGACTATTCCTAGAACAGACCATTAAAAGCATATGATTTTGGGTCGGTGCTGGCAGAAAGTTATAGCCTTGCGCTAATAGAGAAAATTAACACTGGGCCTCGCACCCATTGGCACTCTGTCTCAGTGGACTTCCCTTTCCGAGCTGTTTTTGGAAAGTTTTTTAAATATCAAAGTGAAGTTTCCATTTCCAACCACTTCGTGAGTGGAGTCAGCATGAGTTGTTCAACTCAATAACATCGAACATCTTCCTTTGACCTCTTGCTTTATACTTTTGAGCAACCTACCAAAGGATAAGGCCTCGCTTCCACAATTAGAGGGATCCCAACCTCCTCCCCCTCTCCTATAAGTACATCTCTCTCACATATATGCAGCTAGCTGAAATGGTTGAATAGCTAAACAATCTAAATAACTGGGTGTGAGATAGAGCAGAGAGAGACCCCTTGTCGAGAGAGAGTCTAGGCTGATTGCCTCGCCAAGTCCAATTCCCGACGAATGCTCGATACGCGTTTCGACTGGACCCACTGAAGGAGGCTGTGACCTCAAGGCTCATTTGGTTGTAATCTCTTTCTTTCTCTTAATTAATACATGACTGATGTTTTGGTTCCTGTATTGCATTTGATATGATTAGTCTTATGCAATACGTTTAATTCTCCTTGGCCAATTAGATATTTATGAATGAAAATATTATTTTTTATGCTGCTACCATTCTTTGATCCTTGTGTAGGCACCTGAGTACCACCATTGAAGGATCACGATGTGTCAGGATAGAGGTCAAGATATTTCTGCCACAACTATGAAAACTGTGTTGGAACAAAGGTAGGACATCTATCCTGACTCAGTTTCATTCATTAACTAGGAATCGACACATTAGCATGTCCTCTTGCTACTAGACCCACCCTAGGGCTAGAGGGATCGCCTTTCTCTGCAGAGAATATTTACCTACACAACAAGTTGGTGACTCCACTAGGGATATGCTTTTTCTTATTAGCACCCTCGATCCTTGGTAAGGTGATGTCATCTTATATCTTCAGACTTCCACCTTCCGATATGATTTAACAAAGCATGCTCACTGACGCATCCGTCATCAATCGAAAACCTATCACATAGCCGAAGATACACTCTACCGCATCGGAGTTGATTCCATTCTTCACAGGTGTTTGACTCTCGAGAAGGCTGAAAAGGTCTTGAATGATTGTCATAGTCATGCCTGTGGCAGTCACATGTCTGGATATGCTACTGCATAGAAGATTCTTCGTGCTGGGTATTTCTGGCCCACCATATTTAAAGACTGCATTGTTGCTATCTACAAGTTCCATGATTTCCAAATCTATTAGCGTAAGATGCGTGCGCCGCCTTCCCATCTTCACCTTATGATTACCATTGGTCCCTTTGCGAAGTGGGGCATCAATTTTATGACGTGTAATCCTTACTCATCTGAGGGACATGCTTATATCATCATAGCCATAGAATACTTCACCAAATGAGCTTTTCTGCTCACTGCTTTGCTGCTCTGGTCATAGAAGCACAGAAAAATTGGGTCAAAACTCATTTTGACCAGTCGGTTTCCCATCATTCCTTTATAGAAGGAGACCTGGTCCTCTTGTACGACCAAGCTCATGATAAGCTAGGGGGCAGGAAAATTTACACCCATGTGGCATGGGCCCTACATTATTAAGCGCATTTTACAGAATGGGGCTTATGAGCCTATTGATTATGAAGTTCATTCTATGGCTCAGCCCAGAAACGGGTTGTATCTTAAAAAATAATATGCATGAGTCATTCGTGCATGTTTCTTTGTACCTAGGTGTTTTTTCATTTTTGTACATTTTTGGCTTGGTGTGCTTTGAAAGAATTTTCCTGCTTATTGGATCGTTGTTTATTGTGTATATGTCTATTACCCCTTTTGTTGGTTTCGCGAATGGTGATTCTCGCAGTACTAGGAACCTGTCTTCAGTAGCCTAGGTGATTTATGATCCTGTTGGTGAGTTGATTGACCTTCAAGGTATCTGTCTAGGATGAACCAAAAACAATGTTGCTGAATATTGTGTTGTTATTGAATTATTAACTGAGGCCATTGCTCTTGACATTCGTGCATTGATTGTTAACATAGACACACAACTTGTTGTTCTTAAACTTAATGGTCATTATTATGTTAGGAATCCTCACACCTTAAGGTTGTATTTGCATGTTCATTTACTGGAAAGAAATTTTTATTACATTACATATCAACATATTCCTATGAAAATGAATGCATTAACTGATATAGTGGCTAACATTGTATTAGATAGAAATTTGCGTAATCTGTAAAATCATCATCACATGAAAAATATCCATATAGGAAAATAGATGTGTGTATATATATATATATATATATATATATATATATATATATATATATATATATATATATATCGAGTTTTTTCATCCATGTGCATCTTAAGTTCAAAAAATATGTATGTTTCGGTTACATCCTGAGACATCATGTCTCTAAAAAATATGCTGAAATAAAAGTCTAGGTGTCTAGTCGGCATGATGCTCATGATAGCACATCACTGCCCGTACAAGCCGCCTCAATAAGTGGTGAACACGGTTTGACACCCCTGTAATGTGTTTCTGGTACATGCAAGGAACATCATCGAATCGCGCATAGTCCAGAATCCCACAGGAGATTCCCTCCAAGTTGTGTATGATTTACTCCTCCTCGCCTCCCTCACCATGAGGGGCCACATCAAAGTCGCGAGGAATCATCCATGCTATTTGCGACATACCTAAAGTTATTTCTAGGCCAACATCTGCAATTACATGGATTAATGTCAGAACATGCATAACAAAAAAATCATAACACTCATCAAAATAAAAAATGAGTCTTACCCAACGCTTCATCCCAATCCTTTCCTTCTGGGAGTGGGAGATCTGCATCACCAGTGAAATCCATGCCAGAGTAGGGCCAGTCCTCCACGACAATCAGTTGTCGGTGGAGCCACTCAAAGAACTCTGGTATCCAGGTCATCTGTTGACTACCCCCTAACCTTGGCATCAAAGCTGCCCAATAGACCATCCGTGGCTACTGGGCTGGTGGTGTCGGAACTATCACCTCCTAAAATTGGAAAATTGGTAATTGTTCCAAGATGAAAGGTACCAAGATGGACCCATAACTGAACTGCTTCAACTTGTTGTTATTTCATTTTGTCAGTTGGCGTTTCATGTTGATTTTTACCGCCTCTACCCAGTTCTAGAGGGTCGGTGCCATGAAATCTATAGCAATAAGTAGATTTGTTTTTGTGGCCTCGTGCGGAGCTTGCGATCTAGTAGCTTGCATAATGGTGTGCAACAGTATGTTTAGTGCCAAATCCGGAATTGTTTGGATGTCCACCTTTCTGCTTTTGGACCCTTTCCTTTCCCCCAAGCACACTCTGTCAATAACCATACTCATATTTTCCATTGTGGTCCGAGTACCGGTCAGGATTGGTACTGCCCCCCTCTGCGACAATCCGATTATGAAGTAAATATCAGAGACCTAAATCTCAAGTTCCTGATCGCAAATAATGAATATTTCGTGATCAATTTCCCAGACACTGATCAAGTACTGTAACAACTTCAGTTGAGCTCTAAGACATGGTGCCATAAAGAATTTCTTGGGCCCGCCATCTCTGAGAGCCTGCATGCATCTCACATTGCCCATGGTTCCCTCATATTCTTCACTGTGTTCTCGTTCTTTCCATTCAATCACCATTTTGTCCTTTCACACCTACAAAACATCAATATGGTTGTCATTAGCCAAATAAAATGCTTTTGAAATGGTTAAATAGTGCTCATTGTTTGAATCTACAAGCTAAAACTGGTTGCTGCAGTTGGCGTGACTGTTTCAGAAATAGTCGCACCAATTGGTGCGCCCCTATTCAATGTTTAGGTAGGTTGTCGTGAGTCTGTGCCTGATACTCGCGTCGACTGCCACACCCTAGATTTTAGAAAATCTTCCCATAAATTTAAAAAAATGGGTTGCGGGTAATGAAAATGCTATCAAAATGCAGGGAAGGATGTGAGTTCTTACCTGGAACAAACAGGTTCATGATTGGATTTCTGGATTGCCCACTGCTAGCTCTACAAAATCACAGTGAAAAATGGTAACAAATTTCTCAGAAGAGGTAAAAGTGGAAAGTAATTTATTTTTTACAATATTTTTCATTTTATAACTTTTCAGAACCCTAATTAGGTTTTAAAGCATGTTTTTTGATTAGTGTGCTATTTTATTTTGAAAAATGTGTTTTACATGTGTCCCTTGTGCAATGACAGGTCCTCAATGTGACGACGATGAAGTAACAAGTTTTATTTTATACTTTTTCGGACTCGGTAAAAACACGAAAAATTCACTCCTGGAATCATCTTTCAGTTCTTTATTGACTCTCAAAAATTGAAAATATTGTCGAGACTCTTGTCATTTTGAACTCGTTAAATGGCTGTGAAATGATATCTACCTAGTATATGTTTACCCCTTTTTCAGTCTGGGATGGATTATTTACGAAAATTGAATAGCTTAGCCTATCATGACTAAGAGGTTCTCTTAGACATATTCTTATGCCTTGTTAGATCTGCGAGACTATCTATGAAAAGGGATCTATTAGAGTTTTATTTTTTTATTCTTTTCAAACTCTCTAAACATGAAAAGATGCCAAGTTCTTCCTTTGTCAGACTTGTTAAAACGTAAATGACATCAGAAACCGTTAGCATGATGTGACTGAGTTCGTCCTTCCTAGGACTCGTAAAATGTACTAGGATGGATTTTTCCGAAGGAAAAACTTACATGACAAGAATATGCATCCCCTTCAAGCTTCTTTTCCAAAAATAACTGGGGCATTACCAACAATGGTGGTAGAAAATGGAACGAATTCTCAGTTGTGTCGATAGTATGTCGCTCTTGAACATGACACTCATCTGCATTCGTGTCGGGTTGGGGACATCTCATTTCATATTTTTTGCCTCCATGGGTTTGGGTAATCATTTTTGACCGCTCATATTATCTTTTCCACGTCACCATAACCTCAGATCCCATGATGTCAAATACTGTCAAATACTGAGTCGTGTTGTTGATATGTTCAAGAGAAGTTTTCGTTTTCCATTTTCAACCTTCCTTTGATCCTCTTTTGGTCCTAATTCACTATCATCATATTCATTTGTCTCATTTTCATGATGTGGGAAACATTATGGCCCACCTTCGACTAGGTCACTTCATGTCGACTCTAGCTCATTATCCAGGAAGTTGATCTAGAGACTTCCTTCCGGTACCTTGGATCTTGCATGCCTCAGTGGCAATTTCTTCGGATTCAATGATAGGTCCTCATCATTGGCCTTTGATCGAGTGATTCTGCGGGTGTTCGATGATAGATCACTATTCACATTTCGTGGATTGTACTAGTTGTACCTTGAGAGCCATTGTCATTATTGGTGGTTTCTCTCATGCCTGTTAATAGATTTCATCATTGGTTGGTAATCAGGGGACTTTCTCACATGTTTGACTTCAGCTCACATATTCGCATGTTGAATTTGTACTTTTTCAGGTGGAGATGGAGCCCAATTCCCTTGGTTTTGTCTGATAAAATCCAGGTTGTGTGATATTTTGGTTTATGTTCTTTTATCAGAGAAATAATGGACAAAATGGAAAACATAAGGAAAACATTGACAAAGAAGGATAACTTCACCATTAAGATAGCTCAAGAATTCTGTGAACATGCTTGTATTACTGAAGTCCAAAACAGTTACAATACTCCAATGAAACAATATTTGCAACTCATAGTTTTATCAAATCCATCCTAGTAGCTCATCAACTAGCTCAGTAACCACCAATCAACCAACACTAAAAAAGAATAATACATGCAATATTTATCTGCAAAATGAGTAGGTGATCCTAAGCTAGGGTTTTAGATTTGTATTTATTACAGAGTTAATGTATTTTTGACCTTTGAGACCATGCAATTCCCAAGGAAAAATATTTGTGACTGACTCACTATAATAATAACTCCTAACTTAAATGTTGAGCTAACTTCAGGATGTGTTTTGACTTTCAAGGATTTTTCATTAACATTACAATAACTACTTGAGCTATTTAAAATATCTTTGACTGCTTCAATAACTGTTGCTACCTTTATTGAAGTGAAATGGGGTTGTAGGTTTCCAAAGTGTTTATGAGAAGTAAATGTTGTTTTTCTTCATCATTCAGATCTTCCTTTGGTGTTATTTGCCTTTGATTTGTCCTTTACCCTGTTTTGGCTTTTAAACTTGGATTTAGCTTCACTTTCCATCTTACTCTTTTAATCTGCTCTTGATCTTTGATCTCTGTCTTCTAATCCTATTTATTTATCATTATCCTTTTATTTAATCCTTAATCCTTCCTCTGAGTATGTTTCTTCATTTTCTTGTATCTCTTTCTGTGCATTGAGACACCCTTTGCTGCTTTTGTGCATTTGAATGACCACCAATGATCATGATCCATTGGTGTTTATGTTTTAATCCGGCGCTCCTCGTTCTCTTGATGAACAAAATCATTGGATCGTCACCCTAGGAGTCTGTTTGAATAATTTTTGGACCTCAGAAATTCATTTTAGGCATTGATACCTCGGCCACCTACACATTACAAAATAATTTTATTATTAAAAACCCGCATTTGTGGGTTTTTTGCATTTGTTTGGGCTTATCGAGTCGTTTGGAGTGTTGCAGGTTTTTTAATAGGTGGACGAGGCTTATCGCAAAGGAGGAGGCCTTTGGAATGTTCGAACGAGGTAGTACTTTTGGGTTTTGTCCGGAGAGACAAAGGCGGTTTTTGCATGGAGCATGGGAGGTGAGACGATATTACTCACACGGATGCAATTCCATAGAATGGGCGCCGCATGGTGGAGGTACAAGGGTGAATACCACCCATTTCATGCGTTTTGGGTTTGATAACTATCGGGAGGTTGACGACACGATATGCATCAGGGACCGTTGTATCGCGAGGATGGAGATAAACAGTGGTCAGGGATAGATGAAGGAGTAGGAAAGTATAGACGGTGGGACCCAGAAGGATATGTGGCGAAGGACTAATGTATAGTGGGGGCCAGGGTTAAATAAATAAACAGAGGCACTTAGTATTAAGGTTTTGGTAGGGTTATATGAGAGGGTTTAACGAAGTGTGGGGGGGTTAAAAACTTTAAAACGAGGGCTCTAAAGTATATAAAAGGGTGGGGTTTTAAATAACACAGGTTTTATTAAAAAAAGGAGGCAGGGCATAAATAAAAAAGGGGTAGGGAATTTTAATTTAACATAGGCTTTAATTAAAATATGAGTCTCGAAAAAATAAGACTTTGGTTTTAAAACAATGTAAAAAGGATTTTTTACATTATTTTGAGAAACTAAAGGAAATGAATGAAAAGGTACAGGTGAATGGGGTTTTTAGAAAATAGGAAAAGGTAGAAATGAAGGATTTTCAAGAAGGGGAAGAAGTGAGGGGATTAAGTCCAAACATGAGTTTTTAGGGTAGGAGGATAATTTTAGAAGGAAAAATGAGAGGTAGTGAATTAGGATAAATAAAGATAATGAAGGTAGTGAGATTTCCGAAGATAGTTGATAGTCAAGGAATAATATCTTTAGCATATTGTAGAAAATCCATAGTCAGATAGTGATACTGTGAATACAGGAGACTAATAGTGGCTCTAGCTAAGGAGGGAAGCTCCGTTAGGATGTGTCAAGAACCCCAAAGTTCAGATCTCTGGAATTTGTAGATCAGTGCCTTGTTTTCACTTGGAAGATTTTTCATTCTACAATTCTTAATCTGTTATTGTCCTTCATCCATAATTGTGGCCTTTAAATCTTGAAAATCATGCTCCCTGAAACTCGATTCTACCTACCCATAATTCTATTCTAGTGTTTTTCTTCATTTGGGTGAATTTTGACTGGAAAACCCTTTACATCATTTTTTTTAAAGTAAAAACTATCTATTTCTACCCTTATATCATCCAATGGCTCAGATTAGACTGATGAGCTCTTTTATTCTCTACCTAATATACTTATCTGTCTAGATTAAACAATTTGACAGATTATTGTTCTCTAATCTATCAACATGAAATTCAAATTATGACCAAATCAAGATTGAGCAGTTTGATTGTCATGAACTATGGCATTTTGTGCAAGCTGCACATAGATTTTATTTTTGCAAAAATTAGAAGTAAAAACTGAGGGCTATAATTTGGAATTTATCATTAATCCATTTCCTTTTTGTTTGGTTCAAATTTTGAACTTTGAAACCAATGTCTTTTTCCTATCTATCTATTAATAAGCCAGGTTTAAACAGTTTCACAAATCTTCATTTTCTAACTTGTCAGAAAAAATTCAATTTTTTTTCAATCATGATTATGCTATATGATTGAACAAGACTTTCCTTTCAAGAGTAGTGGCATTTGGACTTCCACACTTTCAGAAATATTCTTTTTTGGTATGGGGCTTTACCTTTTCTTTTATCTACCCTCTTTTATTCTTTTCTTTCTTTCTTTTGGTATCAATTTTTTGAGATTTTGTTTCAGCAATGTTATATAAAATGAACAAAGCTTTAAACTAAAATTTTCGACTGAAATAATGCTTGAGCATCCTGCCATTGACAGGACCTCCAAATAATTTTGTTCCATCCATTTCTTTTAGGAAAAATTCATTGTTACCTTTTGCAAAATGGATGATGTATGGACCTTTCCATAAGTTTTAAAATTTTCCATTCTTTCCTTTGTCCTCTCTTCTCGAATCCCACTTTAGCACTTTGTCTCTAACGCTAAAATAATTTGACTTGGTCCTTTTATCAAACAATTTCTTGATGTTTTCTTATACTTTCTGAGTTCTGTTGTATACTTCTTCTCTGGTTTGTTGCAGCTAGATAGTCTGGTTTTTTCTTCTTTGCATATCATTTTCTTCAGACTGTACCTCTTGAATGAGCTTCATTACTGGCACTTCCAAGCTTGTTGGGAAAAATGCATTTTCTCCATACACTAGCCGATAAGGTGACATACCAATTGAATTTTTATTTGTTAATTTGTTTGCCCATAGTGCATGTACTAGTTTGTTGTGCCATGAATTCTTATTCTCTTCCAACAACTTTTTGATCATGTTTATCAAGATTTTGTTTGAGGATTTAGCCAACCCATTACCTTGAGGGTAATAAGTTGTAGAATGTCTCAATGTAATCTGGTACTTGTGGAAATAGCCTACCATGTTCTTGGATCTAAAAGCAACAACATTATCAGTAATAATTTTTCTAGGACAACCAAACCTAGACAGAATGTGGTTTTCAAGGAATTTGATAATTATTGAGTCTGTGGCAGTCCTGGAAGGAATGGCCCCTATCCACTTTGTAAAATATTTAGTTGCAGTAAGGATCCATTTGTGTTGGGCAGAGGAGGCAGGGTGCATTTCTCCAATAAAATTAAGGCCCCATTGTTGAAAAGGATCTTCAACAGAAATTGGCTGTAATGGCAAGAGTAGCATTTTTATTTTTCCCTCAAAATATTTGGCATTTATGACAAGAAACTACCATTATATGGATGTATTGAAAGAGGGTGGGCCAATAGTAACTAGTTCTAAGATATTTATTGGCAGTAATTTTCCAATAGAGATGGCCTCCACATTCTCCCTCATGAAACTCATGCATACTCCTATCTGGATCTTCTTCAGGAAAACATTTAAGCAATAAACCACCAGAGTTTTTCAAATATAAAACTTTATCTAAAATACATAAATTCACATCTTTTAACTTCAATAATCTAGCCTTTGTTTTGGACAAACCAGGAAGAACATTCAGATTAAGAAAAACATATAATATATCAAAATACCAGGGTGATTTTAGAAATGCTTCCTCAATAGGTGGAGTTGCTAGATCCTCTTGCTCATACAGTGCATGAATCATATTTATGTCCAGTGCTTGAAAATTTGTTTCAGCCATGAGTTTAGCCAATCCTTGCCCTTTGACTAGCTTGGTGGGCTTGATTTTCAGATCATTTTCTACGATGACAACAATCCACTTACCACTTTTTCCATCAGGATCTTGTGTGAGTATGTCTTCTACTACTTTGTGAGGCACAAATGCAATGATGTGTGAGTGCAAAATGTATACTTTGAAATCCTTCAATGGCTTTATTAAGGCAAAAGCCTATTTTTCCATTATGCTATATTTCATAGGTACATCCCTAAGTGCCTTGCTGAAAAATGCTATGGGCTGCTCCTCTCCTTTTATATTCTTTTGTAGTAAGACAACAACAACTGTGTGTTCTTATGAAAAGGAAAATATGAAGAAATCTTTGGTAAAATGAGGGTTGATCAGAACTGGTGTTTGCGTAAGTGCTTGTTTTACCAGATCAAAAGATTTCTTCGCTTCTATAGTCCATTTAACTCTATTTTTTTTTTTGAACATGTTAGTAATGTTTCTTAGGAGTTATGCAAGGTTTGGTATGAGCCTTCTTAAGAAATTTATCTTCCCAATGAAGGATTGCATCTCTTTAATGTTCCTTGGATGATTGATTTGCAGTATTCCTTCACATTAGGGAGTTTTTAGGTCTAAAATGGGCCTCCTACGGAAATTATAAAATAATAGTGGAAATAATAAAATAAGATTTAATTACATCATCAAATTTTAGAGGGAAGAAAGAAAAAACTACTTTTTCAACTCATATTTTCAACTTATTTCCCAAAGTGTTTACTCAATTTTGAGCAGGAGTACTCATTGGATGAAAATTTTAATTCCTCATACAAGGAGTACCGATGTTTCATACATTCGATGGATCCTACTATACAAAAAATGAGAAATACATGAAAAAAAGGAATTGTAATCAAGTTTTTCATGTATTTCTCAATTTTCATGTAGTGGGATCCAAGAAATGCATGCAACATGGGAACTCCTTGGATGAGGAATTAATTTTTGCATCCAATGAGTACTCCTGCTCAAAATTTGAGTAAAAAATTTAGGAGATGAGTTGAAAATATGAGTTGAAAAAATAGTTTTATTATTTTATTATTTTTTAATCTTTTTACCCTTTTAATTAAAAATGATGAATCATCCCCCATGGTTGATATCATCATCTTGAATCCTATTGGTTCTTATAATGTTTATTTTGGTTGTACATTTTTCTTAGGAGACCCATTTTAGACCTCAAAATTCCCCTAATGATCCTTTTCGAGTTAATCTTGATCCCCTCTTCAGATATGATGTGGCCTATAAGTTTTCCTTCTTGAAGACCAACAAATGTTTTCTTGGGATTCAAAGACAAACCATATTTTCAAAAAATTTCAAACACTTTTCTTAAGTGAGCTAGGTGTTCTTCATCAGCTTTTGAATAAATAATGATGTCATCAAGATACATCATAATGAAGTAACCTATTTCTTCACAACAAGAAATATACATGGCTCTTTGAAAAGTGGCCCCAACATTCATTAACCCAAAAGGCATTTTAACATAAATGAAGGTGCCCCAGGGTGTGGTGAAATATGTCTTGTGTTGATCATATGGGTGTAATAGTACCTGATTGTATCCTAAAAATCCATCTAGTAGAGAAATTCTTTTGGAGCCTACTACCCTTTGTAAGATTTCATCCATTTTTTGTAAAGGCTAGTTGTCTTTTAAGGAGGCTTTGTTTAAATTTCTGAATTCTATGCATAGCCTAATTTATCCTGTTTTCTTGCTCACTGATACCAGATTTGAAACCCATTCTGAATATCTCATAGGGACTATTATTCCAGCATCATACATTTTCTTAATTTCCCTCTCAACCAATGGTAATTGGACATTGTTTATTCTGCGCAATTTCTGTTTAAAGGGTTTGTGGTTTTCTTTGAGAGGAATCTTGTGCTGAATTATCTCAGTATCATGTGACTTTAGATATTCATAGCTCCAAGCAAACACATCACTAAATTATCTAAACAACTCAAGATATTTTTGTTTTATATGAGCTGGTAATGTTTTGGAGAGTTTTATCATTTTGGGATCTTGTTTGCTGCCTATATTGTATTCTTCTAATTCAGATTCAGAAGATTCCATATTTGGTTTTATATCCACATCATTAAAGCCAAAAATTTCTTCTAGAGGAACTAGTCACTTTTTCAGAGTATCATCTCTGGATTATAGCACTTCAAAATCTTCTTTTTTTGAATCTATGCACAGTTCTATCTCATGTGGGTGTTCTTTTTCTAACATATTTATATCACCCTGATCAGGAGGTTCTTATTTATAAGATTGTTCCTTAGCAGAGCAATATTCTTCATGATATGAGTCTGAATTTGGCATTGCAAACTCATTTCTGGACTGCAGGAAATCTTCAATCTATTTATTTCCTTCAAAAACTTGCCAATATTTTATGTTATCACAGACTGCTAGTCTATATTCTACTTGTAATGTGTATTGATTGTTATGATAAGGTTCTTGACAAGTACTGGCTGCAAATGCTAGACCATTGGCGAGGATGTTTTGATTTCTTATGAAAAAGGAATTTTCATATTCTTTGAAGGTTTTTAGGAGGTCAAGGAAATCATTTCTATACGATCTCAGTATAGGATGTTTAGCTGAATATTCTCCCTTAATCTGCCTAATGAATAACTTAGAATCTCCATGGATAGAAATCCTTTTGGCTCCTAATTTCTTGAGTAATTGTAGCCCTAGAAGGATTGCCTCTTATTCTGCTATGTTATTTGTACATTGAAAGTTCAACTTTTATGAGTGGCCTTCTACATGATTGTTTTCATTGTTATGTACCCAAACATCTGCTCCTGAACGAATTTTAGCACAAGAACCATAAAAGCTCATGCTCCATAGAGGTTCAATTTTAGATTTATCATTATGTTAGTCATAGTGGCTGCCACTATGTTGTCTATTATGCTGTTTATTTTCTGTTTGGCCTCCTCTTTTTCTTCCTCTACAATTGTTTTCTCATTTTTTGCTACCTGTTCATTAATGTTTTCATCGTTGTAAAGGATAAATGAATCAAGGTCAGTGTGAATAGAATAAAGAGGGGAGTTATTTGGCTTCTCTTGACTACTAACCATGTATTTCATCTGAGTTTCCCTATATAGTCTTCTTAGTTGACTGAAAACATGGATGGTAGCATAGGGCATGTCCATTTGGAGAGTACCTTGAAGTTTAGCTCCCCATGAGCATGAAAGGAGCATGCCATATTTAGGGGGAATGCTAGACATTACAATATCCATTACTAGGCTTTTGGCTGGTATTTGTGCTAGATTAACACATAGATCTTTGATTAGGCCTAAACATTTAACTCTACTGGAATCAAAGGAATATAAATCTTTGTATGGTATAGTTATTTGAAGGCCTAGTCTTTCCATTACTACCTTTGGCATGAGGTTATGTGAAGATTCTAAGTCTAACATGGCATTGTGAAGGATTTTTTCATGGATGTTCAAGCTGACATAAAATGGAGGGACACCTCGTTCTTGAAATTTGCCTTCTACTTCAGGTCCAAACAAAAGTTGAGGTTTGTCATCATTTAAATTTATAGAATCAACATTTTCTCCTATGTTTAAAGATTTCAAAACATGGGATGTATATACATCTTGGGAAACTAATTCAGTAAGAGGTATGGATATTTTAACCTTGAAAATTCCATTCTCAATACTGAAAGGTGTCTGTGTTTTTGAAAGGTTCAGATCGGCCTTATCAGACACTGTTTTTACAACAATTTCAGCTTGCTGATTTTTATTGGGGAACTCAATTAAAAGAGTTTTGTTAGGGCCACTAGCTAGATTTCTAGAGTTTCTTTTGTCACCATTATATTGGCTGTTTTGGTTTTTACTTTTTATCAAAACATTCAACCACTATGTTTGGATTTTCTGTTGTCTTTTTAGGAATATTTTCAGGGATCTTTCTAGTAGAAATTTCAAAGTTATTTCTCTTGGGGGTATCTTGGGTTATCTTGCTTCTGAGGTCATATTGGATATGTACTTCCATGATGGAGTTTTCAAATCCTTATTTATAGTATTTAGATTCTAGGCTTTCTTCCTCATTTGGTGCAAATATTACTTGTTCTTCCTCAGTGGAAAAAACAATATCCTCATTATTTACTCCCATTAGTTTGATTTGATTATGTTCTGGTTCTTCAACTATCCCCTCCTCCTCATCAGCATAATTTTATTTGAAAGGTGGTCTGATTTGATGATCAAGTCCTCTTTGTCTTATTTGAGGGGGATTTTCCCTAAATTTTTGGTTTTGGTTCTCGTTTTGATTTCTATTTTGGGGAGTCGTTTGATTTTCTCTAGGGGAAGCTCTCTCATTTATGTTTATTCTCTCCATCATCCTTTCTATGGTTCTAACAAGGTTATCAAAATTAATATTAGATGATGAGGCCATAGGTTCTTCCTTGAATGTGACCCTCTTTTCAGTCCTCATTCTGGTCCTTTTGGCAATAAGACTAGCTTCTACACTTATTGCTTCCCTTTGCGTGTCTTCTAATGTAAGGGGTTCTCTTTCTCTTAATTGATAAGACACCTCTGGATCAAAACCATCTGGGAATTTCATAAGGGCTAAACCCTGTGGGGGTTTCATGTGAGGAGGAAGTGAATTATATATGACGTTGAACCTAGTGCACCAATATTGAACACTTTATCCTCCATTCCTTTTGAGGTTCTCATACTCTAACGAGATTTGAAGAGGATTTTTATTTATCTCCCACTTATTTATGAATCCTTGATGAACAATAGGGCGGTCATGGATGCTCTTAGGGGCTAAGTTTTTTAACCATTTTTTAGCTTCTCCTCCTAAAATTTGGGCAGACATTCTCATTTTGATGGTCTCATCTTCTATTTCTTGGTAATCAAAAGCATCATTCATCTTATACAGATGTTGTTGAGCAGTTGTGCGATGAGTTCCATAGAAGTGTGGGATATTAGATTGGTAGTCCTATGGTATAGGCAATAGAGGCTGTGGTAATACTAGTGGGGCATACCAGACTGCCATGATTCGTGGTTGGGGAAACAAAGGAGGGTTAACAAGTGGAGGTTTTACAGAAGGAGGTAAAGATTTAAATGGAGGAAGGTAAAAAGTGGATGTATGAATAGGGGTTGAAGTTAGTGCAACATGATTTTGCTGTAAGATGGATGAGTCTTATATTATCCGGGTTATCCAATTCTAAGATCTAGTCCTAGACAATATTTGTTCTAGGGGTGAGTCAAAGAGGATATTCTACAATTTTTTAACGTTTTCAAGTAGGGAACTTTCTTTTTGAAATGGTCTAATAAAAGTTTGGTTTTTAGATCTAGGAGACTTCCTAAGGATGATTTTAGGGTTGTCAACTATTGCAGGAGGGTTTGGGTTAGGATGGGATCTAGTACAGATTACTCTAGAAGCCATAATTTGGACCCAAAATTCAAAGAGGTTGGGAGTTTATAACATTTTTGAAAAACAAATCATCTATGAAAGAAATACTTAATTCAAAAAGTATTCTTGACTGGGTTCTGTTGAGGTTTAATGATATCAGGATTTCTCAATAATTTCACAGTGAAGTGTGTATAAAACCAGTGGAGTCAGCAGACCTAATGAAAACTAATGGAGTCACCAGGAAGAATATATTAATTGTCTTGAGACTCGATGTTATCCACCAGCAGCAACCAGATACAATTCTTTGCTAACACTTGATTCATCTAAGTTTAAATGACGTTTTTTGAGCTCTTAAAGTGATATTACACTGTTTAATAACTCAGTGCCCCAGTATGGTCGCCACTATGTTGCCTCCCCATGATTTGAAAGATTGGCAAGAACAACTCTGCAGGGAACTAGATCAAACCACTTTGGAGTCCAAGGACCTAGCCTTCCTCGACTCAAATAGGGCTCTCTCTATGTATGTGTTTGTAAAATATATATCTTTGTGCTTTTTTCTTCTTCTGATTTTAGGCTAGTTATGAAGTTCTAAGACTGTTTGTTTTGTTTGGTCAATTAATTCATTGTATGATTTAGTTGAATAGATAGACTTTCAATAGCACTAATCCTTTGGGATATGGAGTCATAAATGGATTTAATTGTTCATCAACTCTAGAAGGGTTTTCATAGGGAAAGCTAACTCTATCAAGTGGATCTCTTAGATTAGATGAAATATGAAATGACAGTAAGTTGTGAAATCAACAAAACTAAAGGTCACTTAAGAATCCTTTAACTCTACTTCAACAACAAAATCCATTTAGGTAATTGTTTAAGACAAACTCAAGGACATGGAAAACCATAGACTTCTTTGGCCAAAATATATTAAGAGAACCTTAAGACAACAATCCAGCAATCCTAGAATTACTTTCAAACAAAGAAAATTTTCAAGATAATATTCATTATAGTTAAAGAACAATTAAGAATTGTTTAATAAAACTAAAAAGACCTTCGCAGCAACAGTTTGAGACAAACGAAAGGATAGGGCTAACCATAGACTTCTTTGGCTAGACTCTACTAAGTGAACTTCAAAGAAGGCCTTAAAAACAAAATTTCAAGCAAGACCAAAGGACGGGGTGTTGGGGTTCCCATGTTTTGGCCAGATTGGCAAGACCAAAAGATGAGACAACATCATAGCCACTTTTGGGCCCTAGGATCTAGCCCTCCTGGACCCGGAGAGGGATCTCTCCAAATAGATCAAAGAATGATATGTCTTTGAAGCTCGAAATGAGATATTAGGCTAGTTATGAAGCACAAAGGAGGTTTTTAAAATTATTTGGTTGGTGGATTGCTGGGTTGGTCAGGAGATCATAGACTGAGAAAGTAATGGGAGAAAGGAAACAAAATAGCAGGAGGCTTCAGCAAAGAGGATAGGCAAAGACAGTGCCATCCATTGGGCTATGGAGTCATGAAAGGAAATTACTTGCATCCACTAGCCAAGGCTTTCAAAGGGAAAGTCATCTACACTAAAGGATCTTTTAGGCAGATGGTGGAATGGAACATTAAGGAGAGAAAGTGGGAGAAGGAAAACAACCAAGTTTCTGTCTAAAGATCAGGTCAGAGGTCATTTAACTCCAGACCTGCTTGGACATACTCAAAGGCAGCTCTCAAAGGGGGACAAAGGGGTTGCTTATAGATCGGACCAGAGGTCATTTAACTCCAGGTCTGCTTTAGCAACTCCAAGGGAAAGCAGAGATAATATTGACGAAGAAACATCCAAGCAGCAAACCCACAAGTTCATACATCAGCCAGCAGGCAATAACATCCGCTGCAATGGTTAAACCACATGAATTCACTCTTAGATAACACATAAAGTAGAAAAAATTAAGGGTAGGGAGAGCAGGAAACATAGGGCACCTAGCAAGGGTGAATCCTATGCTATACTTCTGTTGCCTACCAGAAGAACATGAAATAGTATGAAAATGTGATATACAGAATTAGAAAAACATCACCAATAGTAATAGACCAGGATCCTGTGAAATGTGCTTTGATTGATTGATGCACAACCAGCCATGTACACTGAGCTCAATGGCTAATATAGTCCAGACTTTCTCCTCCCAGCCTATTACATATAACTACTCTGCTACTCCCTCCCACGACTGTTCTAACAGTCAAGAATGAATCCCTCTAATAGCAACTGCCACAGCAAGGCAACAACAACCTTTACAATTCATTCTTATGGATCTTTATAATAGAAAGAGAGCAACAGGGGTAGGTGAAGCACTGAATGCAGCATTAACACTCAGGAGAGGAAGAGAGCCAAGGCCCATCTTGTATTAACTCTGAGCATTAATCTCTGGCACCTGCAATTGATGTAAGTACTTTGTAGACTGTTCAGAAGCCCCTGTCAGGTCGAGATTGACCTTTGGTGTTTCGTGCAATCCTCCGGCTGTTTGGACTCTACGGTAGCCTTCTGAATAGATGAACTAGGTGAAAGATCTGCATGGTTTCTCCATTCCTCCATTACTGCTGCTCAGACAGTCTTTAATGAAGCTCCTGTCTGTGTATTTAATTTCCCTGGGCTCGAGAGGCGTGGAGAACACTGTAGGAACGGTGTACGTCTGGAGAGAACGTACTCTACTGATATTTAACACAGATAAGACTTTACAGTGTGTTCTTGGTCTTCAAGCTACGCCTTTCCTTTGACTTGTGGGGTTAAACATTAATTATATCAATAGAAATCATTCACCCCCTTTGAATCTCCCTGCTGGTCCACTGGAAAATGCTGGATAGACCTCTCTGTGCTATCTGCACAATGAAATAAGCCTGTTATAAACTCGGGTGGTGGTGTCAGAGGAATGCTGCGAAGGCTAGAGGAAAGGTGGCAGAGCGGTGGAGGAACGGTGAGAACAGTGAAAAGGAGCGGAGAAAGGATTATCAATGTAAAGCCCAAGGTTTGGCCTTTGGCCGAAATACAAAGGGAGAAGGGCTAAAACATGGGAGTTGGACTTGAAATGGTGGGACCAACCGTGGAAGGGGGCGATTAGATCTGCGTCGTTAGATCTAAGCGATAGATAAATGGTGGGGATGAAGCGGGAGGAGAGGAATACGAAAACCTTTGGAAAAACGAAAATATAAAAAAATTCGCATTAACAAAGGGGAAAAATCCTTTTTACATGAAAAGGGTAGAAGGATAGTACGGTGGGCCTGGCAGATCAATCACAATCGGAGATCGGGAGCGGGGTTCAATCGCAATCGCAAGAAGGGTCATTGCGATGTGATCAATCGGAGGGGGTTTGCGATCGGGCGGATCGGGAAGCGCGATGGCCATTGGATCAGCGGAGACATGGATGGATGAGATCTATTCAGAGCAATCGCAATCAGAGGAAACCAGGTGTGGCACATTATGAGTGTTTTTATTGCGATTGGGTGGAGAAAGCGACGACTGTCAGATCGCGGATCAGATGGACAGATGGGATTAAATCGGGGGACGACGGGGGAGGCTTGCGATTAGCGATCGGAGGAGTGGAGCGATTAGTGCGATGACCGTCGGATCAGCGGGGAGGATAGATGGTTGGGATGTAATCGGGAGATGGCAAAATTGGAGGATCGGAGGTCGGAGGGAAGGTCAGCGATCGGGCGATCGGGATAGGATTGCGATCAATCGCATTGCAATCACTTGCGATGGACTGATCGGAGGGCGCACGCAACATATTGCGATTGAGATTTAAACGGCGACAGGATTTATGTATATAATATAAACTTTATAATAAATTTTATTTCAATGTATGGCAGGGATGGAAAGGGGAAAGTGTTTTAACACAGCGGGACTTATAATAAATGGTAACATTTTATTATTATAAGGTTCCAAGGGGTATGGTCGGGGAAGTGGTTTATTCAACGGGGGAGCGTGCATATATATACGAACCTTGTAATATAAGGTTTTACAAGCATGGAGGGGAAGTGGTTAGTGCATAAATCACATTTGTATGTAAAGTGATTTATAATGCGAGTTTATGATCGGAAATGGGGGAAAGGGGAAAATTGACCCATCAAGGGGTGTGGGAGGAATGTAAAGGGGATTTTAGGGAGATTTAGGGGGTAAGTGGGGAAATAAAAAGAGGCTAAGTGGGGGTGAAATAAGAGGGAAAAAGGGGCATTTGGGCATTTCTTTGCAAACAGAGAGGCTTTATAATGGAACTCAGCAGAAAGGATTTTGTCAAAGGACAAAAGGCACAAAGAGGCTTCAAGGATGATGTGTCTTCAGGGGAGATGCATTCCTTGAAGGCTCAAAAAAATTTTAGCCCCCTATTTGCTTGTCAAAAATTTCATAGGGGGGCTAACACGGGGCATACCATAGACTTCTTTGGCTGCACTCTACTGAATCATTTCCAAGGAAACAAGCTAGGTGGAATAAGAGAGCAATTAAGAATTCTCTAAGTAGACCTTGCAGAAGAAAAAATTAAGATGAAAGAAAAAAGACAAAATTAAGGTGCCAAGACAACATATCGTAATCTAAATTTTCTGTTCTTTTATCAGAGAAATGATGGACAAAATGGAAAAAAGAAGGAAAACACTGACGAAGAAGGATAACTTCACCATTAACATAACTCAAGGATCCTGTGAACGTGCTTGTATTACTGATGTCCAAAATGGTTACAATACTCCAGCTCAACAATATTTGCAGCTCAGAGTTTTATCAAATCCATCATAGCAGATCATCAACTAGCTCAGTAATCACCAATCAACCAATAATAAAAATGAATAAAGCATGTAGTATTTATCTACAAAATGGGGAGGTGATCTTAAGCTAGAGTTTAAGATTTGTATTTATTACAGAATTAATGTATTTTTTACCTTTGAGACCATGCAAGACCCACATAAAAATATATGTGACTGACTCACTATAATAATAACTCCTAACTTAACTATTCAGCTAACTTTAGGATATGTTTTGACTTTCAAGGATTTTTTATTAACTTTACAATAATTGTTTGAGTTGCTTAAAATGTCTCTTACTGCTTCAATAACTGTTGTTGTCTTTATTGAAGTGAAATGGGGCTATAGGTGTCCAAAGTGTTTATGAGAAGTAAATGTTATTTTTCTTCATTATTCAGATCTGCCTGTGGTGTTAATCTGGCTTTGATTTGTCCTTTGAACCCTATTTTGGCTTTTAAAATTGGATTTATCTTCATTGTCCATATTACTCTTTTAATCTACTCTTGATCTTTGATCTCTGTCTTCTAATCATGTTTCTTCATCATTAGCCTTCGATTTAATTCTTAATCCTTCCTCTGACTTTGTTTCTTCATTTGCTTGTATCTCTGTATGTGCATTGAGAAACCCTTCACTGCTTTGGTGTGTTTGAATTACCACCAATGGTCATGATCCATTGGTGTTTATGTTTTAATATGACGCTCCTGGTTCTTTTGATGAACAAACTTGATGGATCGTCACCTGGGGTGTCTGTTTGAATAATTTTGGGACCTCAGAAATGCTTTTTAGGCATTGATACCTCAGCCACCTGCACATTAAAAAACAATTTTATTAATAAAAACCTACGTTTGTGGGTTTTATGCATTTCTTTGGGCTTATCGGGTCATTTGGAGCATTGCAGGGTTTTAACAGGCGAACAGGGCTTATCACAAAGGCATAGACCTTTGGAATGTTTGAACGAGGTGGTGGTTTCGAGTTTTGGCAGGATGGAGAAAGATTTTTTTCGCACGAACCATGGGCGGTGAGGCAGTATTACCCACGGGGATGCGATTCCATAGAATGGGCACCGCGTGGCGGGAGATACAAGGGTGAATACCACCCATTTTGTGCATTTTGGGTTTGCTAACTTCCAAGCAGTTGAGGGCGCGATATGCATCGAGCACCATTGGATCATGAGGATGGAGATCAAAGGTGGTTGGGGATAGATGAAGGAGTGAGAAAGTATAGACGGTGGGACCTGGAAGGATACGTGGTGGAGGGTTAATGTATAGTGGGGGCCAAGGTTAAATAAATAAGCGGAGGTGTTTAGTATTAAGGTTAGGGTAGGGTTATATGAGAGGGTTTAACAAAGTCCGCGGGGGGGGGGTTAGGGGTTAAAAATGTTAAAGGAGGGCCTCTAAAGTATATAAAAGGGTTGGGTTTTAAATAACATAGGTTTTAATAAAAAAATGAGGTAGGGAATAAATAAAAATGGGGTAGGGAATTTTAATTTAACATAGAGTTTAATTAAAGGATGGTTCCTGAAAAAATAAGACTTTTGTTTTAAAACAATGTAAAAAGGATTTTTTACATTGTTTTGAGAAAGTAAAGGAAATGAATGAAAAGGTAGGGGTGAGTGGGGTTTTTAGAAAATAGGAAAGGGTATAAATGAAGGATTTTCAAGAAGTGGAAGAAGTGAATATGAGGGGAGTAATTCCAAACATAAGTTTTCAGGCTAGGAGGGTAATTTGAGAAGGAAAAATGAGAGATAGTGAATTAGGATAAATAAATATAATGAAGGCAGTGAGATTTTTTAAGATAGCTGATATTTAAGGAACGTTATCTTCAGCAGATCGTAGAAAATCCATAGTCACCTAGTGATACTGTGAATATAAGAGAATAACATATTGGATAGCTGCAACCATACCTAAGTCTATTTATTAATCCTTAATGCTGCATGGTTGCGCCCATACCTCAGATCTTGTTTATATATGTACTTTATTATGGATGCCTACACCCATGCCACATGTTCATATATCAGAGATATCAGTTGTATTTGTACTTGAAGGTATTTCGACGACAGTGTTTGGTTTAAATGCGTTCTCGTAAAGCATTTCACTCCTCCCTATCTCTCGGACCTCATAATTTAGGGGGGCATCTGTTACACAGAATTTGGTCACCATCCTTGCAATCCCCATCCCACACATTGGAGGACCATTTCTGTGACTTATATTTTGTGTCATGCCTTGCAAAAAGTGTCATTGCATCCCTTTCCATGAGAATAACATTTCCTCTGTTGAATATTCCTGGAACAGACCATAAAAAATAGATGATTCTGGGTCGGCACTGGAAGGTAGTTATAGCCTTGCGCCAATAGAGAAAATTAACACTGGGCCCCGTGCCCGTTGGCGCTCTATCTCAGTGGACTGCCCATGCCGAGCAATTTTTGGAATTTTTTTAAAATATAGAAGTGAATTTTCCATTTCCAACCACTTCATGAGCAGAGTCAGCATGAGTTTTGAACTGAATAATGTCGAACATCTTCCTTTGGCCTTTTTTTTCCTACTTTTTAGCAACCTCCCAAAGGATAAGGCCTCCCTTCCACCATTTGAGGGATCCCAACCACCTCCTCCTCTCCTATAAGTACATCTCTCTCACATAGATCCAGCTAGATGAAATGGTAGAATATCTAAACAATCTAAATAAGCTGGTGTGATATAGAGCAGAGAGAGACCCCTTGTCGAGAGAGAGTCTAGGATGATCTCCTCGCCAAGTCCAATTCCCGACGAATGCTCGAGACGCATTTCAACTTGACCCGCTGAAAGAGGCTGTGACATAAAGTCTCATTTGGTTGTAATCTCTTTTTTTCTATTAATTAATACATGAATGATTTTTTGGTTCCTGTCTTGCATTTGATATGATTAGTCTTGTGCAATACATTTAATTATTTTTGACCAATTAGATAGTTATGAATGAAAATATTGTTTCATATGCTGATATCATTCTTTGATACTTCTGCACGCACCTGAGTACCACTGCTGAAGGACCGCGACATGTTGGGACCGATATAAGGAGACTGCTACCACAGCTATGACAACTACATTGGAACAAAGGTAGGACATCGATCCCAACTCAGTTTCATTCATTAACTAGGAATCGGCACATTAGCATGTCCTCTATGTGTAGAAGGGATTTACCTACAAAACACTAAGTCACAAAATAGGTCATGTTTATTCAAGGGAAGTAAAAATACATGTCATCCATTTTGTTTTGTCACTTTAATTATTATGTTATCCATACCTATTTCATAAATTTACTCTCAGTATCACATCGACATCTCATTCATACACTAGTGTCAGTATAGAAGGTCCCCATTGACTTCCTTTTGACAATTCTTCTCTTATCCACTCTGAAAACTTGCTTTGAGGGTCGGCCGAGAATTTAACCGTAGCACTATTTCAAACTTTAATAGGTGACCTTGTGCCCAAAATTGATTCTCATCATTAGTATTTAAATGGGTGGTTTCCCGTGTGGTTGATTTTAGCTTATATTATCAGACGTTAGGATTCATGTAGTACCTTGGTTTCCATTTCAACACATTGGCAAATTCATGGCCTCTGTTGTCAACTTCCATTATTGGTTGGTTTAGAGGATCTCTTCTATGTTTTTATTCCATATAATTCATTTGAAATATGGATTTAGTGGTTGTTTCTTTAGTATTATTTGCCTGAGTTCTTCCAAATTGTTGGCCTGTAGGTTACACTCATACCGAATGAGGTGGGATTCCCTAATGCCTTCTTTCTAGCATATATTTTCCCATAAAATGAAACTCACTTCTCTATGAATAAGATATAGATTCATTTTTTCCATACCTTTCCATTTGTAGTCATCAGTGGTAGATTCCCTCGCTACTAACAATGAGCATAACTTAATGTCCAATGCTTGATAGATTCATTCAAGTGTTCAACTTAATCTCATTTATTCACAATTGTTATATTGTATTGGGTACCTTAACAACCATTATCATTATCGGTGGATTATATCACATCTTTTAACAATATACATCAATGACCAATAATCAAACAATTTCTCACATGGTATAATTCAACTCATCTATTTCCATAGTTTAGAAATGTACCATCGACAGCCTGTGAAGACCTCAGGTTAAGTAACAATTCATGATCACTTGAAAATTCCTCCAAATTCCTTCTAGTGACATCCAATATTAAATATTTCGCTTAGTTTCACCATCATATTATATGTTGCCACACAAGTTTTGTACAATACATGTACTTTTTATATGACTTTGGTACTTTAGAAGGGGATCAATTATACATCATACTTTGTACAAGTATCGTCTTATATGTTACTAAGACATAACTCCCTTATGTTCTATTTTCTACATTGATACATCGATTCACTATTTATCATCGGGATCATTATCATACTTATATATACTTCATCATGGATCTACGTAGTACTTGACTCGTGGGAATTCTTTATTTTCTTTGAGCATGGGTATGCTTGCCTTGGATTTGAGTTTTATTTTGGACTCCTTCTACACGTATTGATGGCATTTGAATCTAGTGATACTCTCTTGGGTTTTTATGACGAATCCTCCTTTTTATACTTAATTTATTTTGACCATTACACCACCCTCTAATCTCATACATTAGGGGGAATTTGTTATACCATCCTTTGCCACTCCTTTTCATTAGATGCTCGTGATTAAAACCCATTTTCACTTGCAGAGTTGTCCTTATCATGAAAAAAAAAAACTTTCAAAAATAATATGCGACTCTTCCCACTGTAAAAACGTGTATGTATGGAGCTCCTATGAAATATTCTCGCATACAACTTTTTAAAATTGAAAAATTATATAACGAAGTTATTTTTTAGATAAGGTTTATGGGTTGGACCAAAAACCCACATATAGGATACCATGGAATAACCAAATGAATTGGTTTTTTTGGTATAAATACACCTATGGGTTGGACTAATAATAATCCTGATGATTGACATCCTTAATATACTATATTTTCCCTACATCGGGCTTGCATTATCCCGTGCTCTCTACACTACCATATCTCCAAGAAACCCTATTTTCCTTGCATTGATCTTGAGCTCTTTTATATCACATATTTGTGTTATTGTTGGGAGGAGGTTCTTGTTGGCCTGCGTAGGAGGGATCCAAAGGAAGGTCCGGTAAGTGCTAGTAGTTTGTATCAGGATGTATCTTAACTACCTCTTTCTTCTACTATTTCAATAAATAGAATCATATTATGTTGATATCTAAATTTTCAATTTGTTATGAATACGGATTTTAATGGATGTTTTAATGGAATAACTTCATTATATGCATATATGCTCGGAATGTTGTGATTTGTGTCTAATTTCTTGTTCATCTTGCAGGCCTACAAATTCAGGAGGACATGTTAAGTTTTGAACCCTACAGGAACATCATCAAACATAGGAGCTATGGGTATGTAATTTAGACCTAATTTGTCAATTAAAGTTATATGAATGATTTCTTAAGTGTGTTTGTTGAATATTAGGTTTTATTTGTTCGATATATTAACCATAACCCTAGGGAATTTTACTACTAACACCCATTCTTGTATACTTGATTCCCTTAATGATTTAACAAACATGAAAGGGAATAAATATGAGCTCAATAGTGTATTTTTCATTTAGTTTTAGTGAGGCTAAAAAGTATTTAAAAGTATACTTAGAATTTTGTATTTTTTGTGAGAGTTTTTAATAACTCTGAAAAAGATATATAAGTCTAATTATGTCTTCATCATGGTTTAAAAAACATTAGAATAGATAATATATTTGTCATCATTTTTCGTCTTGACTAACAAGTAGGAAATATAAAAAATAACTCGGCATTTTCAAGTTTTAATGAGCATGAAAATATCAACAGAAGAAGTTTGAGATTTCCATTTTTTAACGAGCATGAAAAGAAGAACAAAAGGAATATAGTGATAGAGAGATGATTGGTATAACAATATGCATCTAATTTTTAGGCTGATAGAACTAGCCTAAGGAAATGAATAAGAGGTATGCAAAGTGTTTGGAAATGGAAATCCACTCATCACATTTTTTTATCTGAAATGGTGATATCGATTGCAAGATGGAGAAAATATTTATGTGAAGTTAAGTGGTCAAGCATGATTGAAAGTGAATGAACAATATGGATGCAAATACAAGTAGAGAAACATCTAGCATAGGAAACCAAAAAACAATGAGAAAATTGAGAGGAACCGCATCTATGGGCTATTTGAGGCCATAAATAGTAGAGAAAGAAAGGAATGACGTATGATTTCAAAGTCATGGTAGGATATAAAGACTGTTACTGGGCCTATAATTGAGTAAAATAGTGACACTAAGATAGGAATTAGGTTCTATTTTAGGGCACCCATGAAGAGTACGATATATTTACAATTTACAATATGAAAAAAAGGAATGTTTAATGTCACAACATTACAAGGTGGGACCTAAGGCACCTTCAAATGATACATGTAAGTTCAAAGAGGAAATGCCAATATTGATGTGAATCCTAACCCTATATTTTAGTTTTGGAAGTATATATCAAGTCATCAGTATATGATGATGGGAAAACTTCCATGCTATCCTATAAAACCAACCAAGAAAACTAGACCCACTATTAAAACACATATTGAAAGAAACATCATGGATCAGGTAGGAACTGTGACATATGATTTTTGTTTTTTGTATTATATAATTGGTTTGGATTATTTATGATGTGTTATATACACATATACAGATTATGGCACGGTCTAATAGGTTATGAAATGTAGTGACCACTATCAAGCACAAGCCAAGCATTGTAATTGATGTGTATGTATTCATGTCTCATTGTTGGTAACATATGGCACACCATGATGGGGCCATGCCAGTACATCAAGTTGAATTTATAGGTTCCTGAATGTAGATGATTCTAGTGAAATCTTAGAATAAAAAAATTATCACAAATAACCCTAGGAAATAAAGGATGATTGGTCTCATGAGCTAAGATAACTCCTGGATGATCAAAATCAAGCCACTAAGAGGGTATGAGACAATTATCAATAGGATGGTTTAAAATGTACAATCCAGTGGCAAGGTTGATTTGAGAAATATTAAAATTTACTTAGTCCAAAGGGGGTTCTTTGCTAAATGACCTAGGAAATTTCCCCTAGCCTAACACAAGGTTTTGTTTTCCAATCTCCATTAGTTCTAAATTTTTGAGATAATAGGCATCATGATGAAAAGTCTCTTGTGGTTTAAAAATTTAAACTATCGGCTTCAAGAGGGTCTTTAAAAAAAAAACTAAATATCAAAGTCTCTTGTGAAATAGATAGAGTGACAACTCATGTGTGTAGAGTATCATGATCATATTACATTTTGGGATGGATTTTTTGACTAGGGTCAATAGGTTTTTGTGGGACCACTAGAGAGGTGATCACTTCAACAAGAGTTGGAATCATGCCTCCATGGGATTTATCTTCTGTATAAACCACCCAAGGTTTAGGAGGTCCAATGGATTGAAAAGTGACATGAGATATTATGTTAATGATGGAAAAAAATGAATATGGGTTGGGATCATGGGTTTCACTCAATGTATCTCCCACATTTCACATCCATTCATGGCATACTAAAAAATACCCTTAATTTGACTAAATATTGTAAAATGCATCTAAAAACCGCATTATTTAACCCCCTTCCAACACGAACCCAATACACCTTTTCAATTAGAAAAAGCCCTACTTTCACTAGATATTTTAGGTATCTGTTGTTTCATTAAAAGTTTTTATACCCCTTTATATTTTTTTATTAACTTTGAGCTCCCTTTTTATACCTGCAAATATAAAAACCCTTTACCCCCTATTATATGCTCAATATATTATGCCATTTTTTCCTCAATATATATCCCCCAATATGAACACATGTAGTACGGTATTTATCCCTCAATGAAGGCCCCATAGGGTTGGGTGGAGGAAGGGAAAAGATGTATTTCAACACAAAGTATTTTAAAATCACTATTCTAATACTCTCAAAGTGTGAGGGGAACATCCTATAGAAGAAAATAACTAGTTATTGTGAAAGCTCAAGTTGGGATTACAATATGTCAACTAGTAAATAATGACAATATTACCCTAATGATGGAACATAATGACCCAAAATATTGAGGAAACAATTGTTTTCAGGGCATAAAACCATCTTGGACCAAGAAATATATTATAATCTAAATACCCCTTAAGGTTTCAAGGCGTTCCTATTGAACGAATTTAACACATATGTTACCAGTGAAAAGGTTGGTGATTCAAGAGCTTTACAACACTTCATGACATAATGTAGTTATATGCCCATTCATCTTCAAATATCCAATGGATGTATCTTCCAAATGCATCTACCATTATCTGTAAGGAAAGGTGATGTGGAAGATTAGGATTCCATGATATAGGATCAAAGGCGGTGAGATTCAAATATGAGGGATCCACCTCACCAAAGATAGTTATAATAGGTTTTCATTATGCAAGGGAACTATGCAGAAATTTGGGAGTAGACATGGTAATTAGTGCTTGGGATACATCCTAAACAATATTTTAATTATGAGTGACACTCATAATGTGGTTATGTACTGAATTTCAAAGTGCACTTTTGGAAGAATTTGGCATTCTTATGAATGATGCAGTTTCACAGTGAAGGGGGTGTTGATGACCTAAATGGGAATACTCTTGGAGCAATCATCAACAATAGAGAAAAATTGATAAAAGGCCCCAAATAGACCTTCTTTTACTTGGGGTGGTGATATTTGAACGATATGTGCACTCGGTTTCCACATTAGGGTAAGGAATCATTTCTACAAACTATCGACCACATCTACTATTAATGAGATTTTTGTCCTTACCTCTATAGCTACTCATGTTATTTTATTTACAATGAATATTAGTTCATTTACGATTATAGAGGTTAGTTGCTACACTGAATGGATTTGAAGAGCAACAAAGAGAGTTATTTTCTTGAATATAAATAATTTTTTTAACGATTGCAAACTTACCAATATATTGATATATTATATAACATGTATAAGTGAAGTTGAAATTGAGACAAATCAATTAGCTATATTAGAATCTTGAAATTCTCATAAATTTATGCAAATATACAAGATTCATACATTAGAAATATAAAATACCAAACAAAAGAGATATATCTATCTTCCAAACAAGTTAATTGATTTAAATGGTAAATAAAGCCTTTGTTACAAAATATTTCAAAAAGGGAGTCTGGGAGAAACATTTAGCCTTTCAAAGTTCACTCCCCTCTCTCACTCCTCAATGGGGGAATTCCCATTTATAAAATGGATTACATTTACAAAATGACAATTCATTGGTAACTTTTTCAACATTAATGTGGTGTTAAAACTTTTTTGGAATTAACTATTGTCAATATGTCTTCTAGGATGTGTCAATGTTTAGGATTATAGATGCTTTTTGACTTTACATCTTTAGTAACTACAACTTTCCTTCCAATGTCTAATAAAATACATTTTTAATATCCATTTTCATAATGGCAGTGTAATTGTCAAGTTGAATAGTCCCTTTGGTGGGATTAGTGATGAATTTATCCATTGACTCATTATCCGCCTTTGGAAACTATTTCATTCTATTGACCACGTTAATACTAACTCTAGTTATTTCTTCAACCTTCAATTTGATAGGGGAAAATATGGCTATATGTTCTATGTGGTCGAGTTCCCATTCCTCTATCAATTATATGGTATAACCCTATAGGTTTTTTTCCAATCCTATAGCATCATTCATTGTTGTTATAATTTCCTTAGATTTTTATTTCCAAACATCGATTAGAGATATTTATATCAATTTTTTATTTTTTTCAACTTGAGGTAGTAAGTGAAAAGAATCCCAATGTTTATCTTTTCAATAAATGAACTGGTTGAGAGCCTGATTGGATGTATTTTGGACTTCCAATTGGGCATTATTTTCACTAGTTATTCACTCCAATTGTGCAAAGTAATATGAAAATCCCCCAACATCTCCACGAAATAATGTTGAGAATTTTGAAAATAATTATTGATATTGAAGGATTTTTCTTATAGTATTTGAAGGTAATCTTAGGTCTTATGGGCATGTTCAACCTTAACAAAAATCTTTTTCTTTTGACTCTCCTTCAATTCATTTAGCTCATTGGTATGGGCTTCCTTTATCTATGTCAGTTTCTTCTCATATTGATCTTTCAAGGACTATGATAGTGCTATGCCTTATTATTATAATATTTCCTTGCATTTGGTATCCATTTTCTTCTTTTGTTATTTCAATTATTCCCGTAATATTTCTACCACTTGGGTCAACTATTCCACATCCATGGATAACATTTGAGAATTTTTTTTGTTTTCCATGGCAAGGGATCATAAAATATAAGTGGTGTCCACTGTGGCCTTTATATTTATTTTTAAAGTGACACTCCATATTATTATTTTTTTATGTTCCCTCTAAAATGATCACCTCTTTTCCCGTAGTTCCTATTTTTCTTCATTTGGAAACATTGCAGATGACAACTTGTCTAGATTTGCAGTAAAGTCTCCTAGCTCAACGAATTGGTCACTTAGATCCGTGGGACTATAAAAAATAGGTGAAATGTTAGTTTTATTAAGGACCAACATGACAGAGGAGATAATATTTTTAGAAATTACGGAACTCTATACTGAGGTACTTATCAGAGTGCTTGCCTCTATGGTGTTCTCTTATTGGGAATATTCAAGATGATACTTTAGCTCTTTACCCTTTCTATCCTCCTTCTCCATTATTTTTAATTCATGATGTTTTTCCTTTTCTACAAAGGACATCAATTCTCTTGTTTCAACTTCAAAGTGGAAACACATCTCCTATGTAGACTCCTAGCCTCAGTTTAGAACTGCTTCTTTTCCAAGGAATCAAGTTTACGATTTTATTCTTCAACTTTGGATATTTGGATGGCCTTTATCTCTGATGAGAATTTATTTCTTTCCTTCTCTCTCTTCCCTTATTCAAGATTTTGGGTAAGAGAAAAGTCTCCTTGTTCCCTTTCTTCCATCCTCTATTGCACCTCCTCACATTTTAGAATTTCTTGAAACACTAAGTCATAAAGAAAAGATTCATTTTCATATACATGCGAGAGTTTCAATCACTTTTTTGGTGTGAGATTATATTGTGAGGGTTCTATCTCCTAAAAAACACCAGTGAGGAGCTTAAGATCCTTAAGGTTGTCCCCTTATTCTGTTACTCAAAGAAACTTAGTGAGTGCATAGTGGCCAATTATAATAATAAGGATTAGCCATGACCTTTTGAAGTTGTTGGCTAAATCAAATGTTACTCTAGCTTCAACAATAATAACCAATTTCTCTTATCATTAACTGATGGACGACCAATTGTATCATCAAGTGAGGGCTTCCGAACAACCATATATTTCGATGTATGTGTATTTATATTCACAATATGAATTCCCCATTGAGGAAATTTTGTAAGGATTTAATTATTTTCCTATATATAATATTGTAGGTAGCTATTCTAGTTAAAACATTCATACTTATAAAATGTACAAAATATTGTAATGTTCCAAATCAGGAAAATGCTACAAAAATGAGAATATATCAAGATATTCTAAAGTTGGAGCTCTAGCAATAAGCAAGCACAATAATGGTGCAACAAAAAAACTCAACTCATAGAAACATGAGAGAAATCCATAACATTTCGTTAAATAATAGCAGCAACAAATGAATACGAGATCTTGAGGAAAAAGGGTGCTCAAGATAAGCAATTCTCAGCCTCAAAGAACAAGTACATAAACCATGATGAAATATTTCTATACATGTGAACTAAAGCTATGAAAGCACAGTTTTATAGAGAAACTGCATGATACATATTTCAAATACATGGATAAATAAATATATGGCACAATACACAATTATGAGTGCAGATATCAACTCCCAAAGACTACCTCATGTCAATCCTAGAAGGATTGGCAATAAAATACAAAAACTGCAAAATGCCGGAGTTGCTGGGTAGCTGCAGCAACTTAGAAATAGAACTGGATGGAGATGGCTCTAAATGATACCCAAATTGAAAGTGCCTCCTCCAATGGATCTATAGGATGAAAGGCTGATCCCTTCACCAAAGATCTCACCCTCCAACAATCTGCAAGAGCCCCACTGCAAATGCTCCAATCAAAATAACGTAGTCACTGGATGGAACTGCACTATAGGGCTAGGAAATGAGTTGGCCTTCATGCCAAAGTCTGCAATATGCTCTGGAATGCCTCCAATCTGATATCTCAAAGGAAAGAGGGACTGTGCCTCTGAAAATAGCTAATGAATGTGGTGTAGTGAACCCTCACTGCAACACCCAGCAACACAACATTAATATGCTACAGAAATAACATTGTCTTGATGGAGGATGCTTGGCCTCAAGCCTGTATGTGAGTAAAATGAAAAAAAATCCCTCAAGAGACCTCTCAAGAAGGAGAAGGAATCCTAAATAGGAATTCCCCTAGCAATTCTTGCTAAGCAGCAAAGAATGCACAATTATTTGAATGGAAAATTGAGATGAATAATACAAGCATGAGAAACAATGGTTGCCTTGCCCTCCTTTTAAAAAATTCAAAGCCCTTCTCCATGGGTCCCACTCATTTTAGGGTTTCCTCCACCAAATAACCCTTTCCTCTTTCATACTGCACTGCTTTTCTAAGTGCTTTCCACCTCTTGGCCCAGTGCTGTTGACTTGGTCAAACTTGACCTTGTCGACTTGCAAATAACCCTGTTCACACATGAGGGTGTGAAAACCAGCTCCAATGATGATCCCCTTTCATACTATGAGGGATTTTATTGACATTATCACTATGCATGGGCCTCCTTACCCATTTATTCTCCTCCTAAGTGAAATCAGCAAAAATTAGTGTTCCAAATTATTGTCGGAAAATTTTGGAAAATTACAGTCCTCCCCTGCCAAATATTGCTTGTCCTCAAGCAACTGCAAGGACAGAACTGGAAAAACTCCTCTCAAAATATGGAGTCTATGAAGTGTTTGAGGAACATCTTCCTCATGTGGATCCTCCATCCCCCAAGCAATCATCCATGCAAAATGAGCTACCTTCCAACTAGGCAACTCCTGGAAACTGTCCTCCACCTTTGGCTCTGGCAAAGTAGGTGGGATGAAAATATCCTCATGGTAGACAATGTAGCCTACCCCATTCTATCCATCTCTCCACTCATGATAAGTGTAGAGAAAGTGTTGATCCTAGGCTACAAAATGCTTGCCCTCAAGTGACAAGATGAAGACTAGATCTCCAAGGATCTCTCCTCCAATGCTGCAAACCATGCTAGCCCAAGTATCTCCATATATGATGAGTTCGAATTCATCATCATATGGAATCTCCTCCATCATATGGCTCACCTCATAAAGTGAAAAATGTGTTGTTAAGGTAATAATATCATGTCCCATGTTCCCCTTAGAACATGTAGTGAAAAAGGTGTGAGGAATCTCTCCCTCTAAGGACACATTCACCCAATGTGTCTCTCCTCCAATCATGCTCCCAAGAAAAGCTCTAGAAATATCAATCAAGGGAACCATAAGGAGAATTGTGTTGGCTGCCATGTGAAGTAAATGAGAAGGACAATGGTCCCTCAAATGTAGCCAACGTAGTTTGACTCTCCACTGCCATAGAAAATAAAATGATGGGTGGCCTCCCCACCATGTGCTTGCTACCCCATTCTCCTGGAGAAAGTGAATGATATACTGTGCAATGTATGTATGTTCTCCATGAGAAATTTCCTCCCCATCTCCTCTTAGGGAGTGATCATCCATAATGGCCTTATGTAGACCATAAAATAGGAAGGATATTCCTTCTCTGAGCAAATTCCTGCACATATTATATGGTCAAGAGGTGCATATATAAAGGCAAATCATCATGCAAATAAAAAATACTCTCACCACATTTTTTTCTCATATGAATGGAGTGGCTCATAGATGAGTATTCCCTCATCCTCAAAGAGAAAAGAGTTGACTGTGCTAACTCCTCCATTTCCTTATGATCCATGGAGTGCCTCCTCAAAGTATTCAAGTGGTTTTTCCCACAAGAAGGAAAGAAATGTAATGTGGCATTCATGGTTGGCCCATGGTTCCTCCTGCAATGTACAACATGTATAGTAAGGAGAATCATGCTCCCAATGGGTATCCTCAATCTCAAGCCCACTCTCCAAATAAAGCTCCCAATAAACATAAACATATCAAAAATACATGGAAGCATAGTACAATAAGAACAAGTTGTCAAATTACAATTGGAAGGTGGATCAAGGTCCCTCCCATGGAACCAACGTAGTGCAACATTTGCCTGCATCAAATCAAACAATAACAAGTGTTCTCCTAGCCACTTTCTTGCTGCCACAATCATTTTAGAAGATGGAAATATGAAAATACAATTTGGTGCCAATGGTGCACACCAAGAATCATGTGGCCTCTCCCACAAACCACCAATGAGATAGCCAATCTCAATGCTACAATTGGCTTCAAATACATAATTATACAATATGAAAGAAGGAATAATCCTCCTTGGTACAAGATGTTGCTCATAAAAAGACAAGAAGTACAACACATAAGATGAAATTGTACATTCTCCATCATGTACTCGAAGACTTGAGCTGAAATGGCTCAACTGAAATTTCTCCCTTACTCCCAATGAGTAGTGTTGTCGATCCTAGAGACAATCTTGAGTTGTGAAAGACGAGTGCCTAGGACATATTATATAGCAGAGAGTAAAAGTAATATATTATGACAGGGGCGACTGGCAGAATGGAGCTCTCATGATACTTCTTTCTAAATAGGAGGTTTAACTTGAATGGGACCAAAACTTCCAGAAGATACTAATAGAGAAAAAAATATTGCAGAGGCAAGATGTGAAACTCTAACACGAAATGTAGCAGACAATTCAAAAGCAGCTTAACTGCAAAGAGGGCTGGATTCTAAACACTTCACAGAGATTGGTAATCACAGAGTATCTATTGCATTCGTAGAATAAAGAGGATACTAACTGCTGTTGAGACAACATCCAGAAACATATACCAGCATGTAGTGGGCTTAGTAAAATAAGAATCCACACATGAAGACAACATTTGTAAATAACATCTCATTAGCAGTCAATATAGCAGAAATGCGGATGAACTGGAAATGAAACAGTATGTCACACTTGAGCCATATTTAAAGTTCCGAAATCTTATGACATAAGTATCGACAAGGATAAATTTATATCAGAAACAGTGGGCTACTCGCATTCCAGAATGTGACACAAGATAAATGGATATAAACATAATTAATGGCTAAGCTACAACACATAAGAAAGAAGTACGCACTGTAAAGCACCAAGATCAGAATCCTCCTTAAAGATCAAAACTCTTTCTCATTGAAAACCCAACGGGCTCTTCACATTTGTATTAAAACTTTAACAAAAAGCATACAAGACATTATTTTACAGTCAATTCTTCAAAAAATTTGGAACCTCTTCTTCTCTTTGGATCTTTCTTATATAGACATCTTCATAACTGAACGAGAAGATATTTTTGGGAAAAATATCTTCTTCGCATGAACAAAATTTGTTAAAGGACCTTGTCAAAATAAAAAAATTTATGATGAGGAATAAAGGCCTCTCATCATGGACAGTCAGGCACTCGGCCGTTTTTAAAACAAAATATTAAACAACAGTCTGGTAAAAAGTAAAATGCTGAAGTGGAACATGAAGCCCACTTGAAACTTGAAAACTAGCTAACTAAGTAAAAAGTAAAAAGGCCACTGAGGCCAAATCATGAGTTGATAGTGTTTCATAGATGTGAAGGGGTTGAGGCAGTTGCAGATGCTGGTGGTGGAACATTGGCGGACGAGATGGCGATCTAACTGGCGAACTGAGTGCATCTTTGTTGGCTGTCTGCTGATGGTTTGAGCGTCGCTGCGAATTTTTCCACCCTGACATAGGCCTCTGTGAGGTCGTTGAAACTTGCCTCGGTGGGGAGCTTGTGCTTTATAAGATGAATAAGGGCGAACTCTTGGTGGAGGGATGAAACAATTGTTTCATCCTTTAACCGAGCAGTTTTATCCGACAGGATGTCCGTCCGGTCTTTTTCTTCCTATAGGCGTGTCTGATACTCTATCAACAGTCGTAGTACGGAAGGAGTGGTTGGGTCCCAACAAGACGATAGTCCAGCTGTGGTAATCTCACCCCATACTGCATCGAAACGACCCACGTTTGCTACCACCTGTTGCAGGGCTCTCGAAGCTGTAACTCGGGCCGCCTCCTTGTCAATGATTTTCTGACACTCAAAGACTTCCATGAATCGATTTGGTATGACATGGTTCTCCACCTCATCAGATTCCAGCTCCTTCAAGAATGAAATACAGTTTCTGGCGTGCAGGGCTCTAACAGACAAGTTGAGGTCGGCCTCCTGCAATTTCTTGTTGAGATAGGGTATAGCAGATTTATTTTCTCCCATCATTCTTAAGAAACCCCACTATTCCATCACCGCTGAGATTATGTCCGACCAGATTATACCTCTCACTTCACTAAGGGTGATATTTCCCTTCATGCGGCTTTTGAGGTCAGTGATGGTTTTCTGCTAGTCGGCTCTTGTCTTCTGTTCCTACTCGATCTCTTTCTGCAGTGTCTCTATTCTCCTGCTATTCTCAGCCAGGAGATTTTCCAAATCAGTGATCCTCTACCTAGCGGTGGATGCCTGCTTTTCTAATATATCATTTCCAGCTTTCGTTGCATTTAGTTGCTCTAAAAGCGGGCTTGTCTCTGGTGGAGTTGTAGCAGGCACGCAGCTGTGTGTGTCCCATGTGTTCTGTAGCTCCGTCAACCTATTCTGCAAAGTGGCGATTGTTTCAGCCATTTTTTCTTTGTCCTCCCTTTCTTTTGCTAGTGTGTTAGCCAGTTCAGATTTTTCCTTCTTTGCTTATGCCAATTCGGCCATCTGCACATGGGGGAGGCCGGTATTTTGACCTTACCTTTCAATGACGCGACCTCCTTCTGCAATCGTTCTATCAAAGTGTGCTGCGGGTTTGTTTCTCTCGTATCCTTTCCCTTGATTAACTCCTGGAGGCCGCGACCCTGATTTTCCTGGGCGCGAGAGTTTTCCTGTTCATTCTTTAGGGTCGCCCTCACCTGTTCATGCTTTTTCTCTAGCTTTCTTAGTGCAATAGTGACCCACATCACCTCGTCCTTCAACATATCACCCACGACCTGAAACAGGTTACACATATTGGTTGCTGGCACTTTAGCCATGTCAATTGCATGTTCAAGCACCCGGTAACTAGTGGTACCTGTATTGGGATCCAAGATGGCCTCATCCATAGATAATACTAGGTGTTCTGTGTCCACATTCATGGTGGTGGAAACCCTGGTGTGATATTTCTCTATATACCCTTCCAGCTCGGCTTTGTACTTATCCCTGATCGTCCTATTTTCCTTGTTCCCTGCAACTACCCTTGATGAGGTATGATCTCTGATGGCCTGTGATACTTCCGAGAAGTCGGAAGAGGTGGTGCTGTCTCTCAACACTTTTATCCCGGCTTTGCTCTTGTCCAGCTGACCATACGGTGTAAATGGTTCTAGCAGTTGCTCTTCCCCTATGACTTCTGCCTCACTGGAGGCTGTTTTCTTCTTTTTTCGAAGGGGAAAACCTGCTCCTGAGGTACCTAATTCTTCCCTACCTTGGCCTTTATTGACGTCCTCTTCTTCCCCTGTGGCAGACGAATCTATCTCCATCTGCGAAATCAAAGGCCAAGTTTCAAGGTTAGCCCTCCACTCCATGAAAGGCCTTGATTCATGTATATAAGGTGTGGACTTGTTCCTCTTCCTTCTGTTTGAGATAATTTCCCGAGGATCATAGGCCCAACCCTTACCTAGCCTTAGGTCCAGGCCTTGCAACATTTTCTCGACAATGGGAAGGGCATGTCTCAAATTCAAAACAAAAGGGCCGATTGTGATGGGGAGTCTCAGGATGAAACCCTTATTTGCAGGGACAAAATGGAGTTGGTCAGCCTTGAGGGTCTTCCGAATGTACTCCAGCACATATACTCGTCGAACAGGAAACACAGGCAGCTGGTAAGGGGAAACCTTGGCTTCGTAGACCCGAATTTCAGCGTAATTGTCAAATAGATACCAGTCCCCAGTGCTATGGGATTTTCCAGCTTGTAGCCAGCTCTTCATCTCAGGAAAAAATCTAGGTGAGGGTGAATCGTGGATAATAGTATAGGCAATGGACATGAAATTATTTACAAAACTAGAATAACCCTCCCCCTTAGGTAATTTACGTATAGAAAAATTCCAGTCAAAAACTGGTCGGGGTTGGGAATTCATGTCATATACCCTATCTAAACCCAAACCCTCAAACCTATCAGCGTGCTAATGTAAGAAAAGATAGAAGACCATCGAACAGAAACGGAAGTGACTAGCTTCCGAAAGCTCCCGGAACTGGGTCTGAATGTTAGCCGCAAGGAAACCAGGGATATCTAACACTACCCCCCTTTGAGACATTAACCACAAGAAATAAACACATACCCTGGTGATTTCCCCCAAAGCGCCTACACCTAAAAGACCAGCAATGAGGGCAAGGATGGGCTACACTTCCTCTTGGAACAGACTCAACGGGAAAGGGTATGCAGCGGGAAGAGAAGTAGCTTGGTTTATGGTGATAGAGGAAATGAAGTCGTTTTGGTGCTCCCATGGCAGTTTGGTGAACTGGGAGGTTAAAGCCACTTCACTGAAACTGATATAAGTGGCACTGGTGGGAAAGCGGAGGGCTTGCCTGATAATGTCGGGGGAAAGAGAAAAAATCTTATTCCCCTGAGGAGAGGTAAACGTGCCTCACTTCTCATTGTTTCTCACCAATTAACCTTTTTAAATGTTTCACCATCTGCCATATCATTCAATACCTGTCCATCCCAAGGTTAACTCGGAAGAATGACTATTGTTAATCAATGATCAACAAGTAGGAAGGTGGCTGGGAAATCCTCTCCATCATCATCCGGGCTCTGCATCTCTCCATAGGTTGATGTACGTCCCGCTGGATTCCCTCCCAAATGAACTCCTTTTCCAAGGCAAGATATGCACCTAAATTCATGGAAAAGAAGTCCTCCTATGCTGCATGCAAAAACTTCTCCTTGAGGCTAGAATATCTAGTCAAGAAGACTCTGTCATGTGAATATATGAGCATATCGTCCACAATGTATCTTTCATCTCTCCCCGGGTCATAAAGGGTCATGCATGCACCAAGATCCTTGGAGTACTCTACTAATAGTTGAGATCTCCAATAAGGATCAATCCTCCCAAGAGACAGCACTGGTGATCTGGCATGTGAAGCTCTCCTCCTGTTATTTTCTGCTACTTTGAAATCCCTCATGCCAAAGTTCTCCTCCAAACTATTCACCTCTCCAAAATCCAAGAGCGGTGAATACAAAGACAAAATGTCTCTCATCAATGATAGATCAGGTGGCCTCCTTGGTGGAATGCCTCTATGCAGTGAGACATCTATGTCAAGAGTGGACTGCACATATGGTTGGGAAATCTTGCCCTTGCTCTTACAGAGAAATACAGTTTGCCTCCTCTTTGCACTAGCTCTCTAAAATAGAGAAGGGTGTGTGCCTCTCATCACATGATGCTACTCTTCCTCCCTTCCTCCATCCTCTAGCTACAGTGCTGCAAAATCATGCTGCTCATTGATTGTGCTTGGACTTCCATGTGTGAGATCCTGGGGACTTCCTTGCAAGGCTACAAGAATCCCTCTAGTTGGAGCAAGAGCTCCTCCTCCCTATGCATGAGGTGCTAGATCAACTCTAGAAATGACAGCGATGTTGCCCTCAGCTTCCTCAACATGAGTGGGAAACCCTCCAATGATTTGATCCTCTTTTGAAAAAGGGATCTCTTTGCCTCCTTATGCCAAAATACAAGATGAAGGTTTTGCCTCCAACAAAGCATCATGCAAGATATCAGCCTCCTTCATGGTTCTCTGAAATTTTTTTGAGTCTATGGTTTCCTCCATCACATGCAAGGGTTTTGTTTGTTTGAATGTGTTTGTTTCCTCCACATGTGTTTCAAAATTCCTCCTACCAAATATTTTCATCAAAGTTCTAATGAACATTGCATAGGAAGAGGTATTTGCATTTTTCAAAGTAAATGACTCAAATAACCACCATACATAGACCTTACCTCTCAAGTGCAGCACTGCTACTCTGATGGCTTCATCTTCCAGTATTTGGTGTTGCTGCAAAAATATGTCTAATTCTGCTATCCAAGCCCTGGCTGAACAAGTAGGGGAACCATCAAAGAGAGATATAAGAAATCTATCCTCACCATGTTGCTTGCTCCTCCTTACCATGATCTTGAAAAACTCGGGAAAAGTAATATGATATCTAAACTTTTGAGTTTGAGATTCATACTCATGCAAGAAACCTCTAAGAGTTCCTTTCTTCGGCATTCCTCCTTCTTCTTCTCTTCTCATGGAAATGCTGGCCATGTGACTGCAATGTACCTTATAGGGTGTGGCTACATGCTCACATCTCCCATAAGAAAAACTAGAGTTTGACTCAGTTTCAAACCCTCTTGGAGATCCTGTACATATCTCCCTCATTAGCTTCTTAAATTCTTCATGAATGCTCTGTACAGATTTTGGAAGAAGCTTTGCAAGCTCCTCTTCCCTCTTTTCTCCATATAATGGAGTATTCATCTTCTCTCTCCTTTATAGCATGATGGCTGAGATCCAGTGGCTAGGCCAGAGATCATGCTTTGATACCACTGTAATGTTCCAAATCAGGAAAATGCTACAACAATGAGAATATCTCAATATATTCTAAAGTTGGAGCTCGAGCAATAAGCAAGCATAATAATGGTGCAACAGCAACACTCAACTCATAGAAACATGAGAGAAATCCATAGCCATTTCATTAAATAATAGCAACAACAAATGAATACGAGATCTTGAGGAAAAAAGGTGCTCAAGATAGGCAATGCTCAGCCTCAAAGAACAAGTACATAAACCATGATGAAATACTGCTATACATGTGAAGTCAAGCTATGACAGCGTATTTTTATAGAGAAATTGCATGCTACATATGTCAAATACATGGATAAATCAATATATGGCCCAATACAAAATTAGGAGTGCAGATATCAACTCCCAAAGACTACCTCATGTCAATCCTGGAAGGATTGGCAATAAAATACAAAAACTGCAAAATGCCGGAGTTGCTAGGTAGCTGCAGCAACTCAGAAATAGAAATGGATGGAGATGGCTCTAAATGATACCCAAACTGAAAGTGCCTTCTCCAATGGATCTTTAGGATGAAAGGCTGATCCCTTCACTAAAGATCTCACCCTCCAACAATCTGCAAGAGCCCCACTGCAAATGCTCCTCTCAAAATAACGTAGTCACTGGATGGAACTACATTGTAGGGCTAGGAAATGAGTTGGCCTTGATGCCAAATTCTTCAATATGCTCTGGAAAGCCTCCAATCTAATATCTCAAAGGAAAGAGGGACTCCTCCTCTAAAAATAGTTGATGAAGGTGGTGTAGTGAACCCTCACTGCAACACCCAGTAACACAACATTAATCTGCTGCAGAAATAATGCTGTATTGCTGGAGGATGCTTGGCCTCAAGCCTGGATGTGAGGAAAATGAAGAACAATCCCTCAAGAGACCTCTCAAGAAGTAGAAGTAATCCTAAATAGGAATTCCCCCGACAATTCTTGCTAAGCAGCAAAGAATGCACAATTTTCTGAATGGACAATTGAGATGAATAATACAAGCATGAGAAACAATGGTTGCCTTGCCCTCCTTTTAAACAATTGAAAGCCCTTCTCCATCGGTCCCACTCCTTTTAGGGTTTCCTCCACCAAATAACCCTTTCCTCTTTCATACTGCACTTCTTTTCTAAGTGATTTCCACCTCTTGGCCCAATGCTGTTGACTTGGTCAAACTTGACCTTGTCCACTTGCAAATAACCATGTTCACACATGAGGGTGTGAAAACCAGTTCCAATGATGATCCCCTTTCATAATATGAGGGATTTTATTGAGATTATCACTATGCATAGGCCTCCTTACCCATTTATTCTCCTCCTAAGTGAAATCAACAAAAATTAATGTTCCAAATTATTGTCGGAAAATTTTGGAACATTACAGATATTCAATAAAAAACATGTAATTTACTATTAAAATTGGTAATTGTTTGACGAATATCATCCCTTTAATCACATATACATAAAAAATACGAAAATTTTTAACCAAATTAGTGAATATTTTTCAGAAAATGTCCAAAAAATAATCCATTTGTGAAATTTCACTGTTAAAATTTTCCCTATGAATCTGAGATTATCTCAGATCCTTTTTGGCTTCTTAAATATAATAGGGGATGCAAAATGAATAAAAATTGAAGTTTTAGGGCCAAGAAATGGTCATAAATATTGTAGCAGAACTTGGGGTAGTAGTTTTCCTACATTTATTGACAATAGATATGGTTGGGTGGCATATTGGGTGTCTACTTCCAATTTATGCCAGGAAATGAATTTGTGACACAAATGAATCTCATATAGAGGATGACATATAGAAATAAGGGCCCTAATCTTTTGGTTATTCTTTTATTTAATTTTTTTGAAAAAAATGATTGACAAATTGAATATATGACTAGTGGAAACTATTTCTACCACTAAATGACCCCATTCAAATTTAAAGTGAGAGGAATTGAAATCACTGTATAACCTACTAACCATCACTCTGAGATGATGAAAAAATGTCTACAGGTGTTGAGTAGGGTACGTATTGTTTGCGTGCTCTTTTAATGAGTCACTTTCCCACCACCAACCCTTTAGAATATTGATGAATTTAGGGTTACTCGTGTAAAAATTATTAAAACACTATTTATTCAGCATTATTTAGGGAGGCTTGAGATGATCTGTTTGGATTAAAGCCTCAAACCTTAAGAATGCCATGAATTTTCCTTTGTTCCTGACTATGGCTTCTTTTTGTAGATCGAACTGTGCCACTATCAATTTTTTCATGTCATTATATGGCATTATGGGTGGTCTCATTGCCATTTTATATATCTCAAACTTACTTATGTCACACATCACCACAAAATATATCAACTACATCAAATTGGGAGTTGAAATATGTTCTATATATTCCCCTCCAATATGGGCACATGTCGGCCCCATTCAAGAATCCAATATCCCAAAAGTGGGTTTCACTCGTAGAAGGTGTTACACCAATTTTTGGTTATCTAACCTATTACTATTAGATGGACCAAAGTACAACATGTAAGACCAATTTTAAACTAAGTGAAATTGCTTTCACTATGAAAAATAACTTAGTAATCCTTAATTTATTAGTTTTTTTATGGTCTAAAAAGGAAACCCCATGAGTAAATATTGAATAAATCCTTATTTGTTTGATTTTCCTCAAGGAATAATTAGTTAAACAAAAGTTTAATTAATATTCCTAGTCATATTTAACCCAAAACAGGAAAATTAATTAGATAAATAATTATTTGTCTTATTATTTCCTAGGAATAATTATTTAAACCTTATTTAAATAATATTCCTTGTTAAATTTGACTAAATCATTTATAAATAATTGAATAAATCACTATTTATTTAATTATTACTCAACCACATCTTGAAAATAATAAATAAATCATTTATTTATTTATTATTTACAAATAAATGGATTTCACCAAATTCAAATTATTTTTCCCTCCAACAAATATAATAAAATATTTCATAAAAGTTGGATCTAGATTTTGTTAATAATATTTTAATTATGCACCGATATCTAGACTAACTCAATATTTTGTTATAAATAGAAGGGTTTTTCCATTCACTCACTACATTTTTTTGCCTAAAGATCACTCTAGATCTATACTTTTGGTTTGACTTTGATCCTCCATCATTGTCATATTTTGCTACCATTTTTCTTGTGAGCTCCGTTTGAGTTCCATTTTTTCTCTAGGTTTTCTAAACCATCAAGGGAGAGAGATCTTAGATTTGAAGTGCTGAGGACTTACAAGAACCCATCCCATTGAGGGGGAATGGTAACATATTTCTATGTTCCCTTCCCAGGTGTCAAAAATACAAAAATTCTTTTAAAATATTCTTGTCTTTTCTATTGGATGCATGGAGAAACTCTTGCTTTTATTTACTGCTTAATTTCTTTTATTGCATAGATTTATCTTGGTCAAATAACTGCAGGTATAAATAAATTGGAAACCATCTTTGATGTTAGGGTTGTTTTTTATCACAGCTAAAGTGATCTTTTTTCGTACACTGGCGATTAGAATTAATCCTAACAGAAGGGTCTAACACAATGGGTTCGGTAAAATTTGGATTCTTCCCCTGGCTTTATGTATTTTAAAAATTATGGTAGATTCATATGCCTTTGGCTCCTACATGAAATAGTATATAAGTTTCTCAATGTGTACCCTATTCTTATTTAAAATAATATACATAAAATTATTTCTTACTTTTAGTAGAATTGAAATATTTATTGATAAGACTTGGATTAGGAATCTAGTTTTGGTGTTGAAATAGAGGAGAACAAAGGGGGAATCATGTAACTATGTCAATCAGAATGAGTGAAGGTATGGATTGAGGAGTTATTTTATATTGATTAATGGAAACTATGGGAATGATTCAATGCAATCCAAAAAAGTGTCAATGTGATAAAGGAGAGTATTAATCCACTATAAGAAAGTTGTCAATGTGATCGAGATAAGTTGGCGCATTGATTTTCACCATAAAGTTTGGCTCGTGTCGAGATCAAGGAAATACGATTGGAGAATCCCAAAATCAGTGTAGTGAGATCTTGTTTATGTATCTTAGGAAAAATATAATAAATCGAGGGAAAATTCATCAGAAATATTCAAAGAAAACTGAGCTATCCCCCTTTTGAACGTAATTGATAGAGAATTCCTTGTAAAGGTCATGGTTGACTCTTAGTAGACGATAGGATTGAAATTGAATAGGCATAAATGTAAATAACATAAAAGGTTAACCCAAGAGAATTCTTACAAAAATATCAAGAATTCTTGAATCTTGAGTTTCCAAATATGGCATTAGCTTCCATAGGTCAAAGAAAGTAAGAATGGAAACAATATTTTGCAACAATTCTTTCTGGCTTCTGACATATGATGTTGCTGATTCTTGCATATGAGAGACAATGTCTTCAACAATGTGTTGGTGTCAAAGAATTGAAACACGTATAAAATTTAATATTCATATAATTAATCTATTTTCAATCTTTGGCCACTGATACAGGGAGTCAAAAGTGAAATGAAGCAATATTCCAACATTTCTTTAGTGTCAAAAAGTTGTAAAAGAAGTTTTAACAATTTATGTAATGGATTTTGATCTTTGACCTCTAATATAGGGAGATATAAGGGAAATAGAGAATATCTCAATAAGGGGTTTTAAAGACTTGGAGCCTATTCAAAGGGTGTCTTCAAAGATTTTCTTATGTAAAAACCTCATATTTTGGGGAAGAGGATTATGGGGAGGTCCCCACATGATTGTTGTATATTTTACCAATTGTGAGGGAGAGATCGTTGGGCACAATAATTGGATAATACTTAAATTTGTTACTTTGGTTTAGTACAATTTTTGGTCCAAAGATAAGAAATATCAAGTTCAATTATTCTTCTCTTTATGTCCCACATCACCAAGTGTTTATTTTCAAGAAGGATTTAAACTATAGGTTACATTTCCAAAGGTAGATATTTCAAACATTATCCAAGAACAAGGTTATATAATTTATTTGTTATTATTTAGGATAACACTTTTCTTTTTCTAATTTAGTCTACTTCTATTATATTATACACGGAAAAACATTACAATGCTCATCCTTGGAGATTGGCAAGCCAATTCCGGAGGGAAGTATCAAAAGTTTAACAAAAATAAGGACTTCCCGAGGTGGGGAAACCAATCCATGTGTAGAGAGTATTGAGACTACACATATCTAGTTTTAAGACTAAAAATGTAATATAATAGTAAAAATTTCTAAAGCATTTGCAAACTAGATAATGCCAAAATATAGCTATTGTTAGAGGTGAGCACCGAACAATTGAACTATGTAGGCCGTCATTCTTCTCAGGAGGGCTCTTAGCTTCTTCCACGATCCTAAAAGCATCAAAAGAATCTTCCTCCTCCCTGTTTGGCCCGTGGACAGAAGACAGAGGTAGAAGCAATTCCTAGGTAGCTGGCGCATTGGAGGAGGCTGCATGTAAGCTGGTGTCATCTTCCTTTCCGCCCTCATCACTTCTTGAGCCATGACCACTGCCAGAACATGTGCCACTCCTGTAGCAATGACTACTGCTGGAATCGCTCTGCACAGGTAGACCTTTCATTTTTCTGGGAATGGAAATAGGTACAGATTGAATTGTGGATTTTCAAGGGTGAGTTTTTGGACGAAGACCCAAGGATTCAGGCGGGGGATTTGGGAGGTGAAGGGACAATTGAGTGGAAAGGTTGATAGGGTCAAGCAAACTTAGCTCATCCCAATCCACTAAGAGGTTCACCTCCCTTCTAATAGCCATCGAGAATGGGGGTCTCAAGGGGAGGTAATGCCCACTCATGCGATGGCAGCACATTCTATGTCGCCTTGGCATGATGAGCAGGGAAGAGGAAGCTCAAGGCAGGGAGGGGATGCTCTTAGGAGTAGAAAAGGAGCACTGACACTAATTAGAGGGGAAATCACACCAAGACTAAGCAGATCTTAGAGTTGAGGGAGAAATGGAAGTGTCAGAGGCAAACATAGAGAGCTTGATGGAGAGCCGAATGGATGCAATAGGAGTGCAGAGGGCATATTTAAGAGCCATTGATGTAGGATGAGGCCAAGTTAATGCATAACAGCCAAAGGACGTCGCGTGAAAGTTGGCGAGGGTGGTAATTAAAAGAGTTATGCTCCTACACTTATCAATGGGCGGGCGACCATGTGCAGGCACATGGGGAAAACCAGTGCCCTACCACATAGCATCCAAGTGGCCCATCTTTTCAATGTTGGGCACCCGCATCCAAGGATTTAGGCTAACACTTAATAATCATAGGTTTGACACAATTAAGAAACCATAGTCCTATAAAGCAATATCATTGATGGTTGTTCATCATCTGCGAATCGACACAATTAGAGCCATGTTACCCATAGGCATATACTTTCCCATAAAAGGTTTCTCCTTAACCTCTTTCTACCTCGACCCATGTTGTAGTCACCATATGTGTGGAAATTTTTGAGAAAATATATTTTATAAATATGTATATATATTTTGTTGAATTTTGCAACAAGAAGAGTCTTCTAATTTAATTTTCCCTTATTCAATTAGAAGGAAATTGTAATTCCACATCACATGAAAACTTGTATGAGTTAACCGAGTTAGGAAGACTTAGTTAGCTCAGTAAATTTTATTTGAGGGTTAAAATTGAGGCATGTAGAGTTCACTTTCAGATTTATGGGGTCCAGTTACTATTTATGTTGAGTTTTAATTATTTAACATCATTATTTGAGTTAAAATTAGTTTAACTAGTTCTAATTGATGGAGGAGCTAGCGAGATGTCGAGTGAATTAAATTTGATTTAATTCACATGCAATGATAAACCAAATAACTAAATATTCTCTATAAATAGATGTTACATGTCAGTTTCGAGGAAGACGCATTTGAGATTGGAGTTAAAGGGAAGTATACTATCAGTTGTATCATTAGATAATTGTACAGGTCATGCATGAGTTCAGTAGAAAGCCTTATATGTATTGCACGGCCAATTATTGGAAATTTCCTAATTAATAGGGGCTCAATATCCCCATGTATTGCCAAATCATGGCTAAGAATTCAGATGTAAGAAATTGGTTAAGTGTTGGACCAAACTTGCTTGGATCAGGGTGAGACAGTTAGAGATAGTACATAGAGGTCTCAAGCATGAGAGAAACATTGTATTGTTTCATATTATTCACTTAATGTAATATAAAGATAGAGGGGATTTTAGCTGAGGCTTTCCCAGATAAATATTTGCGTTGTGTGATTGAAATTATTTCTCTTTCTTGTTCATATGATTGTGCGAACATACTTGGTCTCCACAATTTTTAGAATAAATTAAAGTATCTTGTTTTAGCATATTACAATATCAATTGAACCTATGTTGATTTTATACCTGGTATCATAGCAGGAATCACTATAAAAGATAAGAATATTATTTTTTTATGAACAGGTGAATCGAATCTGTTGATCTACTCTTTAGGACCAAAAACAAAATTAGGATGTCTTTATGTGGATTGAGACTCAAATATGAACTTGAGGGTATTTAGAATTACAAAGCTAGGAAGGACAGGATGGAGGTAGCATTGGAGGAGAATGGGCTAAAGGATTTTATAGACAGTGATATTTTGAGGCCCACAACAACAGATGCCCAAAATCTTGATGCGTGGAAGAAGAATGTAGCAAAGGCGAGAAGGATTATGTTAGAAGAATTTCGAGATCATATTGTCTCGAAACTCCATGGAAAGGAAACTCCATATGCTATGTGGAATTCCTTAATATTTATTTTCCTAGAACATTAGCAACCATAGGAAGATAGTGCTGAAGGAGAAGCTCAGAAATATAAAGAAGGATAAAGGCAACATAATGCTAAAATACTTGAAGAAGTTCAGTCAATGTCCAGATGAGATTAGAAGCATTGGTGTGATAGTTGTCGGGGTTGATCTAGTGAGCCTAAAAATTCAAGGCCTTCCCAAGAGCTGGCACAACTACCAGGATTAAGTGAGTGGGAGGGAGAAGCTACCAGAGTGGGAGCGATTGTGGTATGACTTGGTACAGTAATAGTTTTTGCAAAATACCAGAGATGGATCCTCATAAAAGACTAATGATGAGGAGAACTATGCCTTGGATGGAAATTTAAAGAAAGGGAAAGGCAAGGTGTCCCATTCCAAATCATATTATGGAAAGGAAAGCAAGAATAAGGTCTTGTCGAAGATAAATTTTTTTCACTATTATAATCTTGGACACTATGCTACAAAGTATCCACACAAGAAAGCCAATAAGAAGCCCTGAGGAGGAGGAGCAGGTGAATCTCTTTCTTTAGAATTCGAGCTGGATTTCACTCTCATCGCATGCATGGTATCATCAGTGATGGGTACTGTGTGGTACTTAGATAGTGGAGCTTCATTCCATATGACAGGAAACAAATAATTCTTTGGTAACTTGAAGTAGAAGGACCTGGATGCACATCGATATGGGAGATGATAGGAGGTATAATGCGACCAAAATAGGTACAATTAACTTTTAGAGGGAGTTTGGCACACCTCTCACATTAGATGATGTCATGTATTTTCTTGGTTTAAAGAATAATTTATTTTCATTTGTTATGTTGGATACCGTGGCTATGATGTGATATTTAGCAAAGGAAACGTGTTCCTTTGTAACAAATCCACCAGACATGTGAAAAATATTTGGGTTAGGGAAGATAACCTCCAAAAATTGGATGTAGAAGACTGTGCTACCTTGAGCAAGAAAGGAGAGAGGGTCCAGAGCCAAGAAATCGGTGATTTTTGGCATAGAATATTGGGCCATCTACACTATGTCCCTTTGAAGATCATGCAACATATTTCTACATGTCTTCCCAAGGGTGCACTTAAGAAGTGAGATATATGCAAAGGGTGTACATTAGGGAAGTACAATAAAGTCACCTTTCATGATAAGGAAAGTTGAGCAAAGGTGATATTTGAAATATTTCACTCACATGTGTGTGGGCCATTCTCGAAATCCTCCACAACAAAAGACATGTATTATGCGATTTTTATAAATGATTTTTCACACAAGTTTTGGATATTATTTTTTATAAAATGGGGCTTGAGAAAGGGATAAAAAAATGATTTTGGGAGAAACACGAGCAATGTTGCATGATTAGGGGTTATTGTTGCAGTTGTGGGATGAAGCATGCAACACAATAGTATTTTTGCAGAACATAAGTCCTCATTGGATTCTCAGGATGAGTTAAACAGAGGAATATTTTTCAAGTAAGAAACTAGATGTGGTACATTTTGAATTTTTTTTTTATTATTTTATTACCATGTGACCAAATATGTTAGGAAAAATCTAAAGCCAACAACTAAGCTAGGAATATTTTTGGGGCACATCAATACACCTCACAACTATCGGGTGTACTTTCCAGCACACAGGATGACAACAGATAGAAGATATGTGAAATTCGATAAAAAGAAGGCCTTGTGAATTTCCATTGAGAGGGAGCTTCAGTTGCATGTAGTTGAGGAGATCTTAGCTCCAAAATAAGAACCTCAAGCTATGGAGAATCCAAAAGAAGAAGAATAGAGAGTGGAAGCACCCACTCTTGCAAAGACATGCTGAGACGGAAGGACGCTCACTAAAGAAGATGAAAATTTGGTGCTTGATTCTAGAGATAATGTGGGAGCACCCACATCACAATGTAGGTAGAGAAGGTCCCCAGAGAGGTACAATGGTTACATGGATATTATGAGCGAGAGTGTAAAGATTTAGCCATCCCCATTCTAGAAATAAGTGCAACATCCAATTTGGTTTGATTCCATGTTAGATGATTATGACTCCATCATCAGAAACAATGCATGGGATGTTGTCCCAATATCGAAAGGGAATTCAGTTGTAGGATCTAGGTGGATCTACAAATTGAAGCAGTTAGTAGATGGGAGTGTGGAGAAACAAAAGGCCATATTTGTGGCTAGAGGTTTCTCTTATGTGGAGGGGATTGAGTACAAGGAGATATTTGCTCCATTCATAAGGTAATCATCAATCAAATATATCCTTGCACTTTCAACAAAGATGGGATGGAAGATACATATGATGGATGTAAAGACAAGCTTACTTAATGGAGTGATTGAGGAAGAGGTGTAAATTGAATAGTTGAAAGGTTTTTAGACCTTCGAAAGACAGTCACATGTGTGTAGACTCAAGAGAACGTTGTATGGACTGAAACAAGAAGCTCGTGCTCGGTACACCAAGATCAAAAAATACTTCACCGCGTTGGGCTTCACCAAAAGTGAAGAAGATGCGGGCCTTTACCATATTGTGGTAAAAGGTAAACTTTTGATCATTATACCTTATGTCGATGATTTGATACTAACAGGTGATAATAAGATCATCAAGTATTGCAAAGAGGATCTTGCAAGATAACTTGAGATGAAGGATATGGGGCTCTTGCATTATTTCATTGGATTGGAAATATGGAAAAGAGATGGGGAACTATTTGAATCTTAGGGAAAGTATGGCAATGAGATTCTAAAGAAAATTCACATGGAGGGTAGCAAACCCATGCAGAATACTCTAGTAGGAAACTGAAGGAAGGAGGATGCTACTTCAGGAAAAGTAGTCCAAGCTACCATCTACATGAAGCTTATGGGTTCACTCATGTATTTGGTGAACACACGACCAGACATATGTTATGTGGTTAACCAGCTTAGTCAAGCTATGGTTAAGCCTACCAAGCTCTTTTGGAAGGAAGGCAAGCACGTGTTGAGATACCTCAGAGGCACTGGAGAGTTTGGGCTATGGTATAGACAAAAAAAGGGAGTGAAGATTCAAGGCTTCAGAGATGAAAATTGGGAAGGGAGTCAATTCAACCGAAAGATAACATCAAGGGGCACCTTCAATATTGGGTCAACAACAGTTTCCCCATATAGGAGGAAGCAAATATTAGTTGCAATCAGGTCAATAGAGGCATAGTACAAGGCTGCTAGTCAAGAAACTTCTGAGGCCATCTGGATGAGGAAGATACATGTTCATTTGTTTTTTCAATAGATGGATCTGACGATGATTTATTGTGATAACCAAAGTTGCATCAAAATGTTGATTAATCTAGTTTTTCATGACATGTAAAAGCATATTGATATCTGGTATCAGCATCTCGAAGATTATGTGTAGAGGAGGATTATGTCATTAGATCACATTCATATAGAGGAGAAGGATGCATACATATTTATGAAGGAACTCTTAAGAGGAAAATTCGAGTTCCACAGAGGCAAGATTGGGACAACAGACAATCCATTTCTTTTTGAAAGGGAGCGTTGAAATTGGAAACAAGAAGAGGCTTCTAATTTAATTTTCCCTTAATTAAATTACAATAAAATTGTAATTCCACATCACATGATAGATTGCACAAGTTAATTAAGTGAGTAATAATTAGTTAGGTTAGTCAATTCAAGTTCAGGGTCAAACTGGAGGCATGTAGAGTTATCTCTAAATTTTAGGGGGTCTAGTTACAATTTATTTTGAGTTGTAATTATTTAACTTAATTATTAGAGTTAAAATCAGTTTCACTAGTTCTAATTGATGGAGGAGCTAGTGAGAGGTCCAATAAATTAAATCTGATTTGACTCACATGCAATTATCAATCATATTACTAAATATTCTTTATAAATAGTTGTTTCATGGCATTTCCGAGGAATACTCAATTGAGATTGGAGTTAAAGGAAAGTATACTATCAGTTGTATAATTAGATAATTGTATAGGTCATTTATGAGGTCAGTAAAATGCCTTATATGTATTGCACAATCAATTATAGAGAATTTCCTAACTAATAGGGGTTCAATTTCCCTTGGGATTGTGCAAGCAAGGATGAGAACCCAAAGGCAAGAAATTGGTTAAGTATTGGAACAAACTTGCTTGGATTAGAGTGATATAGTCAAAGATAGTGCAGACAGCTCTCAAGCATGAGAGAAGCATTTTATTGTTTCATATTATTGACTTAATGCAATATATAGATAGTGGGGTTTCTTTACTGAGGATTTCCCCAGATAAATATTTGTGTTGTGTGATTGAAATTGTTTATCTTTCTTATTCAGGTGATAGTGCGATCGTAATTGGTTTTTGAAATTTGTAGAATACATTCAAGTATTTTGTTTTAGCATATTACAATATCAGTTGAATCTATGTGGATTTTCTACATATTTTTTCCTTTTTCAATGTTTCATGATATATTGAGGGATACCACCTAGTGAAGTGGAGGGATATATCCCAAAGTCTCTTAAAGGAACATGGTGTCTAGTATTTTGGTATTTCTTTGATTTGTTGAAACCCAAACCTGTGTACTATGATCATAGGAAAATAATTAGAGTTTAGCATTGGAAATTGTTTTTTATAAATACGGAATGTATGAGATTCTAAGATAAGACTAGAAGGTTTCTAATATTACATCAACATTTTTCAATGCTTTAGCTCTAAGAGTAGGAAATAATTCCACCAAACGAGGAGAAATTTGTAAGATTGGTTTTAACAATTAAATATTACCCTTTAGGTATTATTCATTTGATTAATCAATATTGTGTGATATTTTTGACCAACAAGAGGCCCTTCGAGTGCCAAGGATTATCCATGGGAATCATGTGTTTAGATAAATTTTTATTATTAGCTCTTAAGAAATGTACCATATTTATAAAAAGGGGAAACAATATCCTACTATATACAAAACTATAATACCACACTTGTGTTCAAGTGATGTAGTGGTCTATCATTTTTCCATTGAAATGGGTGTCGTCAGGGCTCTTTTCCAAAGATTTTAGTTTGAATGTGATATGACAAGTTTCTTCTTAATATTAAATGGCCCAATCGAGAGGCTTTGGAATTTGGTGTGCTTTTCATTTGGCTCTTTCACCTTGTCATACTTTAGGACTAAGTATCATTCTTAAAACCTTTTGTTTCCTACAAAATTCTTATCAAACCAATTCTTTACTATGGCCTGGTGCTCATGGGACCTCAGTTTAGACTTTTGACACTTTTCTTGCAACTTAAGTAATGTATCAATAAGATGACACATGATAGGGGTTCAAATAGTTGTATATATCGAAAGAAGATGATTGAACGTAAGATAACTTGTTAACCATAAAACATAATGAATGGAGAGTTAGAAATGGAGGCTTTGGTGGTAACATTGTCTACCTAAAGGGCATATGCAAGCATGTTATGCTAGTTCCTTTTACGTTGTTGTACGGTCTTCGTAAGGATATTAATCAATTCTTTGATGACTCAACCAAGCCATTCTATTGAGGGTAGTAATTGGATGAGTATTAAATTTTGATTCCATTGTCCAATGCAATTTTATTAATATTTAAAGAATAAAAATAATAGGCATTGTCAAATAATAATGATTTTGGAACCCTAAACCTCGTGATAATATTCTAAGTAAGGAATAATATCACCTCGATTTTATCTGTTGTATTGAGAGGAAAATTTTAGTTTGTCTTATGAAATAGTCTATGGTGGTAATCATGTATTTATGTTGTGAAGAGGAATTCAATGCTATCTCCCCAAGTATATCTTATCCCCGCTACTAAAAGGGTATTTTCACTTATACTGGATGAAGACGAAGTGAAATTTTTATTTTTCGTCATGCATCCTTTTGGAACATTTCACATTTATTTGTGTAAGAATGTGTGTATCCAAATGAGGTTGACTAGTAGTAACCAACACAAACAACTTTATGAATTCTAGTATCTCCACAAAAATGTCACCTAACAAGGCCTTTCAGTAAATCCTTTAGAATATTTTCCGAGATTGACTTCTCTAACCGTTTAAGGAGGACACCATCATAATTTTGGAAAAAAAGGATTCTATTGACCAATTGATATAAAGCCACTTTAAGCCTAAATGCACTTTGTGTTATATCCCATTTTACTCACATTGAGTCAGTTGTAGGATCCTTTATATTATTCACCTAGAAGCATAGCATATTCAATCTATTTCTATCATTTTACAACAATGTTGTTGGTTACCCATTTACATCCTGCAAAATTTCCATGATTCTTAGTGCATAACCAGACTTGTTGGGCACAAATTTTCCTTTTTCAATTGGAGAAAGTATTGAGCCTTAGATTATATTGACTGATTTATTAATGCATTGGCGAGGGAAAAATTATTGTAGAATTTTCCTAACTTCTCTTGCACATAGGTATAGGTATGGATTGAGGAGTTATTTTATAGTGATTAATGGAAACTATGGGAATGATTCAATGCAGTCCAAAAAGTGTTAATGTGATAAAGGAGAGTAGTAATCCACTATAAGAAAGTTGTCAATGTGATCGAGATAAGTTGGCGCATTGATTTTCACTTATATTAGAATGAGTGAAGGTATGGATTGAGGAGTTATTTTATAGTGATTAATGGAAACTATGGGAATGATTCAATGCAGTCCAAAAAAATGTCAATGTGATAAAGGAGAGTATTAATCCACTATAAGAAAGTTGTCAATGTGATCGAGATAAGTTGGCACATTGATTTTCACCATAAAGTTTGGCTCGTGTCAAGATCAAGGAAATATGATTGGAGAATCCCAACATCAGTGTAGTGAGATCATGTTTGTGTATCTTAGGAAAAATATAATAAATCAAGGGAAAATTCATCAGAAATATTCAAAGAAAACTGAGCTATCCCCTGTTGTGGAGGTAAATCCCCTCTGCGGACAGAGGCGATCCCTACTAGCCCAGGTCGGGTCTAGCAACAATCGTTCACGCTATAGTGTAGGTCCCTAATTGCAAATAAACCAACTAGCAATGAAGGCTTACCTGGAATCCAATGCTGTCACTTGTAGAGAAAGTAGCGCTCCCGTTCCTTAGCTCCGACAGATCACAATCCTCACGATCTCCGTGATCGGACACCTGCACACGCAAGAAACAAAACAAACGCAAGCGTAAAATCCAGTATATGCAACTATATGTCGATCGGAGAAAGACATAACTCATCGCTCATAATCAACAGCGGTGGAACCATAACCAATGATCGCTTATCATTCGTACGATCAAAGAAGAAATACAACATAGCCACAACAACGAATTCTCCTTCGGTCACCGATCAGAACACGTCTCGCTTTGTGGGGATGGGACAAACCTCTCTCTTCGGATGTCTCGATGATAATCTCCTTGCTTGTATTTTGCCTTAAGGAAATGAATCAAGGCTCTTGTAGCATAAGGCTCTGATGGCTCTTGGGAACTTGGAGACTAGCTTGCAAAGGAGATGAGCAAGCTTTTATATATGGAGGAAGGGGAGTTGGGATCCATATAATCATGGGATTGGCCCTATGCTCAAGTAAGCTTCCATGAAAGGTGGAAAACTAATTCCTCTACATGGAGATCCAGAGCCAAACCTCCCAACTCAAATTAGATACCAGTTTATGAATTGGCTAGGACGAAACTTCCGCCATTTATTTTTAAAAAACACTCATAAAATGGGCGGCACAGTCGACTAAAATCCAAAGCGCCAATTAGCGCCACCCTCTTCTAAATGATTCCCCCATTATTTGGTAATACCCACATACCATGGTGCCGATTTGCTACAGGTAGGGTTTTTCACGAGAGTTGTCTTTTAAGTGGGTGAAAGTACATGTGAGAATGCCATAGGGTATTTCAAGTTGTATCGCTGCTCACCCCCCCAGGGCCGACCCCTCCAATTTTTCGGGATGGGGATTGTAGGGATGGTGACAAATTACTGTGTAACAGAGCCCCCCTAAAGCATGAGGCCTGAGAGAGAGAGAGGAGTAAAATGCTTTACGAGAACGTGTCCAACTGAAAACACCGCCGTCGGAAAACCTGCGTAGAGAAGTACAAATGACATCTCAAATACATGATATATACATGGTATGGGCTATCCATCCATAACAGAGTATGTAATAATCCAAATCCAAGGCATGGACGCAGCCATCCAGTGAGGATCGGTAAATAGACGCTCGTGTATTCGCGACCATCAGCAAGGATCGGTAAATAGACTCCAATATGGTGCATGTCCAATACGATGAGTCATGCCGTGACTAATCATAATAATCCAAAAATCCCTTGTTTGAATTGTAACGACGATCCGGACATGGTATCCATCTCCACCGAAAAAATTACAAAGTTCAAACGTTCGAATATGTGTTTTGAAGTACGAACATGCAAGAACATGCTTTGATTACCAACAAAGTGATGAAAGTTGTTAACAGACGCGAGAGGTACCACCATTAATGCCAATGGTCCTCAAGGTACTACAGGTACAATCTATGGCATGTGAACAGTGAGCTGACGTCGAACACCCGCAGAATCACTCGATCGGAGGCCAAATGATGAAAATCTCATGTTGAATGCGAAGAACCTGCCATTGAGGCATGCAGGCTACAAGGTACCAAAAGGGAGTCTCTAGATCAGCTTCCTGGATAATGAGCTGAAGTCAACAGGAAGTGACCTTGATCGAAGGTGGGCCATAGTGTTTCCCACATCATCGACACGAGACAGAGGAACATAATTTTTTTTTGAATAAGGATTAGATGAGAATCAGAGGAAGGTTGATACTTGCAGAGGTCAACTTCTCTTGAACACATGGCGACACGACAGTGAGTTTGGAAGTATTTGACATCAACAGATTAGAGGTCATGGAGATGAGGAAAAGAGAAAATGAGAGGTCAAAAAAGATCACCCAAACCCACGAAGGCAAGTGAATGAACGAGATGAGATATCCCCAACCCGACACGAATGCAGACAAGTGCCATGTTCAAGAGCGACATACTGCTGACACAATAATGATGTTGGTTCCATTTTCCCCACCATTTCTGGTGAGTACCTCTTTATTTTTACACAAGCTTGAAGAGGATACCATATGCTTGTCATATAAGTCCGTCCTTCAAACAAATCCATCCTAGTACATTTAACGAGCCCTAGGAAGGAGGAACTCGAATATCGTCATTACGACTGGATCCGATGTCATCAGGGTTTAACGAGTCTGACAAAGGAAGAACTCAGCGTCTTTTCATGTTTAGAGAGTTTGAAAAGAGAGCGGAAAAGTAAACTTCAAACGTCCCTTTTCGTAAATAGTTCCTCAGATCCGAAAAGGTAGAAAACTTTGTCTAAGAAAACCTCCTAGTCGCGATAGGCTAGGGTATTCCTTTTTCGTAAATAATCTATCCCAGCCCAAAAAAGGGGTAAACGTATACGAGTAGATTTCGTTACTAACCAATTGTTGAGATCAAAATGACAAGTAGCACAAATGCTATGTTGGGATGGAAAAAGGCTAAATATGGCTAAGTCTGGAGGAGCAGGTATGGTATAAAGGGTAGCCCTACGGTTTCCAGTAATGGTGGAACTTCTCAAAACAAATAAAAGTCAAGAGGCTGGCTAACAAGACCACTCATCGCAGCGGTTCCTCAGGATTGGGTGAAACAACCAAGTGAAGGCATATGATCAGCCAAGCGGATAGTGACGATGGAATGAGAAAACCAAGGCTCATCTGGAAAAAATAAGATGATAAGATGGCAATCACAAGAGGTAAAATGGGAAAGGTTTCATTTTTACACAAACGAAACAAAGATAAACTATGCTTGAAACCGGTTTCATTTTTACACAAGCTTGAAACGGAAACAAAATATGCTTGAAAAAGTAAGCATGCCCCCAACATGGTGACTCAATTCGAGGTACATGCCCCCCAAGCTTCAATCCATATGAAAGGCAGATGGAGTGAAGATTCAAGTTATGAGACCAAGAGAAAGACTCGACTGGGATTTTACGAGATCTCATCAAAGACTCGAATTGAACGGGAAAGTGTTTCATTATTTTAACGAGGTTGACACATTAAAAGAACTATCCTTAGGACACCTTGTTTCGTTGTTGCAATTTGTCCTCGAGAACAAAGACTATGCTAAGCAATTCCAAAACATTTTTAAGAACATTTAAGGCAAAGACTCTATAAAACCGACTTGTTTCATTTTTGAGAGCTTAACCGGCTTCAAGAAAACGAGCATGTAAAATGACCTCGTTTCATTTTTTAAGGAGCTTGACAGAAGAAAATGAACTGTGCTCCGACGACCTTGTTTCATTTTTTTAAGGAGCTTGACACAAGACAAGGAACTCTGCTCTAACCAGCTTGTTTCATTTTTTAAGGAGCTTGACACACGAAAACAAACTATGCTCCAACTATGCTCGACTGGGATTTTACGAGATCTTATCAAAGACTCGAATTGAATAGGAAAGTGTTTCATTATTTTAACGAGGTTGACACATTAAAAGAACAATCCTCAGGACACCTTGTTTCATTTTTTAAGGAGCTTGGCACAAGACAAGGAACTATGCCCCGACAATCCTGTTTCATTTTTTAAGGAGCTTGACACAAGAAAACGAACTATGCTCCAACCAGCTTGTTTCATTTTTTAAGGAGCTTGACACAAGAAAACGAACTATGCTCCAACTGTGTGGTTTCATTTTTTAAGGATCTTGACACAAGACAAGGAACTCTGCTTCGACAACCTTGTTTCTTTTTTTAAGGAGCTTGACACAAGACAAGGAACTCTGCGCTGACAACCTTGTTTCATTTTTTAAGGAGCTTGACACAAGACAAGGAAATCTGCTTCGATGGGCTTGTTTCATTTTTTAAGGAGCTTGACACAAGACAAGGAACTATGCTCCAACCGACCTCATCATAATGAACAAGAAGTGATCGCTTCCAAGAGTTCCACTCCCGATGGAAGGAAAACCTCCTAGAAGTTAGGACCCAATGCTCCCAGTACCTGATGCACAACGGCACTATCACTGATTACAGGCATGAGGTAGGTAGCCACATAGTTGACCTGCGGTGGGGCAGATACAATGGGTGGATAAAAGCTAGGAAGGGATAATGGTGGGCCAGCTGCCACATCAGGACCAAAGAACAAAAGCTGATCAATGGTCACGATCCATCCTTCATGTGGAAAATAGACCACACGAGAAAGGGAGGAGACGAGTGCTCCCATGGCATAGGTGTAATCACGCCCCAAGAGCAGACTGAAATCCAAGGGGCCTGGAACAACCATCACATCCATATGGACGGTTTTACCTCCCAAAGTAAGAGGTAACCTTGGAAGGATCCCTAACGGTTGACTCGTTCTTCTGTTAAATGCCAACATATTCTGTGTAACAGGCGCAAGCGGTGGCGAAACGAAAGCTTGCCAAGTATTTGAGGATAGAACACTAACAGATGCACGTTCGTCTATAATGGTACTGGGTACAACCAGACCAAAGGCATGTACCTTTATCTCGAAAGGCACATAAGACGGAAGGCGGTATCCTACAAATCGATTCCAATCAAATGAAGTGACCAAACTACTCGGAGGGGCTACCATCGAACCGAGATGGTCTTCCCCTGGTGTTACGGAAGAAGAAGGAGCATCCTCCACAACCTCCATATCTAAGGTGGGAGGAGTATCCTCCGGGACCTCTATTACGAGAGGCGGAGGAGCAGCTTCTTGAGGTACAGGGACAGGAGAATATTTCTCCAAGTCCGAGGATTTTGAAGAAAAAATAAGAACCTAAGGGATGTGAGGTCCACTCTCGACGGAAAAAACCTGGTGTACCACAGATGGGGCTAGTTCAACCGATCCCACGACCAATTGTTGGTCGAGAACGGATTCCTGAATGGGAATTTTCGGGGGAGCGGGATCAACCAAGGATGACTCTTGACCAGTCGTGGCATCAGCAGGTGGAAGACCCAAAGAAAGCTGTTTATAACCAGCCGGAAGGTATAGCATAGAAACAGTCAGGTTGTCCAACACTTGCTTGGCTTCATCCATATAAGGACAAAGGTGAATGGCATGGTTCCCTTCACACAACCTACAGGGATTGGTAATCTTACCCTGCTTCTTAGGATTTTTACCAGCACCAGTTAAAGACGTGCCCCCAACCTAACTCCCGGAAGCCAAAGACAATGGTGGATGACCGTTGGACCATACTTCGAGTACCTTGGGAATGCCAGGGCAATCTCGAAGAAGATGGTCTCCCGTGCACAACATGCAAGGGAACTTGAATTTCTGCGGAGGGTTGGAAGGTTTATCAAGAGGAGAATTCTTAGGCGCGATAGTCATAGAGCTATCCTCTCCTTTATCTGACTTCTTCTTCTTCTTCTTAGCCACCTGGTTACTTGAATCCAGACTTTCACCAGGCGAAGTAGAAGAGGAAGACGCAGAAACAGGTGAAGAAGGGGAGAGGTCCACCTTGCAATCAACATGATGTTGTTCAGGTGGAGGAACTGATTGAATAGTAGGCGGGACATTCGGAACCATAGAGGTTGAAAACAACCAAACAGGCAACCCAACAGTTAACCCAGGAAGGGACAACGTTGCCATATAAGGAGCACCAAAATTTCCAAAAGGAGGAAAAGGACCAGGATTCCCATCGGAGGGGATTCCTTGGTTGGTGAACTCCGGAAAAGTTTCCATTAGAAACAATATTGAGAAAAACACCCTAAGGAAACTAACTTTAACCGGGAATATTTCGTGGGCAGTTAATTTTTAAAACATTGAAACAAAACTCTATTGTTTCATATTTTAAGATTCGAGAAACAGGAAAAAGGTGACTCTATCACTTTCAGATTGGAAACAAGCGTGAAAGGACAAGCGCTTGATGATCCCTTCAAATTTAAAGAGTCAGAAAATATCAAAATGACTACTCGGGAATACTAGGCAAAGGGTGTACCAAATAACCGTGAACTGCAATATACACCTTGGTTTCAAAATGAAAGAGAAATCAGCCAAGGAATTAACGTACGTGCAGGCAATCTCCTCGAATGCTATGTCTGGTGTATCACGGGTATAAGGCGGCAGACTCGGCTTCCTATGGATAAAGGATAGAAACCTAGCGGGGTCTCCCTTTATATACGCGACGGTATGGGGAGCACAAGTCTGTACTAGCACTGTCTAAATCCAAGAGGCAAACGACAGCTACTAGGTTTAACGACGTCGGAACACGTCTCTAGCCTAGACCTCTAAATGTTTCGTTAATGTTTCAATGATGCCTTAGTGTAAATTGAATAAATTTTAATGTTGATCTTCAATTATGTTTCGGTTTCAAGGCCCTACTGTATGTCATATGACAATCTCCTGTATGCGGCTATATGAGAAAAGAAAAATTTTCAATTCGATGAATGCTATCTAGTTAAGCGAAGAGTTTCAAACAATGATGCAACAAAAAACAGCATTGCAAATGAAATCTTTTCTAAACTAGATGACTTTCACTATCCAAAAGTAATTTCAAACATTCAACGATGCAAACAATGCAATGTGATCTATGCAAAATCCTCTTTTCCGAAAACTATGCAATTGTAATCTATGCACAATTTCCTTTTTCCTTTTCAAATAATAAGAATGCACTCAATGCATTTTTCGATGAAATGAGAATCTACTTAATGCATGCTTTCAATGAAAGAGAATGCACTCAAAGCGATTTTTAGCTTTAAATCATTAAACAATGTGATCTAAGTTCAATGATAAATCTCAAAATACTCTTCAATGCAATGTGATCTAATGCATTTTAACAAAAAGAACACTTTGAGAGGAAAACTAAATAAACGCAAATCTTCTTGATGAAGGATGAATGCAAAAGAAATGTAAAAAAACACTAAGAATGCAATCATTGTTTCAAACACTTTGTCATGAAATCCCTCAAAAGGCAACAAGACATATGAGGTCAAACACAAAGAGGACTTCCAAAGCAAGAGATCAAAACAAGGCATTCATTCCCTTTTACATCAAGCAATCATGGAGAGAAGACATTTCAAACAATGAGCATTGTAATCTATGCTCATATAGAGAAAAGACCGGAAGGAAAAGACACACTAGTGAAGGATTTAGGGAAAAAATCTCAATTTTCACACACCCTGAAATTGGCCCGACTTTGTCATTGACAACTAGAGCCAACTGGTGTGACTTGCTCATTGACAACTAGCACCAATTCCCAATTGGTGCGGGTTGCTAACTGACAACAAGCGCCAACGCCTGAAAATGAAAAAACAAAGAATTTCTCCCAACCAAGACCAGAATCACCACTTCAAGCAGAATTTAAAACAAACCCAGAAGTAAAGTACTGACCAAAAGAAACTTCCGAACAAGGGTAAACCCTAGCACCTACAGGAGATGGTGCAACTGTCTGGCTGTAATCCGCGCCAGACAGGGGATGGCGCGAGTGATGCACTAGCAACCTGCGCCAATTGGCACGACTGATAGGGTGGAAACCGCGCTAATCAAGCCAACCATTAAAGGATGAAAACTCAGAAAAATAGAGGTCAGATTTGATTCTCTAGGGCTGAACCAAAATCCAAACACAAAGAGAGCCAACCAAAAGAGCTGATCAAGCAAGCAGAATCGAGAAACAACCGAAAAGACAAGACAATGCTCCAAGCGTTCAGTTCATAAACTAACTTGGAGATTGACTGAAGCAGCTTTGATCTACTTCGCTAATGTAGAGCAATAGAATTTCGAAGGCTATCTGGCTAACTTCAGGCTCCATCTGTAGCTTACAAATCAGAACAACAACAAGCTAGACGATCCGCAGTGGAGTCACCAAATTGTTGTGGAGGTAAATCCCCTCTACGGACAGAAGCGATCCCTACTAGCCCAGATCGGGTCTAGCAACAATCGTTCATGCTATAGTGTAGGTCCCTAATTGCAAATAAACCAACTAGTGATGAAGGCTTACCTGGAGTCCAACGATGTCACTTGTAGAGAAAGTAGCGCTCCCCTTCCTTAGCTCCGACAGATCACAATCCTCATGATCTCCGTGATCAGACACCTGCACACGCAAGAAACAAAACAAACGCAAGGTTAAAATCCAGTATATGCAACTATATGTCAGTCAGAGAAGACATAACTCATCATCATAATCAACAACAGGAGTGGAACCATAACCAATAGTCGCTTATCATTAATCAATCAAAAGAAGAATACAACCATAGCTCTGACGTTGAATTCTCCTTCGGAGGGTCGTTAGCAGAACGTGTCTCGATAAAGCCTGTCGGGAATGGGACAAGCCTCTCTCTTCGGATGTCTCGACAATAATCTCCTTGCTTGGATTTGGCCTTAAGGAAATGAATCAAGGCTCTTGCAGCATTAGGCTCTTGGGAACTTGGAGATTAGCTTGCAATGGAGATGAGCAAGCTTTTATAGATGGAGGAAGGGGAGTTGGGATCCCTATAATCATGGGATTGGCCCTATCCTCAAGGAAGCTTCCATGAGAGGTGGCAAACCACTTCCTCTATATGGAGATCCGGAGCCAAACCTCCCAACTCAAATTAGATACCAGTTTATGAATTGGTTAGGATGAAACTTCCGCCATTTATTTTTGAAAAACACTCCTTAAAATGGCTGGTGCGAGTGTGACTCTGAGACAAAGCACCAATTGGCACGCCCTCTTTGAAGGATTTCCCCCATTGGCATGGGTAATGAACTGGCTTCCCGTGCCAATGCAAAAAGGGGTGTTTTTAGGGTTTTTCACAAGGAGTTGTCTTCAGGGCAGTGAAAGTACATGTTTAGGGGAATGCCATGAAAGTGTTTTCAAGTTATGTCACTGCTCACAGGTCACGGAATGAGCCCTCCAATTGTGCGGGATGGGGAATTGCAGGGACGGTGAAAAATTGCTATGTAACATCCCCCTTTTGAACGTAATTGATAGAGAATTCCTTGTAAAGGTCATGGTTGACTCTTAGTAGATGATAGGATTGAAATTGAATAGGCATAAGTGTAAATAACATAAAAGGTTAACCCAAGAGAATTCTTAGAAAAATATCAAGAATTCTTGAATCTTGAGTTTCCAAATATGGCATTAGCTTCCATAGGTCAAAGAATGTAAGAATGGAAACAATATTTTGCAACAATTCTTTCTGGCTTCTGACATATGATGTTGTTGATTCTTGCATATGAGAGAAAATGTCTTCAACAATGTGTTGGTGTCAAATAATCGAATAACGTATAAAATTTAATATTCATATAACTAATCTATTTTCAATCTTTGGCCATTGATACAGGGAGTCAAAAGTGAAATGAAGCAATATTCCAACATGTCTTTAGTGTCAGAAAGTTGTAAAAGAAGTTTTAACAATTTATGTAATGGATTTTGATCTTTGACCTCTAATATAGGGAGATATAAGGGAAATAGAGAATATCTCAATAAGGGGTTTTAAAGATTTGGAGCCTATTCAAAGGGTGTCTTCAAAGATTTTCTTATGTAAAAACCTCATATTTTGGGGAAGAGGATTATGGGGAGACCCCCACATGATTGTTGGATATTTTACCAATTGTGAGGGAGAGATCGTTGGGCACAATAATTGGATAATACTTAAATTTTTTGCTTTGGTTTAGTATAATTTTTGGTCCAAAGATAAGAAATATCAAGTTCAATTATTCTTCTCTTTATGTCCGACATCACTAAGCATTTATTTTCAAGAAGGATTTAAACTATAGGTTGCATTTCCAAAGGTAGGCATTTCAAACATTATCCAAGAACAAGGTTATGGAATTTATTTTTTATTATTTAGGATAACACTTTTTCTTTCTAATTTAGTCTACTTCTATTATATTATACGCAGAAAAACATTACAATGCTCATCCTTGGAGATTGGAAAGCCAATTTTGGAGGGAAGTATCAAAAGTTTAACAACAAAATAAGGACTTCCCCAGGTGGGGAAACCAGTCCATGTGTTGAGAGTATTAAGAGCTGCCCAAGATGGGAAACTAGCATATCTAGTTTTGAGACTAAAAATGTAATATACCTATGTGCAAGAGAAGTTAGGTTGATGTATCTAGGTATACATCAACCTTTTTCAATGCTTTAGCTCTAAGAGTAGGAAATAATTCCACCAAACGAGGAGAAATTTGTAAGATTGGTTTTAACAATTAAATATTATCCTTTAGGTATTATTCATTTGATTAATCAAGATTGTGTGATATTTTTTACCAACAAGAGGCCCTTCGAGTGCCAAGGATTATCCATGGGAATCATGTGTTTAGATAAATTTTTATTATTAGCTCTTAAGAAATGTACCATATTTATAAAAAGGGGAAACAATATCCTACTATATACACAACTATAATACCACACTTGTGGTCAGGTGATGTAGTGGCTTATCATTTTTCCATTGACATGGGTGTCATCAGGGCTCTTTTCCAAAGATTTTAGTTTGAATGTGATACGACCAAGTTTCTTCTTAATATTAAATGGCCCAATAGAGAGGCTTTGGAATTTGGTGTTCTTTTCATTTGGCTCTTTCACCTTGTCATACTTTAGGACTAAGTATCATTCTTAAAACCTTTTATTTCTTACAAAATTCTTATCAAACCAATTCTTTACTATGGCCTGGTGCTCATGGGACCTCAGTTTGGACTTTTGACACTTTTCTTGCAACTTAAGTAATGTATCAATAAGATGACACATGATAGGGGCTCAAATAGTTGTATATATAGAAAGAATATGATTGAACATAAGATAACTTGTTAACCATAAAACATAATGAATGGAGAGTTAGCAATGGAGGCTTTGGTGGTAACATTGTCTACCTAAAGGGCATATGCAAGCATGTTATCATAGCTCCTTTTATGTTGTTGTACGGTCTTCGTAAGGATATTAATCAATTCTTTGATGACTCAACCAAGCCATTCTATTTAGGGTAGTAATTAGATGAGTATTAAATTTTTATTCCATTATCCAATGCAATTTTATTAATATTTAAAGAATAAAAATAAGAGGCATTGTCAAATAATAATGATTTTTGAACCCTAAACGTCGTGATAATATTCTAAGGAATAATATCACATGGATTTTATCTTTTGTATTGAGAGGAAAATTTTAGTTTGTCTTATGAAATAGTCTATGGTGGTAATCATGTATTTATGTTGTGATGAGGAATTCAATGCTATCTCCCCAAGTATATCTAATCCCAACTACTAAAAGGGTCTTTTCACTTATACCGAATGAAGACGAAGTGAAAATTCTATTTTTCGTCATGCATCCTTTTAGAACATTTCACATTTATTTGCGTAAGAATGTGTGTATCTAAATGAGGTTGAATAGTAGTAACCAACACAAATAACTTTATGAATTCTAGTATCTCCACAAAAATGTCCCCTAACAAGGCCTTGAAGTAAATCCTTTGGAATATTTTCCGAGATTGACTTCTCTAACCGTTTAAGGAGGACACCATCATAATTTTGGAAAAAAAGGATTCTATTGACCAATTGATATAAAGCCACTTTAAGCCTAAATGTACTTTGTGTTATATCTCATTTTACTCACATTGAGTCAGTTGTAGGATCCTTTATATTATTCACCTAGAAGCATAGCATATTCAATCTATTTCTATCATTTTACAACAATGTTGTTGGTTAGCCATTTACATCCTACAAAATTTCCATGATTCTTAGTGCATAACCAAACTAGCTGGGCACAAATTTTCCTTTTGCAATTGGTGAAAGTCTTGAGCCTTAGATTATATTGACTGATTTATTTATGCATTGGCTAGGGAAAAATTATTGTAGAATTTTCCTAACTTCTCTTGCACATAGGTATATTTGTAGTGGCACATGACTTGGGAAGCCCTTCTCACACAAGGGTCAATAACTATGTCACCATTAGTGCTAATCGAGTGATCTACCCCACTTTGTTTGGTATTGGTGGTATTGGTTTGCATTTATAATTTGGGGATTCCATTGAGAAGTGTACAACTTTCTTAGAGAAATCTCCTAGGGGGATTGAATGTAGTTTCCCTGCCCTTATGTGTAGACCTGGTTGATATTGTTCCACATAATCATGGTTGTTGTATGTATTGACTCTAGTGGCCATAATACTAGGTTCCTTACATGACTGGTGGACAGGGGGATGTTCTTGTTGTACCCAAGGCATAGGTTGGTAAAAATCACTTAAACTTCCTAGGCGGGTACCCCGCAACTAATACGAATACTTGTTTTGGGTCAAAAAGGACCATTAAGTAGGTCATCAATGTAATTTTCCCAACCACATCTTCAATGTCAACTTGGTTCTTAATCAACCAAGTTCCAACAATGGGAAGGTCCCTTTCTCTCTATTGGTTTTTGTGTGGTTCACTCATATTTTCTAGCATATGTATTTTGATTCAGGTCTAGTTGGCCATAGTGTCTTAATTAATTTAATTTGTTAATATAAAATTCACCACGGTTAACAAAATATTTGATATTATCGTAGATTTTTAGATCTTTCTCACTGAGAGTAAGGTAAAACACCTTGAAGAAGTAGAATAACTTTGACAAAAGAGGTCTTATACCACAATGAGGTTGAGGGGGATAACCTTACTCCTAGGAGGACTTTGACAAAAGAGGGTTTAGACCATACTGAGATTGAGGGGGATAACCTTACTCCTAGGAGGGTGGGGGGGGGGAGAGACTTTTCTACTTTCAAAGCAATTGAAAAGAGTCCATTACAACATGTACACCCACCTTTGATAGTATTGAACCGTTTTCTCTAATTTCTCAACATATGTCTCATGAAAGCACAACTTTTATCATGAGGGAGATTGGTCCCTCTTTACCTTCTACATTGTCAAAATATATTTCCATGTCATCATTAACACTACTTAGTGTGATTGAATCCATTCCTACTACAACACCTCTATCCTCCTCCTGGGGCATTGCATCACGTGCTTCTGTGAGCCCTTCAAGTTTTTTGAATATGTTTGTTTCTATGCCTTCCTCCACCTTTGTGTTTGGAATGGGGGAAAACCCTCGTAAAAATATGGGAGCTAGCATATTTACTCCTATCTCATTTATACCTATGGTTACTTTACCTAACACAAGCATATCTACTTCAAGGAACATTCATGGTAGATATACATTTTTCTCTATGCAATATGGGAGCAATCAAGTTTTTTGTAGTACATATCAACCTTGGAATAGTTATATGTTAGGTAGGATGCCTTTCTTTGGAGGTCATTTTCCTTCGAAGGTGATATTTTCGAAGTGGGAACTAACTAAATTAGTACCACTACGCATTAGGGTAATTTTGAGTAAAAATTAGGCCTCAAAAGAAAAAAATGTAATAACAAAATTATCTTTAAAAGAACAAATAGGATTCAAGATGATGATGTCATCCCCAGGGGAAAATAGTTTGGAGGGAAAAGAAGAAAAATAATTGTAGTATTTGTATATTTTCATCTTATCTCCTTACAGATTTACTAAAATGTCAATTTTATACACCTCTTGGATGTAGAATCCAATTCCACATCCAACTAGTAGCCACTCTGCATACTTTTGAGTATACTCACATAAAACAATTTGAAAAATACGTTAAAAAAGTGTGTTCAACATACTTTTTTCATGTATTTTATTTTTTTCAATGTGAATCTACACAAAACTATGAAAAGTGGGTGCTCATTGGATGTGGAATTAAACTTGAAATCAAATGGGTGTCTACACTTGAAATATGAGTAAACCTATAACTTGATAAGCCAAAAATACAATAAAAATTTAGTTTCCTTTACTTTTCTTTAAAAAAGCATAAATGTTATTTTAATACTTTAACTATTATTTTATTATTTTCCTTAGGATACCCATTTTATACTTCAAAATTCCCCTAATGCCTATGATCTCTAAATATTATAATGGTACTTTTGCATAAGGAGGTATTTCTTTTACTGTTGGGTACAATGCCATGAAGTCATCCTTTTGGGAGTCCTTTGTTCTCTGGGGGTATTTACCTTAGGGGATAACATCCTTCTACCTCATATGTTGGCCTAGAAAATTAGGATATTCGGATGAAATATAAATTCAACCCACATTCATCTACAATTAACTATGTTAAGGGGGGACCATATGGTCCATCAAGAGGTACTTGTTTCCCTTATGATCCATTTAACCAACAACAAATTCCATTTATAACACCTCTTGATTTTCTATATTTGAATAAAATGAAAAATGACCCCATATTCAACAATCCTAAGTGGCCACCAATTCCTACTAAAAATCCTTATGATATTCCTAAGTTTCAAGGGAAACCGGGAGAAAACCCTTCCACACATATTGCCACTTAGCATCTATGGTGTTCATCTAATTATTTAGTGGATAATTTTGGTAGGTTGAGAGTTTTCCAAATAACTTTAACTGATTATGGCACTAAATGGTATATCGAACTTGATAGGGCATATTATAGTGAATTTTCTTCCTTGGCCCATTCCTTTTCTAATAACTTTTAGTGACCTTCACAACAAGGTTTCGAGACTAACCTTTTGTCTACTTTTAGAAAACATAATTTTACTCACATACATGATAATAGTGATGAGTGGAGGCGAAAAAATATGTTAGTATGATCTAGACTCCCTAATGTGGTTCTTGAAGATTGGTTTACTCGATCCTCATTTCCACCTATACCCAAGGATGTTTCTATGGTCGAAGTACTACTAAGGAGAAGGAAATTTTACATGCTTAACATCTTTCCTTGATTTATTATTAGTTGGTTGCTCCATATGATATTGTTCCTAATTCTCCTCGAGCTTCAATTGATATACAATTACCCAATAGGGGACCACACCCTAATTGTGTCATTGCTTCTATTTCTTCTGATACTGTGATCCAGTTAGTTACTCAACTATGGAAAATCATTGTCACATCCGAAACCCTAGAAAACACATCTAGTTATGAAAAAGAAAAGTATTTTTAGAATCCTGTAGAGATTCTCTTAGTGAATTCTATAACACCTAAGAATAATTAACAACTTGAAAGTAAAAAAAAAAGAACTATAAGAATAATCCTAATCCCACTCAATAAATTGCTCAAAATCAACCTAACGAGGGTGGGGTCACAATTGAATGATGTTGTAATGTTAAATTTCATTGTAATATTTGTTAGGGAGATCATTTGAATCATTATTTACCATGTATGAATGAATTCCATCACCTCCTTGCACCACCAACAACCACCTATATGCCATTTGTTTTGACTCATCGATTCCCCACCCAACCATAACAACAAATGGTTAAAAAAGCTCCTCCACCACTGCTCGAGATGTTATACGTCAATTTGGGCATCATTCCCAATGACCTAGTTAACTGGACATCATCTTCATAACCAATGAGCATGGTCTATCATTCCCTATCATTTCAGTTGTTACATGCCCTAAGACAAAGAACAAGACAAATCGTCCATGACTTTCATTTGCAAAGGTTTCCAAGATTTGAAGTTTATAATAGATCATATGAGAGCTCACCAACGCTGCCTCTAAAGGGAAAAAGTGCATTGCATATGCAAGTAAACCCACTCAAGGGTGCTCTGCAAAGCACTTCCCGACACTCATGGGTGCATTGGTCACATTAGGAGTGAAACTCTCATTGTTTCAGAATCTCCACTTGGCCAGTGCCTTCTAGAAGAGTTCACACGTGTCAAATTTCGAATCCATGTATCCATTTGATACCTCTGAGATAGGGAACATGTCTTTCCTATTATTATAAATTCATTGATTTTAAAACTACCTTCAGCTCCTCTATAAATTGAGCACAAATCCTAGTGCTTGAGAAGGAAGAATTTGAGTAGAATAATGTTAGTGGAATTTCAATTGAGGAATTTATTTGAGTGACATGTTGCTGGAGATATGTGCATTATGATGAGGTTGGGATGATGCTGGAGATGGTGACACTAAATAAATCACTAGGTTGTAACCTCCCCTTCTATCCATTAATAAATATTGCTGCTTACTTTCCCACATATGTATCTATATAAGCTCATGTATTTCATATTATGAATTCTTATTTGATGCATATGGTTCATTTTTTATTGATTTAACTGAATGACTTGAATAGACATCTGTATTATTTCTATCTTTTGCTATTTAGTGTTCATCTTTGCAGGAAATATTTTGGTGATGTAGCTCAGATTTGAAGCTACAGCAAGAGCGACATAAGGAGAATAGGAAGTGCTTGGACTCCAAATAGGTTCTTTGATTTGTTCTGTGTGTCTATTTACTATTAGGAAAAGTAGTTGCAAAGTCTTTAACCTATTGTTCTAGATGAGATCTACATCTACGTAAGATGTTTTTATCTGTAATTCATAATTTCGCATAAAAAATTAGCGACTCCACTGGGGATTTTACCCTTCATTCTCAGTGTATTTGCCTCTTATTTTCTTTTTTTATTCACCCAGTAGCATTCACTCAAAAATATTAGGCTTTTTCAAATCCAAATTTTCATTGGAAGTGTGTTAAACAGTTGTATTTTTCTTTATACATTGTGTCCAACGCACTGTTGGACAGGACACACTGCTTTACATAACACTGTCTCCCTTTCAGACTTGCGTTGCAATGCACTATCTCTCCTTAGAGACTGTGTTGCCTCCTGAAACCATACAAATTCCATTGAATTTGTCATTTCATTTTTTTCAAGTTTTTTGGTTGTTGTGTTTTAAAGAGCCTGAGACCTCAGATTGACCAGTGACCTTACTTACTCCTTCCTCCTTTGAAAGAAAAAATTGTTCATTGCTTATTTAGAGAATTTTTATTTATCATTGTCGAAATAATTTTGAAGTATTTTCATTGCTGCATTAGATCCATTTGCTTTTGAAAAATGAAATTGTCATTAAATTCTTTGTTTCCGGATAGGAGAAATTGTTGTTAAATTACTCATTTTTCCTTCAAAAGAGAAATTGTTGTTTAAAATGTTCATTTCTCAAAAGTAAAAGGAATTTGTTTTTATTGATTTTATGCACTTATTTTCTTGTCTGCATGCATAACATTAAAGGAACTGAAAAGAAAAACCTGCATTTGCATGTAGTGGATTGTGTGTTTTGCAAAATGAACAATTAGGAAAGTTGGATTTAGTTTGTGCTCTTTGATTTGTTTGCTCTCAAATTGATTGCTCTTTCCCTCTAGTAGCTAGGATTTTCATTGAAAAACTAAAAGAGAAATATTTCTTATCATTTTAGTTCGCATTTTAGGAATTTCCAATACATCATTGTGGTGAACCTTGAAAGGAAAATTGATAAACAATATCAACTTAAAATTTATCTCAATTTACGAACCATAATGATAACATTTAGAAGGTCTAGGCTAGAGACGTGTTCCGGCATTGTAAAACATAGCAGGCGTCGTTAATTTTCTTCAATACATTCCAAGTGTGATACCTCACTCCATGTACGTAAGTATATCGTAGCTTGTCCATGTACTTTCGAGTATATTGGGTGGTGTTATAGTACGAAAAGTATAAACGGGTGCTCTCACTATGCAGGTTTGCATCAGACAGTGCTAATACAGACTTGGGCCTCCACGTACCTTCGGGTATATTTGGGAGGAAAAATTTACGTTGTTATCTATCCATAGTGAACCGAGTCGGCCACCTTGTAAATTGTGATACACCGAACACATCATTCAGGGAGATTGCCTACCCGTACTTCTTGGTTCGCCAAGAGGTATTTTGCAGTTCACACTTTCTTGGTAAAATTGATGCCTAACAATACCATTTTATTTTGTTTATTTGTTTTTGGTTAAAATAAATCAATAATCGTGGAAGAACAAAATCCTTTCCCTTGTCGTACATGTATATTAGCATTAAAACCACCTTTACCACCAGAAGTTACTCCTGGTCGGTGAAGGAGACAACACTCTATTAAATCAAGTACTATTTGTACCTCTAGTGAAACATTATTTTCCCATATACCAGAGTTAGCTCAAGTTGTTTCTACACATCCCGGTTCATCTACTGTTGTCGAAACAGAGTCCTTACAGCTACCCGTGGTAACAATCCATCCAATCAGTGAGACCATACATCCTGGTCCCGACGTTGTTCAACCAGAACTTGATCCATATTTTGTCTCTTATTTTCCAGAACATCTGAATCCCGAAGTCGAACAAATTTTTTTTTTCTTGCATTGGTCATCCCACAAATTTTTGTAGCCATTGAAACTCCCATATCACACAGTAAACCACTTGAAATATACTTTGGGCTTGACGGTAAAATACTTCCACCTGGTTTGATTTCGATTGAAGAAATATCACAAGATGAGACACCTTTAACTCCAACTCATTTTTGGTAGGATCTTTACTTGTACGCGTCTTTTCCTCAATCATCTTCCTTTGCTTTTGTTGTTCCTATTTCACTTCGAGTTCCCATAGATTCTATAGGGTATACATTAGGGAATTTGACCATGTCTGAGATAAAATTCTAGACTGAACCATCTATTTCAGTTGTGACAACATCTGTTGTTGCTTCATCTTCAATGTTTTGTCCATTGACTTGACCCATTTCATCATATGGAATCCTATCGGGTTCCTCCCTTATGAGTACTGAATGACTTGATCCTTTATTCACGTCTTCAGTGCAATATGAAGCTGGTCCCATCAGTTATTCCCCTTGATGGCTAGTGATTTCACAGAAATCACCCTCTAAAATTCCAAAATTCAATGAAAACCCTGGAGAATATATGTCAACTTATGTTATAAATTATCATTTGTGGTGCTCATTAAGCTCCTTAAATTATGACTCCATTAGACTACATCTTTTCCAGCGCACACTCACTAGTCCAACTACACAATGAGGATGTTTCTTTCACTATTTCAACCTCGTTAAAAAATGAAACAGATGATGAGAAAAGTTCTTTTTTACTGTGTCAACGTCATTAAAAAGTCAAACACATGATGAGCATAGTTCTTTTCATGTGTCAAGCTCTTTAAAAAATGAAACAAATGTTGAATTCTTAGTTAAACTAAGAGGGGGGGGGGTGAATTAGTTTAACACATACATGAGATTTTTAAATTTCTCATCAGCTTATTTACAGCTTACTTTTATAACCAACCTTAGTATATGAACAATCTTAATATGTTGCAACAAGTATTAAATTAATGTGACATAAAACTTATTATGAGAGCAGCAAACATTAAGCAGATTTGATAAATCATCTCAGCACACAGGCAACACAGATAGAGACAGTAGATATAAGTGGAAGCCCATAAAGGGAGAAAACCAGATCTTATTATTTTTGTGATGCAAAGGCAAGCTCCAACTCCCTCTCACCACTGTTTTTCTCATGCACCAACCTACAGGAGGCTCCAACCTCAATTCTACAAGCTACAGCTTGCAAGGAAGCTCCAATTCCCTTCAATTCTCTGCAGGCACCAACCTACAGGAGGCTGCAACCTCAGTCAGCTACAACTGACAACTATCAAGCTTCAACTTGATAGGGAAGCTCCAGCTTCCTCAATTTATCAAAAGAAATGTTTGCTGATTTAACTCAGATATCAGCTCTGTTCTGTAGCATTTCTTTCTGCTCCTCTCTTCCTTATCTTCTCTGCCTCAATATTCTATACTTTGCATTCTCTATTCTTACTCTCTCTAACCTCTATATGCATATAAAGTTTATATTATATATAGAGTTCATCACATGACTGTTTGTATTCCTCAAGGAATTTGGAGTGAACAGCCATGACTCTTTGGCTTCTGTCTTCTCATTCCTTTGTCCAACTCATTAAAAATATAACAATATGTACAAATTTCCATGTTACAATGGGATTTTTCTTTTCCTTAGGATACTTGCCTTTGCATCACAAACAATATAAAACAAATAAAAAATTTACATTTTCAGTTACAGTATATAAACTTCACTCAGCCCTTGGCTTGCTGGTTTTTTCCTCTCTGTTGCTGTCATGCAACTTTCTTGTATACCTTTTTTTACCGCAACTCTATGCATTCCGTGCGTATACCTTTAAACCCACATTTTCATTCCTGCATATTATCATGTTCACCGCAATTGTGTGCACTGGTCGTATATATATATATATATATATATATATATATATATATATATATATATATATATATATATATATATATATATATATAACTGATTTACAAATTCATGGCCCAAATAACTTCACAATATGGCAATCTTTACATGTGGAAGCTTTTCTCATTTCATAGTTCAAACCATAGTCAATTTCACTTCTCCAACTCTTAATCGAAGGCTAACTTCACTTTCTGAATTTTCGAATCCACTATTCGAATCCTGCACGAACTTGAGCTCTAACACATGATTATCTGAATACATAGTTACATTCGGTCACATCATGATAAACTCACATTAAACTTTCTCTGTGCATTTAAAAATACATCCCAAAAATTGCCTCCAATACAAATCCACAATCTGGCAACCTACAATGTTTAATTCCTAAGCTGGCAATTTAAATACTGTGTAGAACCTATTTATTCAAAGGGTTCTAAAAACCCCAATGTATATAATGTGCCCCTTTATCAAACCATCATTTATGAGTGTGCTTTATTATCTTTGACTTTGATAAAACTTATTAAAGTATCAACATACACTATGGTTGGCCAGACATTCATACTGCCATCGTAACTTTAACACTCTGTACCTTGGTCAAAACCTGACATATCACACCATACCTTATTTCATGATATTTGGTCAATATTCAATAGCCATTAGTCCCAACGGTCTGCGGACTTCACCATCACTCTGAATGTATTATATAAATTTACATAAAGCTGAATTGTGACTATCTTCAATCAACGGCTACAAACTTTACTGCATACCATTCGATGATCCGACAATCATCGCGCAACCAAGGTGTACATTGTTTAATTCTCCAAGTTCACGCAATGGAGTGGGTCCCAACGCTTAACTCCATTCTCATCCTATGGTTGTAGGCTTATCGCACACTCATCCACTGATCCTATGGCAATCGCCCGAGTTAGATGCACGAAGTTTAGTCCTCCGAACTTAAGCGATGAACTGGGGCCCAGTGGTTAACTTCCTCTCTGATTAACGTGCGACCACCGTTCGATGGACTTGCCTCAGATCAGACGGCATACGTCGATTTCGCGCGGAGTCCAGAGTCGACAGTTAATGTGCGATGCCACACGATGAGGGTGGTATCTCCAAACTGCTTATGGCCACGTGTCAGCTGATGGCCTTGTTCGCGTTCGAATTGGGAATACAACTTATCGAACAAAAGTGGTGCGATGAAAACCATCGGGTGTTCCAAAACCACTGTCACTGTTCCTTCACGGTTCTGGTTTGCACATGGTTCCATCCCTCATACTATCAAAAATTCATTTATTTGATTTATAACTTCTCGTTCCGGTTCTTCTTCCTTTGATACATAGCTCCACCTTTTATTTTGTTTCCTTCATTGCTCTGCCACTGAATCGTCATTCCACGCAGGCTTCATTCAACTCTGCGTTTTTAATTTCATGTCAGGACTCGATCTCACCACAAAGCCGAGCATGCTTTTGACCCCTTCAGCCTTCTATTTCCATTATCAACTAAATCATCCTCCTTCGTGGTTCCAACTAGGAACTCTCAATGTTATCTGAGAAACCTTTATGTTGCTTCTCACAAAGAATCAACATACTGACATTACTATAACACAGGGTTTTATCACACACTTCTCTTACATCGGCTTCTAAAGTGTAAGCCACTCATACAGTGAACATGGGGATTCAAACATTCTCAAAAAAAAATTAACTTGTCAAATTTTCGACCAATTGGCCCTTCTGCAACCTATTCTCTCCAGATCTCTCCTACAGCTCTACGCAGCCCTCAGCAGGTCTGTGCTTCAACTCACTGCTTGTCTATGCTTCAATTCATTGCTTCCTCTGCTCCTTGACTAATGTTGCTCCTTGCTTCTCTTTTTGTTTCCTCTTCTACCTTTCTGCTGCCTCTGTTCCCTGTCTTTTACTTTGCCTTATTGCTGGTTCAGGTGCTGCACCCTTCTGCTCCTTTTCGATCAATGACAACATTTCCAACAAAAAATCCTCTCCAAATGAAGCTTCATTCCATCTAGCTATTAGTAACTAGTAATCTACTTAGGTGAATGAAATGAAGCTTGGGGGACATATTCTCTTGCAGGGGGCATTTGACATGAACTCTTGCAGGGGGCATTCAAAACATTCTTACCAATTGCAAGCAATCAATCGCTGAAGTTCAAGGGAAAAACAAGTTCAAGAGCTCCAAAATGAAAATGGTAACTATAGAATGGTAAAAATAAATAGTAAATCTCTTTTCAATAGTCACTTAATTGTTTTCAAATCATATTTATTGTATGACTGTGGTTTTATTATGTTTTTATCATGAAACAGGTATTTTTAATCCATTTGATGTTGTTCTGAATAGGTCTTACAACTGATGAACATATTAGTCATGCAGATTCATTTCAAGAATGATTTGACCACAAAGCGTACTTTTTCTCCTTATTTTTCAAGCTTTGTTAAAAACAAAAAAGGATTTGAAGCACACTTTAATCACTTTTTTGAGCTTCGATAACAACGAAAAAGGAACCCATCGAGTATCCTTTCAGTGCTTTTCAGACTCTGATAATGTGAAAATATTGTTGAGAACTTGTATTTTCGAGCTTGTAAAAGTAAATGAATTGATATCTACTCAGTATAAGTTTAACCCTTTTCCAGACTGAGATAGATTATTTATGAAAAAGGAATACCTTGGTCAAACATGACTAAAGATGTTCTCTCAGAGATTATTTTACACTTTTTCGGATCTGAGTGACAACTTTACGAAAAATTACTTATCGAATTCTCTTTCGTCCCCTTTTTCAAACTCTCTAAAGATGAAAAAGGATCAGACTGTCACTGTCGTTAAGCTCATTAAAACATAAAATAGCGACAAGCTTGTTGATCATGGAAAGAATCGAGTTTCATTCATTGCTAGACCCGTTAAATTATTAAATAGAGATACTTTATTCGCCCGAAGGGTTGAATTATAGATCAAGAAAATGTTATCCTCCTCAAGCTTGTTAAAAAATAAAGAGGTATCGGTCAACAAATGACCAGGGAAAATTTGGGAAAGTGAATAGAACATTTTACTGTAGCAGGTATCTCTTGAACATTGCACTTCGCTCCATCACCGTGATTGTTTGGGTTAGGTAATATTCTTAATGATTCATTCATACCTATGGTTCATTATACCTTCACTTTGGTTTTGGGTCAATGCTACGAACTCATCTTAGTGTCGCCAATATGTTTGAGAGAAGTCATCTAGTGAATACTCATCCTTCTGCAATACTCATAAACCTTCATTCTCATGACAGTCATCCTTGAACATTGCTATATCAAGTCATACCTTTGTCTCCAAAATCAGTAACTTCCGTTTCGCAATAAGGTGGCTTCTAGTCGACGAAAAATCATTATCTAGGAATTTCACTTAGAAACATCATATTTCAGTACCATGAAGCTTGTTACAGCATCAACAAGATCCTCGCTTCTGGACTTTTTACCGAAAGATTTTTTGTGGCACTCAACATCAAATCATCTATTCACGCCTTACGAAATGTATTGCAGTACCTTGATGGCCATTGACATTAATGGTGGTTCTCTTGAATTTTTTAACTACTCACATCATCGCCCAGTAATGAAACGATGTCTTACCATGTTCGATTACAAATCATATATTCGCATGGCTAGAATTGTACCCGAATGATCGAGTGAAGGAGATAAGAATACCCTATATCTATTTTCATCCATCTGGGCTGTGATTTTAGGATTGTTGTAAACATCATCTGTATGGTAACCTTACATACAGATCATCATCTGAACATGGGCCTATATCTTTAGGCATGTCTGTATTGGGCAACATTCCAATGTAGACGACTTTCTGAATTATGTACATGTTATTAGAAAGTTTATGTGCTAAACATGGGAATGCCTTCCCTCAGAAATTATGATCAAGAGGATATATAATGAAGTAATGTATTGTAATATTGATGCAGGTCGCTACTCTGCTTCATCTCTAGCCCATCACAGTGTAAAGCACCTCAATCAAAATATTGTTATTATTATTCTGACTTCATGCTTTATGGGGAAATTGTTATAGGTCAATTTGGGCACCATTCACAATGACCTAGTTAACTGGACAACATATCCAGAACCAATGAATAGGGTTTATCATTCCCTATCATTTCAGTTGTTACATGCCCTGAGACAAAGAAAAAGACAAATAATCCATGAATTTCATTTGCAAAGGTCTCCAAGATTTGAAGTTTATAATATATCATATGAGAGCTCACCAACGCTACCTCTAAAGGGACTAAGTGCATTGCATATGCAAGTAACCCCACTCAAGGGTTCTCTGAAAAGCAGTTCCCGACACTCATGGGTGCATTGGTCACATTGGGAGTGAAATTCTCATTGACCCAGAATCTCCACTTGGCGAGTGCCTTCTTGAAGAGTTCACATGTGTCAAATGTCGAATACATGTGTCCATTTGATACTTCTGAGACTGGGAACATTTCTTTCCTATTATTAGAAAGTAATTGATTGTAAAAATACCTTCAGCTCCTCTATAAATTGAGCACAGATCGTAGTGCTTGAGAAGGAAGAATTTTAATAGAGAAATGTTGGTGGAATTTCAATTGAGGAATTGATTTGAGTGACATGCTACTGGAGAGATGTGCATTGTGATGAGGCTGGGGTGCTGCTGGAGATGGTGACACTAAATCGATCACTGGGTTGTAACCTCCCCTTCTATCCATTAATAAATATTACTGCTTACTTTCCCACATATGTATCTGTATAAGCTCATGTATTTCAAATTATGAATTCTTATTTGATGCATATGGTTCATGTTTTATTGATTTAACTAAATAGCTTGGAAATATATCTGTATTAATGCTATGTTTTTCTGTTTATTGTTTATATTTGTAGGAAATATTTTGGCGATCTAGCTCAGATTTGAAGCTACGGCAAGAGTGAAAGAAGTAGATTAGAAAGCGCTTGGACTCCAAGTAAGTTATTTGATCTGTTATGTGTGTCTATTTACTGTTAGAAAAAGTAGTTGAAAAGTATTTAACCTGTTGTTCTAGATGAGCACTACATCCAGGGAAGAATATTTTATCCATAATTGATAATTCCACATAACATAGGGAAATGGAGGGAAACATTGTTTTCCTTCTGGAAGCAATTCATCCTCATGTTAAATGAGAAAGTTAACATGTTCATGAGAGAAAAATTTTACAAATATACTAATCCGAGTTCTACTTCTAAGGACTCGACCACCCTTGATGTTTCCAATGGACATCTCAGGTTAGTTAAGCCTTTGAAAGTAGTATATCACCCATGAAATGGTGTTATTAATAAGTTGATAGGCAATCCTAATGTGTGAGATACCCAAATTTATACTATTGTTGATGCTTGATATCAAGCACCTTCTGTCATGTTTACTCTGCATGTTTTGTAGAGTTGTGCTCTGTAATGCAAGAACTTGTTGATTTGTATTAGAGGGGTGGTTCCCTCAATGTCAAGTTTAATCTCGTTTAACATTAATTCCATTACTTTTAAATCCTCTCATCAAGCCACCTTTTAGATCTCGCTGCATATTTTGAATTTAGATATGTACCTCAGTCTTGTGGATGAAGGGTCTTCTACCTATGTTATGTTTGATTCATGTTGGAAGACTATTGGATATCCAACACTCATTAATTCAAGTAGAAATTTACAGGCCTTTGAAAAACACAACTCCATGCCTCATTCCATTATTCCTTCATTTTCAATAGAGCTAGGGGGGAGAATTGCGATTGTTGATGTTGACAATGTTGAAACTTCCTTAGATTATAATACGCTCCTTGGTTATATATGGTTTTATGCCATGTCTACCATAATGTCTTTAGTGTTTTTTTTTCTTCACTTTCCTCATGAAGGTAGTATTCTCATTATCAATTAGTTAGATTATTTCATATCAACATACAAGGATACCACTACAGGAAATTATCGTCCATTCATTAGAGATAACAATATAACTTGTTGGAGTTGGTGTGGGGATTTTTAAAATCCTATCACTTATCAATGTGTTTCATTTACCCTTACACAAAATTCCTTTCTTTTTTATTTCCCCTATGCACATGGTCTCTTATGTCACATATGGAACCCATCTGTCTAGTGACTCTTGGGTGGTGCCTTCTGCATTGGAAATAGATCAGTATGGAAATAAAATTCTTTTAAGTCCAGCTAAAATTGATTATCAACATATGAAATTGGAATCTAATTATGTTTAGTCGAGTGAAATCCCTCATGAACCACCTGATGATTATATTATGCCCAATCAGGTAGTTAATGATCCACTTTCTTGTGAATTTCTCAATACTCAACTTCCTACTAATGAAGCCATTATGAAAATCATGTCGGTCTCATATTTTCCTTGGGGGGGGGATATTCACCATCGATAATATTTCTCCATTCGGTATATAATTTGGATGAGTCATTGAAAATCATGGATTACTCTATTAGTGATAAATGGTCCTGGTTCCCAATCTTGATTCAACCTATTGTCTCAAAGGGTAACTTGGAGAGCATATCAAATATTATACCCATTAAAATTTCTACAAAATCAATTGTCGTGGAAAAATTGTGATTGGAGTATATTGCACTCCTCAAGAAATTGAAACTTATTTTTACAAAAAAATGTCTCATATGGACCCCCAAATTGTCCAACAGAATTTCAAAACTTACAATTGAGCTCATATTCTTAGGAAAAGGCTCTAGCCAATTAATCCTTGGAAATCAACTACTATTAAAGCGAAGGTTCTAAAATTTTTAGATACTTGTTTTATATATGTAGTGCCTTTGACAAAGTGGATTTATAATGATGTTCCAATTGATAAAAGTGAAGGCATGATTAGGGTTTGTGTGGACTATAGAGACTTGAACTTGGGTTGTACCAAGGATAACTACCCAACACACTTTATAGACAAAATTCTCAATGAATGCAATGGAAATTTTATCTTCTCCTCCATTGATGGTTTCTCTAGCTATAATCAAATCGAAATAAAATTGTAGGACCAACAAGTGACAACTTTTATCTTCCCATGGGGAACATTTTTCTATTAAGAATTTCCCTTTGGTCCCAAAAATGTTGGTTCCACCTTCTAGTTGGAAATGTCTTATGTTTTTCATGATATAAAACATGTAATTCAAGTTTGCCTTTATGACCTTACTTATAATTATTTACTTCGTGAGGATCATCTTTACGATCTTACAGAAGTGTTACTTTGATTTTAGCATTACAAAATCCATCTAAATTGTCATAAATGTCAATTTTGCATAAGATATGGGAGGTTGCTAGGTTTTATCATGTCGAAGGAAGGGTTTCATGTCGATACCTATAAGTTTTAGGCCATCATGACTTTTCCTCCTCGACACATTATTTGCCAACTTCAGGCACTTCATGGAAAGGTTAATTTCTTGTGTAGGTTTATTTCCAATTATGTCGAGATTACCAAAGGTTTTATGGATTTGTTGAAAAGGGAAGTACCTTTTATATGGGATGAACAAGCCCATATATCTATTGATTATTTGAAATATAATTTTTTCTATGCCCCTTTACTTAGTCCTCTTAATTTCAACCATGATTTTTTGTTATATCTAGCGGCCTCTGAATCCACCATTGGTATGGTTCCTACCCAAGAGGATGAGATGCACAATCAAAATCCTATTCAACATCTTAGTAAAGGCCTTCTTGGTCCCAATATTTGTATTTTTAACATTAAGAAGTTTTTTTTGGCATCTTTTATCACTATCAAAATTTCACGACATTACACACTCTTGTGAAAGACCACTGTCATCACTCGATCCAACCCCATGAAACACATCTTGAGTTGTCAAATCATCTAGGGAAAATATTTTAAGTGGAATATTATCCTTTAGGAGTTTGACTTGGAGATTGTGGTTGCTAAAACCAATAAATCCTTTGCATCCATTGAGTTAATGTCCAAGTTACCTCAAGTTTACCATCCATTTAATTTATATGGTTGTGATATATTACTTTAAAAGTATAAAGCATTTTCAACGAAGTTCCTTCCTAATGCCAAGCTAACCTACAATTTGGTGCAATTATTTATCGTCACTATTTATGTATTTTCAAGTATCTTACAAATTATGCTAAAACATTCTTCAAACATTGTCAAGTATCATAGTCAAACCCATTAATTTTAATGTATTTTGAAAAGGATCAATCTATCTTATCTTCCAATTTGATGACTTTGAATCAAGGAGAATATTATAAATGATAACACAAGTTATTTGAATTTTATGAGTTTGACTTAAGGAGGACATTATAAATAATAAAACAAGTTTGAAGGTTATTCATGCCACTCAAGTTAGAAATTATGCTTTGGGAAAAATTGTATAAGAAATTCTATTGTACATTGGTCAATGATAAATTAATAGTGTTCTATAGACAAATCGATTCCTATAGTCTTTCTTTGGAGGAACTAATAAATTCCTATGGGAAGTGGAAAATTTGATTTCTTACTTTATTCCTACCTATTTTTGATAGAAAAAGTTGTTTTTTTTAAGTAGCATGTCAAACCCATTAATTACACCATAAGGCATTCTTATATGAAAACAACTTCCCTAGTTGCCAATGTGTCCATGTATGATCCATAGGATAAAATATTAGACGATTGAAATTCTTTAGGCCATTAGATCCACAAGTAAATAGTTATATATATATTTTTTATAATGTTAGTTTCTTTTTTCTTTTTAATAAGTTAGATTGATTTTAGGTGTATAATAGAAATGATGTAATGTCATGTTTAACATTTTGACTACGTCAAATTACACAAAAATAAAAATAAAAGTAAATTAAATAAAAAGATTGACATAATGTAATGAGCATATTAACTAGGTCAAAATACAATAAAAAAAATAAAAAAAAATAAAATAATAATAAGCTATAAAAACAACCCATGGTATTGACCCATGGTATTCATGTTGAATATATTTTATTTAAAGGGCTAAATTTAGATGGCCTACGATTGAAATGTTTTAGGCCATTATATCCACAGGTAAATAGTTTTATATATATTCTTTATAATGTTAGTTTTTTTTCCCTTTTAATAAGTTAGATTGATTTTAGGTGTATAATAGAAATGTTGTAATGTCATGTTTAACATTTTGACTATGTCAAATTACACAAAAATAAAAATAAAAGTAAATTAAATAAAAAATTGACATAATGTAATGAACATTTTAACTAGGTCAAAATACAATAAAAAATAAAAATAATAAAATAAATTAATAATAAGCTATAAAAACAACCCTCGGTATTGACCCACGATATTCATGTGGAATATATTTTATTTAAACGGTGGAATTGATATGGCCTAGATCAATCTTGACTCTAAAAGTTCTATACTCTTGATCAATTGAGAATAACCTAAGATGTCTAGATTGGATACCCAGGTGGGTGGTACAATAATTGAGGATTCTTGTAAAGGGTAAGAGAATTTAGATACTCTATCCTTCCACCAAAGCATTCATGTTTAACATTTTGACTATGTCAAATTACACAAAAATAAAAATAAAAGTAAATTAAATAAAAAGATTGAGTTAATGTAATGAACATTTTAACTAGGTCAAAATACAATAAAAAATAAAAATAATAAAATAAAATAATAATAAGCTATAAAAACAACCCATGGTATTGACCCACGGTATTCATGTGCAATATATTTGATTTAAAGGGAGAAATTAAGATGGCCTAGATCAATCTTGACTCTAAAAATTTTATACTCTTGATCAATTTAGAATAAACTAAGATGTCTAGATTCGATGTCGAGGTGGGTGGTAAAATAATTGAGGATTATTTTAAAGGGTAAGGGAATTTATATACTTTATCCTTCCACCAAAGCATGTGATTAAGAATAAGTTACAAACATTAGGTATTTTAAAAGGTATTTAAAATAAATAAGAGGAAGGTACACAAGGGCCATGGTAATTAATGTGATTCTTTATATTTTTTTTATTTAAAATAGTAATTTGTATTTGTATTTTTTAAATGAATATTGTTAAATATGTTATAATATTTTTATTTAAAATAGTAATTTATATTTGTAAATTTTAAATGAATATTGCTAAATGTGTAATTTACTAAAATGTATTAAATTGATATTCTATTTTTTAAGATATTTATTTGAAAATTTCAAAGTATGGTGAGCTTTTTTTTATTAAGCTTTGAGTCTAGATGTGCAGAGAATGAATCTATCTCAAGTCCAAACAAGATTCTCATGTCCCAAACAAGATTCTTCTTTCTCTTCTTATTTTAGCTTGCACCTTGACACTCCTCTCCTGTAACATACCTACTCAACCTTATGCATTTACTCATGGTAGATCAATTTTACATAATGTAATTTTAAGTGTTTAATTAGTAATCGATTGGAAACGAATTCTTGATAACAGACGACGAGTATTCGTTATTTACAAGAGATCCCTGGAGAGGTTTTTTTTTGGGGGTGGGGGGTGGGGGACAACGTTAACAGATTGGATTCTTTGGCTGGTTCAAGTAATGTTTTTATTGATCAGGACTCATTCCTAGTCTCGATTTTTTACGCGAAGCAGGCAAGATGAGAGATATATTCCTCTTCGCGTCCCTTTGCCCTAGTGTCGACTGATTTTATCGCTGCATCGAAGTTTGTCCACTTAAAGTCAGATTTACGTTCCATCCGTGGATGCAGAAGCACCCCTCTTTGTTCAGATCATGGTAGTGTGAATGTGTAGTTGGGAGGAAAGAGGAAACTGGCTAGAATATGGAGACGTAACTTTATGAGTAAAAGATAAGTAATTTTTTTATTTATTTCCATGAAATATTGAATGGTTCTTGTGTTTAATTATTTCCTTCGAAATATTTTCCATGTTTACATGTTTATGTGGGTAAATGCCGGTAAATGATAAGAGGAGCTCCATTCTTTGAGAGGTTTTATATATCCCATGCAAAAAGCTAGATTTTACTTAATATCTACTATGTTATATATGAATGTAGAGAGGAGATTGATTTTTTGAGAAGTAAATATACCTCGTGCACAAACTATATTTTACTTAATATCTACTATACTATATTTCTTGGAAAAGAAAATACTATTTCCATGCACAAAGCATATACTTTTTCCATGCACAAAGAATAGTTGATTATTTTAAGTATATGGAAATAAATATATAAATATTTATAAACATTGCATATGAAATAAGACATAAGATGCATGCTCTTTAGTTAAAAATGGATTTGTACACATTTATTTTATGAAATGATAGTAAATCCAAGATTATTTTCTTGAAAAAGAAATGATAATAAATCCAAGATTATTTATTTGGAAATGAAATGATAAGAAATCCAAGTTGTTTCCTCGGAAGTGAATATAGATTAAAGAGGGTAAATCCTGAATATATTTCATGAGTTTCTTGGAAGAAAATTCATGAAGAACTCGTAATAGTTTTCTCATAATTGTTTATTTGGGAAAATATAGATTAAAGAGGGTAATTCCTGAATATATTTCATGAGCTTCTTGGAAGAAAAGTCATGAAGAACACATAATAGTTTTCTCTGTTGGGTGTGGAGCCTGATTATCTTGTTTATTTTGTATCACAGTGTTGGACCCATGTACCTTAATGGGGCAACAACACCGCCTGAAATCAAACGCTGCCTAGGGGGTCCAGGGGGGGTGGCTGCAACTATATGGAGCCCCCCCTTGGCGGGGGGTTTTTGGGGCAGCGCCCCTGAAGCTAAAAACATATGTAAAATTTCCTTGTAAAAGTATAGTAATTTCTAGTCAATTTGGGTTGTTCATTAGGTGGATGATTTGATGGTAGAAGTTATGTTTAGTTTAGGGTTTCTTACCCTAGAAGGCAACCCCACACTTGTATGAGGGTATTTTATTGCAAATGTGTATTGTATGTATTTCTGGAGTAAGAAACAGATAAGGAGACTGTGAGAGAGAACAAAGGATATCACAACGGATCTGTTGTAGGTTGTGTCTCTTCATTTTGCTGGATAATGGAAAGGAGGGATTGGTTGTTTGGGGTGGACGTAGCCCAAACTGGGTGAACCACGTATATCTGTGTCTCTCTAGTTTTATGTGTTTTGTGTGCTTGTGTTTTTCGCATATTTTATGTGTTTAATTGCTTTGTAATATTTAATTTTCTAACAACTGGTATGAGAGATGAAGGTATATTTGGTTGATAAACTCGCAAGAAAGAAGGGTTCCCAATTCAAGTGGGAGAAATGGCGGAAGATGGTAAATTTAAGGTAGAGAAGTTCAACGGCCAAAACTTCCCACTGTAGAAGATGTCGATGGAGGATTATCTGTATCAGAAAGATATATACCTATCATTGAGCCAAAAAAAAAAGCTGACAACTATGACAGACGCAGAATGGGATATTCTTGATAAAAAGGCACGCGGAACAGTACGGTTGTGCCTCACGGCATCAGTAGCCTTCAATATTTCAAAGGAAACAACAACAGAGGGTTTGATTAAGGCATTGGCGAAACTATATGAAAAACACTCAACTTCAAACAAGGTATTTCTTATGAAACGTTTATTTAATATGAAGATGTCGGATGGTGGATCTATTGTAGACCATTTAAATGATTTTAATACAGTTACTAGTCAGTTAAGTTCTGTAGGGGTAAAATTTGATGATGAAGTTAGGGCTCTTTTATTTCTATGCTCGTTTCCAGAAAGCTGGAATGGTTTAGTTATGGCCATTAGTAACTCTATCTCTGGATCTAGTACTTCAAAGTTTGATGATGTTGTCGGTGCCATCCTTAGTGAGGAAATACGACGGAAATGCTCTGGTGAGACATCAGGTAATTCTTTGAGTGCAGAGTCTAGGGGAAGAAAAATGGAAAGAGGAAAGAGCTCGGGATATCACAGTAAATCAAGGAAAGGCATATCCAAGTCCAGATCGGGGATAGTGTGTTGGAAATGCCAAAAGAAATGACACCTGAAGAAAGACTTTAGATCTCAGAAGGGAAAAGAAGGAGACGCACAACAAGAAAACAATCATGAAGCAAATGTGACAGGTGATGTGCTACAAGATGCCTTGATTCTTTCTTTCGAAAATTTTACTAATTCCTAGGTAGTAGATTCAGGGGCTTCATTCCATGCCACACCTAATAAGAAGTATTTTCATGACTATGTTCAAGGAGATTTTCGACAAGTCTGTTTGGGTGATGATAAACCCTGTAAAATTGTTGGAATGGGTAAGGTTCTTGTAAAACAGCAGAATGGAAACCAATGGCTATTAAAGGAGGTAAGGCATGTTGCAGATCTGAAGAAAAATCTGATTTCAACAGGGCAGTTAGGCGGTGAAGGTTGTGTGACAACTTTCATAGATAAAACTTGGAAGGTCGCCAAAGGAGCGCTGGTAATAGCAAAAGGTGAAAAGGTTGGTACATTGTATTTATGAAATGGTATTTATAACTCTGTTAATGCTTTAAATTCCAAAGGAGAAGATGCGGCATTATGGCATGATATGCTCGGACACATGAGTAAGAAGGGGATGAAGATTCTTCACTCAAGAAATTTGTTGCTAGGTTTGAAGAATGTTGATTTGGATTTCTGTGAGAATTTCATTTATGGAAAACAGAAGAGAGTCAGATTTCTCAGAGTTGGGAAAGAAAATAAGAGCAAAAAATTAGAGCTTGTGCATACAGATTTATGGGGACCTGCTCAGGTATCATCTCTTGGTGGCTCGCATTATTATGTTACGTTTATTGATGATGCAACTAGAAAAACTTGGATTTATTGTATTCAGAATAAATTTTATGTATTTGATACTTTCAAGAAATGGAAATCTTTGGTTGAGATTGAGATAGGAAAGAAGTTGAAGTGTCTCAGATCAGACAATGGAGGTGAATATCTCGGCAAAGAGTTTTATAGGTATTGTTCAGATTATGGAATTCGTAGAGAGAAGATAGTTCCAAGAACACCACAAGAAAATGGTGTGTCAAAAAGGATGAACAGAACAATCATGCAGCGTGCAAGGTGCATGAGATTGCATGTAGGATTTCCTTTACAATTCTGGGCGGATGTTGTAGATATTGTTGTTTATCTAATAAATAGGGGGCCTTCAAGTTCATTGGATGGTGGTATTCTAGAGGAAGCATGGACAGGTAAAATGGTAAACTACTCTTTTTAAATCCCTTTGGTTGTGAGGCCTTTGTCCATATTAATAAAAAAAATAGAAAAAAGCTTGAGGCAAAATCAAAGAAATGTACCTTTATTGGATATGGTGTTAATGATTTTGGTTATCGCTTATATGATTATGAAAATCACAAAATCGTTAGGAGTAGAGATGTAATATTCAATAAAAAGGTCTTGTATAAGAATCAGTTGCAGGAAAATAAACAGGAAAAAGAAAACAAAGAATACATAGTTCTTGATGAGACCACAGAAAAAGTAAAGGTTCCTGAAAATAATAATAATCAACAACCAAAACAACATCAACCACCACCACAACAAAAGGCACCTCAAACACTTGAAAGAGGTGTCAAAAGATCCACCAGGATAGGTAGAACTCCTGAATGATACTCTCCTTCATTATATTATTTATTTTTTACTGATTTTGGTGAACCTGAATGTCATGAAGAAGAAATGCAGGTTGAAAGCAAGAAGAAGTGGTAGCTAGCCATGGAAGAAGAGATGGACTCCTTAATGCATAACTAGACTTGGGACTTAGTTAGGTTGCCTGCAGGTAAAACTACATTACAAAATAAATGGGTCTACAGGCTGAAGGAAGAATATGGAAGAAAACAAAGGTATAAAGCTAGACTTGTGGTGAAGGGGTTTGCAAAAATGAAAGGTATTGATTTTGATGAAATATTTTCTCCTGTTGTTAAGATGACTTCAATCAGAACTATTTTAAGTCTTGTAGCAATGGAAGATTTACATCTTGAATAGTTAGATTTAAAGACAACATTTCTCCATGGATATTTGGAGGAAGAGATCTATATGCAGCAACCAGAAGGATATGAGGTCAAAGGGAAGGAAAAATTAGTGTATAGGTTAAATTAGAGCTTGTATGGCTTAAAACATGCTCCAAGGTAGTGGTATCTAAAATTTGACAAGTTTATGTCTGAACAAGGTTATACTAGATGTCACTCTGATCGTTGTGTTTATCTGAAAAAGAAAAATGATGGCAACTATATTATATTGTTATTGTATGTAGATGACATGCTTGTTGCAAGGTCTAACATGCAGGAAATAAATGTGCTCAAAATAAAATTGGCAAATTCACTTGCAATGAAGGATTTGGGAGCTGCAAAACAAATCCTTGGTATGAGAATAGCTAGAGACAGGAAAAATCGCAAATTAACAATGTCTCAGAATGAGTACATACAAAAGGTGTTGAAAAGATTTAATATGCAGAATGCAAAACCAGTTAGTACACCTTTTGCTAGCCATTTCAAACTTAGTAAGGAGATGTGCCCCAAGACCCAAGAAAAAATGGACTATATGTCTAAAGTTCGATATGCATCAACAGTTGGAAGCTTAATGTATGCAATGGTTTGCACAAGGCCTGATATTGCACATGCAGTGGGAGTTATAAGTAGGTACATGAAAAATCCAGGAAAAGAACATTGGATGGCAGTAAAATGGATTCTTGGATATTTGAGAGGTACCAGAAATCAAGCATTATGCTTTGGTGGTTCAAACATTGCTCTACAAGGATATGTTGATGTAGATATGGCAGGTGAAAGAGATAACATGACGAGCACTACAGGATATGTATTTACTGTAGGTGGAACAACTGTCAGTTGGGTTTCAAAAATCCAAAGTGTTGTTGCACTTTCAATAACAGAAGCAGAGTATGTCGCTGCTATAGAGGCTAGTAAAGAAATGATTTGGTTACAAAGGTTTATGGATGAATTGGGTAAGAAGCATGATATGGGCACATTATACAGTGATAGCCAAAGTTCCATTCATCTTGCAAAGAACTCAGCATTTCATTCCAGGACTAAACACATAGATCTCAAGTACCATTTCATATGGTGAGTATTGGAAGATGGACAGTTGAAGCTGGAAAAGATACACACTAGCCAGAATCCTACAGATATGCTAACAAAAATTGTAACCAGGGAGAAACTGAGATTATGCTAAGTTTCAATTCGTATTCAAGGATGACGATGAAGATGAGAAACAACTAGGTCCAAAGAGGAGTCAGTCCAACAAATGAAGCAGCGGTGCAATTGTTACAATCAGTCTCCAAGTGGGAGATTGTTGGGTGTGGAGCCTGATTATCTTGTTTATTTTGTATCATAGTGCTAGACCCCTGTACCTTAATGGGGCAGCAATGTCGCCCAAAATTAAACGCTGCCTGGGGGGTCTAGGGGGGGCGGATGCGACTTTATGAAGCCCCCCCCCTGGCGGTGGGTTTCAGGGGCAGCGCCCCTGAAGCTAAAAATAGATGTAAAATTTCCTTGTAAAAGTATAGTAATTTCTAGTCTATCTGGGCTGTTCATTAGGAAAATGATCTGACAGTAGAAGTTATGTTTATTTTAGGGTTTTTTTCCCTATAAGGCAACCCCTCGCTTGTATGAGGGTATTGTATTGCAGCTGTGCATGGTATGTGTATTCTCGGAGCGAGAAACAGATAGGGAGACTGTGAGAGAGAACAAAGGATATTACAACGGATCTGTTGTAGGTTGTGTCTCTTCATTTTGCTGGATAATAGAAAGGAAGGACTAGTTGTTTGGGGTGGACATAGCCCAAACTGAGTGAACCACATATATCTATGTCTCTCTGGTTTTATGTGTTTTGTGTGCTTTTTTTTTCCGCATATTTTATGTGTTGCATTGCTCTGTAATATTTAATTTTCTAACATTCTCATAATTTTTTATTTGGGAAATATAATGTTGAAGCTTGTGTGAAAAGAATAATAAATATTATTTTGTTTTATATAAGTTGTTCTTACTTGAAAAGAGTAACTTATTGAAAGGAGTGCATGTCGACTTCTTGATTTGGATGTATACAAGGTTAAGCTAACCTTCGTATTGTTTCCTAGTTTTATGCATAAAACAAGGTTATCTATGATAATTTCTTGAAAGGGAAACATAAGAAGCTTTAAAATATAATGACAACAAAACTAGGTTATGATAACTTCCTGATGCAAATGAAGTATGCATTTGTTACATGAAAGGAATAGTTAATGATGGTAGAGTTCTAAGAAGGGAATAATGTGTTGCCTACATTAAAGAATGGATATTATAATAAGCTCTTCCATGCACAAAGAATAACCAGTGTGTTCTAGAGGTGTGTTATTTGCATGGATAAAAGAAATATTGAGCTATCCTAATCTTTCGGAAAAATATGTGAACACATTTATGCTATCATAACTATTATGTTAGTTTCATTTGGAATAAGATCATTCCTATGCATGCAAAATTTCTATTATCTCTCATTTGAAGTAATATACATTTGTATGTGGGAAATGATAGCATGTTTAGTTAGCCTACATAGGGAAATATTGTTTGGAAAAGGAGATGTATTACATGCATAAAACCCATATTAATGTGTTAGTTTCCTTGGAATATATATATGAGTAATGTTGGTATAATTTTTGAAATAAAGACATGTATTTGTTTACTGTAAATAGGTTTTTTGGATACTCTGTTTTGTTAAGCATTCTTTTCCGAAGACTCTTTTAGAAACTATATACATTGGATTTCCTTACATGCACCAAAATTAATAGATTAAGGGTTAGTTATTTTGATTAACTTTATGTAATTCACATGTACGAAGATTGTAGCTGACATATTACAGTTGTAGCAATTTTCCTTGCAAGAATGTGTGTTAATGCGAACGAAATATTAGTTAATATTTTATAGACATCCTTGATGGTTCCACGCTTATAGCTAGCACATGTGTAGTGTTGTTAAAGGAATCATGTCGTAATATTATGCTTGCATTTCATGACTCTACGTGAGTAGATGGAGAAGCTTCTCTAGTATAGATTTATGAAATGGTTGATTAATACTTTATGACTCTTGACATCAATGTACGTTGAAGGCATCATTAGAAGGGAATGATAGTGACATGTACAAAGGAAATATTATGCTTAACCTGGTGGCAGGTAAATGATTATGGTTGACGCAGATGAGTGAAAGCTACAGGATGGTCCATTTTAGATACATCCATGCCACCAAGATATGAAGATATAAAGATATGTGGATAAATGCTATCATATTTATTATAGTGGCTTTAGGCTAGATATTTGTATATTTCCTTGTAAGATTGCTAAATGATGGTTAAGGGATGGTCTCCCTTATAAGCCATTGAGTGAGGGATAAACACCCTCATGAGCATTTAATAATAAAATTAGACATTTGCTGATTTTTACCCTACGAGGTTTCCTGGGTATATTGGTGTTCAATGATGTGATTGATTTTTGTGACAAATTAATGATGTTGATTCCTTTTCTATGTGATGACTACATGAATAATGAAATGAATGCAAGGTTACATCATACAGTTTTATGTTAATGAACTACAATAGAGGTTGTTAATGGTTAAGAAACTTACTATTCTTATACTAAGGTTACACTATGAACTGGTGAACTTTCCATGTTATGATGAATAAAGAATATTTAATAGTGATTTGGATAGTTACCTGTGGGTAACTTGTATAAAAAAATTTAACTCCTGGCATTTCCATGTGAAGTTATCGATGTATGTTACAAGTAGTATCGAAGCCAGGTTGTAGCACTGGTGCCTTTGGGATTTGTTAAGTGAAAAGAAATTGAGGTATGCTATCAATGGACATCAATTAAGGTATGATCCTAGCAATCTACATATTAATTGATATATGATTCTAACAATCTACATATTGATTGATATATGCAGTAGTCTACTTTTAACATGAGATGTGTGATTCATGTTTATAACTACATTGAAGAGTAATAAGTAATAAATGTTGCTGCAAAACAGTTTTTCATAACATTTGAATCCTGTTGAGGATAAAAGACAATAAAACCTTTGTTGTACTTATAAACAACCTGAGTACTCACTAGTGAAAGTGAGAAGACAATAAAACCTTTGCTGTATTTATGAACAACCTGAGTACACAATAGTGAAAGTGAGAATTGTTTGTTAACCTTTGGGTATATGACATATTACTCATACATTTAGTGAAAATAACTAAAGTTACCATGCACTACTTGAAAAATATGAATATGTATAGTGATGGTGTGTGAAACTAATGCATGAATGCAAAAGATGGGGAAATTCCTTGAAGAGGATGATAGAGTGTTTAAAATGAAATTGAATGAACCATTTTAGATGTTAAAAATACAAAATGGGTCAAGTAGTGAGACTTGAGTATAATGACTAGTTCTTGAATGACAAGTTTTTGAATGAGTCGTGTCATGGAAGAATTAATATTATTAGTGGCATTGATTAGTTAGTGTTGTATGACTAACTAATAAAACCTATATGCATGAATTGGTTTTGATTAAAGATTCTTGCAAGTTGTGAACAAGTAGTTACTTCACGTGTGATACTGTTCGTAACAGTACACTATTGGAATTGAAAATATTGGACTGTTACCCGTGGGACTATTACCCCAATCGTTATTCACATATATGCATTAACGAATATTTATATATACTTGTATGCATGAAACTAAAATTAATTTGAAAGTGAATATTTTTTGTTTTCTTTTAACAATGCATATTTATGATTACTGTCATTGATGAAATTAAGCATGGTTAGCTTAATGGCAACACAAAAAAAATGTGAAAGTAAAATAGTGCCATGGAAAAATTGCAATGGTAATTGACAAAGTATCATGTTATAATGTGCATGCTTTTGTTATAATTTTGGGAAATAATAATGTATAACAAATGTATGTTATTCATGTTCCCTGTTAATCTAGATATCATTGGACTGATGTGGAGGGATAAGTATGATGTATGATATACATAAAGTTTCTTTTTCTTTATGTATAAGGTGAATATCGTTCATTATGTAATTTACTATGGGAAATAAGGCTAAAAGAGAAATTTAACATTCCAGATAGTTGTCAACAATTGTGAAAAGCTAGAAGGCCTTGGGTTGACGATGGTTGCCTACCCAGAGGGGTTGATGGCACTTACCTACCTGGATTTCCTCTCCCTAGAGATATATGATCTCATTAAGGGAAAAGAGTTGGCCAAGATGGTGAAGAGGGGAAAGCCTGAGGCACCTCTATTGATTTTGGCACCTCTTGGAGTAGGTCCAAAATTCCTCATAGACAGGACATTGTCAGAGGAATAGGCATGCTATTGCAAAGAGGAATCCTATACTGGACCCTGAGTGGTCATTGGAATTTTTTAGCTGGTTTTCTAGTGGAATTCCATACTGAACCTGGAATGGTTTTTTTCAAATAACTATCTGGATGTGAAAGTGACTCGATTTGGTTGTGGAAGCCAACTCCCATGGGTTGGGAGGAGAATTTTGTTTACCATTGTGATTCTCATAGTGGAATAAAGTTAGTAATCAATTAAGTGTTATATTAAAATAAATTTTTATATGATTTTGTAAATATCTTATGTAGATATTAAGAGGAAAGGAGCTTAGTACTCAAAAAATGAATTACTGAATGTATAAGTTCATTTATTTTATTACTAATTTGTTTGAATGTCTTAGCACAGGCTAGGATATTACCGTGGTACATTAATTGACCATTTGTACGCTTAGAGAGCTAGGTGCTCTCTCAGTACTTTTTGAAGTACTGTGTGGATGTCTTTACTAGGAGCTAAGACAGTGTGCATGTGCTGCATTGATTAGAGGGCTGGTGCTCTCTAAGTACTTTTGAAAGTACTCTGATCAAAACATCTCTTGATATTGCATGAATTTTTTATAGTTGCAAATATTTCATTTGATTGAAACTATGTGACTAATGTGATTAAATTTGTTAGTAATACATTACAGGCTCTTTCCATGGAGTGTTGATGGGCTATTCAACCATTCTCGGAGAGCTTTTGTAAAAGTCATCATTACCTCCAATAGTAATTAGTAAGTAATGGTAAGTTCGTATAGAGATTTTGTCTATATCTTTATGAATTTGAATAATGGATAAGTGGTTGAAATTGGAAATGGAGTTTTTTTTTAGCTATACATGCTTATGACTATGGATAAAAACATTATTGTTTCAATTAATGGAATTTAAGGAAAATAAAGTGTTTCATTGTGAAAGGGAAGGACCCCCTTTGGGTTGTTTATATTATTATATCATGAGTATAAATTTAAGTTTCAGTGAAAGAAGCACACCGAGGATGGTGTTATCCTTAAGGGGGGGAGTATGTAACATACCTACTCATCCTTATGCATTTACTCATGGTAAATAAATTGTACGTAATGTTATTTGAACTATTTATGAGAGATACCTGGAGAGGTTTTTTTTGGGGGGGGCAACGTTACGGGACTGGATTCTTCAGCTACTTCAAGTAATGTTTTTATTGATCGGGAATCATTCCTCAGCTCAAATTTTTGCGCACAGAAGGCAAGATCAGAGATATCTTCCTCTTCGTATCCCTCTACCCCAGTGTCAACTGATTTTACCACTGCATCGAAGTTTGTCCACTCAAAATTGGATTTACGTTCTATGGACTTTTTTCATGTCATTGAGTCATTTCTTTGTAAAATTAACTTATTAAGTGATTGAAGTTAACTTGAGTAGCGGCCCAATTTCTCTATGTTCATGGTATTGTAATGTAGAGAAATTTTGTCTTCTTCATGTTAGGCCCCCTATAAATTTTTGACAACCAAACAGGGGGCTAAAATGTTTCTGAGCCTTCAAGGAATGCATTTCATCTGAAAACACATCATCCTTGAAGTCTCCTGTACCTTTGCCTTTGATAAATTCCCTCTGTTGACTCCCATTATAAGGTCTCACTGATTGCAAAAAATTGTGCTCCAAAAGGCCTACTTTTTCCCCTTGTACCCCTACAGAATGCCCCATTTTAACCTTTGTTTTCCCCTTGTCAAATTCCCCTCTGATCCCCTAAATTATCCCAAAATCCCCTTCAAATCCTACACCCACCCCTTGTTTGGTTTAATTCCTCTCTTTTTCTCTATCGTTACCCATTTCTGGCCTCGAACTGCATTGAAAAAGGTTGAAAACCCACATTTGGACATATATGGGTCTTAGCCCCCTTCAGGCCAGCCCCCTTGAACTTTTCCACAATGTGACCCGAGCACCAAGACCAGGCGCCAGGGCGGAAGGTGCTTATTGCAGAATCCATATTAGGCACGTTTTAAACTGTCAATCCGTATAGATTGGACGGTTGTTGCGCCCCCACAACGTCCACCGTTCACTCCATTTTCCGCCCCGATCACGCATCCACCGTCCATTTTCCCGAAGATCAACGGTCAGCATTTTCCCCCATCTGGTGGTCCCCGCAACTGCAACTATTCCAAATCCACTGGTTTCCATCGCACCACCATTGGAGGGCGGGCGGTATTTTCCATTTCGGAGCAACTCCACTCACCGCCCGACGCGTGGCACCGTCACTATTTCAAAACTGCCGCCCCATCGCGCGTTATCGTTCGGCATTTGACCTGGCGCGATATGCATATACGTCGTCTGATCTGGGGCTCTCCATCCAACGGTCATCACACCCTGAAGTTGCGCGGAAGTTAACCCAAGGCATCCGGACCCCTGGCCCACCATCCGTCGCCCTCCACTGCATTTCCAGCCGTCGATATCCTCCTGAGATCAGATGGTCCAGATTCAATTGCATGTCCCGCCGTTGACCTCGTACCACCACCTCACCCATTCCATGTGTGTTCGTCGCTTTCTCGTCCGTTCCCCTTTATAATTCTTTCAAGGGTCACATTTTAATGTTTTATGTTAAAATTTTCCACCTCACCGGCCTTGAGAGCATATCCCGCTGATCCACCGTGTTCTTCAACGAAATCCTTTGCATTCATCATGCCACGTCACCATTATTTGCAGTCATCCATGTCACCGTCTCCATGCATGTTTTTCTTAACATTTTTCATGTTTTGCAGGGTTACAGGTGGCGAAAAACGGCCATGATTCATATTCACTATTTTGGTGGTACTTTGTGTAGAAGGAGCTGAATTGAGAGCCTAATATTATAGGGAAATGTCTGGAAAGGTGTCTACGACATAAATTTTATCGAAGGATAGAATTCAAGCTCTGCAAAACCTCTACAGCGCCATTAAAGCACAGATTTCGCAATCAGAGGAAATTGTGAAAGCAGCAAAGAGTATTAATGGGACAATAGAGTGTTTAAGGCCTGTAATTGAAAATTATAAGCCTTAATCCAATTATTCAAAGGCAGGGTACCAAAATTAGAGACCCCGTGGATCGCTCAGAAGGTCCAATGCATAGAAAACCATACTATCAGGCTTTCCGTATCAGCAGAACATTCTTCCATAAAAGGACAAGGCGCCCATACCGTCTGCATTCTATACCGTGTTCTAGGGAGATTTTTCAGCCCTAACAGCAGTCCTATTCTACCCGTGCATTAGTCATACAGTACAACATACCCTAGCATCATCGTTCTGCATTTTGTTCAGTACACCAGAGACATACCTAGAGTAAATGGAAACCTCACGAAGACCACTCCATCATCCAACGAGTACCAGAGATAAATGCCCAGAATTTAAACTGAATAGAGCCTCGACCCTCCTGTTACTTCAGAGTTTTAATTTTGCATTTAAGTTTACATCTACTCCTATTATTCTTTTATCCTATAAGAATCCTGAAGAACATATTGTAAAGGGTTGTTGTTGTTTGGCTGCTGCCGTTGTAGTTAGAGGGATTTAGTTTTGACTGTTAGAACAGTTTGGGAGAGAGTAGCATAGTAGTTTGTATTGTAGTAGGCTGGGAGGAGAAGTTTGGATTGTAACAGCCATTGAGCTCAATGTATGTGACTAGTTTTGCATCAATTAATCAAATAAAATTTCTTTGGATCCTGGTCTATTACTACGGGTGATGTTTCTCTTATATTATCATTTAATTACATTTTAATGCTGTTCATTGTTCTTCTGGGCTCGCATAAGAAATATGGCATAGGATTTACCCTTGTTAGGTACCCTATGTCTCTGCTCTCCTTGCCTTAAATGTTTTCTGCTGTATGTGTTAGCTGAAGGTTGATTTCAGTTAATTTAACTAGCATAGTGGATGTCATTTCCTGCTAGCTGATGTATGAATTAATGGAATCTGTCTTTAGTTGTTCTTGTTGGGTTTAAGCTGGAAGATTTGGGAACACTGGGGATTAGAGTTAGCCGTGTCCACTAGGATCCTTTTACGACCAGTTGGCCTTTCTAATATCTCTTGTTAAACTTATCTCTGTTTTCCTTTGGAGCATGCTAAAGATGACCTGGAGATAAATGACCTTTGGTCCGATCTATAAGCTGCCCCTTTGTCCCTCCTTTGAGAGTTGCCTTTGAGTATGTCCAAGCAGGTCTGGAGTTAAATGACCTCTGACCTGAACTATAGATAGAAATTGGGTTGTTTTCTTTCTTTCACTTTCAATCCTTAATGTTCCATCCCACCATCTATATAAAAGATCCTTTAGTGTAGATGACTTTCCCTCTGAAATCTTTGGCTAGTTGTGTGCAAGTAATTCCCTTTCATGACTCCATAGCCCAATGGATGGCACTTTCTTGACCTATCCTCTTTGCTGAAAAATCCTGCTGCTCTACTGCTTTCCTTCCATTGCTTTCTCAGTTTATGATCTCATGACCAACCCAGCAACCAACCAAACAAATCATTTTAAACCCCTCTTTGTGCTTCATACCTAGCCTAATACCTCATTTTGAGCTTCAAAGATATACCATTCTTTGCTCCATTTGGAGAGATCCCTCTCTGGGTCCAAGAGGGCTAGATCCTAGGGCCCAAAGTGGTTATGATGTTGTCTCATCTTTTGGTCTTGCCAATATGGCCAAAACATGGGAAACCCAACATAATGGCGACTCCGTTGGGGACTTGAGTGCATTTATCTTACATACTCTTAGGCACTCAAAAGACCCAGAATCTCTAGTTAGATTGGTATCTCATTGCTAATGGTGGACAATCGCCTGCTCCAAACAGTCAAATTCATCCACCTGGCAGCTCCACACTCCATAAATCTCAAAGACTCCACTGGAGGAAGAACCTGAAATATGGCCAGACCTCATAGAAGGATAGAACACATGGGTTGGATTTGGTTTAAAGAATTCATTTTTTTTGTCTACCACTATGTTCTGTCCCATTTTAAGCCTAATAAAGTGTACAAAGATGAGACCCACACTGAATATGGGAAATATCTCAAGCCTCAGTCTTCAGACCATGAGCAGACCTATACTCCTGTGAAGAACCTGGTGGAACAAGAGGCTCATGTTGTATCTCCCACTCCTGAAGAAGCTTCAAGCAGCCATGAGCCCATTGTTATACCACCTACACCTAAAAAGGTCATAGAAAGATATAAGCCTCTGTTTTTACCTCTTATCTTCCAACCCCTTCCTTCAGAACTTATAAACCAGCTGCCTCTTTTTGATGGGGAAAATGAAAGGCCACTATTGAAGAACATGTTCAAAACCTTGAGGATTTACTTGAATTTTATGAAATAGAAGAAGATGATGTGTGCATTAGAATGTTTGCCTTGTCATTACAATGAAATGTTAAGAGTTGGTTCAAAGGCCTTCCAGCGGCAAGCATTTTCATCTTTCATCAATTTTCTCAAGTTTTCCTTGATAAATGAGCAGCCCCTAAGAATGCTCTCCTCATCCTAGGAGAGTATCAAAATTTGAAAAGGTGGCCAGGAGAGACAGTACAAGAATTTTCAGCCAGTTTCAATAAGGTATATCATGCAATACCTTCTGACATAAAACCGCCTCTAGGATGGGCCCTAGTGGACTATTCGAGTTATTTTGACCCCGAGGTGGAATTCCATATAAGGAAAAGAGAGCCTTCGAGCCTGGGAGAAACGCAGAATATAGCAATTACTGTCGAACACAACATAAATTGTAGGGAGGAAAGGTTAAAAGCCACAAAGAAAGACCGAGCAGAGAAAATAAGGAAAATTTCTTTAGAAAACAATTTGGAAAGATTGATAGAGACTGCCAATACCCTGCTGAACACAGAAGAGGAAGAATATGAGGCTGAAACTAGAAATGATGATTGGAAAATACCTGCTCCTTTTCCTCAAGAAAGATAAACCGGATCACTGCAAGACAGAAGCCACATGCCAAGCATGTATGATGAAACAGAGCTTGAATCAGAAAATGAACTTGCAGACTATTTTGAAGAAAGACTTGCTGAGAGTCCTGAAGATTTGATGGGTGACAATGCTTATAATTATGATTTCTCTGACGTTGATATGACTGATGATAAATTTTTCCAAAGGGAAACTGAGCTTGCAAGCCCATCATCAGTAGATTCATGGGAGGAATATCATGACCATCAACTTCAAGAAAGGGATGAGCCAACGCAGGCCATCTATGATACTGATGAAGAAAGTGTTGAAAGCACAATAGCAGAGGAAGATTCATTGAATCTTCTCTCTGTTTTATATCCAAACATCAATTATACTTACCAAGAGGATGGAAACCATCAGATCTTCAACGCATAGGACAAGGAGGAAAGAGATGAAGAAAATCTTGAGCGGAATGAATATCCTGAGCCTTCTCCCAAAAAGATTAAGGTAATCAAAGAAGCCCTTGCTCAAGAATATGTTGATTTTTTCACAGTGTTCAGTCTGTTTCAGCAAAACCAGCCTGCATTACTAGAGGACAACACTGTTGAATATAACGAGCCCTCTAGCTCAGGTTGCAGTGAAGATCAGCGAGATATTCTTTCCCACAGACATCTTTGTCTTGATCTTGAGGAAGAAGAGGTATTCCTGGTTTATGCTCATCTACCAAATACTCCCAACCAGGAAAAGGAGGAGTGTGATTACAGAGGCCACAGTGCAGATGCAATGATTGGAGCTTCCCAAGATGCTGACAACCTATCAGTCATGGAAGACTTTGAAGAAAAAGGTTTCATCATGTTTTTGTTGATCCTGTGGTAGAATACATGGAGGCCCTGATTGGATCAGCCCTCAAGCATTAATCTTTTTCAAGAGCCAAATACATCTGAATTGGTCACCACTGCTGGTGGGCTTAGTTTTGAAGATCCACATGCAGAGCATCCTATGGTTATCTCTGATCAGCAGTCAGTTCTTCTTCCCTTTTTTGCTATTGCTTGACTGGATGCATTGGCATTATTGTATCACTTAGAGCATTAGAGATTTCTAGTTAGAGTAGGGTAGGTAGGAAAAGCTTAATAAAGCTCAGTGTGTGAGAATGAAGTTAGTTTTTTTTAATTTCTACAAATTCCAGCAAGTCAGACAGTCCAATCCTGGCTTGATTGTTTTCAATTTTCTGTTGTAGAATGTAGAGAAGAAATCCGCTGGACAGTCTAATCCCAGCAGGTATTGGATTAGGTAGAGAAGCATATGAGACCAACAGTCTAATCTGGTCTCATGGAGTAATAAGGGTATAAATAGAATAGGTTTATTTTCTTGTTTTGTAAAAAATAAATGATGTAAAGGGTCTGCTAGTCCAAATGCACCCTAAAAGAAAAATGCTAGGATTGTAGTCTGGGTAGGTAGATTGTTTGAGAATGTTTCTGCTGATTTGATGTCTTCACAATCTGTGGAAGCTGATCCAAGAGAAGAAAGTTTGGGTCAAGTACCAAGCATCTGGCCTACACCAAAGATTTGTTTTTTGAATTCTTGACTCCTTCAAGAAGAAGCCATCCCCATGTGGAGCCACTATTAGCCCCCCTATAAATTTTTGACAAGTAAACAGGGGGCTAAAATGTTTCTGAGCCTTCAAGGATGCATTTCCTCTGAAAACACATCATCCTTGAAGTCTCCTGTGCCTTTTCCTTTGATAAATTCCCTCTGTTGACTCCCATTATAAGGTCTCACTGATTGCAAAAAATTGTGCTCCAAAAGGCCTACTTTTTCCCCTTATACCCCTGCAGAATGCCCCATTTTAACCTTTGTTTTCCCCTTGTCAAATTCCCCTCTAATCCCCTAAATTATCCCAAAATCTCCTTCAAATCCTACACCCACCCCTTGTTTGGTTTAATTCCCCTCTTTTTCTCTATCGTTACCTATTAGGTCTCTGTAACAAGCAAGATTGGCAAAGTCCGATTACAGAGTTAACATCATTTCAACCAACTTTGGGATTCTAGGATCTAGCCCTCCTGAATCCGGAGAGGGATCTCTCCAATATGTACAAAGATGGATATTGTATTTGAAGTTTAGGGTGATGATATTAGGCTAGTTATGAAGGCCAAGGGTTTTGTTTGGTTTTCTTAGATGGTTGAACATAGCTGCTGTCTGAGACGGAAAGATCTATATGCAAATAGGTTCAAAGGTGAGAAGTTGCAAGTAAACAAAATAAGCTTTGATTCTAAAGAGAGATGATGGCAAGTTTCAATCCATTGGGCTATGGAGTCATAAGGGGATTTAATTGAAACATCCAGGTTCAAGAGTAATCTATGGGGCAAGTCATCTAGGCCTAAGGATCTCTTTGAAGTTTGATTTATGGAATGGGGTGATACAAAAAGAAAGGGAATTAACAGATGCAGAACAAAGAGCAGCCCAGGATCTGGTAAGTACTTTGAAACTAGCCATCCTTTGACCAGGCACTTAAGAAAAACATAGAAGCAAAATAGGATCTGGTAAGTGCTTTGAAACTATCCAGCCTTTGATACACTTCTAATAGAAAACAGATTAAAACAAAGGGAAACTTGAAGGCAACCTTTGGAGTAGAAACTAGCGGGCAAGGCTCACCTTTCTCCTCATCTTAGTTCTTCTTTACTTAGTTGCTTCCAAGACAATCACCAAGATAACACAGAATGGCCCAAGATCTGATAAGTACTTTGAAACTAGTCAGCTTTTGACACATCCTAAGGGAAACAGACAAATAGTTGAGAAAACAAGAAAGGGACTCAGGGCTAACCTTTGATTTCCTCAATTCATTCCTTACACAACATATATGAAAGTAACATTTAAAAACAACATTCAGCAGTGACGAAAAGATGAGGGAACGCCAGCATCTCTGTGCTTAGACCGAATTAAATCATTTCTAAATAACAAAATAAGAAGAAAACATTGGGATAAAGATTTTTCAGCCAGAGAAGATCACTGGTATACAGCAAATTCTAACACCGTTTAAACTGTTCTTTATAGTGGAAAATGAAACAAATTGAAAACTGAAATAAAATGACAAGTTACAGTGAGAATAACATCACCATCAGGATAGACCAGGATCCCATAAATCAGCTTGTATTGATTGCTTCAAACCGGTTACAATATTCAAGTCCAATGTTTTAATTCACCTCTCTTCACAACCTAACCTATTTGTTACAAGTAGAGCTCCAAGAGCCCATGAAACCACTTTTTACAGTCAAGAGTTTTCCACTCAGAAATAGCTATAGCGCTTCAGCAATTACATTGACAACCAACTAATTAAAAACCAACCCTTCACTCATCTTCTATTGAAGTATTTATAGAAGGATGAGGAGGTGAGATCTGATTAAAAGATCTCAAACACAATCAATGCAGAATTAATGTCTTTCTGACCCCGTGAGGTTCAATGAAAAAATTCTACAGGTGTTATATTGCATTAATGTGTTTATACTTAAGAAGTAAGCTCGAAGAGAGCTTATATTGACCTGTGAGGCTCTGCGTACTGTTAGGGTTACTCTGCAAACATTCTGTCGTTGAAATCCGGTGCAGTAATAACTTCTTTGGTTGTTCGAGGCATAATATCTGATCCTGTTCAATAAATTCATCCTCTGATTGAGCGTTCTGAGGCAATAGGTGGCACTGTGGTGGTTGAGGAATCAATTCGCCTCAAAGTATGGCGGTGGAGGCGATCTGTCTGCTGAACACTTTTAGGTTTCGCTTTAATCCGTGTTCTGAGCCGGGGATTAGGCTTTTGATAACCGACTTTAGCCGTAATCCCCGCCAATCTTCTCGCAAAACCACTGCTCTGGTTCATTCTATCTTCAATCCGATACTCTTTCTCTGCTCTGATATTGGCGGCATTCTTCAAGCTTTACAGGGACGTGCGGCGACCAAAGCTCATGAAACTTTGTAGATATCTTTGTTCTTCTTCGTATGATCGATTTCTTGGACAAATCGGGAGGACTGGAGTCGTCACCCTCATCCCTTAGATTTTCATAGAATACGAAGAAAAACCTTAAAAACCTGCAAAAAACAAGAAAAATGAGGAAATCCTGCGTTATATGGATAGACTGCATCGGAGGGCGTGCGGGAGAATGGAGAGATCGGGACCGTTGATCGCATCGTGATCAACGGTTGGGAACAAATTGAACAGTCAACGGGGAGGAAGGTGGACTTTACAACGGAATCGGGAGAAAAAATAAGAGCCGTCGATCTGTGGAGATCGATGGTGGGGATCGGCTCTTGAATGTGCTGGGGAAAATTTAACGGTCGAGCGAATTCGTTAAAGGTCGAGCGGGAAAGGTGATCGGGGACCGTCGGATGGGAAGGCCCGGATCCGACGGCGGGGATGAATCCTGCTGCGGGGCCATAGAACGAGGCTTAACGCGCGGGAAAAATACATGGAACGACGGTTTTGGGGGTGAGGTGGAGAACACGTGTCGGCCAGCGCGTGGAATCGCTGGCTGACGGTCTAAAACTGCTTCCGGACGAAAGGTGGTGCGGGCATGAAACAGGCGGAAACGAAAAACAGCGCGGCGAAGGGGGGGGTCCACCGGATGACGGGATACACTCCGCGCCATCGATCCAAGGGACAGATCGACGGCCGAGCTTTGATACGAATTTCTTTGGTGAAAAATTAAAATAAACCCGATGTCGCATTTTATAAAGGTTTTCGATGTTTTTCGGGTGATAAATTATTTCTGCGGGTTAAGCGCCTGGCGGTCTTAGCAGATGGTTCCGGCGCTGGGGCATATGAAGGAAGAAACGGAAAAGGGGCTTAGCCTGAGGGGCTAAAGCCCAACGCATAGAAAATGTATGTTTTTCTATGGTTTTTGAATGATTTTTGCAAAAGGAGAAAGGTTCCGATAGGTTAAAAAGTGGGTTTTAACCTTAGGAAATGAGGTCAATGGAGGAATAAGGGACAAAAAAGGGTTTGATGGGGTTTTTTATGGATGAAAGGAGAGTTGAAGAAAGGAGGGAAAGGTGAAAGAAGGGGAGAGGGAAAAGGAGGGGGATGCAGCAATATTTGATCAGGATTTTCATGGATCATCAGAAACAGAGAGGAGGAAAAGTATGTAGAATCACCAGCAGTTTGGGATTTCACCAACAGACTTCAAGTACCAACAATTTTAGGCTTGAATTTCTTTCTTGAAGGCTGCAAAGAAAATTTAGCCACCAGATGATATAATTGAAAAATATAGGTGGCTAACAGTGGCTCCACTTGGGAATGGTGCCTTCTTGAAGGCATCAAGAATTCAGACTTTATTTCTCTGGGATGCTGACTGGTGTTTGACCCATCACTTGCTCTTGCTTCCCTCTGGACAAAATAATGTCAGTCATGAAAGAGAGATAAATTTCATCAATACAATCTCTACCTACCCCAATCCTACTGATCTAACATTTTTTCTTCATCAGAGTGCACTTGGATTGGCAAACTCTTAACACAACATTTTATTCTTTTGAAAGCAGTAAGTCTAATCTACTTCTACTCCTTATTTCTCCCTGAACTCAGATTAAACAGTTGAGTTCAGATATTCCTCTACCTATTCTACTGTTTGTTGGGATTAAACAGTCCAACAAACTTTCATTCTCTAAATTCTACAACAGAAATTTAAAAATAGCCAAGTCAAGATTGAGCTGTTTGACTTGCTATGATCTATGGCATAAAGACAAGCTGCACATAGATTTATTATTTGCAGAAAAATTTAAATCAAAACAGAAGGCTTAAGATCTGAAAATTTTCTCATTATGGCCTTCTCTCATATTCACAGCTCTGTTCTTTCTTTTCAGTGAGCTATCTTTGCTTCTCTTCTGGTTCAAGTTTTGAGTGAATTAGAACCAGATCTTTTCTCTTTGACTCAGAAATTGGAGTAGTTTTGAGTCAGTTCTTTGGAAACTTTGGTTCAGATTTTGAGTTTGTTTGAACCTTGATTTCTACCCTACTCTATCTACTGGTAAGCCAAGATTAAACATTTTGGAAAATCAAATTTGCTACCCTATCAGCAGAAAATTGAAAGCTAATTAGTCAAGATTAAACAGTTTGACCAATTAGAAGTGTGTTTCAAGGAGTGGCATTTAAGCTTGCACACTTTCAGATTTATTTCTCTTTTCTTTCTTTCTTTGTTTTTTGTATTTTTTGATTTTTCATAACTTAAAATGCAATAGTGGATGAGATATTTATAGTGGAAAACAGATGAAAAGACTTCAAACATGAAATAATTTTAAGACCGGTAATGCTTAAGCATCCTGCCATTGACAGGACCCCCAAACAATTCTGTTCCATTCAGTTCTTGTAAGAAGAATGCATTGTTTCCAGCAACTGAATGAATGGAGTAAGGGCCAAGCCACAGATTGTCAAATTTACCATGCTTTCCCTTGTCTTCCCTTTTGGAGTCCCACTTTAAAACTTTGTCCCCAACTTCGAAATTACTGGCCTTTGTTCTCTTGTCAAATATCTTCTTGATATTGTCTTGCTTCTGTAATGCTTTGTGGTACACTTCCTCTCTGGTTTGGTGAAGATGGATGGTCTGATTTATCCTTCTGATTATGTCATTTTCTTCAGTCTGTAACTCTTGAATTAACTTCATAACTGGTACACCAAGGCTGTTAGGAAAAATTGCATCTGTACCATATACAAGCTGGAAGGGTGACATACCAATGGATTTCTTCAATGTTAATCTGTCAGCCCATAGTGCATGGACCAGCTTTATGTGCCAAGACTTCTTGTTGTCCTCCAACAGTTTCTTTATTATGTTCACTAAGCTTTTGTTGGAAGACTCTGCAAGTCCATTACCTTGAGGGTAATAGGCTGTGGAGTGCCCCAATGTTATCTGATACTTATGACAGAATTCCACCATTTTCTTTGATCCAAATGCAGCTGCATTATCTGTAATGATCTTGGTAGGACAGCCAAATCTGGAAAGGATATTGGTTTCTATGAATTTTATGATAACTGAATCATTGGCCTGTCTACAAGGAATGGCTTCTATCCACTTAGTGAAATAGTCTGTGGCGGTAAGGATCCACCTATGTTGGGCAAAGGATGGTGGGTGGATTTCTCCTATGAAGTCAAGTCCCCATTGTTGAAAAGGGGTTTCAACAGTAATTGGATGCAGAGGAAGGGGTAGTAATTTTCTCTTGCCCTCGAACAATTGGCATTTATGGCAAGTGGTTGTCAGTTTGTGTACATCAGAAAAAAGAGTAGGCCAATAGAAACCAGCCCTCAAAATTTTGTTGGTTGTTGACTTCCAGTACAAATGGCCTCCACACTCTCCTTCATGGAATTCCTGTTTAATATTTTCTGCATCAAACTCAGGCAAACATTTAAGCAATATACCACTAGCATTTTTCCAATAAAGACATTTATCAATAATGCAATAGTTTATAGCTTTTAACTTTAGGAATCTTGCCTTTGTTTTGGATAAACCAGGAGGTGTATTTAAATTGAGAAAAACATAAACAATATCAGTATACCAAGGAGAATTCTCAAAATAATCTTCAACAATGGGGGTTGAGAATTCTTCTTGGTCGTCCAAAGCATTAATCATATTAATATCAAGAACTTCACAATTTGATTCAGCCATTAGCCTAGCTAGACCCTGACCTTTGATGAGCTTAGTGGGTTTAATCTCTAAATCATATTCAAGAATAATAGCAATCCACTTACCTCTTTTACCATCTGGATCCTGGGTTAGAATATCTTTAACAACTGAATTTGGGACAAAGGCAATGATGTGTGAGTGAAGGATGTATACCCTGAAGTCTTTTAAAGCTTTTACCAAAGCAAAAGCTTGTTTTTCCATAATATTATACCTCAAAGGGGCATCCCTCAATGCCTTGCTAAAGAATGCAATGGGCTGCTCTTGTCCTTGCGGATTTTTCTGTAAAAGGACAACAGCTATAGTATGTTCTGATGCAAATGAGAAGATATAAAAATCTTTTGAGAAATCCGGACTTATGAGAACTGGTGCTTTGGTTAATGCTTGTTTAACCAGTTCAAAAGATGTCTTTGCTTCTGCGGTCCATTTTACCCCTTGCTCCTTTTTTAACATGTTTGTGATATTCCTAAGGAGCTCGGCCAGGTTGGGGATGAACCTTCTCAAAAATTTAATCTTCCCTATGAAAGATTGCAACTCTTTGATATTTCGAGGATGAGAGATTTGCAATATGGCTTCAATCCTCATGGGATCTATCTTTATGCCCTGTTCTGAAATGATATGCCCAAGAAGTTTACCTTCCTGGAGACCAAATAATGTCTTCTTGGGGTTCAAAGATATCCCAAACCTTCTTCACTTCTCGAAAACTTTCCTCAAATGTTCTAAGTGTTCTTCATCTGTTTTTGAAAACACAGTTACATCATCAAGATAGATAATGATGAAGAAGCCCAATTCTTCCGAGAATGCTATGTCCATGGCTCTCTGAAAGGTTGCTCCAGCATTCATTAGACCAAAAGGCATTTTCACATACATGAAAGTGCCCCAAGGTGTAGTAAAAGCTGTGTTTAATTGATCATCAGGGTGGACTAGGACTTGATTATACCCTGAATAGCCATCCAGCAAAGAAATTCTTTTAGATCCTACCACCCTCTGCAAAATATGATCCATCTTGGGTAAAGGGTAGTTGTCTTTCAATGAAGCTTTGTTTAAATTCTTGAAGTCTATACAAAGCCTGATTTCTCCAGTCTTTTTCCTAACTGACACCAGATTAGATACCCACTCAGAATATCTAATAGGGACAATAATACCAGCATCATGCATCTTCATAATTTCCTTCTTAACCAATGGCAACTGGACAGGGTTGATTCTGCGCAGTTTTTGTTTGAATGGTTTTTGGTTTTCTTTAAGAGGGATTTTGTGTTGTATTATTTCAGTGTTATAGGATTTAAGATCTTCGTAACTCCATGCAAAAACATCAGAAAATTCTTTAAACAGCTCTAAGTATTTGAGTTTAATGTGAGCTGGTAGAGTTTTAGACAGTTTGATCAATCTCGGTTTTTCCTTACTGCCTATATTACACTCCTCTACTTCAGTTTCCACAGGTTCCAGTTTTGGTTTGTTGGCCACATCATCAAAATCAAATAGTTCTTCTAGAGGGGCCAAACCCTTGGGCAGACTATCATTATTAGAATGCAGAGTTTCCATTTCTTCTGTTTCAGGTTTTGGACTTAATTCTGTTTGGTGTGTGGATGCGATAGTCTGAAGGTTTATATCTACCAGCTGTGGAGATGGTTCTTCTTCACCAAGAAAATTTTCTTCACTGCAGTCTGTATCATAGTCTGAATCTGAACTATGGGGTTCAAACTCATTTCTGAATTGCATGAAGTCTTCTATTTGTTTATCTCCATCAAATACCTTCCAATATTTCTTGTTATCTGGGATAGCTGGTCTGAATTTTATTTGAGAGGTGTCATCATACAGCATTGGGCAGGTTCTAGCAGCAAAGGCTAAATTGTGGGCTGCAATGTTTCTTTTCCTTGGGACAAAAGATAAGGTGTACTCCTCAAATGTTTTTAAAAGATCAATGACATCATTCTTGTAGGCCCTAAGTCTGGGGTGATTTGCATTGTACTCCCCATTGACTTGCCTAATGATTAATTCAGAATCCCCATATACATCTATTCTCTTGGCACCTAATTTTTTCAAAAGATGCAAGCCTAAGAGAAGGGATTCATATTCTGCTATGTTGTTGGAACACTGAAAGTTTAATTTGCATGAGATACATTTTGTATGATTATTTTCAGTGTTAGTGATCCAGACACCTGCACCAGCATTTGTTTTGGTGCATGACCCATCAAAATACATAGTCCAGAGAGGCAGATTTTCAGTTTGGTGAATGGACGTTGTATCATTTGATCCCTCAAGTTTTTCATCGGGTTGAGGACTGTCTTTCTGACTGTCAAGTTTTGAGCTTAAAGGATTGATAACTTGGAGTTCCAGGTCTGTGTTAAGTTTGCTAGGATCTTCAGACACAATAGATCGTTTCGGCATTTCAATCTTGTGTTCCCCCTCTTTTTATTTCAACCATCGATTCTATTGAAGCAATTTGTTCGGTGAGTGCTTCATCATTAAACATGATGAAAGAATCAAGGCTTGTGTTTATAGCATAGAGAGGGGAGTTTTGGGGCCGATCCTGACTTGTTACTGTGTACTGCATGTGGGATTCCCTATAAAGCTTCCTAGTCTGATTGAAAACAGGGATAGTTGCATAGGTCATGTCCATTTGCATGGTTCCCTGTAACTTAGCCCCCCAAGACCTTGATAACAGCATTCCGTACTTCGGGGGGACATCAGCCACAACAACATCCATGACTAAACATTTGGCTGGAATTTGGGCTAAATTAACACAGAGATCTTTAATCAATCCAAGACACCTAACTCTGTTTGAGTCAAAAGAGTACAGATATTTGTAAGGTCTGGTAATTTCAAGACCTAGGCTCTCCATTACAGCTTTTGGCATTAAATTATGGGAAGCACCTGAATCATGCATAGCATTATGCAGAATTTTGTCATGAATGTTTAAGCTTACATAAAAGGGAGGGACAGGACCTTCTTGGAATTTTCCTTCAATCTTTGGACCAAAAATAAGCTCTGGTTGGTCATCATTAAGATTGAGAGTATCTTCATTATCTTCTAAGTTTAAAGCCTTCAAAATTTTGGACCTATATATATGTTGGGCAGCTAACTCAGTCAAAGGAATAGAGATTTTGATCTTTGAGATTTCCTGTTCTAGGCTAAAAAGGTTTTGATTCTTTAAAACGTTGATTTCAACCTTGTTTGCTGCCATTTTATCAGCAATAACAGCTTGCTGATTTGGTTTATCTACAGTTGAAACAGTTGTTTTCGCAGGAGTACTAACCGATGTGCTAGTACTACTAATGTTTGCACTCTATTTTTCGATGTTTTGAGTGTTTTTCTCTTTATCATTACCAGAATCGACAGCCACCGCTTTTTCCTTTTGTTTGACTGTTTTAGACTTGGTTGCAGCGCTGTTTTGAGAAGGTTTGTCAGAGGTTTTATTGCTGGGGGTTTGTTGATTAGATCTACTTCTGAGCTCATATTCCCTTAAAGGCTCTATGACAGTGTTCTCCATGTTTTGATAGCTGTTTTCAGCATCATCTCTTCTGTCATCATAAGGTGTATAAAGACCTTGTTTATTATCATAATGAACCTCAAAGTCATCATCATCTACCCCAAATAAGTTTATATCATCTTCCTCCGTTATTTGATCTGTTTGTTCAACCTCACTTACAAAGTTCTGATGGAAGGGAGGGATGATCTGCTGATCATCTTCCCTGGGTCTGTTTGGAGGCTGATTCCTTCTAAGACTCTGATTCTGGTTTTGGTTTCTGTTTTGAGGAGCATTTTGATTTAAACTTGCTTGCGCTCTCTCTAGAATGTTCATTTTCTTCATCATTTCTTCCATCATTCTTTCCATCTTTGAGCTCGAAGTAGAAGGGGTGGATTCCTCTCTAAAAGATACTCTTTTTTCAGCTTTCATTCTTGCTCTCTTCTCCATGAGGTTTACCTCCACAGAAATAGCACCTCTTTGCATATCTTCAAGGGTTGCAAAGACTCTTTCTCTGAGTGAATATGTCATGTCCGGATCGAACCCTTCCGGAAATTTGTTTAAGGCTAATCCCTGAGGAGGTTTCAGTTCAGGGGAAAGTGCATTATACACACTGTTAAATCTGGTACAATAAGCTTGTACACTTTCCCCAGGGTTCCTATGGAGATTGTTGTAGTCGGCAAGGACCTGGAGAGGATTTTTCCTTACTTCCCATTTTTTTAAAAATGTTTGATGGAAGGCTTGAAGGTTGTTAATACTATGGGGGGTTAAACCTTTAAACCATTTTCTCACATCTCCCCCCAAACTTTGAGCAAACAGTCTGATTTTGACAGATTCATTATCAATTTCATTTCTGTCAAAGTAGTTATTCATCTTGTCCATATGTTGAGATGCTGTTATGGTATTATTAGCATCATATAATGGAATTTTGGACTGATATTCCTGTGGAAGATTGACTAATGGTACAGGAAGGACTAAGGGAGCATACCATGGTGCCATGATATGTGGTAGGGGTGGGTTTACAAGTGGAGGTGTGGGTTGAAGTGGAGTGGTTTGAACAGTGGATGAAGGATGAACAGAAGTGGATGGAACAGCGGTAGGTCTCTGAGCTGATCTCGGATGAGAGACACCTAGATTATGTAAGAAATGTAAATCAGGAGGTGTCGATTCTCTATTCCCAAGAGTCCCACTGGTTTTGGGAGATGAAAGGGTAGGCTCAGAATCTAACTGATCTAAATCACCAAATGACCTAGTTCTGAATGGGTTTAACAAGTCAATTTGTGATTCATGGAGAGCTGAAAGGTTTTCAGGGACTGAATTGGCTCTTAGGAGTGGCCTGAAGATAGTTGGGGGTTGTATCCTAGGAGACTTCCTAAGAATTTTTTCGGGGTTATCGACTATTTCAGGAGGATCTGGGTCAGGATGGGCTCTAGTGTGAATCTTTTTAGGAGCCACAATGTTTATGTGTTTAGACCCAACTAAACAGGAAAAGTTCAACCAGATATGAGAATCTTCAGACGGTTAACTAATTTGCTTTCTCAATTCGTATCCTGCAGCCTTCTAACTGAGTTTGAAGGATTTAATAATGATAAGGGTTCTTCCCAGTGGAGTCTTAAGGTCTGTTAAGGATGGTGGAGTCGCTAGGTGGAAAGTTCAGAGTGTTTTCAAAGGAATGCACTGTCCACCACAGTGTTTGTGAAACATTCTTTTGCAAGGATATCTAGAAACACAACAAACTCTAACCAGAGATTGAATGGGAGGGCATTCACCAGATATGTCACCCCCAAAGAGGATGAGATCCAGAGGCTACCTGGCCCTTTCCAGACTCTGTCTAAGAGTATAGGGTAAAACACATGAAATACGTATACAAGATATCAAAAACTAGCGTTTTACTACCAATCTGAAATGTTTTTGGTATTTTCTGAATTGTTTATATTGTGGTTTTAAAATAATGTCCTAACTTTGCCTCAAAACTTTAGCTACGGTTATGAAACAAAGACAGTCTATCCTTATGGCTAAGCTAGCTGATTTTCCAAGGTTAGATAAGAACCTAAAAGAATCCTAGGGTTGACCTAGTTTGTCACTGATTCAAACAAGTTTTATCATGATTACCATTCTTTGGTAGTGCTTGAAAAGGCTGATTTTTACTCTCAAGGTGTTATATGAAAATAAAGGGGAAAAAGATGAAAAACTCAAGTCATATTCCGCAGCGGAGTCGTCAGAATTGTTAGGTCTCTGTAACAAGCAAGATTGGCAAAGTCCGATTACAGAGTTAACATCATTTCAACCAACTTTGGGATTCTAGGATCTAGCCCTCCTGAATCCGGAGAGGGATCTCTCCAATATGTACAAAGATGGATATTGTCTTTGAAGTTTAGGGTGATGATATTAGGCTAGTTATGAAGGCCGAAGGTTTTGTTTGGTTTTTCCCAGATGGTGGAACATAGTTGCTGTCTGAGGTGGAAAGATCTATATGCAAATAGGTTCAAAGGTGAGAAGTTGCAAGTATACAGAATGAGCTTTGATTCTAAAGACAGATGATGGCAAGTTTTCAATCCATTGGGCTATGGAGTCGTAAAAGAATTTAATTGAAACATCCATGTTCAAGAGTAATCTATGGGGCAAGTCATCTAGGCCTAAGGATCTCTTTGAAGTTTAATTTATGGAATGGGGTGAGTACAAAAAGAAAGGGAATTAATAGATGCAAAACAAAGAGCAGCCCAGGATCTGGTAAGTACTTTGAAACTAGCCAGCCTTTGACCAGGCACTTAACAAAAACACAGAAGCAAACTAGGATCTGGTAAGTACTTTGAAACTATCCAGCCTTTGATACACTTCTGATAGAACAAAAATCAAAACAAAGGGAAACTTGAAAGCAACCTTTGGAGTAGAAACTAACGGGCAGGGCTCACCTTTCTCCAGGAGGCTACAGCCCTTTCGATTTCTGTCTAAGAGTATAGGGTAAAACACATCAAAGACGTATGCAAAATATCAAAACTAGTGTTTTACTACCAATCTGAAATGTTTTTGGTATTTTCTGAATTGTTTATATTTGTGGTTTTAAAAGAATGTCCTAACTTTGCCTCAGAACTTAGCTACGGTTATGAAACAAAGACAGTCTATCCTTATGGCTAAGCTAGCTGATTTTCCAAGGTTAGATAAAAACTTAAAAGAATCCTAGGATTGACCTAGTTTGTCACTGATTCAATTGATCTTCATCTTAATTACCATTTTCTTGGTAGTGCTTGAAAAGGCTGCTTATGACTCCCAGGGTCTTAGGAAGATTCTGTCATGGAACCAGAGATTCTGGGTTCGATCCCCAGCGGAGTCGCCAGAAATGTTAGCTCTCTGTAACAAGCAAGATTGGCAAAGTCCGATCACAGAGTTAATATCATTTCAACCAACTTTGGGATTCTAGGATCTAGCCCTCCTGAATCCGGAGAGGGATCTCTCCAATATGTACAAAGATGGATATTGTCTTTGAAGTTTAGGGTGATGATATTAGGCTAGTTATGAAGGCCGAAGGTTTTGTTTGGTTTTTCCCAGATGGTGGAACATAGTTGCTGTCTGAGGTGGAAAGATCTATATGAAAATAGGTTCAAAGGTGAGAAGTTGCAAGTATACAGAATGAGCTTTGATTCTAAAGACAGATGATGGCAAGTTTTCAATCCATTGGGCTATGGATTCGTAAAAGAATTTAATTGAAACATCCATGTTCAAGAGTAATCTATGGGGCAAGTCATCTAGGCCTAAGGATCTCTTTGAAGTTTGATTTATGGAATGGGGTGAGTACAAAAAGAAAGGGAATTAACAGATGCAGAACAAAGAGCAACCCGGGATCTGGTAAGTACTTTGAAACTAGCCAGCCTTTGACCAGGCACTTAAGAAAAAAACAGAAGCAAACTAGGATCTGGTAAGTACTTTGAAACTATCCAGCCTTTGATACACTTCTGATAGAACACAAATCAAAACAAAGGGAAACTTGAAAGCAACCTTTGGAGTAGAAACTAGCGGGCAGGGCTCACCTTTCTCGAGAGGCTACACAGCCCTTTCCAGACTCTGTCTAAGAGTATAGGGTAAAACACATCAAAGACGTATACAAGATATCAAAACTAGTGTTTTACTACCAATCTGAAATGTTTTTGGGATTTTCTGAATTGTTTATATTGTGGTTTAAAAGAATGTCCTAACTTTGCCTCAAAACTTAGCTATGGTTATGAAACAAAGACAGTCTATCCTTATGGCTAAGCTAGCTGATTTTCCAAGGTTAGATAAAAACTTAAAAGAACCCTAGGATTGACCTAGTTTGTCACTGATTCAAACAAGTTTTATCATGATTACCATTCTTTGGTAGTGCTTAGAAAGGCTACTTTTTACTCTCAAGATGTTATATGAAAATAAAGGGAAAAGATGAAAAACTCAAGTCATATTCCCCAGCGGAGTCGCCAGAAATGTTAGGTCTCTGTAACAAGCAAGATTGGCAAAGTCCGATCACAGAGTTAACATCATTTCAACCAAATTTGGGATTCTAGGATCTAGCCCTCCTGAATCCGGAGAGGGATCTCTCCAATATGTACAAAGATGGATATTGTCTTTGAAGTTTTAGGGTAATGGTATTAGGCTAGTTATGAAGGCCGAAGGTTTTGTTTGGTTTTTCCCAGATGGTGGAACATAGTTGCTGTCTGAGGTGGAAAGATCTATATGCAAATAGGTTCAAAGGTGAGAAGTTGCAAGTATACAGAATGAGCTTTGATTCTAAAGACAGATGATGGCAAGTTTTCAATCCATTGGGCTATGGAGTCGTAAAAGAATTTAATTGAAACATCCATGTTCAAGAGTAATCTATGGGGCAAGTCATCTAGGCCTAAGGATCTCTTTGAAGTTTAATTTATGGAATGGGGTGAGTACAAAAAGAAAGGGAATTAATAGATGCAAAACAAAGAGCAGCCCAGGATCTGGTAAGTACTTTGAAACTAGCCAGCCTTTGACCAGGCACTTAACAAAAACACAGAAGCAAACTAGGATCTGGTAAGTACTTTGAAACTATCCAGCCTTTGATACACTTCTGATAGAACAAAAATCAAAACAAAGGGAAACTTGAAAGCAACCTTTGGAGTAGAAACTAACGGGCAGGGCTCACCTTTCTCCTCATCTTAGTTCTTCTTTACTTAGTTACTTCCAAGACAATCACCAAGACAACACAGAATGGCCTAAGATCTGATAAGTACTTTGAAACTAGTCAGCTTTTGACACATCCTAAGGGAAACAGACAAATAGTTGAGCAAACAAGAAAGGGACTCAGGGCTAACCTTTGATTTCCTCAATTCATTCCTTACACAACATATATGAAAGTAACATTTAAAAACAACATTCAGCAGTGACGAAAATATGAGGGAACACCAGCATCTCTGTGCTTGGACTGAATTAAATCATTTCTAAATAACACAATGAGAAGAAAACATTGGGATAAAGATTTTTCAGCCAGAGAAGATCACTGGTATACAGCAAATTCTAACACCGTTTAAACTGTTCTTTATAGTGGAAAATGAAACAAATTGAAAACTGAAATAAAATGACAAGTTACAGTGAGAATAACATCACCATCAGGATAGACCAGGATCCCATAAATCAGCTTGTATTGATTGCTTCAAACCGGTTACAATATTCAAGTCCAATGTTTTAATTCACCTCTCTTCACAACCTAACCTATTTGTTACAAGTAGAGCTCCAAGAGCCCATGAAACCACTTTTTACAGTCAAGAGTTTTCCACTCAGAAATAGCTATAGCGCTTCAGCAATTACATTGACAACCAACTAATTAAAAACCAACCCTTCACTCATCTTCTATTGAAGTATTTATAGAAGGATGAGGAGGTGAGATCTGATTAAAAGATCTCAAACACAATCAATGCAGAATTAATGTCTTTCTGACCCCGTGAGGTTCAATGAAAAAATTCTACAGGTGTTATATTGCATTAATGTGTTTATACTTAAGAAGTAAGCTCGAAGAGAGCTTATATTGACCTGTGAGGCTCTGCGTACTGTTAGGGTTACTCTGCAAACATTCTGTCGTTGAAATCCGGTGCAGTAATAACTTCTTTGGTTGTTCGAGGCATAATATCTGATCCTGTTCAATAAATTCATCCTCTGATTGAGCGTTCTGAGGCAATAGGTGGCACTGTGGTGGTTGAGGAATCAATTCGCCTCAAAGTATGGCGGTGGAGGCGATCTGTCTGATGAACACTTTTAGGTTTTACTTTAATCCGTGTTCTGAGCCGGGGATTAGGCTTTTGATAACCGTCTTAGCCGTAATCCCCGCCAATCTTCTCACAAAACCACTGCTCTGGTTCATTCTATCTTCAATCCGATACACTTTCTCTGCTCTGATATTGGCGGCATTCTTCAAGCTTTACAGGGACGTGCGGCAACCAAAGCTCATGAAACTTTGTAGATATCTTTGTTCTTCTCCGTATGATCGATTCCCTGGACAAATCGGGAGGACAAGAGTCGTCACCCTCATCCCTTAGATTTTCATAGAATACGAAGAAAAACCTTAAAAACCTGCAAAAAAAAACAAGAAAAATGAGGAAATCCTGCGTTATATGGATAGACTGCATCGGAGGGCGTGCGGGAGGATGGAGAGATCGGGACCGTTGATCGCATCGCGATCAACGGTTGGGAGCAAATCGAATAGTCAACGGGGAGGAAGGTGGACTGTACAATGGAATCGGGAGAATAGATAAGAGCCGTTGATCTGCGGAGATCGACGGTGGGGATCGGCTCTTGAATGCGCCGGGGAAGATTTAACGGGTGAGCGAATTCGTTAAAGGTCGAGCGGGAAAGGTGATCGGGGACCGTCGAATGGGAAGGCCCAGATCTAACGGCGGGGATGAATCCCGCTGCGGGGCCATAGGACGAGGTTTAACGCGCGGGAAAAAGACATGGAACGACGGTTTTGGGGGTGAGGTGGAGAACATGTGTCGGCCAGCGCGTGGAATCGCTGGCCGACGGTCTAAAACTGCTTCCGGACGAAAGGTGGTGCGGGCATGAAATAGGCGGAAACGAAAAACAGCGCGGTGAAGGGGGGGGGTCCACCGGATGACGGGATACACTCCGCGCCGTCGATCCGAGGGACAGATCGACGGCCGAGCTTTAATACGAATTTCTTTGGTGAAAAATTAAAATAGACCCGATTTTGCATTTTATAAAGGTTTTCGATGTTTTTCGGGTGATAAATTATTTTTGCGGGTTAAGCGCCTGGTGGTCTTAGCAGATGGTTTCCGGCGCTGGGGCATATGAAGGAAGAAATGGAAAAGGGGCTTAGCCTGAGGGGCTAAAGCCCAACGCATGGAAAATGTATGTTTTTCTATGGTTTTTTAATGACTTTCGCAAGAGGGGAAAGGTTCGATAGGTCAAAAAGTGGGTTTTTGACCTTAGGAAATGAGGTCAATGGAGGAATCAGGGATATAAAAGGGTTTGATGGGGTTTTTTATGGATGAAAGGAGACTTGAAGAAATGAAGGGAATATGGAAGAAGGGGGAGGAAAAAGGGAAAGATGCAGCAATATTTGATCAGGATTTTCATGGATCATCAGAAACAGAGAGGAGGAAAAGTATGTAGAACCAATCAGTAGTTTGGAATCTCACCAACAGACTTCAAGTATCAACAACTTTCAGGATTAAACTTGTTTCTTGAAGGCTGCAAAGAACATTTAGCCACCAACTGCTATAATTGAAAAATATGGGTGGCTAACAGTTACCCATTTCTAGCCTGGAACTGCATTGAAAAAGGTTGAAAACCCAGATTTGGACATATATGGGTCTTAGCCCCCTACAGGCCAGCCCCCTTGACCTTTTCTAGCATGTGACCCGAACGCCAAGACCAGGCGTCAGGGCGGAAGGTTCTTATTGCAAAATCCATATCGGGTTCGTTTTAAACCGTCGATCCGTATAGATCGGACAGTCGTCGCGCCCCCACAACGTCCACCATTCACTCTATTTGCCGCCTCGATCACGCATCCACCGTCCATTTTCCCGCAGATCAACGGTCAGCGTTTTCCCCCGCCCGGTGGTCCCCGCAACTACAACTATTCCAAATCCACCGGTTTCCATCGCACCACCTTTGGAGGGCAGGCGGTATTTTCCATTTCGGAACGATTCCACTCACCACCCGACGCGTGGCACTGTCACTATTTCAAAACCGCCCCCCCATCGCGCATTATCGTTCGGCATTTGACCTGGCACGATATGGATATACGCCATCCGATCTGGGGCTCTCCATCCAATGGTCATCGTACCCCGCAGTTGCGCGGAAGTTAACCCAAGGCATCCGTACCCCTGGCCCACCATCCGTCGCCCTCCGCTGCATTTCCAGCCGTAGATCTCCTCCTAAGATCGGACGGTCCAGATTCAATTGCATGTCCTGCCATTGACCCTATACTGCAACCTCACCAATTCCATGTGTGTTCATCGCTTTCTCGTCTATTCCCCTTTATAATTCGTTCAAGGGTCACATTTTAATGTTTTATGTTGAAATTTTCCACCTCGCCGGCCTCGAGAGCATATCCTGCTGATCCACTGTGTTCTTCCATGAAATCCTCTACATTCATTATGCCATGTCGCCATTCTTTGCAGTCATCCATGTCACCCTCCCCATGCATGTTTTTCTTAACGTTTTTCATGTTTTGCAGGGTTACAGGTGGCGAAAAACCGCCATGATTCATATTCACTATTGTGGTGGTACAGTGAGTAGAAGGAGCTGAATTCAGAGCCTGATACATACAGGGAAATGTCTGGAAAGGTGTCTGCGACATAAATTTCATCGAAGGATAGAATACAAGCTCTGCAAAACCTCTCTGGCGCCATTAAAGCACAGATTTCGCAGTCAGAGGAAATCGTGAAAACGGAAAAGAGTATCAGTGGGACAGTAGAGTGTTTAAGGCCTGTAATTGCAAATTATAAGCCTTAATCCAATTATTCAAAGGTAGGGTACCAAAATTAGAGACCCCGTGGATCACTCAAAAGGTCTAATGCACAGAAAACCATACTATCAGGGTTTCCGTATCAGCAGAACGTTCTTCCATAAAAGGACAAGGCACCCATACCGTCTGCATTCTATACCGTGTTCTAGGGAGATTTTTCTGCCCTGACAGCAGTCCTATGCTACCAGTGCATTAGTTATATAGTATGGTAGACCCTAGAATCATCGTTCTGCATTTTTTTCAGTACACCAGAGACATACCTGGAGTAAATGGAAACCTGACGAAGACCACTCCATCATCCAACGAGTACCAGAGACAAATGCCCAGAATTTAAACTGAATGGAGCCTCGGCCCTCCTGCTGCTTCAGAGTTTTAATGCTGCATTTAAGTTTACATCTACTCCTGTTATTATTTTCTCCAATAAGATTCCTGAAGAACATATTGTAAAGGGTTTTTGTTATTCAGTTACTGCCGTTGTAGTTAGAGGGATTCAGTTTTGACTGTTAGAACAGTTTGGGAGAGAGTAGCATAATAGTTTGTATTGTAGTAGGCTGTGAGGAGAAGTTTGGATTGTAACAGCCATTGAGCTCAGTGTATGTGACTGGTTTTGCATCGATTAATCAAAGAACATTTCTTTGGATCCTGGTCTATTACTACGGGTGATGTTTCTCTTATCTTATCGTTTAATTACATTTTCATGCTGTTCATTGTTCTTCTGGGCTCGCATCAAAAATATGGCATAGGATTTACCCTTGTTAGGTACCCTATGTCTCTGCTCTCCTTGGCTTAAATGTTTTCTGCTATATGTGTTAGCTGAAGGCTGATGTCAGTTAATTTAACCAGTGTAGTGGATGTCATTGCCTTCTAGCTGATGTATGAATTAATGGAATCTATCTTTAGTTGTTCTTGTTGGGTTTAAGCTGGAAGATTTGGGAACACTGGGGATTAGAGTTATCCGTGTCCACTAGGATCCTTGTACGACCAGCTGGCCTTTCTAAGATCTCTTGTTAAACTTATCTCTGTTTTCTTTTGGAGCATGCTAAAGGTGACCTAGAGTTAAATGACCTCTGGTCCGATCTATAAGCTGCCCCTTTGTCCCTCCTTTGAGAGCTGCCTTTGAGTATGTCCAAGCATGTCTGGAGTTAAATGACCTCTGACCTGATCTATAGATAGAAATTGGGTTTTTTTCTTTCTTTCACTTTCAATCCTTAATGTTCCATCCCACCATCTATCTAAAAGATCTTTTAGTGTAGGTGACTTTCCCTCTGAAAGCTTTGGCTAGTTGTGTGCAAGTAATTCCCTTTCATGACTCCATAGCCCAATGGATGGCATGTTCTTGACCTATTCTCTTTGCTGAAACATCCTGCTGCTCTACTCCTTTCCTTCCATTGCTTTCTTTGTTTATGATCTCATGACCAACCTAGCAACCAACCAACCAAATCATTTTAAACCCCTCTTTGTACTTCATACCTAGCCTAATACCTCATTTTGAGCTTCAAAGATATACCATTCTTTGCTCCATTTGGAGAGATCCCTCTCTGGGTCCAGGAGGGCTAGATCCTAGGGCCCCAAAGTGGTTATGATTTTCTCTCATCTTTTGGTCTTGCCAATCTGGCCAAAACATGGGAACCCCAACATAATGGCGACTCCGTTGGGGACTTGAGTGCATTTATCTTACATACTTTTAGGCACTCAAAAGACCCAGAATCTCTGGTTAGATTGGTATCTCATTGCTGATGGTGTACATCAGCCTGCTCCAAACAGTGAAATTCATCCACCTGGCGACTCCACACTCCATAAATCTCAAAGACACCATTGGATGAAGAACCTAAAATATGGCCAAACCTCATAGAAGGATAGAACACATGGGTTGGATTTGGTTTAAAGAATTCATTGCCTTTTTCTACCACTATGTTCTGTCCTATTTTAAGCCTAATCAAGTGTACAAAGATGAGACCCACAATGAATATGGGAAAGATCTCAAGCCTCAGTCTGGAGACCATCAACAGACCTATACTCCTGTGAAGAACCTGGTGGAACAAGAGGCTCATGTTGTATCTCCCACTCCTGAAGAAGCTTCAAGCAGCCATGAGCCCATTGTTATACCACCTACACCTACAAAGGTCATAGAAAGATATAAACGTTTGGTTTTACCTCTTATCTTCCAACCCCTTCCTTCAGAACTTATAAACCAACTGCCTCTTTTTGATGGGGAAAATAAAATGGCCACTGTTGAAGAACATGTTCAAAACCTTGAGGATTTACTTGAATTGTATGAAATAGAAGAAGATGATGTGTGCATTAGAATGTTTACCTTGTCATTACAAGGAAATGTTAAGAATTGGTTCAAAGGCCTTCCAGCGGCAAGCATTTTCAGCTTTCATCAATTTTCTCAAGTTTTCCTTGATAAATGGGCAGCCCCTAAGAATGCTCTCCTCATCGTAGGAGAGTATCAAAATTTGAAAATGCGGCCAGGAGAGACAGTACAAGAATTTTCAGCCAGGTTCAATAAGGTATATCATGCAATACCTTCTGACATAAAACCACCTCTAGGATGGGCCCTAGTGGACTATCCAAGTTCTTTTGACCCCGAGGTGGAATTCCATATAAGGGAAAGAGAGCCTTCGAGCCTGGAAGAAATGCATAATATATAAATTACTGTCGAACACAACATAAAGTGCAGGGAGGAAAGTTTAAAAGCCGCAAAGAAAGACCGAGCAGAGCAAATAAGGTAGATTTATTTAGAAAACAATCTAGAAAGATTGATAGAGACTGCCAATACCCTGCTGAACATAGAAGAGGAAGAATATGAGGCTGAAACTAGAAATAATGATTGGAAAAGACCTGCTCCTTTTCCTCAAGAAATAAAAACCGGATCACTGCAAGACAGAAGCCACATGCCAAGCATGTATGATGAAATAAAGCTTGAATCAAAAAATGAACTTGCAGACTATTTTGAAGAAAGACTTACTGAGAGTCCTGAAGATTTGATGGGTGACAATGCTTATAATTATGATTTCTTTGATGTTGATATGACTGATGATAATTTTTTCCAAAGGGAAATTGAGCTTGCAGGGCCATCATCAGTAGATTCATGGGAGGAAGATCACGACCATCAAATTCAAGAAAGGGATGAGCCAACGTAGGCCATCTATGATACTAATGAAGAAAGTGTTGAAAGCACGATAGAAGAGGAAGATTCATTGAATCTTCTCTCTGTTTTATATCCGAACATCAGTTATACTTACCAAGAGGATGGAAGCCAGTAGCTCTTCAGCGCAGAGGACAAGGAGAAAAGAGATGAAGAAAATCTTGAGCGGAATGAATATCTAGAGCCTTATCCCAAAAGGATTAAGGTAATCAAAGAATCCCCCACTCAAGAATATGTTGATTTTTTCACAGATTTCAGTCCGTTTCAGTAGAACCAGCTTGCGTCACTAGAGGACAACACTGTCGAATATAACGAGCCCTCTAGCTCAAGCTGCAGTGAAGATGAGCGAGATCTTCTTTCACACAGACATCTTTGTCTTGATCCTGAGGAAGAAGAGGTATTCCTGGTTTATGCTCATCTGCCAAATACTCCCAACTAGGAAAAGGAGGAGTGTGATTACAGAGGCCACAATGCAGATGCAATGATTGGAACTGCCTAGGATGCTGACAGCCTACCAGTCATGGGAGGCTTTGAAGAAAAAGGTTTTCATCATGTTTTTGTTGATCCTGTGGACGAATACATGGAGGCCTTAATTGGCTCAGTCCCTCAAGCATTAATATTTTTCAAGAGCCAAATACATCTGAATTGGTCACCACTGCTGGTGGCCTCAGTTTTGAAGATGCACATGCAGAGCATCCTACGGTTATCTCTGATGAGCAGTTAGCTCTTCTTCCCTTTTTTGCTATTGCTTGACTGGTTTCATTGGCATTATTGTATCACTTAGAGCATCATAGATTTCCAGTTAGAGTAGGGTAGGTAGGAAAAGCTTAATAAAGCTCAGTCAGTGAGCATGTAGTTAATTTTTTTTAATTTCTGCAAAGTCTAGCAAGTCGGACAGTCCAATCCTGGCTGGACTGTTTTCAATTTCTGTTGTAGAATGTAGAGAAAAAATCCGCTGGACAGTCTAATCCTAGCAGGTATTATATTAGGTAGAGAAGTATATGATACCAACAGTCTAATCTGGTCTCATGGAGTAATAAGGGTAGAAATAGAATAGGTTTATTTTTCTTGTTTGTAAAAAATAAATGATGTAAAGGGTCTGCTAGTCCAAATGCACCCTAAAAGAAAAATTCTAGGATTGTAGTCTGGGTAGGTATATTGTTCGAGAATGTTTCTGCTAATTTGATGTCTTCACAATCTGTGGCAGCTGATCCAAGAGAAGAAAGTATGGGTCAATTACCAAGCATCTGGCCTACACCAAAGATTTGTTTTCTGAATTCTTGACTCCTTCAAGAAGAAGCCATCCCCATGTGGAGCCACTGTTAGCCCCCTATAAATTTTTGTCAAGCAAACAGGGGGCTAAAATGTTTCTGAGCCTTCAAGGAATGCATTTCCTCTGAAAACACATCATCCTTGAAGTCTCCTGTGCCTTTTCCTTTGATAAATTCCCTCTGTTGACTCCCATTATAAGGTCTCACTGAATGCAAAAAATTGTTCTCCAAAAGGCCTACTTTTTCCCCTTGTACCCCTGTAGAATGCCCCATTTTAACCTTTGTTTTCCCCTTGTCAAATTCCCCTATGATCCCCTAAATTATCCCAAAATCCCCTTCAAATCCTACACCCATCCCTTGTTTGGTTTAATTCCCCTCTTTTTCTCTATCGTTACCCATTTCTGGCCTCGAACTGCATTGAAAAAGGTTGAAAACCCAGATTTGGACATATATGGGTCTTAGCCCCCTTCAGGCCAGCCCCCTTGACCTTTTCCACCATGTGACCCGAGCGCCAGGGCGGAAGGCGCTTATTGCAAAATCCATATCGGGCGCGTTTTAAATCATCAATCCATATAGATCGGACAATCATTGCACCCCCACAATGTCCACAGTTCACTCCGTTTGCCGCCCCGATCACGCATCCACCATCCATTTTCCCGCAGATCAACGGTCAGTGTTTTCCCCAGCCCGATGGTCCCCGCAACTACAACTATTCCAAATCCACTGGTTTCCATCTCACCACCTTTGGAGGGCGGGCAGTATTTTCCATTTCGGATCGATTCCACTCATCGCCAGACACGTGGCACCGTCACTATTTCAAAACCACCCCCCCATCGCGCGTTATCATTCAACGTTTGACCTGGCGCAATATGCATATACGCCGTCTAATCTAGGGCTCTCCATCCAACGGTCATCGCACCCCGAAGTTGCGCGGAAGTTAACTGAAGGAATTCGTACCCCTGGCCCACCATCCGTCGCCCTCTGCTTCATTTCCAGCCATCGATCTCCTCCTGAGATTGGACGGTCTAGATTCAATTTCATGTCCCATTCCACGTGTGTTCGTCGCTTTCTCATCCATTCCCTTTTATAATTCGTTTAAGGGTCACATTTTAATGTTTTATGTTAAAATTTTCCACCTCGACGACCTCCAGAGCATATCCAGCTGATCCACCGTGTTCTTCCACGAAATCCCTTGCATTCATCATGCCACGTCGCCATTCTTTGCAGTCATCCATGTTACCCTCCCCATGCATTTGTTTCTTAACGTTTTTCATGTTTTGCAGGGTTACATGCGGCGAAAAACTGCCATGATTCATATTCACTATTATGGTGGTATAGTGCGCAGAAGGAGCTGAATTCAGAGCCTGATATTACAGGGAAATGTCCGGAAAGGTGTCTGCGACATAAATTTCATCGAAGGACAGAATTCAAGCTCTGAAAAACCTCTCTGGCGCCATTAAAGTACAGATTTCGCAATTAGAGGAAATCGTGAAAGCGACAAAGAGTATCAGTGGGACAGTAGAGCGTTTAAGGCCTGTAATTGCAAATTATAAGCCTTAATCCAATTATTCAAAGGTAGGGTACCAAAATTAGAGACCCTGTGGATCGCTCAGAAGGTCCAATGCATAGAAAACCATACTATCAGGGTTTCCATATCAGCAAAACGTCCATAAAAGGACAAGGCGCCCATACCGTCTGCATTCTATACCATGTTCTAGGGAGATTTTTCAGCCCTGACAACAGTCCTATGCTACCAGTGCATTAGTTATACAGTACGGCAGATCCTATCATCATTGTTCTGCATTTTTTTCATTACACCAGAGACATAGCTGGAGTAAATGGAAACCTGACGAAGACCACTCCATCATCCAACGAGTACCAGAGATAAATGCCTAGAATTTAAACTGAATGGAGCCTCGGCCCTCCTGTTGCTTCAGAGTTTTAATGCTGCATTTCAGTTTACATCTACTCTTGTTATTCTTTTCTCCTATAAGAATCCTGAAGAACATATTGTAAAGGGTTGTTGTTGTTTGGCTGCTGCCGTTGTAGTTAGAGGGATTCATTTTTTACTGTTAGAACAGTTTGGGAGAGAGTAGCAGAGTAGTTTTTATTGTAGTTGGCTTGGAGGAGAATTTTGGATTGTAACAGCCATTGAGCTCAGTGTATGTGACTGGTTTTGCATCGATTAATCAAAGCACATTTCTTTGGATCCTGGTCTATTACTACGGGTGATGTTTCTCTTATCTTATCATTTAATTACATTTTCATGCTGTTCATTGTTCTTCTGGGCTCACATCAGAAATATGGCATAGGATTTACCCTTGTTAGGTACCCTATGTCTCTGCTCTCCTTGCCTTAAATGTTTTCTGCTGTATGTGTTAGCTGAAGGTTGATTTCAGTTAATTTAACCAGTGTAGTGGATGTCATTGCCTGCTAGCTGATGTATGAATTAATGGAATCTGTCTTTGGTTGTTCTTGTTGGGTTTAAGCTGGAATATTTGGGAACACTGGGGATTAGAGTTAGCCTTGTCCACTAGGATCCTTGTACGACTAGCTGGCCTTTCTAAGATCTCTTGTTAAACTTATCTCTGTTTTCCTTTGGAGCATGCTAAAGGTGACCTAGAGTTAAATGACCTCTGGTCCGATCTATAAGCTGCCCATTTGTCCCTTTTTTGAGACCTGCCTTTGAGTATGTCCAAGCAGGCCTGGAGTTAAATGACCTCTGACCTGATCTATAGATAGAAATTGGGTTGTTTTCTTTCTTTCACTTTCAATCCTTAATTTTCCATCCCACCATCTATCTAAAAGATCCTTTACTGTACATGACTTTCCCTCTGAAAGCTTTGGCTAGTTGTGTGCAAGTAATTCCCTTTCATGACTCCATAGCCCAATGGATGGCACTTTCTTGACCTATCCTCTTTGCTGAAACATCTTGCTGCTCTACTCCTTTCCTTCCATTGCTTTCTCAGTTTATGATCTCATGACCAACCCAGCAACCAACCAACCAAATCATTTTAAACCCCTCTTTGTGCTTCATACCTAGCCTAATACCTCATTTTGAGCTTCAAAGATATACCATTCTTTGCTCCATTTGGAGAGATCCCTCTCCAAGTCCAGGAGGGCTAGATCTTAGGGCCCCAAAGTGGTTATGATGTTGTCTCAGATTTTGGTCTTGCAAATCTGGCCAAAACATGGGAACCCCAACACTTCACAATATAAATATTCTGAAAACTTGTTTTTCTTATCAAAGCGGAAGACAATCATAGAACTAAGTATTTTTAAGATATGTCCTGCAAGAACTGTTATGGATTTTAGTATGGTTTCAAAACCTGTTACAATTACTCTGACATACTGGGCACCATGACAACCATTTTTGAATATGAGGATTTGTATAGGAAAGGAGTTGGGGGTGTAATCCCCCTTGCCTACATTTCATATTTCCATATCCACCTTTCAGAATATTGCAATGTGGAAAACTGACACCATGAAGGTCCAGTACAAGAGAATTAAGTGTGTGAAGGGGTGGGAAAAGAGGTTCATCATGGCTAGAACTAAAATCAATCTTGCATAAGGGCATTGTTGCCAGAATGCACAAGTTCAATTATATAGGGTTTTATATATTGAATGATGGACTCCAAAGTCTTTATAGAATAGTTTTATTTTCACTCTATGCTTGAGTTTTGTTATTTAATATGCTTTATAACAACATTAAAGAAAACCATGATGAGAAAACAAGTCTCCGCAATTATCAACCTCACCAATGAACAAATAGTTGTCGGAAAATTAAACTAAATTTGCCTAAAATATATGCTATTAAAGCAGTATACATCTTATTTCCTCCAATATCTTTTCGTTTCTTTTTTGGGTTTGGTAAATGATCATCTGTTCATAGATTCTATGACCAAGGGATGTGTATTATGTCAAATTCATCAAGGGTTTGCACCCGCCCTCATCTGTTGAGATCTTAGTGTCTTTGTGGGCCATCAAGATCGCTGTAACTTTCACCTAGTCCTGGATGCAATAGTAACTCAGTTGGCCACGTCAACATGCCTTCCAGGGGTTGTGAACTCGGATCTAAGCACTGAAAGTGCTTTGATTTAACCACCTAACAACAACCCACTTGACTATAATAAAAAAGATAATCTATTATTATTTAATGTAATTTACTAGTGCATGAATCTTAACAAGCAGCTTGCATGACCCAACGCCAGAATCTCGAACCAATTGTTTTCTTTTGGAGTAAACCAAAAATCAAATAAAAATTTGTTATGAACACTACGACAAAGAAAAAAAATGGAGGGGCGACGTACAGACCTATGCCTTAAGAATCATGCGATCCACATAACTCAAAGACTCCGTGAAGAACCAAAATTTCTCCTGCTTGACCAAATAGTCCACATCAAACACCACGTTGGGACCAAAAGTGGTTGCATTGAACTGATAAACCTCCTGCTGGCTCAAATCGGACTTTGGGCCTTGATAAATGTGATATTTTTTTATCAGGAGCTTGATGGAAAACACGTTCCCCAACTTGGGGTACTCTTCTCAGAGCATTGCAATGGGACCTTTCAAGAACTTCATTAGACCTCCAACAATAGGCCATGTAGGGACCATGTGAGGAAGATTTTTGGAGGATCAAGAGCCCAATATGTTTGATACATGTTTTGCAAGTACGAGGGTTGCTAATATCAGGAGACCTTCTTGAACATGTATGTTTTGAATGAAATCCATCTTGATATTGGATTCAGAGCCCTCTTTTGTACCAGATTTGAAAACCCACTTGATAGATTGTTGAAATGTAGATGCCCAATACTTCACATCACATAAATTTTACTCGAACCGATTGGAGGATGAGCCCTCGCACTTTCTAACGATCCCAAATTCATTGAATCCTGAATAACTTGAATTATGCACTGCAGGCATGTTATAGAGAATATTGCGTGAATATTTCTGAGCATATTTTAGAGTATTATATCATTTGTACCGGATGGTGACTGCCTGTATTTGAAAAATTGTGGTATGCCCACAGGTTCATAGCTGAGAAACTATGATTTATGGTTTTTCATAGCTATTGTTATTTTGATGTAAGTGCAAGTTTTTAATTAGGGGTTTGGGTTTTGCATGACAGCTTACTACCACTGAGTCCTAACCTTTCAAGCATTAGAATTTTAAAAAATTGACGCGCTCTAACAGGCTACAACACTTCTGGTGACATTTTATAATATTATTCAATTTTTTTTTAACTTGTAAAAATCCAAATTTAAATTTTTTTTACTAGTAAATTCCTTTCCCTACTTCTCTGATGTACAAAAGGCCCTTTAAAGGGCTCTGACGTGTTCAATTTTGACCCCTGGTGGTGACAAATAGAGGACTCTCACTTTCCTTTGGCATAAATGGCTTGATTCATTCATTATATATATTCCATGTAAAAGTGTTGGTTTTCGACTATGCCATAGGTGGTGGCACCTTTGTGGATGTTACTATTGCTGCTAATGTCAGTATACTGTGGAGTGTTATTTACTACTTGTTAGAGTCGGTCTTTACAGTCCTCTGTCAGAGATCATTTCTCTTACTGCATTTCATTGTTTAGGTGTCTCGTTCTGCTCATTCATCTGCATTCTGTTAGGGTCATGCCATTGACTGACGGAAGGGTGTTATTCTCTCATGTTCCCTCATGCTTGTACCTGCTGGTTTAGTCAAAATTCCTCAAAAATCATCAAAGTTCATTTCAAGTCATTTACAGTCATAAATGGTTATTTTTATCATAAAGAGTCATTTAGTTTTTGAGTCTAGGGTTTAGTCTTCTGAAATGTGAAATAATGCCCGTAGGCTATGAGGAGGTTTTTCATATGTTTTCAGTTCAAAATTTTATCATCAAACATATTCGAGGACATTTCTTGTTCAAAATTCTGTTTTGAATAAGAAATTGTCAAATTTTGTTTTTGTAATAAAAAGTATTTTTCCACCATGTTGTACTTCACCATGCGAACTTTGGTCATCCTTTGCCAAGAATAATTGCCAATGTCCCTGCAAGAAATCAACCAATTTCATCATTCAGAAAATCAATGAGGAAACAAAGGACAAAGGTTGTATCAAGTGAAAAGTGCCAAAGGTAAATTTTTTTTTTTACAAACTAGGTTTTGAAAAAGTAAAAATCAAGGCTATCTCTTTTCAAGATATTTCTCAAGGTTTTTATATTCATTTGCAACAAGCTTCATTCAAAAAATCCAAGGGAGAAGTCGAGTTTTGGAGTGAAAGAGCAAATTGTGTTTTACGAAAGGCCGTGACTATGAGTTAAGACTGAGGACGGCGCACTGGGCAAAGGTGCGGCGCATTGGGCCTGCGCGCGGTGCACATGATCGACAGGCCTAAAATTGATAGTGTTAATTGCCACAGGCGCGACGCACCCAAAGGCCGCGACGCATTGGGCCTGCGCGCGGCGCACAGGGTCGACAGGCCTAAAAAACGTCTTTTTTGTCCCAAACTCAAATCATTTCGGTGCATTTTCCTCCAAGTAAGTTGTGTGTGCTTACCATTTGAGTTTAAATTCTTGTTGGGTGTCATTTGAAGGTAAAATTCAAGAGCTTAATTGGTGAAAGAAAAAATCCTATACTCACATTGAAATATGCACCATAGGGTTTGAAAGAGGTGATTAAAATTTGATAATTGGTGCACTCCATTGTCTCTTGTGCTCTCAACACTGTTATCACTATTGTCATACTGTTGTCATATTGTTATCATGATTCCTCCCTCTGTCCCATATCCCTCAAGCCCTTTTGATCTTTGTGTGTTAGTCCTCAAACCCTACTACTCACTATCCATTGACTAAACCTAATCTCCATAACATTCAAAGGCTAACTTGTGTCTTTGATTTCGTTTATATATTCCCATTTCATTGACTCATTCCCATCACTATCACCCATTCCCATCACCTATAAATCCCCAAATTCCTAAATTTCCCAAACAGTGACTATCCTCATACTTATATCTCATTTGACAGTCCTTTTCTCACTATGATACCTCTTCATAGCACCTTATCATATATGTGAAACATTTGGCATTAAAGCATGCACCAAACTATTGTTATCACCATATATATATCAACACACACTCATAGAGTTGCGGCAAATCCGTGAAGACAGTGAATTGGCCCGGAAGAGACCAGGTGGCATGACACCGGTTGAGCGAGAGACTTGCCTTATGCATGTTAAAATTCATCTAGAAATGCTCTTGGAGAAGGCCAACAGGGACAAAGACATGCTTATACATATGAAGAATCACTATTGGGCCCGCACGCACGTTTGCAGAGAAAAAATGAAGATCCTGAAAGCAAGGCTGGAAAAGCACTGAAACATCGAAAGAGGCCGGATCCACTCCGAATCTTGGCTGAAGCTTCCTTGGCTGAGCATGAGACATGATGGGAGACCTTCACTCCAAATTTCATCAAATTTGGAGAAGATTTTGTCATTTTGAAAATTTTGGTTGCAAAACAGGTTTTTCTGCCCGATGCGTCGCGCCACCCGACGTGCGCTTATGATTGGGACACATTATGGAGGAAAAATTGACATTTTTGGATTTTTCATGATATATTATGTATTTTTAGGAATGGACGAAGCATTTCATCACATTCTGGGCTGCCTAAAGGGCCAAAAACACCATGAAAATACCTTTCTGCCACTTTTTGCACCAACAGGAAGTACTTTTGGGAGATTGAAGCTTTGGAGGGGCGAATGAGCTCCAAATTGAAAAATTCCACTTGGGTTGGATAGAATACGTCTAGGGCTTTCCAACGAGCTATCATGAGCTCAATTAGGACTTCAGAAAGTGCTTCAAAATCAGGTCCAAAGTAGCGCAGCGCATAGAGCTTTAGAGCGTGGCGCATAGAGGAATTCAGCCTATTTTTCACCTTCCAGCTCAGAAATTCGGCCAGTATTGACTAAGTTTCACCTCTTGATGTAATTTTTGATCTATATTGATGTAATTTGGTAACCATGATGTAATTTTGGCATGTATTTACTTTTTCTAGATGATTCATTCACAAAAAAATGAAAATCAAGTGAATGGATCAGTTTCCTAGCATATAGAGGCAAGTTGTTTGGCTGCCTAGATTTTAGCTCCCTGTTTAGAATTGGTTGAAACAGCCCCTAGAAAGATGATATCAACCCCTAGAGGCATGGGAAGGGGTTAGGATGGTCTATATGATGTATTTTCTCAATCATTTTCAGAGGGTTGGACTGGTTGGATACTTGGGAAAAGTTTGGCACCTCATTGTACATACATTTTCAGTTTTTTGGCAAAGGAAAGACCAGAGTTTTGCAACACTTGTTGGGATCCTTGTGGCTTCTGAGTTTTGATGATGTTTCTTCTCATGTTATTGTAAGTTTCATTAATGCTATATGTATGCCATCCTTCTCTATTCTTCTGAATTAAACAAATGAGTATTCGAGGTAGAATTCATTGATTTGCTGGTGCTCTGCCTTAGACTTTTGTTTAGTTTTATATGTTTTCGTCAGTTTGGAGAGGATCCTTGTACTCTCTTGCCATATTCATCTCCTCAATAGTCTTTTCCATCCATTCATTCGATCTTATACATCAAAGCCATTGCCTACCCTGCCCCAACTTGAATTCTGCAAGATCTGGCCTCATCCCCAAGCCCAAAAATTGTTTTTCCCTTTTTCAACAAAAAACCCCTAAAAATAAAAATCAAACCCTCCTATTTATTTATCTAGCCTAAGATCAGTTTTTTTTATCATCATCTCAAGCTCCTTTGAACATTTTTCATTGAGATTGACCCGGAGAGAGCCCTCTCCTGTCCTTGTAGGGCTAGCTACGAGGCTGAGCGTGGTTTGGTGTTGTCCTTCTTCTGCCTTATTTCAGCCTAAGGTGGATTTGGGAACTAACATAGTGGTGAACATAATGGGGAACTTTTCTGTTCCTTAGTGTTGTTTGATTTACAGCTACAGACGGAGCCTGAAGTCACGCCAGGTAGCCTTCGAACTGCTCTTGCTCTGCGAGTGCATAGTAGATAAATGCTACTTCAGTCGATCTCCGGTCTAGCTTGTAATCGTAACACTTAACTTATAAATTTCCCCAGTACATGTAATCAAGTTTAGATCTGATTGTTGATGGTGGACAACGATCAGACATCATAAGGCTGAAATCATTCACTTGGCGATTTCACTGAAAAATCCAATAATCAATGCTTCATGGTGACTCCACTGCAGATTTTCAAGATGGATTGAGTTGCAAGAAGAGACGCTCCCATGAGCCGAGATCACATCCCAGGTTTTCCAAATAAGATGCCCAAGGTAGATTGGCCTCAGAATTTGCCTATGTTCAGAAATGAGGAAGGTAATGATGCTGCTCTTCATCTCGTGAAATTTCACATTCATGTGCATAAATTAAAAATCAATTTTCTTGAAGACTGTTTGATGAAAATGTTTATGGCTACTCTGGAGGATGAAGCCCGATCTTGGTATGAAAGTTTGCCACCTGCTTCTATTTATTATCTTAAGGATTTTCATTCAATATTCTTTGAAAGGTACAGAGAATCTTGTCCGTCTTTAATGTTAGTGCAAAATTGTTGTGAACACATTAGTAATTTCATTGAAGATCTTGAGAATTGTTATGGGGATAATGAACTGATGGACAGAGAAATCCTGGAAGCATTGTATGAAAATCCGTTAGAGAAACACACAGAAATCTTAAAGGACACTTATCAAAATCAGCAGGTTAAAGATTGCCATATGGCTGAAAATGATGAAAGAGAAAGTTTCGTTTCAGATCTGTCCATAGAAGAAGACAACATGCAGGAAAGTCATGTTTCTATTGCAGATTGTGATAATATCCAGTCAGTTATTTCAGATCTACATTTAGATTTTGATGACCAAGAGCACCTTGTGCTAAATCTCATGAAGGAGAACTCTGTTGTTGAGGTCATCTGGAATGAAGAAGACAGAGAAAACAGAGTTTTGGATCCAAATGTTCTCAGTTCATTAGAACACAGCCTGCATGAGGAGGTAATCCAATCAGCTCATGAAAAACAAGATAAGATCTTTGTTCAAGTAAGTGATAAATCTTCTTTCGATAACTCGGTGATAAATGATAATTTTATTGCCATGTCATATGAAGAAAATTACTGTGTGAGAAAAAGAAAGCAAAAAGCATTATCTCCTTTGTCTGAAGATGAGATAGATCAACTCTTGAAAGGTGATGTTACAGCCCAAGCTAAAGAAGATTTGCAGTGCACACTTGGTCAAGAAAGTGTTGGTGAAACTTCTTCCTCTTTTGAAAATGATGATGGTCTTGTAATTAAATTTATAGATCAGCAAACATATAATATTTCCTTTCATGAAGATGATAAGGCTGTCATGTTTGATAATCTTGAAGATTGTTTTTTTTTAAGAATGACCTAGATCATGAAGTTGAGGAATATGAGCTTGAGAGAGACAATATGCCAAAATTTCTCATGGTCAAGGAACCTACAACTAACACTCAGATGGTAGAGGCACATACCTCTCTGTGCATTCCTATCCCTTAGAAATCAATTGTTCTTTCAGATCATAATGGAGGGAGTACTTGTATTTTTGCAGCTGGATCCCCAGATAAGCCAGCGCTTCAGGATTTTCAAGATCCCTTCAGCATTCTTCTACAAGCATTAGAAAAGATCAATATCGCCTGGTTCATTATCATAAGCTTTGGTTTCAGTGGTTATTTTGATTTGCCTATAGGTTCATCGTTCCGCCTGCTCGAGAAAAGTGAGAGAAGAAATTTGGTATGTAGCCATCTACTGGATTGGTTACATTGGAAAGCTCACTATACATGATTGTATATATTTCATCAATATGAAGGTGGTTGTCATCATGCTTTCAAATCTTGATGAACTGCTGCCTTTTTTCAAAATATTTGTAAATACTTGTTTTCATTAAGTCAGTCACGAGTCATTTAGTCAGTTTGTTTTAGTCATTTCTATTTTAAGAAGTTGAGTCAGTTTAAGTTAAATTTTCAGTCAAATAAATTCAGTCAATAGTCTTGAGTTGTTTTGTCAAATAATGGATTCCATAGCCTAATGGATAAGGCACTGGTATGCTCTCCCAAAGATCTGCCATTCTTAGCACCTCCAAGGAGCTACCATCCCCATTGGAGCCAATGTTAGAGTCGGTCTTTACAGCCCTCCGTCAGAGATCATTTCTCTTATCGCATTTCATTGTTTAGGTGTCTCGTTCCGCTCATTCATCTGCATTCCGTTAGGGGCATGCCATTGACTGATGGAAGGGTGTTATTCTCTCATGTTCCCTCATGCTTGTACCTACTGGTTTAGTCAAAATTCCTCAAAAATCATCAAAGTTCATTTCAAGTCATTTACAGTCATAAATGGTTATTTTTATCATAAAGAGTCATTTAGTTTCTGAGTCTAGGGTTTAGTCTTCTGAAATGTGAAATAATGCCCGTAGGCCATGAGGAGGTTTTTCATATGTTTTCAGTTCAAAATTTTATCATCAAACATATTCGAGGACATTTCTTGTTCAAAATTCTGTTTTGAATAAGAAATTGTCAAATTTTGTTTTTGTAATAAAAATTGTTTTTCCACCATGTTGTACTTCACCATGCGAACTCTGGTCATCCTTTGCCAAGAATAATTGCCAATGTCCCTGCAAGAAATCAACCAATTTCATCATTCAGAAAATAAATGAGGAAACAAAGGACAAAGGTTGTATCAAGTGAAAAGTGCCAAAGGTAAAAAAAAAAATTTACAAACTGGGTTTTGAAAAAGTAAAAATCAAGGCTATCTCTTTTCAAGATATTTCTCAAGGTTTTTATATTCATTTGAAACAAGCTTCATTCAAAAAATCCAAGGGAGAAGTCGAGTTTTGGAGTGAAAGAGAAAATTGTGTTTTAAGAAAGGCCGTGACTGTGAGTTAAGACTGAGCGCGGCACACGGGGCAGAGGCACGACGCATAGGCTGCGTGCGGCGCATTGGGCCAAAATTGACAGTGTTAATTGCCACAGGCGCAACACACCCAAAGGCCGCGGCGCATTGGGCCTGCGCGCGGCGCACAGGGTCGACAGGCCTAAAAAACGTCTTTTTTGTCCCAAAATCAAATCATTTCGGTGCATTTTCCTCCAAGTAAGTTGTGTGCGCTTACCATTTGAGTTTAAATTCTTGTTCGGTGTCATTTGAAGGTAAAATTCAAGAGCTTAATTGGTGAAAGAAAAAACCCTATACTCACATTGAAATCTGCTCCATAGGGTTTGAAAGAGGTGATTAAAATTTGATAATTGGTGCACTCCATTGTCTCTTGTGCTCTCAACACTGTTATCACTATTGTCATACTGTTTTCATATTGTTATCACGATTCCTCCCTCTGTCCCATATCCCTCATGCCCTTTTGATCTTTGTGTGTTAGTCCTCAAACCCTACTACTCACTATCCATTGACTAAATCTAATATCCATAACATTCAAAGGCTAACTTGTGTCTTTGATTTAATTTATATATTCCCATTTCATTGACTCATTCCCATCACTATCACCCATTCCCATCACCTATAAATCCCCAAATTCCTAAATTTCCCAAACAGTGACTATCCTCACACTTATATCTCATTTGACAGTCCTTTTCTCACTATGATACCTCTTCATAGCACCTTATCATATATGTGACACATTTGGCATTAAATCATGCACAAAAATATTTTTCTCACCATATATATATCAGCACACACTCATAGAGTTGCGGCAAATCCGTGAAGACAGTGAATTGGCCCGGAAGAGACCAGGTGACATGACACCGGTTGAGCGAGAGACTTGCCTTACGCATGTTAACATTCATCTGGAAAAGCTCTTGGAGAAGGCCAACAGGGACAAAGACATGCTTAGACATATGAAGAATCACTATTGGGCCCGCACGCACGTTTGCAAATCAAAAATGAAGATCCTGAAAGCAAGGCTGGAAAAAGCACTGAAACGTCGAAAGAGGCCGGATCCACTCCGAATCTTGGCCGAAGATTCCTTGGCTGAGCATGAGACATGATGGGAGACCTTCACTCCAAATTTCATCAAATTTGGAGAAGATTTTGTCATTTTGAAAATTTTGGTTGCAAAACAGGTTTTCCTGCCCGACGCATCGCGCCACCCGACGCGTGCTTATGATTGGGACACCTTCTGGAGGAAAAATTGACATTTTTGGATTTTTCATGATATATTATGTATGATTAGGAATGGCCGAAGCATTTCATCACATTCTGGGCTGCCTAAAGGGCCAAAAACACCATGAAAATCACCTTTCTGCCACTTTTTGCACCAGCCTGAAGTAATTTTGGGAGATTGAAGCTTTGGAGGGGAAAATGAGCTCCAAATTGAACAATTCCACTTGGGTTGGATAGCATATATCCAGGGCTTTCCAACGAGCTATCATGAGATCAATTTGGACTTCGGGAAGTGCTCCAAAAGTAGGTAAAGCAGCGCGGTGCATAGAGCTTTGGAGCGCAGCGCATAGAGGAATTCAGCCTATTTTTCACCTTCCAGCTCAGAAATTCGGTCAGTATTGACTAAGTTTCACCTCTTGATGTAATTTTTTATCTAGCTTGATGTAATTTGGTAACCATGATGTAATTTTGGCATGCATTTACTTGTTCTAGATGATTCATTCACAAAAAAGTGAAAATCAAGTGAATGGATCAGTTTCCTAGCATATAGAGGCAAGTTGTTTGGCTGCCTAGATTTTAGCTCCCTATTTAGAATTGGTTGAAACAGCCCCTAGAAGGATTAGCTCGACCCCTAGAGGCATGGGAAGTGGTTAGGATGGTCTATATGATGTATTTTCTCAATCATTTTCAGAGGGTTGCACTGGTTGGATACTTGGGAAAAGTTTGGCACCTCATTGTACATACATTTTCAGTTTTTTGGCAAAGGAAAGCCTAGAGTTTTGCAGCACTTGTTGGGATCCTTGTGGCTTCTGAGTTTTGATGATTTTTCTTCTCATGTTATTTTAAGTTTCATTAATGTTATATGTATGCTATCCTTCTCTATGCTTCTGAATTAAACAAATGAGTATTCGAGGTAGAATTCATTGATTTGCTGGTGCTCTGCCTTAGACTTTTTTTTAGTTTTATATGTATTCGTCAGTTTGGAGAGGATCCTTGTACTCTCTTGCCCTCTTCAGCTCCTCAACAGTCTTTTCTATCCATTCATTCGATCTTAGACATCAAAGCCATTGCCTACCCTGCCCCAACTTGAATTCTGCAAGATTTGGCCTCATCCCCAAGCCCAAAAATTGTTTTTCCCTTTTTCAACAAAAAACCCCTAAAAATCAAAATCAAACCCTCCTATTTGTTTATCTATCCTAAGATCATTTTTTTTATCGTCATCTCAAGCCCGTTTGAACATTTTTCATTGAGATTGACCCGGAGAGAGCCCTCTCCTGTCCTCGTAGGGCTAGCTACGAGGCTGAGCACGGTTTGGTGTTGTCCTTCTTCTGCCTTATTTCAGACTAAGGTGGATTTGGGAACTAACACTACTGACGGTCGGGACTAATCTACTCATTCCAACTAATTGGAATAATGGTTTCATGGGCTAAATAGCATGGTGGAATGAGCCTCATATTGGGTACCAACCAGGACTTTACATATGTAGGTATATCATTCGACAAACATGCATTGGATTTAATGGGGTACTGGTTTTTTCAGCTAAATTTCTGATCCAGAACTCTCAGAATTGGCCACATTTTACGGGCACCACCAAATTCAAATACATTATGAATGGAATTAATGTTGGGATGTACTAAACACTCCAGGAATCAGTCCAACTTGATCCTCGATCCTCCTTGGAATGAATTATCCCTTAATTAAGCCAATAATTCATACACTATAGGCCATCCCTATTTACTTCTCTATAGATCGTGCTAACATTATCTAGACACACCACTTCTTGGGATCCAACCTCTTTACTTAGTGCATTCATGCCCAATTTTGGTTTCCCCATTGGGAATCATGATATTTATATCTTCCCTGATATTACATTGTAGGACAAAATTCCCAATTTATGGCTAGCGGATTGCTCTTTCCAGTCTCATTATTATGCAAGCCAATTGGTTTGTAGTGGAGCACGGTCACTGTGACCTAGTGAACATTCTCGAGGTAGTATTCACACGGTCTGACAAACTTGTCATATTCTATTCTACGATTTCATATCTCCTTCAGGATGGCTTGTACATGATGGCACGTATTGTGGAATATTTGACATGTTTCGAGGCAAACGTCATTGGAAGGAAGAAATTATCGAGGTTGTGCAGGTTGTTTAATATGGGAATAGGGAAATCAGGAATAGGGTACATGTGGTGTATCGTTCGACCAATATTCCCAAGCCATTCAACTACACAAATGATGCGCATGGAGGGTATGAGCAACATTGGCAGGGAAAAAAGTCCAGGCCACAATAGGATCATGATAAACCACATAGACTTGCTTCTGAAGTTAAGCTACTTAGTTTTGGATACAATGTAATATGGGATCAGGTGGCTAGCCTTCGGAAATGAGCACTCATCGTAACGTAGTATTTTGATCATGAAAATGACCACGACATGCAGGATTGGGTTGGTGGATAGTGGACACACCTCCTTAGATATCTGCAAAAGGTTTGTTTCCTAATGAACGACTGGTACAACATCAATTTCATGTCTCAGAAGGATGTCACCTATGTCTTGAACATTCCATGGGCTTGCGGTTGATGCTTCTCTCACTAAACACCTTGTATATTAGTTTCAACTCGAATCGTGAGATTCCTAGAAAACATATTTTATGAGATAAGTTAACCCACCTCCCACTGGAATTTTGGACAAGAGACGTCATGGCATTGATTGGTAATTCCATCTATTGTTTCATATACACAGACCCAAAATTCTTGGGTCAGCGAGACAAACGTATTGCGTAGATTCTAGTTGAGACTGGTTTCACAAGTGCACTTCTAGCAGAAATTGATCTCGCATGGGAATATGTTGTCCATCGGTAGTGGTTGGACTCTTAGTGTGTCCCATTATATTTCCTTCTATTTCATCATACAAGACACCTCCTCAATATTTTCCAAGATCATTTTGGACAACAGGGTCATCGTCAATCTCATCAAGAGAGGCGAAACACTCTGTCACCAATTTCAGCACCATAATATTCTCCAAATTCACCGAGACCTGCACGTGAGGTTTCCTCCCACCTCCACCCCCCACCCCCCATGTCAATCTCCTCACCTAGTGGAGCATTATCCGTAACATACATCTCCCGCATTGCATTGCACCTCGTCACTGAATCAAATCTCTATATCATCTACTAGTGGTGATTTACATGAATCAATTTAGGTGGTGTGGAATTCACATGCTATCATGGATCCTCTTTTTCGATCCTATTCCCTTTCCTCCTCTCCCATTTCTCCCAACGATGCCTAATTATCGACTCCCCCGACCCAATCAACTTTGAATTCCCTGACCCGACTCACTGAGCCATTGTCCCACCAAAATTTGGTGGGTAGAGACGTGGTTTTTGTTATCCAAAACCATAAAATTTATTTCTCTTTTTTTCCATTCACAAGATGCTGACCCTATCCCCTCCCATACCCATCTTCCCTCTATTAGCAAAAATTCCACGACTCGCCGAAAGGGTGGTTGTAATGGTCGGGGTAAACAATGGTTGGCTTCCTCATCCCTCGAATTGGAGAATATATGTGAGATTACCATAAAAAATATGTACAATCAGGTTCTTAGAGAACTCTCACTTGATAAGGTGTTCCCATGATGAATTGTATCTCCATCAATCGACGTGGCTTGGGGGACCACTCAAAATTTTTATCGCTAAAAAATTTCCTTACCTCATGTTTCCATTTCTTAGTTCTCTGTGAGGAAACCATGACTTGTTCTGAATAGATTTACTCATTCTTTTGTGACATGTTCCCACATTGGAAAAATTTTACAATGGACTCGCTCGGATTATCAAGCGGCCTTCTGGCACTTTGGGATCGACTTCTTGCAAATTTCAAGGCCTAGAAATTATTTTGTTGGGATTTTATTGTCTGGATATGATCGTGGACTCTTCGAGCACATATAATTCCTCAAGCTATATTCTCCTTATTCAGACTGACTTAGTTTGTCACGTCGCATGGCAGACTATGAAATTCTAAAAAATAGATATATGTTTTTTGAGAGGATTATAATGCCACCATATCTGATTAGGAACCTGGGTACAAATGAGTCATAACAATCCCATGGGGGAATAAATCAATGATATTTTCTGTATTAATTACCTTTGCGATACCTTCCCATCCAAACTATGCCTTACTTGGTATGATGGACGCTCCGATGTGGGCTATATTGCAAAAAGTCTTTCCAAGTTCATGCTCCTTGAGAATCTCCTGGAGCTCATAGGAACTATTACACCATGGGTGGCAGATGTGCTAATCTCCGACCACCACCCTATAGTCATGAATTGCTAGGTGGAAAAATCTAACACGAGGATACCCTTCAAGTTTAAAGGTCCTGGCTAGTGGACCTACATTTTAATTGGTGCTGGGACATTGGAATACTTTGGCACGGGGGTTACCACTTCTCCTATGGCACACATGATGGTTACACTAAAACAACTGAAAATAAAAGTAAGGACATGGGAGAGGGAAAAAAAACGTCTTATAAAGGAAATTTTCGGTATTATATAGGAGATCCAGGAGGAAATCCATTTACTCGATGAATAAGAAAATCCGAATGAATTATGGGACAAAATTAAAAAGCTAGAGGGAAGGAAGAGACATATTCTACAGATAGAGGAACAAACATGGTGACGAAAGAGCCATGAAATTTGGCTACAGGATGGTGACCAAAACAATAAATATTTTCACAATTTTGCCAACTAGAAATGTAAAAGAAACAATATCTTGAAGATTAGAACTGCACTAGGTCATTCGTTACATTCCACGGCAGATATCCAAGTAGAGGGTCTTCGACATTTTTATTCGTTATTTTGAAAGTGTTCGGGGGATCATATTGATGATAAGTTATGGGCAATGGAGGATCTCCCCATCATGTTTAATGTTGCATAAAATAACACTATCTATAGGGTGGTGTCATTGGACATGGTGTTTAAGGTATTAAAATATTTCGTGCCAGAAAAAAGTTCGGTGTCAGACAACTGGACAATGGAATTTTTCATACATTTTTATGACATCCTCGCACATGAATTGACTATGATGGTGCAGAAGTCATGTGTGTGTGGCTATATATTTGGTGCTATAAACTATACATTTATCACACTTATTCCAAAAGGGTCAACTCCAATCTCCTTTTTGTAATATCATCCCATATCACTATGTAATATTACATATAAACTCATATAAAAGATTACTATGGAAAGAATTAAGTCTGTTTTCTCCTGCCACATATCCAAGGATTAATTCAGATTTCTCCATAATAGGTTGATCCACGATGCCATGGCCATATCGCAAGAGACCGCACATACTATACAAACTCGGAAAATCGAGGCACTCACGATGAATATTGACTCTTCAAGGCATACGACTGTGTTTATTGGGAGTTCCTATGACTCATCCTTATAAAAATTGGCTTATACATACAAATCATTGAATGGATTATGTGATGTGTTAACTCGGTGCACATTTTTTTTATTATAAAAGGGCTCCCATCAATTTTTTTCATGGCCAAGCGGGGTCTATGATAGGCCTACTCATTATCCCTCCCCCCTCTGCTATTCACTTTGGTGATGGACAACCTTAGCATAAAGTTCCATGGTGTTATTAAGGCGAGTCAATTTTGTGGCATCAAGGCCAGGGGGTTGGTGGTGACCTCTCATAATATATTTGTGGTGGCATCATGATATTTGGGCATCTATACATTAGACAATGGCGAAACCTTCATGAAATCGTTCTCAAATTTGCAAATGCATCGGTTATGCTGGAAAATGAGCATAAATCTTCGATCTTATTCTCTACAAGTGAAAAGGAGGACATAGAAAAAATTCCAGATTATTCAATTTTAAGTTATGCTATATATCGAAGGGATTTATATATGATGCAGGGCTAGCCTGCAATACCCAGAATCTCTAAACACCATGCATTAAACATGTATCTCAGTAAATGCCAAAATAAAATCCTTAATCACTCGCAAATTCACACTTTACCATTTGCATGCGGAAGCTTTTCAAAATATGGTTTAAAAACATTGTATAAAAGAATCATTTCATTGGGATCAATAACCATTACATAAGCGGAAGCTTCTACAAACATGTGACTCAAAATCATTCAACATATATACTCCTTCAAAAGTCTTAAGAAAAGACTTTAATTAAAACCCCATTTATTTAAATTCTTCACCAAAGCTCAACTCAGAAATTCCCATATGACGTGCGCCCGTGCCTTTTCATTATCACCCATATCCAATGTATGCAATTGAGCCATTACTAATTAATGTGAACAATAGAACCAGCGGTCAAATTCTCCTTCAACATCCATTTATTTCCCAACATTCACATATGGGTTTTAATGCCGGATTCCCAAATAAAAATTCCATAAACAAATGCGTCCATGTGTTATAAACTGAATCTGGCAATTTAATACCACCATATATCGATTTCATGCATTACAATTTCATGCAAACACCGTCATACCTTACTCCGTTCGAACTCCTGCAATATGTCAACTCCTGGACTGCGCCTTCAATTTCTAGCAGATCACCTTGTCAATCTTTTCGGTCCTCTCTCAAACTGCAACATGCAACTTGAATTTTCAATCATCAGCAAACAACCAGATATTATAATTTAGAACATGGCGATTAGCTTACCTTCTATTCTGCTTCCCATTTCCACGGTTCCACTCTTCAGCTCCTTACTAACGCACCTTACTTCTGCAATAAACCAGTTCACATTAATCATTCCAGCATCGATTTGTGAACTTTGTTCTTGTGCCTTCCAACGAATTCGATTTGTCAGAATCGATCTGCCAATAGATAATCGATGTCCTTCCTTTCTAGATTGACATTGAATTCATAAAAATTCGTAAAAACTGTTTAATCCAATCAAAGGAGATATCGCTTAATCAAATCTGCGCCCTTTTCATGTATACAGTCATTCAAATTCATTTAAAACACTATGCAATAATGAAATCGACTTCTTACAAGCCGATATAAAATATCAATTTACTTGATACTCGATTCAGCTCTCCACAAGACTGATCGATACCTTTACCCTGCAATGTTCCACCTTTACACTGCACGAACTCAACTAGATGAAAAAAACCGATTCCAGCAACAATGTTCAACTGTAGCAATCCGGCAAGTATAGCAACTCCAGAAAACCCACTACTTCTGGGCATATTAGAGCTGGCTTCAACGCATTAAACTAATAGTGATTTCTGCAATAAATTCACTATCGATTTCCGCAATCAATTCACTACTGATTTCCGCAGGCTTTTAACACCGCTTACATTTATAACAACCCAAACCCAAAGGAACAGCGCTGTGTTCTCTGGATTCACCACCAAAATCATCGACCCAATACATTTGAAATTAACCATTCACGTCAAGATTCGATGCCTCCTACGTTCAAAAATTATACTCATGATTCTGCATCGGTTTTGTAACATAAAAATCAACATAGACTTACAAAATCGGATCCCCTCCAATCTCACATAGCGATTGTTTTGACAAAGATTTATATAGATGGCCAAAATGAAATCTAAGAGCAACAGTCTTATAAAATAGTTCAACACAAAAACTCGCGGATTCAAAAGTATTGAATTAAAACCATTCCACAGACATTAACGCCCCTATATTCAAAGATTCATGACTTACTAGATTGTAATTCTTTTTTCTAGGCCAAGAATAAATTGACTATGTTTCTTCTATACAATTATAACCGGGAAATTCGCTGTAGGAAACTTTATACACAAAATCGAACCTTTAAAACTGTTCCTCCATCTGCTGTGAACTGATCAACAGATAAATGTTTATGGACTGTTATGATATTGAAACCTTAGCGCATTCACATTCATCGGTTTTGTATTGTGTTACAAAATCAGCATCGATTATTCAAATCGAACATTCAAACCCATACAAAATTCGAGTCTTTCAATTGTCTTTGAATTCAATAACACATCCAACTTAAATGTGCAAAATTCATTCCCAGCTTCATAATTTAACAAGAAACAACCAGTATATATAATCTGAAATAAACCAAAATTACTTACAAACTCCTGATTTGGCCACATATTCGAGATCTATGGCCCTTTACAACCTGCCCGAAGGCTTCCAAGGAGAAACCCTTGCTCCCTTCTCACACTCTCACTCTCTCTGCAACTATTCAATTGTATTTTCCTCTCAAAACCACTCATATTTATACATAGATAATGCATTTAATTCACTCAAAATATCTCTCCATCTAATCCTCAACTAAATCTATATTTTAGGTGTGGACTCAACAAAGTCCCATACATAGAATTCCTAATCCCAAATTTTTCTCCTCATCTATTTCTCTCATATCCTTTTAATTAATAAAAGAATATTTACATAATCCTCACTTTTCATAATTATCTCCTATTTTATTAAAAATAACAATTTAATTAATAAAATAATAAAAATGTCACACCCCCTTTTATTACATATTTACAAATGAAAAATACCCTTGATGCTCCTGCATCAGACTCCCAAGGTTGAAATTAATCATGATCGCCTGATCATGTGTTTGAATCTATATATGCCCGGATCCCATATTTTGTGTTGCAAATTTCCACTTGTCGCTGCTTCTGTCTGTTGTTCTTCTCCATGTCTCCACACTTTATTCTGCATCGCCCCACTGACTAGGCTTTCACAATCTTCTGTTGTCTTTCTTTTTCTGCTTCTCCTTTGTTTTACTGCTGCTGGCCTCTTCCGAGATATTTTCATCATCATCCACCTCATCAGTTCAATTTCTCTGTCTAATAGATTTTCTCCAGCATCTGCAATAAAACCTGTACTCACAAAACAATTGTTAAAACAAAAAACATAAGGCTTCAGTGCCCTTTCTGCTGCTGCTGCTGGCAACATTTTAGTATCCTGCTCTGAAATATCCTTGTTCATCAGCACATCAGTATGTTGATTCTCTTTGCCCAAAGAATTCTCTGAAGAACTCTCAAGACTGTCAACCAGTCTTTCCTTCACACCATCTGTCTCCAAGATGTCTTTATGCTCTCGTTCACTGTACTGAACTCTTTCGTCTGCTGCAATCTCTCTATCATACTCTGAATTTATCAATAAGTATTCCAACAATGCAATTTCTCTGTAGCATTGCTGAAGCATATCATCATCACCTGCATTCATACATAAAATTTCAGTTTGCATATCAAAATGTTCAAAATTATCAATTGTTACTTCCCCTATCTGCGATTCAGACTGATTCTCTTCTTCAGCATCCACAAGAATTTTCTCCTGTACTGTAATAGAAAAAGCATCACTGCTTTCTTTTTCAGAGTACTTATCATTTTCTGCTTCCTTTGTCTTCATTTCCTCCTGAGATCTTGCTATCTCAGCATCGATCTGAACAGTCTTCAGATTCAACTCTTCTTGAACAAACTCTAAAGCTTTCTCATCTCCCTGTACTGTACCTGCAAACATACACAACTCATTAGTTTTAAAACTACAAGACTTTTCAGTCTTGACTACTCCCTCCAGCACTTCCCTTTGAACAAATCTGCATGTGGAATCTTCAAATTCCATCTCTAGCTCAAGAACTCTAAGTCCTTTCTTCAATAAGGCAATCACACTTTACCTCAACTTCGCCTGCAATGGTTGCCAAATCACTCTCTTTCCCTTTAGTGGAAAGATCCATCCTCCTTTTTTATTTTCCTGCTCTTGCAGCCATTCCTCTAGTACCTGCAATTGTACCTTCATTACTGCAATTTCTTTTTCTCGGGCTTCATCAATCATCTCACCTCTGTGGAATTCTTCTGAACCTCTTTTCTGATCCTCCATGATCATATTCTCCATGAGTTTCTCATTCACCATGAGTTGCACTAGCCTCTACAATAGTAAGCTCTCCTGTCCTGCCGCCACTTACCTCACCAAGCTCTCCTCACTCAGTCTTTTGGTAAGTACTGGTTCACTACCTCTGGAACCTCTTTAGCACTCTCCTCTGCTCTCTCTCTAGGCTATCTCTTCAACTCACTTCCTCTTCTTCAGGACACTGCAATTTTCCTCCCTATCCATCCTTTAGCTGAATGTCAGGTTCACTGCCATCATCTTGTCTGCAACCATAAACTTCAATCATAAATTTCAAATCAGAAAATCATATCACCTTTAAGATCTTGCATGATCTTGTCCTCCTTTCACTTCTTCCATCCTGTTCACTGCGATTGTGTAGCTTGCATAACAGATTAAAACACATTCAAATAAAGCACTTCAGTTCTCAACAGAACTTTCCTGTCCTCATTCAGAAAACCAACATCTTCAACAGAGCATTCCATCTCTGATACCAAAAATGATGCAGGGCTAGCCTGCAATACCCAGAATCTCTAAACACCATGCATTAAACATGCATCTCAGTAAATGCCCAAATCAAATCCTTAATCACTGGAAAATTCACACTTTACCATTTGCATGTGGAAGCTTTTCAACATATGGTTTAAAAACATTGTATAAAAGAATTATTTCATTGGGATAAATAACCATTACATAAGTGGAAGCTTCTACAAACATGTGACTCAAAATCATTCAACATATATACTCCTTCAAAAGTCTTAAGAAAAGACTTTAATTAAAACCCCATTTATTTAAATTCTTCACCAAAGCTCAACTCAGAAATTCCCATATGATGTGCGCCCTTGCCTTTTCATTATCACCCATATCCAATGTATGCAATTGAGCCATTACTAATTAATGTGAACAATAGAACCAGCGGTCAAATTCTCCTTCAACATCCATTTATTTCCCAACATTCACATATGGTTTTTAATGCCGGATTCCCAAATAAAAATTCCATAAACAAATGCGCCCATGTGTTATAAACTGAATCTGGAAATTTAATACCACCATATATCGATTTCATGCATTACAATTTCATGCAAACACCATCATACCTTACTCCGTTCGAACTCCTGCAATATGTCAACTCCTGGACCGTGCCTTCAATTTCTAGCAGATCACCTTGTCAATCTTTTCGGTCCTCTCTCAAACTGCAACGCGCAACTTGAATTTGCAATCATCAGCAAATAACCATATATTAGAATTTAGAACCTGGCAATTAGCTTACCTTCTATTCTGCTTGCCATTTCCACGGTTCCGCTCTTCAGCTCCTTGCTAACGCACCTTACTTCTACAATAAACCAGTTCACATTAATCATTCCAGCATCGATTTGTGAACTCTGTTCTTGCGCCTTCCAACGAATTCGATTTTTCAGAATCGATCTGCCAATAGATAATCGACGTCCTTCCTTTCCAGATTGACATTGAATTCATAAAAATTCATAAAAAATGTTTAATCCAATCAAAGGAGATAGCACTTAATCAACTCTGCACCCTTTTCATGTATACAATCATTCAGATTCATTTAAAACACTATGCAATAATGAAATCGACTTCTTACAAGCTGATATAAAATATCAATTTACTTGATACTCGATTCAGCTCTCCACAAGAATGATCAATCCCTTTACCCTGCAATGTTCCACCTTTACACTGCACGAACTCAACCATATGAAAAAAACCGATTCCAGCAACAATGTTCAACTGTAGCAATCCGGCAAGTATAGCAACTCCAGAAAACCCACTACTTCTAGGCATATTAAAGCTGGCTTCAATGTATTAAACTAATAGTGATTTCTGCAATCAATTCACTATCGATTTCCGCAATCAATTCACTACCGATTTCCGCAGGCTTTTAACACCACTTACATTTATAACAACCCAAACCCAAAGGAACAGCGCTGTGTTCTCTGGATTCACCACCAAAATCATCGACCCAATACATTTGAAATTAACCATTCACGTCAAGATTTGATGCCTCCTACGTTCAACAATTATACTCATGATTCTGCATCGGTTTTGTAACATAAAAATCGACATAGACTTACAAAATCGGATCCCCTCCAATCTCACACAGCGATTGTTTTGACAGAGATTTATATAGATGGCCAAAATGAAATCTAAGAGCAACAGTCTTATAAAATAGTTCAACACAAAAACTCGCGGATTCAAAAGTATTGAATTAAAACCATTCCACAGAGGTTAACGCCCCTATATTCAAAGATTCATGACTTACCAGATTGTAATTCTTTTTGCGAGGCCAAGAATAAATTGACTACGTTTCTTCTATACAATTATAACCGGGCAATTCGCTGTAGGAAACTTTATACACAAAATCGAACCTTTAAAACTGTTCCTCCATCTGCTGTGAACTCATCAACTGATAAATTTTTATGGACTGTTATGATATTGAAACCTTAGCGCATTCACATTCATCGGTTTTGTATTGTGTTACAAAATCGGCATTGATTATTCAAATCGAACATTCAAACCCATACAAAATTCGAGTCTTTCAACTGTCTTTGAATTCAATAACACATCCAATTCAAATGCGCACAATTCATTCCCAGCTTCATAATTTAACAAGAAACAACCAATATATATAATCTGAAATAAACCGAAATTACTTACAAACTCCTGATTTGGCCAGATATTCGAGATCTATGGCCCTTTACAACCTGCCCGAAGGCTTCCAAGGAGAAACCCTTGCTCCCTTCTCACACTCTCACTCTCTCTGCAACTATTCAATTGTATTTTCCTCTCAAAACCACTCATATTTATACATAGATAATGCATTTAATTCACTCAAAATATCTCTCCATCTAATCCTCAACTAAATCTATATTTTAGGTGTGGACTCAACAAAGTCCCATACATAGAATTCCTAATCCCAAATTTTGCTCCTCATCTATTTCTCTCATATCCTTTTAATTAATAAAAGAATATTTACATAATCCTCACTTTTCATAATTATCTCCTATTTTATTAAAAATAAAAATTTAATTAATAAAATAATAAAAATGTCACACCCCCTTTTATTACATATTTACAAATGAAAAATACCCTTGATGCTCCTGCATCAATATATGTGGGTTTTAGATTAAAACCCACCAACTACAGGGTGGAAGATTGGAAATGGCTGGTGGAAAAACATCGAAGGAAAATTCAATGTTGGACACTTTGTTGGCTCTCCATTGGTGGTCGATACGTATTGGCCCTCACAGTTCTGCAACAACTTGCCATATAAAGGGTTCACCTATATATGCTTCTTACTACCACCATGCAATATCTGCATGCATTGATGGCACATTTTATATCGTCTGGCCAGATGAATGGGACTAAGTATCACCTCTCCACTTGGGAAACAATAACCACGCTAAAGGAGTTGGGTGGTTCGAGTCTCCTAGATATCAAAATTCTCGGTTAGACACTACTGATTAAATACCTATGGTCATGCCTTTTTAATCCCAGGATTTTTTCTGACATCATATCACACAAATATCTAAGGAATAAGGACATTGCACATTGGTATCGAGCGGGAACCATGGGACTGTCTTGGGGTTCTTTCATATGGAAGGGATTTAAAAAAATCTGGCATGTGGTCTGTATTTGGCTCTGCTGGTCTTTTAGGGGTGGGCATCTAATCATCTTGGTTGTTGACCATATCGGTAGCTTGCTAGGGCCGATACATTATATTGATGATCTCCTTCACAGATTGCATGCGAGGGGGGTTTTCTACTTAGCGCAGTCTATTAAATATTGGAGGGATGGCATTCATTACTGGATGGATGTTGTGGAACTGGGCCTAGTGGGAAATATTGAAATAGAATGGAAGGAGTTCAGTGAACAAGTCATATGTGTTGGATTACATCAGAAATAGAGGGGTTCTACATAACATGGGCAGGTACCCTGCGAGATAAATTTGTATGTACAAGGGACCCCTATAGGTACTTTTTTACCATATCTAGGTGACTCTAAATAACGTCTTTCTCTGCTGAGGTATGGAAGGTACACATCCCATACAAAATTATTATACAAAATTGGCTAATTTTGAAAAACAAGAACCTTACCTGGGAGAACATATGCAAACATAGCTGGAATGGACCAGGTTGGCGCCCCTTTTGCAAGAAGGAGGGGGAGTATAATGTGCATCTGTTCTTTCAATGCAACTTTGTTATTGAGTTATGGACTCGGGTTTGATTTAGTTTGTAGGTGGAACATAGCATATATAATAATATATAGGAGTGCATACTTTGGTGGAAACAAATGGGTGGTTACTACTTCAAGATTCCTCTATTTTTGACTCGTTATATCTGGCTAGAAAGGAACTACATCATATTCGATGGCACCAAGAAAATAACAACACCGGTTACAAAGAGGATTATGGGAGCTTCGAATGGAAACCATACTTGTGTTAGGCCTCCATGCGATCTTTCCCATTGCTTAAGGCCATACATTATTTCATACATTGCACGTTATTTCAATTGTGTGACCCAACAAGGAAGGTGTAGATGTGGCTTATGGATCAAACCGGATCAAATATTCCAGTACAATATCTACTGGAACTGTGGTACAGGTACAAGCGACAAAGAAAAAGTGGTGGCACTATGGGGATTACTATGGTTCTAAAGGAAACCATACATTGAAAACATTTCCATATTTGGCAATTCCAAGGTTATCATTGATCACATGAACAACAAGAACCAATTCTCCCCACCACTTCTGGCTCACTGAATAGAGAAAATTGACAAACTTCGAGACACCTTCCATAACATTTCCTTCACTCACATACACTGGGAGCAGCATGTCATTACGGGCCGTCTATCCAAAATGGAGCTCATGACTACATTTGGCCACATGCACTACTCCTTACTTGACACAGATGCTATATGTACACAGCACACTCTTCTTCGGGCTTGAACTATTTTATGTTTATGCTTTTTTTGTGTTAGTCTCTATATTTCAGACACTTATATAGTCATTTTCCCCTCTACCCTATTTTAGAATATGCGGCTCTATTTCGGGTATTATCTATTTTTGTGCTAGTTGGATGTGGTGATTTCATGTTTTTGACTTCATTGTGGAGTTTTCTGGATATCGTTCTCATATTATTACTCTTCTGGATGGATATTGCTCTTGGAATTTGCTCTTGGACATTTCTTTTTTGTTTCTTTTTTGACATTGTACATGCTTCTCGAAATTTGGGAGAATGTTTTTGGAATCTGTATGATGGCTAATGACTAAAATTGTATTGGTACATAATATAAACTAATTTTTTCTTCTCTGAAAAAAAAAATAAAAAAAAAATTCAAGTATATGGTTATGGGACAGACACTCGGGAAGTGCAAGTTTTTTTTTGTGTGTGTGGTAGTTTCATTAATAAATTAAACATAGTGAGAAAACTTATGGATAACCATAATGGTTCTATGGAAGATATTAATTGGAAATATGGAAACAGTATAATGGAAAAAATTAATAGAATTTTTTTTTACACATAGTTGCAGAAAATTAGGGAGGCAGTTATCCACATGGTATTGTATTATGTAAATGTTTCAATAAGACCTTAAAATTATGTTTAATTATATTGCAATATTTTTAATCAGATTACATGATGTCAAGCATCATCCCCATGAAAAATTACAAATTCTTAGAGTAACCAAATTTCATGGGTGATATGGGACACATATCAATAAGGCTGCAATAAGACATACAAATTTTTAATCCAATAAAATTCTAACAAATTAGTTTTTTAATTAAAAAATAAAATAATTTAATGATTTATAAAGTTAAACATTACAGGTTGCCATGGTCAATAGTAAAGTAATAGTGGTCAATAGGAAAATCCATTGCTAAAGTACCCTCTCCGTGGGGACTAACAAAAAAAAAGTTTCAAGCCACTTTTAAACAAGTGTTGTAGGGTAGCTTAGTCACTCCCACTCAAGTTAGAAATTATTCTTTGGGAAAAATTACATTAGAAATTATAACATGCATTGGTTAATGCTAAAATCATAGTGGTCATTAGACAAATAAAATCCTATAGTCTTTCTTTGGTAGTAACTAGTAACTTGAGATGTGAAGTGGATAAAAAGAATTCTTACTCAGGCACAAGGACTTGCATAAATTTTGGTGGGTAGTAATCACTAGTAATTCTACACATTTCTAGTTTTTCTCCTCTAAAAGTGACGATATGGTGGAAAGTAACTCTTGGTAAGTATATTTATTTACATGTTATTCCTATCAATTTTTTGTATAAAGACATGTTTGAATTATGGTGGGAAGTACATATGTTATTTATCTCATGATGAGCTATTTTTTTTTCTTTTATTTTTTTTTTTGGAAAACCTCTTTAGTGGCAAAAATTTTTAGAAGAAGGCAAGAAGTTGAAGAAATTAAGTAATAAATATAATTCATGGCAAGATCACATAGATCTGCAACCAAATGATGTAATGTACACTCCCTCTACGGTCCAAAATCTGGTCTCCTCTGAAGCATCCCCCGCAATCCATAATGAAATTAACCGGGCAACTGTAAGCCATGTTAACCAACCTCCCTCCACGGTCAATCTGATCCCCTTCACAACAAATGTACACAATGAGAGGATCGATGCAAAGAACATTACCCCTTATACCACTGAAGACATACACGACTATGAAAAATCTTTTGAGAACAGCCGATATACGTCATGTGTAGACAGTAGTGAAGGATCAGTGAGATCAGATTCGGGAGGACAAAACATTTCGTTGTGCACAGACAAGCCATACAACGAGTCATATCCACCTGCAACAAATGTTAAATCGATAAATACGCACAACAATAAAACACAGGAAGTTCATCCAAACTCCGCTGAAGACAGGCACAACTATGAAAAATCAGTTGAGAACGACCTATATATGTTTGTAGACAGCAAGGAAGTGATATCGGGTCAGAACATTTCGTTACGTGTAAACAAACCAAACAACAAGTCACATCCACCTGCAACAAACGTTAAAGCGGTTAATACGCACAAAAATGTAACGCAGGATGTTAACACAGACTATGTTGAAGAAGAACACAACAAGGATAAATCGACTGAGAACAGATTTGATGTGTTGTGTGAAGATTCCGGAGGTTGTTACAATACGGTGTGCGTAGGGCCATGCAATCCACCAGCTAACACACACAATAGAAAAACCGTAATTATGGAGGCAGGACCACAGTCAATTAAGGTCTGCAATGAACAGTGGACAGATTTGGAAAATAACATGGAACAAATGCCGAGTGATACAGGGAGCAGTACAAAGGATGAATCAAACAATGAAAGAGTTAATCAAGCAACGTTGAAAGGTTATGATTCTATGGAGCAAGACCAAGGTTTAAAATATGCATCAATAGAGATCATTCACAATACAAGACAACATGAAAACCCTAATAACATAAGGCACATAAGTAAAAAAGTGGTGAATATCTCTTCATATGAGTTAAACAATATAGAAAGGGAGGTTTTGAAAAAAGGGCTCAACTTCGCAGTAGCACCCAATCGGATTCCGAAAGAAGAAATTATCTGTGACATTGAAGATAGCATCAAACCCTTGAATGACGAAGACAAAGAACTCGTGAGGCAGGAATGTGCCATCATTTTAAATAAATATAAACCACCTAAAATAAATTTAAGCAAAGAACAATTGAATTCCTTAAAGAACCTAAGAGGTAATGAGAACATTGTCATCTTGAACGCTGATAATGGAGGAGCTACGGTAATAATGGACAAAGAGGATTATGTCAATAAAATGAAGGACCATCTTCATAATAGTGGCAGCTATAAAAAACTCAATGTTAACCCCATCTCCAAGATCATAAAGAAGGTCAGAAAAGCTATTAAAGAGTCCAATCTAGATGATAAAATCAAAAAACGCCTATACCCGGATGGTGAGATCATGCCACACATCTATGGTACCCCCAAGATGCACAAAACTGGGGAGCCTCTGAGACCCATTTTCAACACCATAGGAGCCCCTACTTATGAATTAGCCAAATTCGTGGCCAACACCCTCGCCCCTCTGGTCGGAAAAACTAGTTCATTCATCAAGGACTCCAACCACTACATTGATTTCATTAAAAAAGCCAAACTAGATCCAAAAGATAGAATTGTGAGCTTCGACGTTGTTCAACTCTTCACTAAAATCCCTCTAAATGAAGCTGTTGAGGTGAGAAAATAATTCGTGGACCCCCAGACTGTAAGGCTAGCAGAAATTTGTCTCTGCTCTACCTTCTTCACCTTCCAAGGCAAAAAAATTTGAACAAATATCTGGTGTAGCTATATGTTCTCCATTGTCACCCATAGTGGCAAACCTCTTTATGGAAAAATTTGAGAAGAAGGCTCTTGAATCTTACCCTTTGAAACCTAAATTATGGATCAGGTTCATGGATGACAGTAACATTAATTGGCCACATGGGGATGAGGAATTGGATAAATTCTTGAACCACCTCAATAGCATTTCCAAAGATATACAATTCACAATGGAAGGTGAAGTAAACAATCGGATCCCTTTCCTTGACATTCTGCTCTTAAGAAATGAGGACGGAACCCTTGGTCATAAAGTATTTAGGAAGAAATCCCACATGGAAAATTACCTACATGATGATTCACATCACTTCCCGACCCAAAAGATGGGGGTTTTGTTGACTCTTTTTACAAGAGCTTTCAGAATATCAGATGATACACATATTGAAGAAGAAATAGAATAGCTTAAAAGATCATTCATGAACCCAGGATATAGTAAGAGAGACATCAAAAAAGCTATCCAAAAGGAAAGATCCAGTAGTAATAATAATATTACTCCAGCTGAATATCCTGCAACATCAAAAGCTTACCTCCCCTACATCCAAGGAGTCACAGACAAGATGGCCAAAGTCCTAGCTAGGAGTAACATTAAAACATCCTTAAAACCTCTAATGACCATTAAACAAAGGATGAAATCTGTAAAAGATGACCCTGACCACCTCCAACAAAAAGGGGTTTGCAAAATTAATTGTTCTTGCGGAGGGTGCTATATAGGGGAAACTGGGAGGTCCTTCAAAATTAGGTTTCGAGAACATGGGGCTGACATTAGGTTAGGTAGAACTAAAACCTTAGCATTGGAAGAACACTCCAATAAAACTCGTCACCACATATGCCTTCAAGATGCAGTGGTCATTACCAATGAGAAACATCATTTTAAACACAAATTTCGTGAAGCCCTAGAAATCATTAAACACCCACACAACCTTAACAGAGATGGAGGCCTAGAGATCAGCAGAAATTGGATCCATAGCCTTTCTCGCAAATTTCCCTCCACAATGAAGGAGACGATATCATCTCATTAGGCATATCGTCTCCTTTCCCCCACTTTTACCCTCCTGGTAGTATCTCCCTTCCATGTTTACCTAGGTCTCGCAACCTCTAAACCTCTCCTTCACCTTCCCCCAACCCCCCCTGGGCGCTTCTTCATCCCTTGTCACCCCCGCTATCATGTCATCTTCTTTTCCTAAAATCTCTCCTTGTACTCCCTTCGCCCCCCTTTTTCCTTATTTCATACCTTGCTATTGAACCCCGCTTCATAAATAGCCTTTAATTATAGTAAAAAATAAAAAGGTTAAGTCCCGTCTTTTAGTACTTAGCATAAAAGAACCCCCCCTTTTCCCTCTCTTATTTTTCAACCCTTATTTACCTTTATATTATTCCTCCTAAGCATGTTCATAAATATTTATGTTAATAAAATAACATAAATATTAAATGTTACCTCTTAATCTTTTTCATAGTTATTAACCTTTAGTTACCTCCTTCCTTTCAATATTAATTAAGTAAAATATATTTATTTTAGTAAAATAATTAGGTCCCCCTTTTAATCAATTAACATAAATTTAAAGTATTACTTTATAGTTAAAACTTAAAAGGACCTTGACTATATAAGAGTTTGTTAACCTTCACTACTTTATAAGTTATTACAAATTAAAAATTTTAGATACCTATAAATAGATTGTCCCAACTAAAATATTTATTAGCTAGCCTCACAATATTATTTTAATTCCCCTTTTATCTTATAAAGTAGCTTTTTAAGATTAATTAAAATTATTATTAATTAAATTTACCAAATTATTGATTTATAGGAATAAATGTATATAAAATAAAATAATAAATATTTCGTTAATTAATTTACATTTATAAAAGAGTTGGTCGGCCTTTTTCCTTCCTTTCTTTTTCTCCACCCTTATTTATTAAACCTTGATCTTCTCTCTTCTCAGCAACATTGTCCTGATGATGAGTCTGGATCTAGACTTGAAACATAGACAGAAAAAATGAATATTGTGGATATTTCAAGTCCTACATCTGAAAAACTACACCATAGAAACCTCCAATCTAGCATTACATAAAACATGTATACCATGAAATCATTGCTATGCTAGAGATGTTGCAAAATGAGCATATCTAGTGGCCCTATCTCCAGATACTGCATAGAATTCCAAAAAAATGATTGTATGCATATAAGTAGCTATAAAGAGGTGAGGACAAACATATAGATATACACAATGCCATATGTTCTAATATTGTGCAAAATAAGAAAAATGTGAATCCACTATTAGTTGTGTAGGATCATGTTGGATCTACATGTTGTATCTTATGATCAATGAAAGGCAAGTACTAATAGAGATCATGTCCCAAATGTTAGTGTATCATCTAAGTTCCAAAATGTTTTTGCACAAATTTTGTGCATAAGGTGTCCTAAATTTGATTCATTTCCCTAGGGAGTCAAATTGTGATTTCAAAATAATTACTTCTTCTAGCACATTTCGAGTGGTTGAACATGACAATTTGACTATTTATTGAACAAATTTATGACAATTTTAAAATAGACAAAAATATTTAGTTTCCAGCATCTTTTCTCAAGGGAAAAAATGAACAAAAGTCTAAGGTTGTTTAGCTCTACATAATTTTTAGTACCTCTCCCTATTCCTATTTTCAGTTTGAAATAATGATTTTCATTTAAACACAACACTCCTCCTCCACCACATCCTTATTTGCAGATCCATCAAAGGAATCCCATGTCATGGACCTGTCAATAACCTATGAAGTAATGATATGGTGCCTCTAATTCTGTTTATCTTCATAATCAATTTATATTTTTCCATTGTATAAGAACATGTGAGATTCCAATTTTTATCCTTATCTTGATTTTTTTTTATTCCTACCTAACTAAATATCCTAGCATACAAGGTCAGGTTCTGTAGCTTTGTGGGATGATCCCTATTCCACCAAGATTCCCAAGCTTCTTGAATTGTTTCTCCCTTCCACCTGATATTGATCTGATTCCATAGTTGTACTGATGTGAGGAATTTAAGAAACAAATGATTTATTGATTCTTCATTTTCCTTACAGAAGATGCACCATGTTGAGCCCTCAAATGAACTAGGTTGAATATTGTCTCATGAAGGTGCTTTGTTACACGAAAAAAACACCATATGAACAACTTTGTTTTTGTTGATCCTTTAACCTTCCAAAGCTAAAGTCACTAGCACACACTGCTATCACGTTCTTGCTAAGGAAAAAATAAAGAAATATCGAAAAAATGAAGGAATATTCATCTTTTGGAGTGTATCTACCACAAGGAGCCAGGAACAAGATAAGTTCATCCTCCTTGTCCTCAATTCTCACATGAGCTTCCCAAAGTGCATTTGTGAAGGTAACCCAGTCCGAATGTCAATGATCCGGGATCTCAAGATCGTAGGCACCAATCCAATTTTGACCAAAACCCTAGATGTTTTATAGGTATTTAATTTGATTCAAAGTGAGAACCCCTACATCCTAAAGAAAATGAATCACGTCAAGAAGAAGAATGTGTGCACTTCGACTTCCTGACCAAGCATCTAAACCAATATGAACCCGCTCTTGCGAACCAACTCTCCATGCCAATCCTGCTATGATATATTCAAAGGAATTTAATACCCATATCGAAGAGATTTCCGATGTGTTCCAACGGGGTAGTCTAATGTGATCCTAAATGTGAAGCTAGTTAATATATTTCCTAGTAACCACTTGTGACAGCAAGTGATTTCGGAAAACAGGTAATAGTTTTTATCCCCATCGGCCCCATTTTTTTAACATGGAAATTTTATCCCAGCTAACCCAAGAAAAAATTCTACTTCCTTTATTCGCCAAAGAATCTACAACAAATCTGCTGAATTTTGTGAAAAATACCCTTGATAACGATGAAATCATTGCTTATAATAAAGTTGGTTCTCTTTTTCATGTTTCATTTCCACAATAAAGAAAAACAGAGAAATCATATTCGAGTCAGTGTTTTCTATGGAATGGTATTCATCTGGTTTTGTGGCACTTATTTGATTTATAAGGCTTTTATACGTGTAGACAAGCGTGTACATGTAAGAGCCGAGGGGAGAGGGAAAAGTCTGTGGAGAGACCGGATATGTTATTGAAGGCCAATGGAATTCTACCGCCATCACAGAAATACCAAATCACTCGGCCGCAAACATATCTTTTAACCTTTTTAAAACCACTCCATATAACAGACACATTAGCGGGACAGACTAATTCTCTACATATTAACTGATTAAAAATGTCTCCCTCTATGTACTTGCATTTTATAATAGCGCTCTAAATATTATCTCCACTGATAGCGCGCCAGAAGGCTTTAATTAGCAAAGCTGTGTTAAATATTCGTGTGTTTAAAACACCCCATCCATCGAAATCTTTCGGCCTGCAAATGAGCTCCATTTGACAAAGGTGATATTTCTTGTCTAGCTTGGCACGAACCCATAGAAATTGAGCAATGATACTGTTTATCAGCTCCACAATCTTGACAGGAAGGTAGTAGAGATGTCCCCAGTAGACCATTAATTGTGATAATACTGCCTGAATGAGAATGAGCCGACCACCCATTGAGAGCCATTTGTGAGTCCATCTGTAAATACGGCTCCTAAAGCACTCAATAAGCCACATCCAATCCCTTATCATATAACCGCAAGGTTTTAAGTTGCATCCCAAATATTTGAAACCTTCAGACAAAAGTTGAGCCCAGACCCCCAAGAAGTCAGCAATAAAGTGAATCTCCTATAAATCACCTTTGTCATGCCAAAAAGGAAGGATTTGTCTTTGTTAATGCCTAGTCCTGTTGCAGATTCAAATCTGATCAACAGAAAGTGTATGTAAAACCAATGATTCCTTATGAGATATCAAAATAACAATATATCATCAACAAATAGTGAATGTGTTGTAGATATAGTTCCAGAAAAGGAGAAGCCTTTTATGCAACCCTGCTGTTCTGCAAAATGCAAAAGCTTACTAAAAACATCAAGAACAAGAATAAAGATAAGCGGAGAGAGGGCACAGCCCCCACGAAGACCTCTTGCTGCCCCAAAGAAAAGAGTAGGCATACCATTTACCAACACTGCATATCTAACAGTAGATATGCACGACATAATCCATTGGATGATTCCAACTGGTAGTCCAATCTTGATTAAAACCAGCCTTATATAGGCCCAGTCCACAGAGTCATATGCTTTATGCAAATCAACTTTCATGACAAGAGCCTCCTTACACCCTATATGAATAGAATGAAGGACCTCTTGTGCAATGGAAATAACATCATGGATGGAGCGTCCCTGAAGAAAACCATATTGTTCCATGCTGATATAATGTGACAGAGTAGCCCTAATGCGATTTGAAATAATATTTGATGTGATCTTGTACATTAGATTACAAAGCGCAATCAGTCTAAATTCTGCAAAATTTTGCGGGTCCGCCACCTTGGGTATTAGAGCAATAAAAGTAGAATTTATATTTGCAGGCATATTTCCACTAATCTGGATTTGTTCAACCACCTCCGTTACTTCAGCTCCAATGAGATCAAAGAAAAACGTGAAAAATTTCGCTGGCCAGCCATCTGGCCCCGGACTCTTTTCATGCGCAAAAGATTTCAGGACCCTGTGTACTTCATTCCCAGTAATTTCCTTATCAAAATCAGCGATAGCTTCCTCACTGAACATTCTAGGAATGTAATTCAATATCCATGTTTGGTTTTCAAAATCAGTAGGTTGTTCCTTTTGGTAAAAAGCAACAAAATGTGAGAAAGCTTCATGTTGTATCTCAGCTGTGGATATAGAAAAAGAGCCATCATCTCTTTTGATTCTCCATATCGCATTCTTGTTCCTTCTTTCAGATGCATATTTATGAAAAAATTTGGTATTGAGATCGCCTTCCTTAAGCCATCGTACCCGACTCTTGAGTTTCCATGTAGTCTCTTCAATAACCAAAATCTCACGCTTTCTCTTCCCCAGCTGACCAAGGATATTATATGTTGTCGCATCTGGAGCCTTGTTGTTAAACTCTTTATAGATAGCCGCCATCCAACAGTTAATGTCACATAACTCAACTTTTAGGAGTGCTTTTTTCTGCTGTTCCCACTTTTTGGATGCAGTTTTTATTTTTTGAAGCTTGTAATTAAAGCGATCCAATAACTGCAGGTCATCAAGTACGTCATTCTCCTTCCATATTGTTTTAACAAGATTTATATAATCTGTGTCTTCGAGCCATATGCGATTAAACTTGAAAGGAATTTCCTTCTGTTGTATCCATGCATTCCATGATAATGAAATGGGCGTATGGTCAAATATGTCCGATATAATAACTTCTACTCTCGGAGTCCCCCAACAGTGAATGAGATTGTCCTTGACCAAAGCCCGATCCAACATTTTCCCAATGTAGTGATCCCCCTTCCTCTTATTTGTCCATGTAGGGATCATTGGCCGTGGTCTAATATCCACCATCTGAAGGTTAAAAAACATATCATTCAAGAAATTTGAAAGTGGATTCATTCTAGCATTATGCCCCCAGATTTCATCTGATTGTAAAGTGACATTTAGATCCCCCATTAAAATCATATTTGGAAGCCTAAGTATACCTAAATCCCATATTTTGATCCAAAAAGGTTGCCTTCCTGCATATGGAGCATATATGTTAATAATATTGAGAGATTCTGTCATACCTCTCATGTGACCAGACAATAGAATCCCACCAAAAAAACTGAAAGCTTTGAAAGAAAACCACTCCGGATCCCACATTTCTATCAGCCCTCCTGAATGACCATATGAGTCTATAGCGGCCGCTAACCACCCAGCCTTATAACACAAAAATGTCCTTATTTCTTTCTCCCTCAGACATAACGTCTCCTGTCCCAAGAAAATGCTACATTTACTATTGACAACCATATTACGTAGGCAATGTGATTTGGGGGCATTGCCTAACCCTCGAATATTCAGAGACAGGATGTGATTCATGGTGAACCAAGATCCGGGTTACTTGCTCTAAGTGCCCATGAAACATCCCAGTTGCCATCGGATGCCGAAATGGGAACATCAGTGAAGCTGTCCTCACCATCCGAAAACAAAGATATTGATTTGAACTTTCCTTTTGCCAATTTATTTAAGTTCTTTGACTTTTTCCTACTTGTGACATTGGTATTGATAGTTTGAATATCCCTAGATTCCCGACTCTTGGGGGGTTTATCAAAAACTGTTAAAGCTGCCAGATCAATATTAGGATTGCGTAGTAAGGAGTCAATATCGCTCCCGACTGAGTTCCTAGGGGATTCAAGAAGGTTTACAGCCTCAGTAAGTCAAGAATTTGTAGGGGATAGTATGGGTCGTTCAACAGTAATAGTTGGGTTAACAGATGGACCACCGACAGAGTAATTTGTAGTCTGGTATAGTGGAGGATCATCATATTTTAATAGGCTTTTAGACAATCTAGGACTATTTCCAACAACCCCAAATTGTGAATCCTGTGCATCATGGTCCGAATTGCATTCATTTGAGCTGGAAATTTGTTTGTTAGAATGACATTGCAGATTTGGTGGGCTGGTGTGATTATCAGAAGGTGTTAAATTGTACTCAGGTGGTAGGACCCTATTGTATTTCTTTGGGTGTCTACTTATAGGCTGACTCCTATCATTACCTAAATTGGATAACAAAGGCCTACCATTATTTTCATCAGCTGAGATAAAAACAACTTCCTCCGAAGATGAAGGAGAAGGAGTACCTGATTTCCTCCATAATGCCCGCAGCCATAATATTACGTCTTCTACCTTCAGCACCATTGACCGTCTCATCAACATTTCTGTCAGTGGAAGCCCCAATCAACCTTTTCATGCACAGGCGGTAAGGACAATGCTCCCTAAGATGGCCTATTTTGTGACAAATAAGGCATCTAAAAGGGATACCCCAGAAATCAATACGTTTTATGTGCCTTCTATTACCCGATACTAGATCGATGTCCCCAGGCAAACCACCCACATAATCAACCTCCACAAGCAGCCATGCAATTCTTTTGTCACTTGATCCTAGAATGCTTGGGTCTATATATTTTGTAGAGCCAATGGAATCCCCAATTTGTCTCAGAGCTTTCAGAGTCCAATATTCAAGTGGTAAACCAGGTAGCTTTACCCAGACAACCCTGCTACGCGGTGCCTCCATAACTGGATTAAAACCATAATACCATGGCACTAGCTGCAGAAAACTTCGATCTCTAACCCACATCCTACTAGTGATTTTAAAGACATCACTCTGATCCATGAAGTGAAAAGAAAACCAGCCATTTATCAATAAGCTTACCTTTGGAGCATATCCAATAATGGGACTCTGGTGTTGTTTTATCCATGCTGCTGTATCGATATCACTATTGTCGGGAAACATCCAACGGCCAATTACTGCCCGTTTCTGCAAGCTCGCCACCCTCCTATGTAAATCTTCATAGTCCAGATAAACTTCCTGTATGTCCATCATGTGTTTATAATAGTTTCTCTTATTCTTGCGATGTCTTCTACGTGTAGTTCTTTTACCGCATTCTTGGGAACCAGTGGTGATAGGCTTACAATTTGCAATCGCACTTTGGATGATCAGTTCATCAACCTCCGGGTCAAGTGAATGTTTATCTAGATTTAGCGATGGATTTGAATTATCAATCAAATTTACCATCAATTCCGGGATAGTTCCGGCGTGTGAAGTCATCTTTGTTGTGGATCAGATCCAACTATAGTACGTCTGGAGAAGTTCAGTGCCATCACCGTGAGAAAAAATAATAAAGACCCGAGATAATAGATGCACCTGATTAATACAGCTGGAGAATTTAGTACTACGACCACAGGAGCTTAGTTGTCCTGACCACCAGTTGTGAGGAGAAAGCCAGGAAAATTAATTACGACAGAGTCTAAGATAAGGCACAATCCTGTAGTCCTACCTTAATAATGGATTTTCAAGTGAGTGTATGACAGTGCCACCATTTAGATTGCCTTAAGTGACATGACTAAAAGAGGGAATATAAGGAAAGGAAGGAATCAATCCGAAAGAGGAAATTCAAATCCCAAATATACCCACTCAATTAAACAGCTGACAGACACATCCCGATGTGTCATTCCCTACACAGAAGTGTCAGAGCATATATATATTGATGGATTTGTATAAATAAAGGAAGAGCAATCCCAATGTGGAAATATTGATCATCACGATGTATTTGACACCCAATCCAACTTAAAATGACAACCCCTATTTAGTAATCTTCACCATCCACTAATGATATCTAGTACGTCTGATGGCCTTCAGTATATAATCAAATAACCCAGCAGCCCAACAATATGTGGCAAGATATTACACTTGTGTAGTAAGATATTCCCTTATCCCAAACTTATTCGATCGTCCCTTAAGGAAATATAATATTAATACCTCCCCATCAACCAATGAGGCCGACATCGAAAATATCAACTTCAATAAATGCCCAGAGAAATAAAACCTCATATCTGACATCCCCAGAAAATTTGAAAATCCAACGCCGATCACCAAGCTTAGAAAACCGGTATGAACCTACCGGAAAAACTAGTCGATCATGGAAGTCTTATTAGAAATGGTAGCAACAGCAACAGTAACAACCAGGAATAGCCCACCACCTTTCATATAAACGAAAACCAAAACTCTCGCAGGGTTTTGAAATGATAAGAGTGTCAACCCACTTGCACCATAAGGCATACCATCTTGTTGACCACTCAGATTCGCAAACATTTGAACCGTCTGATGATTCCTGTGATGAAGATAAATGTTTTTGCTCACACTCTGCCGAGCTAATCATCCGCCTTATGTTGATTATAAATGGCAGTAAGAATGTAGATAGCAATAAGTATGAGAATAACAATCATACATATCTCAAAACCATCCAAATAATTCATAGCTACCCATCCGAATCTCTATCCACATCAATCTTCAATCATCCATCCACCAGTCCCAATCACCATTCATAGTGCATTCCATGTTCCTCGATACCCCGAAATAGCAAAAAGAATGTGTAATGATACATAATAATATTCTCATCAGACAGATACCCAAAAGAACTTGTGAAAGATAACATTCGGGACTGACATACAGGTAAGATTAATGAGATCAATAACAAAACCATATTCATGCAAGAATGAGCTATTCTTTACAAAGAAGATAACATGTTCAATCATGATCATACACATTCCATTACGAACCTTATAACCAGCTCTCTTTCCATGATTCTTCTACCCCTATTGGAAGCACAGGATTCCTACCAATATTACCCCATTTGGATGGCTGGTTTGGCGGGATAAAATACTTACATGGGATAATCTCAATAAAAGAGGCATTCATGGTCCTAACAGATGTGCCATATGCTGCTTGGAGGCTGAAAGCGTTGAACACCTTTTCTTCACTTGTCTTGTTATTAGAAATCTATGGAGTTTTTTCGGCCCTTATATTATGGATCCCAACTGGTCTTCATCGGATTTTATATCGGTTGTGCGGGACTGGGACAAACTTACAGGTAATTACAATTCTTTACCTTTCTTCTTCATTTGGGAAGTGTGGATTGGTAGGAACAATCTCATCTTTGAAAACAGACCCTTCCAAGAACATATCATATACTCCAATATTATGAATTGGATAGTGGATCAGAATGCTCCTTCACATGTGCTATCAGATAGGTCATTTCGGAACTGACCACATGAGATTTCTCTCCCTACCATCTATTTTGATGGAGCATCTGTAGATGGAAACACGGGGTGTGGAGTTTGGGCTAAATTGTCGCAACGGGAGAGGATTCACATCTATTGGAATGGAGGACCTAGATCGAATAATAAGGTTGAAATCATGGCACTTTGGGGTGGTCTCCTGCTGGCCTCCAATCTTCAACTACAAAATTCCAATTTTTATGGTGACTCAAGGTTGGTAATTGGATGGATTTGTATCAGATGTGATATTAATACGCCGGGGTTAAGGGGTTGGAGACAGAGGACTCATCGTTTATGGCAGATTTTAAATTATCCTCTTATCAATCATATCTACAGGGAGAATAACACGAGGGCCGATAGTATATCGAAAAAAGGTATTAATGCAGATTTTGGTTTCATGAATATTCTCCAGTACAAGGACGGGGTACAAATCTCGACCGCGACAGTACCATTTTCATAGCTTTCAGGATCTGATGACATCTTTTCTCACACCCTGCAACAATTTTCTATTACTATCTCATCTATCTTCTTTCCGACAAATATCTGTTTCATTTTTGCAGTTTTCATGCTAACTACACAGGTGTTTTTTGAAGGCCTATTCCCCTCTTCACAACATTAGCTATTTGATCCTCAATCAGGTCATTATATAATATCCTCAATCAAGCGAGCCTGAAAACAATATAATTTTGTACATCTGTTGGCGGACCTCTATTGATTTTGCATACAGCCAATTTATCTATAGTTTATTCCTATCTTCAGACACTACAAGATCATTTCATAGCTGCACATAGTGCTTTAATGATATTCTCAGATGAGTATACTTTATGGTTATGGGGATTGGGATTTTTTTGGTCATTGGTATCATCAAGCGAGCGGGATTATAGAAGCTGATCATTTTTTTTGTAACTAGCTCGTCTACAGATCTCTGCCTGGGCCATATTATATTCTATATTTGTTTTTGAAACATCACAGGCACCTATTTTCAAGCGAGCGGGATATATAGCTGTTTTGATTGGCAGCAAGGAAGTACAGTGGTTGATTTGCTATCGATCAAGTATCACAAGTGAGCCTGTTGTGGTGACTGCTCAAGCGAGCCTGCACCATGAGAATCATGGATGAATACCTTTGAACATACTTTTCTGTTTGCTTTCCTGAAGATGCATCTATCTTTTTATTTCTTCATTGTAACGAATTATGATGTATCTGTATTATCTTTGCTTGTCATTTCTATATATACAGGGATGCTCAGAAGGAATATGATTGGGTTTGTTTTAAACTACCCGTAAATACTGACCATGTACATCGAATATCTTCTCTTCAGAAGTCTATTTTGAATGTATTTGGAAATCTGGGTTTTCTCGCTGTTTTTGTTTAACAACTGAGAATGTAATGAAGAACATGTACTGTCATATATATCATTTTAATATATACAGCGTTTTTTTTCTTCTGAAAAAAAAAAAAGACAAGCATGTACAGAAAACATGAGCATTAATCAGTATGAATTAATCTTCACATTAACATGATCACTGTATGCTTAGCAGTAATCAGTATGAAGTAATCTTCACATCTAAGCTGATCAGTGTATGCTTACTAAGCGTTCGTGTAATCTCCCCATTATAATTACTTAAGAAGTCGGTGTAAAACATGATTGGTAGGTACAAGATTATAATCCATTTCTATGTTATAGCAATGATTTTGATTCTAGTATTTTCATAAGGGGTTGGTGTAAAGCTATAGATTCTACAACTATGATTTCTAAGTCTAAAGTTATAATTCATTTTTGTTTATAATGGTGTATAATGTTTTTCACATTTGGATATTTTTTTCATATTAGATTGATTAATATTTTAAATTTTTAGGATTCAATGTAACGCATTTTCTTTTTCTTTTTTAGTTATTTCGAATTATTAAAATGTATTTTTTATTAATATTTTTTAGAGTTATATTATTATTTAAAAAATATTTAAATAAAGTATGAATATTAAAATTGATATATTTAATTGATTGTCGATATTGTTAATGAGTTAAATGTAGCAATTTAATTCTATATTGGTTTATTAAATATGATTTTTTCTCAAATTTTTTTTAGTTGAGAAAGACATAATTTTTCTAATATTTTTCATATATATATATATGAGAGTGGAGAGATAATATTATGTTTTTTTTTAATATTGTTTACCTTAGTCTTATATAGAATTCATTGATATGAAGAAATATGTATTAAATTTCTTCAATAGTTTCTCCACAAAAATAAATATACAGATTATATTTCATTAAAATCCCAAAAGCTTGTTATCAATTCTTATAAGTAGAAATTAATAGCAATGCCTACAAAATTAGAGAGATGGGGCCTCAAAAACATTTATTCCTTTATTAAGGCTTAACCTGTGGCACTTGATCCACAATTCCACTTAGTGGGGAAATACTCTTAAAGCCAAATATCTCCCCTCAACATCTTATGCAGAATTGTTTTGGTTTCCTAAAAAAATGATCAAAAGGATTCGTTATCTTAGGGAATTTTTCAATGCATTTTACCTCATTGGATACTAGACACAGAAAAAAAAATGGTCTTAATCGCTAGGTTGTAGGGAAAATTTATCACCTATCAAATGATCTCATTCAATGTTTACGCAATTCATGTTATTTTTTTACATGGAGAATATAAAGGTGCATTCTCCATAGGCCTAGGATCACATAGGTTGGATTTCCTCAAAATATTTATGCATCTCTCATACACTAGCAGCAAAACTAGACTCCTAATCTCCCTATTGATCCAACATTTTATTTGGCTCAAAGAAGATGTCAAAGGTGAATCTCTAATATGTTAAAAAACCCACATAATGGGGAATTTACATTAAAACCATTATATAGTTCCTATGTCGATTCCTCTTTCAATGGAGAAAAATTGAGGTGGTGGTCATCTCTATGGAAATGAAGCGAAAAATCACAATATCACTAGACTTGAATAATAAAATACTAATTTTGGATGTTGGTTTAGCTCATGGATGGGTTGGGCCTAGCCAATGCCCATTATGCAAATATTTCAGTGAAGATATTCCTCAACTATTTATATCTTATATCTTGTTACTATACTGTACGTGTCTACAAATCTAATTTGGTTTCCATTGGTTCATCATCATGTGGGAATAAAATCACCTTAGAAGATAATTTCAAGTCATGGATCAAGAATAGTTCCAAAGAAAATTATGCTACCTTTCCATGTGTTCTCGTAAACATAATTTGGTAGAAAAAGAATGAAAATATATTCCAATCCAAGGACATTCTTCTAGATACTTTTGTAGGACTCATCAAAAATATATATAAAGAATATAAAACATATCCAAAAGCCAAACAACCTTGCATTCCCATTAAGACTGAGATCAAAAATAAATCCCATGGGGATATTCCAATGACACCTCTCAAGGTCACCTCCCAAAATGTCACATTCATTTTCTGGTTGGAAGTTTCTTGGGACAAGGATTCCACATTAATTTTTATTTCAACACAAAAGAATATAAAAAAACACAAATCATGGGTGACTTATAACTAGTGATTAACTATGCTGTGAAAAAGGTAGAAGTTGAAATATAATTTCCCTGAGGAAGTGGCTCATAACATCCATGAAAGCCTGCAATCTTTTAAATGAATGTCTATCTTCTCAAACTTAATACACATATAGGCTCCTTATAAAAGAAGGTGTTACAAATTCATAGTGGGTACTTCTCAATTACATAAGTTCTATATGACAAAGTGATGGATCAAACGAATGTCCATCTCTAATAGGTCATTAGTGATGCATGTTTTCTCTATCTTTATATTTCCAAATTTTCTATTTAAAGTTATGATATTAAAATTAATGAAAAATAAGATTGTAAAGTACATTTTAAAGCGAATATTAAAACAAATCAATTGTATATGCTTTTTTTTTAAAGTTGAGTAAAAAGGGCCTCTCTCATAGGTATATCAATCCCCAATATAAAATCTGGTTCATTATTGAAAAAAATATAAACATTATATGAGCATACACATTATATAATATTTACATTAAATATTTATTGTTATTATTTGTAAGTGTTACATAACCATATACATTATGCATTTTAAAAGGTAAAAGTTAACCTAAGGTGTAACTTGATAATATGTGAATATAATAATTAGTATGCATGGTGTTTTATAGTTTATTTATTTTATATGAATCTATTAAATTATGGAATTATTATAAGAGTTTATTGTGTTATTTATTATTATTACATTTTAAAGATTTTTTTTATTTTTTATGATTGTATATAATATTTATATTGTTCTTAATATTTTAATTGAAAAAACAAATATTTAAGGTGTGTAACATGTTATTAAGAACTTCTCAAAACCTAAGTATTCTCATCCAAAAGCCCGACGTTCCGGAACAATTCACCCATCTTCAAGAGCAAGAAGAGTGAACAAAAAATATTTTTTTTTAGCCATTTCAAATATTTGTAAAAAAAATAAAATAGAAAAACTAAATTATCATTCATAAGAAAAAAAAATTAAAATGATTAAAATAACTCTAAATAATTTTTTTTTTTTTCTTAAAACATAATTTATATGATTCTTTATTTAGCAATAGGTGAATTAAAAAAAAATATACATTATTAATTGTTAGTTTACTCATATAAAATTTTGAAATTTGACTCCCCATCGAGATTGCATACTAAGCAAGTAGGTGGCAATGAGACACCTCCACTACCACTTCACCATTATAATTAATTGACATGGGAGACCTTTCGTTATTCTCAACATGTAAATACATGTTGAACCATATGCATTATTTCTCCATCCCCACATGTGAGTTTTATTTCGAGTTCTGAAGGTGGTCTCATCATTTCAAACCACCTCGACACCATATGCATCTATAAAGTCTTTGTTCCTTACCTCCTGGATCACAGTTCCTTACCTCCTGGATCACAACTCGTATAGAAATGTTCAATATATTAGAGAAAAATTTCCTTTCTAGTCACAAAACCTTTCATATCCACTATTAAATCTTTTTTCCTTACCTCCTGCATCACAACTCCTATAGAAATGCTCAATCTACTAGAGAAAACTTTCCTTTCTAGTCACAAAACCTTTCATATCCAATATTGTTTCTCTCTTGGTTTTCGAGGAGGGTCGAGGCTCCACTAACTTGGCCTCCTCACTCTCTAAATTTTCCCTCAACATTCCAATTCTGCAATAGCTTCCTGAATGGCGGCGTAGTGACCACCCAGTGCATACTCAAGGGTATTTGGGCACAAGTTTGATCTATTTTAGGGTTGATTTGATGTGGATATTTATAGTTTATATGTTTTTTTTGGTAACATCACTGTAATTTATTTATGTAGAAATCTAATATATCATATCTAGTTTTGGTAGCAACACAATTTTTATAAAAGTTTTGTAAAAGTTTGGATTAGAAGTTTAGTATTATAATGCTGGTTCTGTTTCCTAAATGGTAGACTAAAATTTATTAAAAAAAGTCAATATAATTTCTCTTTGATATGCAATAGAACATCTAAATTTACAAAAGAAAAAGAAAAAAAGAAAAAGATATTATTTGTTCTTATTTATTAATCTTCTATTAATTTTTTTATAAATATTTATATAACTAATTCAGCATCAACCATATTTTAATTATTTATATACTTAATCTATCATCACCCATATTTTGACCCATATTTTAATTATTTATATATCTAATCTATCATCACCCATATTTCGATTAATATTTTCATCACGAAAATTCTAACCAGATCTTGATTCATATTAATAATAATAATAATCTATTAAGTGAAGTAATGATTATGTATTTATGAAAAAAATTATAATTGATTAATAATAATAATAAAATTAATATTACCCTATAAAATTGGACAAAGTACTTATATTTAGAGATTTCACTCAAATTTAATAAGGTGTAGATATTTTATTTTTTTATATTTGAACATATCCCTTGTAAAAGGGAACATATATTCTCAATTAATAAACTCATTCACACTATATATTATAAATTTACATCTTATTCATAAACCCATTCAAACTATATATATTATAAATTTACATCTTATTTTTAAAATTATGTAAATATTTAAAAAATATCATTATGTTCAATATCCATTCAAATAATATTTAAGATTTACATCGTTGTTTAGGTAATATCCATTCAAATAAGATTTACATCATTGTTTAGGTGATCCAGTTGTAAAAAAACTAAATTATAGATAAAGTTGAAGTATATCAGGTCAGAATCAAATCTTCAGTGATCAAATCTTCTCACTGCCATTGTCAAACTTCAAAAGAATATTATAAATTTATACTGGGTGCATCGATTATGAAGACTCTGATATAAAGAGTAAGAAGAATCTGAAGGCTACTTTATCCATCTATTTCTATTTTACAAAATATCACACAAATACACGGTGGTTTTAACTTTGAAGCCCGGGATGTCCATTACAAGTTTTATAAACCATTTGGATACATTTGTTGTGAAATAATGCCAACCCTTTTCTCGAACACTTCGCCCTTTGATCACGGACAAGCATACGATTTGAAGCCCATCCATACCCAACCCTGACCTTCGAATATTTCCATTGATGGGAAACAATTACAACAGTACTAGGGTTTTGCAGTGGTGGGCTCGGTTGCGTGGAATTGATTGAAGTACTGTGGCACGCATAATGTAAATTCGATTTGATGTCTTTACAGTCGCTGAGCAGAATATTTTTGCAGTTGCAATGCTGAAGATCCATGGCAGAAATTTGCAGAGAAAAAGCGAAACAGAATAAGGAGAACAGTTCATATATTACTGCAGCTGCCTTCCTATTCTCGGGCAGGACGAGACGTAAGGGTTTTGACTATCATTCGCAACCGTGGATAACATGGCAGGTAGAGATGAAAACAGACAATAAAATCGGCATGAAAATACGTAGAATTATGAAATCATTCTTTATCATCAGCTTGTACTGAGTTTTGTGTTTTAACTTTTTAACGGAAATTATAATGAAGTCACTATGAACCGTGTTTTTCATGGAATGATATTCATAATTTTCATACCGATTTATCTGAGAAATTTGATTTCCAAGATGTAATATGTCTACATATAATTTAATTATTTAATTATGAAATATACATTTTTTTTTTGAAGTTTGGTAGGATTACATTTTCAACATGTTCAATATATCAATTTTTATTGGGGTGGGGAATTGAATAGATGACTTCACATTAAGGAGACTACCAATCTACCCAAAACCCTATAAACTAAAAAAACAATTTTCAATCTAAAGAAAAAATTGGATTTAGTTTTAGATGTCCTTTACCCTTTTATATATATATAAATTGGGCTGTAAATAGTTTAACAGTTTTTTAAAATCTATTAAAATTTATACATTTCTTTTTTTATTTTAATATTATACAAGTCTATATATATATATATATATATATAGATATATATATCATTTAATAGTATTATGTTATAATTGATTACTAATGTCTAATTTTGTAAAATAAAGCTTTTTTATGGGGGTGATCATGACAAGGGAAGTGCAAGGTTGAGATAATGCATTGTCACTATAATCTCAAGCAATGAATGAAGTTGATCTACCATGCCACCCCTCACTCACTTGATAGAATATATCTTCTTGTTTGTAAACCTCATTTTTTTGAGTGCTAATTTCTTCATTTTAGTTTTTGGTTGCATCATCATCATCATCTTAACTTGTTCATCTCCTCATTTTAGTTTTTGGTTGCATCATCATCATCTTAGCTTGTTCATCCTTGTATTGTCCTTGGCTCTCTTATCCTTTGAGTTAAGACACAAACTTCTTTCCTTCATGTGTTATTTTTTTAGTTATAAGGATTTTTCTTCCCCTCTACCTCTTCTCATTTATTTTTTCGTGGGGGAGGATAGATGTTACTTTTCCATCTCTATGTTTCTAGATTGACTCTAAACTGACTCCACTACTACATAGTTAGATCACTCGTATTTTATTGCATCCTCTATTGTCTTCCTCCCCTTAGTCCTCATCTTCCCCCATAGCCTGCCCCCATAGCCTGCCCCATTATCACATCTCCTCCTCATGACACACACCAAGTGCACAAAAACCAAGGTAACAAAGGGTGGGGTGGTTCATAAGCATGCTACAAAGCAAAATAATCAACATGGTTATTTCATAATAATACTCCTTTGCAGATATAACAAGTCATAAAAGTCGAAGAGGAGGTAGTTTAAGAGCTAGACTCTCAAATTATGATGTTTTTAGTAGCCTCACTATACCCATTAGGGGCCATCGAAATCAATTTTTACATCCTATGGACCTTTATTGGCTAATGAAGACCATCTTGAGTGGAGATCTTTGGAGCAAAATGATGCCAAGGATGAGATATTATCAATGCTAGATAAAATGAAATGACAAATAAAAGATCTCAATAAGATATTAGAGCCCATTGAGGTGGGATTGGTACCAAGTTTTGGTCTAAGAACCAATAGCAAAGATTTATCATCCCTCTCTCTCTTCCTATATTTCTTTTAAGTTTTATATGTAAACTAGCATAGACAAGCTTTGGTATATCAAATTCTTTTAAGTGTTCACTCGTTTAGACTAACTAACTTTATTTACTTTTTGTTTAATCTTAAATGCAAAGACAATTTTGGTAAATGGTTTACTAATTTTTGTATATCAAACTCTTCACTAGTTTAAACTAACTAAATCTATTTACTTTTATTTTCCTAATGCTAAATCAAAGTTTTACGTATAACATTTTTGGTTCGTTAATTTATCTTTAGAAATACATTTTAAAATTAATATTGAAGTTTATATATTTAAATAGGTTTATAATTATTTCTATTTTATTTTATAAATTTATATATTTATTATATATATGTATATTAAAATTAATTTATATTATTAATATATATATAGATTATATTTATTATAAAAAATTATTAATATTTACATTTCTAAATACATTATTTTACTTTCTATTTTCAATTAATATATAACCTAAATCTTAAAATATAAAACAATACCACAGAGTGAGCATGTTTTGCACATTAGGATAAGGTATCTATCCAATGCTTTGTCGAAGGTCTTCCATGCCATCTATAATATGAAGTGAATATGTAGTTAATTAAACCTAGGTTTAAAGTCATACAACTCTATTTATAATTTTGGTGAATTTTTGGTTATTAAAAAAAAAATAGAGATTACAATATACATCATCCTAGATGATAATGTGTGAACGGATTAAATTGAATAAAATATTAAAATTTGTGAGTTTTTTTAAATTTTTATTGCATATTCTATGCATGTAATGGTAATGTTATTTATTTTATTGTTGTTTTCTCTTTATATATACTTAAAAGTATAATTAATATACATTTGGATAAAAAGTTATGGTATTTAAAGTTGATAAGGGTGAAATTACTATTTCCATGAATAAGAGTGATTATATTGCTAAAATGAAAGAAATAAATGTTATCTAAGTAAAATTAATATATAGTTGGATAAAGATTTATGGTATTTATAGTTGACAAAGGTGGAACTAGTATTTTCATGAATAAAAGTGAATATATTACTAAAATGAAAGCAATAAAAGTTATTGAAGTACAATTAATATATATTTGGATAAAGATTTATGGTATTTAAAGAGGGTGGAACTAGCATTTTCATGAATAAGAGTGATTTTATTGCTAAAATGAAAGTAATAGAAGTTGTCTTTGAGAGTAACCTTGTTTCGAAGGTCATCGGAAAGCTCAAGAGAGTTATTAAGGAATAGATCTTGGATGAGTGAATGAATAAATAATTAACCCCAAATAGTGAAATCATTTCCAATTGTGAATTACAATCTTCTTAAGATCCATAAATAATTGAGTTTTCTTAGGCCAATAGTCAACACTATTAGTTCCCCACTTATGAAATCGGAAAGTATGTGTTAGATATCTTAAAACCCCTCGTAGGAAATCACTATTAATATATAAAATACTGTAATGATTTTTTGAGACTTATCAATGAAGAAAATGGTGAAGTAAATGACGCACTTATCACTTTTGACGTAGTCTTTCTATTTACCAAGATTCCTTATATGAAGCCATTCAATTTATGAAAAAGGCTATGGATCTCAAAACTATTAGACTAGTTATAGTTTTTATTTTTTATACATTTTTCAACTTTCAAGGAAAGTACAACAAGAAAAGTCATAGGTGTCGCAATGTGAATCTCCCTTTCATCAATTCTTGTTAGTCTCTTCATGGAAAATTTTGAAAATAAATCTCATGATTCTTACTCATTGAACAGGCTAGGTGGAAGAGATATGTTGAACATACCAACATTAAATGGACCCATGAAAGTGATGAATTTCAAGCTCTTAAAACATCTCAATTATATCTAAAATGATATTAAATTTAACAATGAACTAAAAAGGGAAAAAATAAATACTCTCTTGATATCCTAATAGAAGCCTAAGATACTAGTATTTAGAAAGAAAACAAACATAGATAGTCACCTCCACACTAGCTGTAATCACCACCCATTTCAAAAAACTATGGTTGTGAACACACTAGTTGTGAGAGCTCTAAGGATCTCATAAAATGAACACGTTGATTAGGAAAATTACATTTGATCAAGGTCTTTAAGAATGTTAGTCACATGGAGAAGGGTATTAAGAAGGCCATTAAAATAGTAGAAACAAGAAGATCTCACTAATTGGAAATTCACCCCCTTATCAAAAGAACATACCTACCTTGCATGTAAGGGGTTACTCACAAAATTTCAAGAGTCACTAAGAAAAAAGAAATTATTATTGCATTAAAACCTATGGAAGCCATTGGTTGAAAAGCGAAATGAGTCAAATATGACATTAACCCTCATGAACTCAAAGGAATATACAAGGTCAAATACTCATGTGGAGGATGCTACATTGGAGAAACTAGAAGATCAATTTGGGTAATAATGAAAAACTACGTCAATGATATCAAACATGGACACATATGCACATATTCCCTTGCTGAACACTCCACCAAGACCAAGCATCGAGAGTGCCCTGAGAAAACTAGTATTATTGCCAAAAAAAAATATTATTTCAAAATATGTTTTAGGGAAACCATTGAGATTATCCAGAACCATGAGGGGTAGTGGTTTCAAAGTGTGTATACATTGAATTCCCTTTATCAAGCAGCTAAAAAACCATGATATTAATGTTTTACTCGTATGTCCTTTCATACTTATCACCTTTTTCCTCCTTTTTGTGCAAGAACTTCCTTCCTTTTGTTTCCTTACCTCAGCCCCTCCCTACTTATTACTTACTCCATTTATTTTCTCTTTTCATTTAGATCTATCCTTCTCCTTTTCCTACCCCTACAATAGTTCATATCACATTTTACACTCATTAAACTCTCATCACTATCTTACTATATCCTATTAGTCTTATATTCATTTCCATTATATCAGTGTATTAATACCCACAATACACCTAATATTACTTAACCCTTTTCTAAACGATGATATTAATAATAATATTAATATGATTAATGCTTTAGTAATATTAATAAGATTATTATTATTATACCATAATTTTATTAACAACTAATAATATTATTATCTTGTTATTACATAGTAATAATATTTCTAAGTTCGTATTAATAACGGTATTAAAATTATTTAAATGGATCTCTATTATTAATTAACATTCAATGTATAGAATTAATTGTTAATAATTATATTCATGTGTTTTATTAATCAAAGGATCTTGCCTTAAGTTGTTTGGAGAACAATTCTTTTGCCAACTAAGTGAGTTTAAGTCTCTACATTATAGTTATTTCAATTGTAGTATTTATAAAATATTTTTAAGGTTTTGAGTGTATTAGTAGCAAGTATACTTTGGAAGTTACTCATTCTCTATAAATTCTCATTCAAATTATAAAAAAAAAAACAATATTAATAAAAATATGTAATTACATAATTTTATTAATTATATTATATCAATATTATTTAATTTTATATAATTAAATATTAATTATCATATTAATATTATTATTATTTTTTAATTTATAGTAGGTCGTTTTGCTCGTGTGTTGCCTTAAGGTTATGGATTCTAATTCTCCTCATCCATATATGTATGCATTCACACTATCAGGCTCTTTGTCCGCACAATGAAACTCTTTTTGGATTATAAACATATATTAAAATTGACTTCTCACTCTTCCAATACCGATCCCCAAAAATATTAAAGCATAAAATTTTAATATTCATAAAATACATTAAATTTTATAGATTTGGATATTATTTTTATTTATATAGTGTCGTGTTTCAACAATAGCATGATATAAATCCTAACTCAAAAGGGAATAAAGCTATTTAACTTTATTGAAAATTTGACCATAACCATTTTAACTTTACAAAAATGTGAAATAAATAAAATTAACAAATAACATTCAATATATAAACATAAATATAATTATGTGAGTTTTTATTTTATGAATTTTAATATCAATATAGATTTACTTTAAAGTAGGATTTATCGAATTTGGAAAAGGATTAAATTATTTTAGAAGTTAATTTTTTTTAAGATTTGTAGATTTGTAATTGAGAAGTTTTCCTTTCGAAAGATTTAATTATTTAATTATTATTTTTAATATGAATGGTTAAATTTTATTTATGACGTTAGGTTTGGCCGTGAACAAAACAACTCTTGTTACATAGACTTTTTTTTTCAAAATTCCTATAGAGCCGAGTTTTGTTTTTACATAGCTGAGCTTCAAGGGACCGGTATCTAGTTAGGGGCTTCGTCATTTTTTGAGAGTTATCCTTGAGCTAAAAGATAACCTACATTTTCTTTTGCATCCGCTTCCTTGTTTAGATTTTGCAGAATATGAAAGAAGGACATGGAGGTGAAATTTTGCACCAGTTTCCCAAGTCTCTATAGTGTCTTGTTGAGGGTCGGATTGTTGACATGATCTCTAGTGTTTATGATATTAATCAGGATTTCCAAGTCTCTAAAGACCTGAATTCATTTTTCTCCATGCTCTTGCGTGATCTGGCAAGCCTTGAGCAGTCCTAAGATTTCTGCTTGATTGTTGGTATTCTGCCCAAGGCCCCAACTAAAGCTGATTTGGCTTTGCCCTGTCTGGGAATAGATAACTCCCCCATGCTCCTGAAGTTCCCTGGTTTCCATTAGAGGCACCATCAAAAAATACTCTGGCTTTGTCTTGGTCCTTCCACCATTTTTTAAATTCAATATCGGGGATCTGAAGCCTCCAATTAGGATTGTAAGAAGGTCAAGAGGGGGTCTTATTGTTGGAGGTAGTCTTCAGAGGTACAACAATCCAACTAATCACATCTGGGGAGAGGTTTCTATCTAACTTGTGAAATAGATTCGCCAAGGACTCGACAAGTAGAGCTTTTGCTTTGGCTGCAACTACTGTAGGGGAGTAAAATCTGCTGTTGAAAATGGCTTCGTTCCATGCCAACCATACTTCTGAGCATACAAATTTTGGGATGGCATACTAGATGTTAAACCATATTCACTTCTTATTTAATTCATGGGGAGAATGCCCTGTCCACGTGGTGAAGAGACTCGTGATCGAGATTTGCGAAGGGATTTGAGCTTCCAACCCGTGCAAAGCTTTCGCCCAAACTTCTTAGGTGTACGCATAGTCCAGAAACAAGTGTTACATTGATTCCACTGCTGCGCAGTAGAGCAAGCATCTATGTGGGCATATAATGCCTCTCCTTTCCAGATTTTTGCCAGTCAGGATGGGCTTGTGGATGAGGAGCCAAGAGAAGAAATTGACCTTTGGTAGGTCGGCACGGTCCCAAATCCGCTTCCATAGGGAAGGGAAGTGTATGGGATTATTGAGTTGGAGGGCAGCAGTGAAAGAAATCGTCTTTCCCCAACCCCACTTATCATTTGAGCGACATTGGATCGATGCCATCCCAGCGAGAAAAACTTGGAGGAGAAGTATTTGAGGTTGCAGCCAATCCGAAGGACCGGGGATATTCCAGTTAGTCCAATTTCCAGCGTCATCCCAGGATGATATGTCTTCCATCTTGCTGATGCCTAGAATTTTTAGCCAATCACGCAAATCTGCATCTGTACAATGTTGAGAGGTTCAAGGCCCATAATTTTATCCACCCATAGAATGATGTTTTTCCCGTTGCTCGAAATTATGTAGAGGTGCTCCTTGAAAAACTCCCAACTGTGACTGTAGAGTTTTAAGAGGGTGGTACCCTTACTAGCTGTTCCTTCCTCCATATTGTGAAAGGAGAGCCCATGCATGTATTTTTTGATCAGGAATTGACTAAAAAAATGGTGGTGATTGGATAAGATTTTCCATAAAATCTTACCACCCAATGCCATATTGGGCAAACCGAGGTCTCTAACTTGCAAGCCGCCATCTAATAGAGGTATTTTCACAATGTCCCAGTTTACCAAGTGGAATTTTTTCTGATTACCCTTACCTCCTTTCCACATAAATTTTCTTAACATTTTAGAGAGTTTTTCAGTAGTTGATTTAGGTGCCAGTAAGAAGGTAGACTAGTATAAAGGGAGGGAGGAAAGAACATATTTCACCAAGATAAGTTTCCCAGCTGTGGTGAGCCATTGACCGCACCATACTTTCATTTTAGCCTTGATTTTGCTGAGGATCTCGACCAAATGGAGGGCCTTGTTGATGTGCAAGGTTAAAGGCAGGCTAAGGTATTTGATTTTTTCTCGACTAGAAAATCCCACATAGCCAAGTACTTCGGAAATCCGATTCATGGTTTGCTGATAAATCTCCCAGCCATACAATGCACTTTTTCTCCTACGACAGAAGATTTTAATAACCTCCTTAAACGTCTTTGAAATATTTAATGAAACTCCCCCAAGGAGTAAAGAATTATCAGCAAACAAGGCGTGGTTGATAGGCTCAGTACCTCTCACAACCCTATTGCCAGGAAGAGTCCCTTTTATCTTCTATGTTTTCATATTCCGACTAAGGGAATCAACCATCAAGTTATACAAGAAGGGGGACAGAGGGCAGCCTTTTCTAATACCCCACGAGGCTCTGAAGTAACCAGCTGGCCTGTCATTAACCAAGGGGGCAATCCACAGCTCTCTAATACAAGCTTTAATTAGCCTACTAGAAACATAGTTGAATCTGAAAGTGGTAAGTACTTGCAGGAAAAATTATGTCTTACCCGATCAAAGGCATTCGCCATGTCTATCTTGATGATCATTCCTTTCTCATGTCGATGGAGGCTTGAGTGAATGGTTTTCTAAACCAGAGCAACATTGTCAAGAATGTTCCTTCCTTTGACAAACCCACCTTTACTGATAGAAATGAGATTTTCGAACAGAGGCTTAATTCTATTTGCCAGAAGCTTGGAAAGGATCTTGTAGGATGCATTGCAAAGTGAAATTGGCCTGAAGTGATCAAAATAAGCAGGGTTCACTTATTTTGGGATAAGTGCTAGGAAAGTGGAGTTTGTGCTTCCTCCAACTTTGGCTTTATGTAGGAATACCTTTATCAGTCAAATTAGGTAAGACTTTATAATATTCCAACAGATTCTGTAGAAGTGAATGGTGAAGCCCTCGGGACTAGGAGTTTTGTATGGCTCCATCCTCCAAATGAAGTTTCTAATTTCCTCTTCTGTGAAGGGCTTCATGAGGCTAGAGTTGTCCTCTTCCTTTATCATTATTTGGATGTGAGTGAGGAAATATGAACTTTCCTCTTCATTATCTGATCCATTTTCTATGTACAACTGCTGGAAGTGAGAGTTATCAACCTCACAAATCTCAGTTATTCCTTTATGCACAGTCCCCTTCGAGGAGGTAATTTCTGCAATGTGGTTTCTGAAGAGGCAAGTTCTTATTTGCTTGTGGAAGAAGGTGGATTTTTTGTCTCCAGATTTAAACCAAATATTGCGTCATTTTAGTCTCAAGGTCTCCTCCTCAACTTTGAAGGCATGGAGTGTGCTTTGTTAGGCAGCTTGCTCACACATCATTTTTGAGGAGGTCATTTCCTTATTTTCCATGTCCATTTGCATATCTAGCAGTCTCTAAGAGGCTAGCTTTCTACGACGAGTGGGTGAGCAAGAGGGCTTTTTTAGCCATTCTTTCAAACTGTTTTGGTGGCCTTCAGTTTTTGTTCCCATACATAACTAGTTGATCCTATGACTGGGCTGGACCAAGCTTTTGTGATTGTCTCTGAAAACCCATCCCATTCTAACCATAGAGGGATGAATCAAAAGGGTATGGGCCCTAGGTTTTCCTCGTTTCCTAATTGTAGTTGCATAGATTTATGATCTGAAGTCATTTTGGGCAGAATTTTGGTGGAGATTATTACTTTTGTATTGTAGAAAATTTTTTCATGTCAAGTTATTTGATGATCCAATTTTAACATGGATTTAAGTTCATATTTAATATGGGTAAAGAGATATTTTGCTGATATTTTTCTTTTGGCATAGTGATTTTCTTTTGTTATTGGTATTTTTTTGATAGCTTATATCAACTGTATGTTAAAAACCTAAGGAATTACACTTCTCTATATTAAACATGAAAAAATTATAAATCTATTTTATTTTTGGTTGCATAATTGTAATATCAACCATGTATATATATATATATATATATATAATATTTTTTTTTTCAAAGTAAGGCTAGTCTAACTCCAAGTTGAATATAAAAGGAATTACACATCTCCCTTATATGGAATGGTAAAGTACTGAGATACAATTAATTATTTTTTTCCTTTTTAATTTCAAAATATGTAAATAGATAATTTTAAATATTATTTTTAAATATCTAATTAGTCATAAATTTCGTTTCCATTTATAAAATTATTGAATTTTGTTAACGTAATAATTTTAACAATTTTAACATTTAAAATAATAATGATAATAATTTATATCTCACGGAGTGCAGAATAAATGGTGATGGGGCATAGTGTTAAGTCACTCCGTGATGTGAAGGTCACATGTTCAAAACCCTATGGGAAAAACTATAGTCATGTTAAGGGATAGTGTGGCCTAGATCGGATGCTATCCCAAGTGATTTTGACAACTCAAATGCCCGTGGGTCAGGGTTTCTCAAGTCACATGCCAAGCACAATGTAATCTCTCATGAACTCAATCCACTTGAAAAACACAAAAATAATAATTTCTAATTTATAATTACACTAATATGCTCGATCTAATTAGGAATATAGTTTCTAGAATTTTCATTCTTCAAAAATAAAAAATTATAGAAAGATTAAGTTTCATAATGTGAGCAAATTCTTTTTCATATACACAATTCAACTGAAGAAATCAAAAATTTCCAAATCACTTTTTGATTTCCTACACCCGCTCTTTGCCTAACCATTGCACAATTTCAATATTAAAAATAACACACATTTTAATGTTACAAATAAAATATATATATTTTTTACAAATAAAATATATATATTTTTTTATAATTATTGATATTTATAAATTCTTTAAGTTATATAATAATAATAATATTTTATTTTATAAAACCATATATAAAAAAATGTTAACAAAATTAAATTTTTATAATTTTTTTGTTATCATATCATATAAGATAAATGAACTGTTCATATACTTCATAAATCATTTGTAAATCAAGAATAAATATTTTATAAATTATTTAGTTATCACATTATAATAATATAAGAGAAATTAAAAATTCACAAATGAAGAATTGATAAATTTATATTAAATAAATTAACTATTCACAAATGAAGAATTCATAAATTTATATTACACTTGTTTTTGTTTTTAATTATGAAAACTCAAGTAGAATAAAATAATTGGAATGAAAGTTTCTTTAAAACTAGTTTATCTTACTTTGAAATCATTTTTTCTTCGTGTAATTTATTTTTAATTTTCATATTGAATATAACCATATGATATGTAAAATGTCATGAATATTCCACTAGATAGTTTGTCACAAAAATTCTGATAATAATTATTAAAATACTAAAATTTTACATTATTACAGTTTTATTAAAATTATAGATTTATATACTTAACTATAATTAGTGCATGCATGCTAATGGAAACTATGAAAAAAATTAGAGAACTCAAAATAATATCACACACACACATAAGACACAATATATGCTCTCGGAAATCATTTCGGGAGAAAACCCAACTAGAAGGTGATGTCACTTCGCTCTCTTTTCAATCTAGAAATATGGTTGTGGGTAAAAATAACTAATGTATGTGGCACGTGGGCTGCTATAGTGCACAAATCCTATCTATGTGCTCTAACTATTATCTTTCCTAGCTATCATTTCTCAACTACAGAACAAAATTCCTTCGAAATAAATGGAATACCTCTTCCTACTAGTGGCTAATTTTAACTACATCAACTATTAAATATAGTTACAATATAGAATCTTCTAGAGTCTTCTACATCATAATTATGAGGCTAGCCCCTTTTCCATGAATAATGGGGGCTTCCGAGACATCCTCCCTAACTATTGTTGTGAAAACATGAAGGTCAACTTTTGAGTGACATAACTTTTGCATACACACTTCGATTGTCGCGCTTCTTGCATCGTTGGAAATATTTATGTGCTTACAATAGCATCAAATTTTTCAGGACAATATCAAAAAAGTTTTACCCCCAAAAAACGTTGTTTGATGCCTCAAAATGCTTCCGGAAGGTTTCATACCCCGTTTGGCCAAATTTTGTCCCATGTAAAGTGATTCTTCCACATTTTCCACTCCAAACACATCGATATGGATGAAAAACAATATATTAATCCAATACATATCACCATATATTTTTCTATATGCATAATTTTCTATATTCATTGCCTTCTTAATATTGTCCTCATATAAAAGTTAAAGTGCATCGTTTTTTTAAAAACATAATTAAAACATTTGAATGAAGCCAATGAAGACCAAGGCTAAAATGTTTCATCTTGACTTTAAAAGAAGATGAAATGAATCATTAGATTGACATTCGAAGGTAGTTGTATAACAAAGGGGTTCCTGCTAAGAGATAATATTACGAAAAAAAATAGAAGAAAAATTAAAATTTGAGAAGAACAATACATTGCAATAAGATTGAAGGATAAGAAATAAAAAATGTATTTATTGATAGATTAAATGATGTATAAAATTTTGAACCTATAATCTAACATTGTTTGTGAGCTAAAACTTGTAAAAATATAGCCAATAAATAACCATTTATGAATTTTTCTAGGTTAAAATTATAACAATTACTTTGTAGCAACATTCATTATTTTATAAATATTTATGTAAAATATCATGTTGTTATTATTTTTTTGGAATTTAGTTTATTTTTATCAATTCTTTTATTTATAATTTTAAATTTGATATAAACAATTTTTTAAATTTTCATTTATTAAAATCTAATTAATAAACATTTCAATTATTAAATTTTAAATTAATGAAATTAATTCCCAAATAATTTTTATATCAAGATTTTATCCACAAAATTTTGATATTCTCAAGTTATATCTAATCTAAAAACATAATAAACCATCTCTGTTTTAATACATCTTAATCACAGATATTAAAATGTTGGATATCTAGATCTTAATGTTTATTTCATTTCATTTGCATCCATTGTGTAGACTATGTGTAGACTATTTTACATGTGTAACACATTTTTCACCCCCAAATACCCTAACTACCTTTTCTAAAAAATACAAATTTCAATAAAAGTGCATCATTTAAATCAATTAATATATCATATATATTAAAATACATCTATATATTTAAAATACATTCGTAGGTTAGAGAAAGTGATATCTATTATTATAGTTGGAAGAATCATCACATTTTTATGGAATTTGTAATTTCTATTTTTGGGATTTTAGTTATTGGTTTAGAAAGTTTATCAATATTTGTAAATGTGAGTTTTGATGTGATAAAAAAAATTAGTATTAAAAATTAGATCCAAATTTGATTCTCTAAACTACTTTTAAAAGAGAGTATTAGAAAAATCACTACACTTTCATAAAATCTATAATTTTCACCATAAAAATCTTAATTACAAATCCTAGCTACAGAATTGAAAATTTACTAACACCCTTCAAATTTTCAAATTTTAATGTAACCAGAAACCTCTTCAATTATACTTAAAACATATCCATATGTGGAAGAAAGTGTTATGTGCCTCTTCTAAATCTTCCGGGTGACCAGATCCTAAATTCATTTCTCCCCGCTGCATTTTAAGAAAATATCCAGATTCAAAACCTTGAATACAATTTTCACCTACTAAAATGTCTTTTTATAATGTTTATAGATAATTAAAAGGATTTTGATATTTTTATTAATAAAATATATTGATAATGTTTAAAGTTAATTTTTTTTTTTATATTTTAATAATAAAATATACTTAGTTTAAAATACATATGGGGAGAAAACACTTTGTAAACATTATATTAGATGACATCATGGATGCGAGATGTCTTGATATATTTTGGAGTTTGCACTTTCTTTGCATTACATGAGTTCATGGTGGTTGGATATCCGGATATATTTTCAGAACTGGAGGACATATGTGGACATATATGCATTTTCCCACATATTACATGGATGCAAATCAAAACTAAAATAGACACTCGGTATTCCCTTCAACTTTGCACATGCCCTAATATAGTTTAATGCAGATTTCACTCATGGTGTCAGAATTCATGATGAACACCAATGTTATTTGAAATTGTGCACATAACATTGGATATCAATTTGATTATATATTATTTTAAACAGAAGGAGAAGTTCATTTCTTCCAAAAAGTTGTTACTTCAATACGAGTGCACAATTTTCTTTCACCTTTGTATAATAGTTGTATGGTATGAACCCATGTTAGAAGCTAAACCTGGGTCAAGTTTAAATTTTCTGGTCATACCACATTTTGGTAAGAATTTTCTTTTATTTTTTTCTATGTTATTACATTTTTCTTTCATGTTTTTCCGGCTAATTGTTTTGAATTGCAAAAACAGTTTTCATAATTTCTAATTGAATTTTATTTCTTTAAAAAATGATGTTATAATAGGAAAAATTAAACAATTTAAAGTTCCCGAATCTAAGAAAAATGGGAAAAATATGAAAATTGAGTATCTTGATGACAAAGAGATTAGTGAGGAGTTATTGGAAGCAATGCTTCAATGTGCATTATAGGTTGTGATTGTCACTGCTTAGATTTTATTTTATAAGTTGTTGTTTCCAATGTGTGTGAGTTGAATCTGAGAAATGTCCAAGTCATAGATCCACACGGATCTTATTGCCTAGAAGTAGGTGATATATTCCTATAAATGAAATTTCTTAAATGAACAATAAAAAGTGTGTGATTTGTGTTAACTCTTCTTGGACTCCATTTTTTCGAAGATGGTATCAGAGCTGGCACAACCCTAACTCTATCACCAAAGGGGATGAGATCATGCAATTTTAGCCATGATACTCTTTTGTACATAGATTAGTTTAATAGAGTGTGTAATATATTTTTGTGTGAATGTCTACACAAAAAACCTACAGATTTTATTGTTGTGTGGAAAAGCCATAGTTAGAAGTGATTTTCATGTCTAACAATAGCTACCATTGTATTAAGGTTGCAGATCAAAGTTGTGCTATGGGAGATGATGTCGAACATGTGGTCCATGGAGATGGTGGTCGGGGTAGAAAATTTCATGCGGGCAGTGGTAGGAAGATTGTATGGTGCCAAATACCATGGCTTGGGTCACACACTGCTAAAGGCCCCACTAGGCTTCTTCGTCGACCATTATAGGGATTCTATCTAAGGTCATTTGCTAGCAATTTTTTCAAAGTTTCTTGTGTGGGAAAGAAGAGAATTGGAGATAAAGAATGTTTCATCTTTAAATTGGCTATCATGGAGGAAAGCTATACCATCAACAATGTTGTGTTCAATGTTCCACATCTCTCAATGCATTACCTCACTCCACTTGTAGATATCATCAAAATTTAATCATTTAGATCTAAAATAATAAAATTTTGTGGCCTTGTCTATCCATATTTATGGAGTGGAGTGTGATTTGTGTGTAACAATGTTTGGTATCTTGATTTTTAACTTGGTTGTGTATGTTATACTTGTGAGTTTATAATAATATAACGTTGAACCACAAAAGACAAGAAAATTATTGAACAAACTAATGTGACCCCTCATTCTTCGAGAGAATTAGTTACAAGTTTTTATTAATAAGGTCAAGGTGATGTGATTTGTTGTGCTCCAAGAGCATCAATACAAATTATTTTTTTATGAAAGGTCTAGTTGTATAAATGATTTTTCAAGACATTCAATATGTAGACCGCTATCATATATAACTAGTGAATATAGCGGAAGGCCATATATTCAACAGATGGTGGTAGTTCTATAGAATGATCAAGTATCGCTATTTCCTTAGAGAAGTCAGGAAGCATCAATTCTGCAAGTTTGTCAATAAGGGTAAGAGGAAATTATAACTTAAATGGAGGTCAGTGGTAGCTCAAAGTTGTGTTGAAGGAAGAGCATTGTTTATGAGATTCCATAGAGGATGTAAGTGTTGATGAAAGCATATATTAGATAGATATGAAAAAATATTTGTACTTTTTTTAGTATTCTAGTTTATCATGTAAGAATTAAGGGAGGGTGTGTTAGCCACCTATAAAATTTGTCATATCAAATGGTGGCTAAAACATTTTTGGAGCCTTCAAGGAACAAGTTTTATTGGAAAAAAGTGTTATCTCTTGAAGACTCATGAAGACATCATGCGCTTGGTTCAATCTTCACTACTGTTTCCTTTTCCAACTCAGAAATTCTGTTGTTTTCCATGAAGATAAGACTGCTGCAAAAATCCATTTTTTCCTTCCCTCCAATTCAAAACTAACCTTTATTTTGCCTCCTCTTTTCCTCATGAAATTCCTCCATTTTCCATTTTTCCCATTTCCCCTTCATAAAATCCCCTTTAAAAAGTTTAAAACTCCTTTTTTAACTCTGTCGAAACCCCCAAATCCATCAGAAAACTCTGAAAATTTCATAAAAATTAATTTTTTGAACTAAGATTTTAAGCCCCTTTGGGCCAAGTAACCACTTCCCCTCCATATGCCTTAGTGCTGGAACCAAGCGCTAAGCCTTTCAACACTTATCGCATCGGATAAATCAGATTATGCAAGTCTGTTTGCCATGTCAAAAGTTCGGTTGCTATTAAGCCCTTTGTTCATAACCCCCGATCATATTATTATTTCATATAACCCTTGTGCCCGCAATCGGACGCTAAAACTTGTGAATAAACCATTCCCGATGCTCATTTTCCTTTGTAAATCAAAAACCCACTTTTTCCTAAGTTTGGTCTAAACGCGCCCATGCAACGTTTTTTAATATAAATGGGTAGATTGAAAATACCCGCACCAAAATTTTCGATGCGATTAAGCCCCATTTATATAAACCCCACTCTCCGCTTCACTCCATACAACTTACACCCGGGACCAAGAGTTGAAGTCCCGAAGCGTTAATCGCATCGCAAAAATCCAAATGGGTAGATTGAAAGACCAAGCCTGACCTTCCGATGCGATTGGCCCTTATATATAAGCCCCAGGCCTATCGCACTCCATATAAACCATGGGCCCCGCAGACGGGCGCCAAGCCCATATCATATATATATCCCGCCCCAACCATAAAACCTTTTATTTTTATAAAAACTTTGGGTTTTCATGTATTATAAAGGTTTCCGCCTGTTTTATATTTGAGATATTCTCCGTCGTTGATCTTGAGCCGATCAAACGGCCCATGCTGCATCACATCGCAAGGTTTTCATCAGGCGCATTTTATTTCCCTTCCCGATTAACTTCCTCCAATCAATTGAGAGTCGTTGATCTCCTCCCCTCCTTCCTAGATCCGACGGCCCTCATTTGCTCCGATCACAAACCTTTCCTCCACCTTTGAACCCCTCTGATTCACTCCCCACCGTCGATCTGATATGCAGATCGACGACCACTGCTTAATCGCATCGGTGCCATACAAGTTTTTCCCCCCGCCGATCGCATGCCTTCGATTGCATATGGACCATCCACGTGTCCAGATCGAACGGTCCAGATCGCATTTCTTGACTTTGGTTAAAAACATGCAGCCCCGCTCATAATGTTTCTCAGCCAATCATAGCCGTTGATCTCTCCAGATCAACGGTCCTTCTTCATCCTTTCTCCGCCTGTATATTATTTCGTTTTAGCCCCAGATTCAATCCTGACCGTCGATCTTCTACATCCAATGGCCCATATTAACCTCGACAGGCCTGCCCCCTGTGGGTCTTGCCTCCTTCCAGATCTGATCTCCACCGTCGGTCTTTTTGATCGGACGACCCAGATTGAAACTGTCCTCCCCGCATTTTTCCACGCATCTATCTCATATCACACTCATTCTCCACCGTTAGATTTGAAGTCCCAGATCTAACGGTCCACGTTCCATATCGCGTAACTTTCAGCGCGAAGAATAATTTCCCAAACGCCGCACCATATTGGTGGTTTTGAAAAGCCACGTGTCAGGCAGGAACACATATCGCGTTCAAAAAGGTAAAATCGCCTCCTTGCCTTTTTCTCATGCAAAAACAGTGGTTTTACCTCCCGAAACCACCTTTCCCATTTTTCTTATATTTTATCGCGTGTGACTCCCGCCGTTGATCTCTGCAGATCAACGGCTCATATCTAATCTGGCCTTTCACCATCGCCTTTCGCCTCTACCAAATGGTTTTTAACACAGATCTCCACCGTCCATCTCATGGGCCGATCTCATCCTACGACCCATGATCATCCCAAACCCCAACTCTATTTTTTACCCTATTTCCTCCGAAACAAAGGTTTTAACCCCATTTCTTCACATTTCTTCTATTTTCCAAACAATGTGACTCATTCACACTGTTAAATCACAACCAATCCGACCATTGATCTCTGCGCAATCAACGAATATGACTTAATTGACACCATTGTTCTTTCCGAACAGTCTCCAATCGATCTCTACCGTTGGATGATGCCATCTAACGGCCACACTCCTCCCCTCAACCTCCTAAGCAGTTTTACCACCTAAACGCAGGATTTATTTATGTTTATTGTTTTTTGTAGGTTTCTATGGTTTTTTCCATTATATTAAAGGAAAACCAAAGGTCGGGGATGACGATCCCTCAGGCCTTTGTGCATACAGAAAGATCATTCCACAGGGTTCAAACTCCACGTCTCGTCAATGCTTCATGGGCATTGATGCCATACAGACCCTTTGCAGAACCTGCACATCAACAAGACACAGTGAATTAAATTCAGCAAAAGAGTATCAGTGTTTAAGATTTAAACACAGCAGAACAGAAGATTGAAGATGAATTCCATAGTTTAATTGATTACGGCTAAGATTGATTATCAAAAGCCTAATCCATTAAATTAAAACACAATTAAAGAAAATCAAAAGATCATCAGACAGAAAGGCCTCCACTGCCACAACCGAGGCTAGTTGATTCCTCTCAACTACCACAGAGCCACCTGTTGCCTAAAAGCATTCAAACAGAGGCTGAAGTTATTGATTAGAAAGAAGATATTTTTCCTCAACGCAGCCAAATAATTAATTCTACCAAATGAAACTAATGCAAAAAATATCAGTAGAGTTATTACATCCTAAAACAGAGCCTTAAAGTCAACAAAAGCTCCCACCGAGCTTAATTCTTAAATGTAAATCAATTAAATACAGTGAAAATATCCGTACTCTTCTCCATTAAGCCCCTCAAAGGCTGAGAAGCATTAATCTGTATTTATTGAACCCAGGAGATCTTTTATCAGATCCCACCTCCTCATTTCTTCTATAAATACTTCCATAGAAGATGAGAAAATGTTGGTTGCAGAACTTTGAAATATACTTGTGCTCGAAACTTCTGATTGTAAATAGTGTTCAAAGGCTCTTGAAGCTCTTCTTGTGATATAATATTTAGGTTGAGAAGTGAAGATGATTGCTGAACTTAAACACTAGACTTAAAGCTATAACTACTTTGAAGCATCAATACAAGCTGATTTATGGGATCCTGGTCTATGTCGACGGTGATGTTTTTTTCTTGTAAATCGTTATTTTATTTCTATTTCCATTTTGTTCATCTTCTCTTATAAAGAACAGCAAGCATAGAGTTAGGACTTACTGTATATCAGTACCCTTCTCTGACTGATAAGCTTTATCTAAATGTTTTCTTCCGATTTGTGTTATTTAGGAATGATTTAATTCAGTTCAAGCAGTTAGGAATGTTGGCATTCCCTCGTCCTACTATCTTAGCTAATTGTTATTCTTGAATGTTATTTTCAGCTTATGTTAAGTAGTGATGAACTAAGGAAGTTATGGTGAGCCCGGTCCTAGTTTTATCCCAAAAGACTATCTGAAAGTTTCCCTAAGAGTGTGTTGAAAGATGGCTAGTTTCAAAGTACTTACCAGATCTTAGACCATTATTTGTTATCATTTGTGTTTCCCTTGTGTTTTAAATGTTTTCTATTGAAATTGCATCAAAGGCTGGCTAGTTTCGAAGTACTTACCAGATCCTAGGTTAATTTGATGTTTTTCTTAAGTGTATGTCAAAAGCTAGCTAGTTTCAAAGTACTTACCAGATCTTGGGCTGCTCTTTGCTCTTCATTTGTTGAATTCCCCTTCTTGTTGTATCACTTCATTCCATAAATCAAATTTAAAGAGATCCTTAGACATAGATGACTTGCCCCATGGACCACTCTTGCTCCTTGTTGTTTCAAATAAACCCTATTATGACTCCATAGCCCAATGGACTAAAACCAGCATTACATCCATCTTTTTAGCCAAAGCTTGTTCTATTTTCTTGCAACTTCTCACCTTTGAAACTCTTTCCATTTAGGACTTTCCACTCAAATAATAATCATTCTCAACCATCCAAAAAAAACAAAAACCCTCGGACTTCATAACTAGCCTAATATCATTACCCAAAATCTTAAAGATAAATCCATCTTTACACTTATTGGAGAGATCCCTCTCTGGATTCAAGAGGGCCAGATCCTAGAATCCCAAAGTGGTTGAAATGGTGTTCTCCTGCAGTCAGAATTTTGCCAATCTTGCTAATTATAGGGAGCTAACATTTCTGGCGACTCCACTGGGGAAGTTTTTGAGTGTTTTTTTGGCCTAGGTACCTTTAAGACCTCAGAAGACCCTTGATTCAAGAACATTGTGCAGTGAGTAAAAAACAACCTTTTCAAGCACTACCAAACCGATGGTAATCATGGTAAAACTTGTTTGAATCAATGAAAAACTAGGTAAACCCTAGGATTCTCATAAGACTTTATCTAACCTTGAAGGATCTGCTAGATTAGCCATAAGAGTAGAATGTATTTGTCTCATAACCTTAGCTAAGTTTTGAAATAGATTTAGGACACTCTTAACAACCAACAGGACTGAAAAATAACTCAGAAAACCCAAAAATATCTCAAATTGGAATTCAATAAACATGGTGGTGGACCATAAAACATTTTACCTCCAAAAGAGCTAAAAACTTCCACTTGGCGACTCCACAATCCTTAACAGACCATAAGACTCCACTGGGAAGAACCTTTATCATCATAACATCATTCAAACTTAGTTAGAGGACTGTAGGATTAAAATTTGTGTGAAACAGATTAGTTGACCTCTTAAAGATTGTCATATTTGGTTAAACTGTCTCTATTTAGTAGGGTCTAAAAACACATCATAGTGGCTCCTAGAAAGATTCATACTAGAGCCTATCCTGACCCAAACCCACCTGAGATAGTTGATAACCCAGAAAGTATCATTAGGAAGTCTCCTAAGATAAAATTTTCAACTGTTTTTAGATCACCCTTGAGAGTTAATTCAGTTCTTGAAAATCTTGCAGCTCTACAACAATGACAAGTAGACTTGAGAAATCCATTTAGAACTAGGTCTCTTGATGATTTAGATCAGCTAGATTCTGAGTCTTCACTTTCATCTCCTGAAACAAGTGAACATCCTGGTAGTAGAGAAACAACACCAGCTGATTCACATTTCCTTTCCAATTTAGGTGTCTCTCACCCAAGGTCAGCTCAACAATCTATTCCTGGTCCATCCATATCCATTCATACTATATCCACTATCCAAACCACTCCACTTCAGCCCATATTTCCTTTGGTTAATCCACCTCTTGTAAATCCACCTCCACCACATATCATGGCAGCATGGTATGCTCCCTTATTCCTTCCTGTACCATTAGTCAATCTTCCACAGGACTATCAGTCCAAAATTCCATTATACGATGCTAGTAATGCTACAACTGCATCTCAACATGTGGATAAGATGAATGACTACTTTTACAAAAATGAAATTGATGATGATTCTGTCAAGCTTAGATTATTTGCTCATAGTCTGGGGGGAGAAGTAAGAAAATGGTTTAAAGGCTTAACCCCCCATAGTATCAATGATCTCCAAGCCTTCCATCAGACATTCTTGAACAAATGGGAAGTGAAGAAGAATCCTCTCCAAGTCCTTTCTGATTACAAGAGCCTCCATAGAAACACTCGGGAAAGTGTACAAGCTTATTGTGCTAGATTTAACAATGTGTATAATGCACTTTCCCCAGATCTAAAACCTCCACAAGGTTAAGCTCTAAACAAGTTTCCTGAAGGGTTTGACCCTGAGATGGCTTATCAGCTGAGATGAAGAGATCCTGCAACTCTTGAAGATATCCAAAAGGGAGCTCTCGTTGTGGAGGTTAAATTAATGGAGAAGAGAGAAAGAATGAAGAATGAGAAGAGAGTATCCTTCAGAGAGGAATCTACCCCTTCCACTTCTAGATCAAAGATGGAAAAAATGATGGAGGAGATGATGAAGAAAATGAGAATCCTTGAGTGAGCACAAGAAATTCAAAACCAAACTGCTCCTCAAAATAGAAACCAGAACCAGAATCAGAATTTCAGAAGGAACCAACCTCCAAACAAACCTAGGGAAGATGATCAACAGATCACTCCTCCCTTTCATCAAAACTATGTGAATAAGGTTGAGGAAATAGATGAGATAACAGAGGAAGAAGATATCAACATCCTGGGAGTAGATAATGATGACTTTGAGATTCATTATGATAGAAAACAAGGTCTTTACACACCTTATGATGACAAAAGAGATGATGATGAAAATTATTATCAGGACATGGAGAATGTCATCATAGAGTCTCAAGGAGAATATGACCTTACAAGTAAAACCACTCAACAAAATCCCAAGACCAAAACCTCTGACAAATCTTCACAGAACAACACTATAAGTAAGCCTAAATTTGTCAAACAGAAAGACAGAACAGTGGCTGTAAATTCTGATAAAGGTAAAGAGAAAGGCACTCAAAACGTTACAAAACAGAGTGCAGACCTTAACAGTACTAACACATCAGCTAGTACTCCTGTGAAAACCATTTTGTCCAATGTAAATAGAACAAATCAGCAAGCTGATGTTCTTGATAGATTGGCAGCTAATAAGGCTAAGAAAAGTACCTTAAAGAATCAAAGACCTTTCAGCCTAGGGCAAGAAATTTCCAAAATCAAAATCTGTGTTCCCTTGACTGAATTAGCTACCCAGAATGTATATAGGACCCAAATTTTGAAGGCGTTAAACATTGAAGAGAATAATGACACAGTCAATCTTAGTGATGACCAACCAGAGCTTATTTTTGGTCCTAAGATTGAAGGTAGGTATCAAGAGGGACCTGTTCCTCCTTTTTATGTAAGTTTAAATGTTCATGACAAGATTTTTCACAATGCTATGCATGATTTCGGGGCTTCTCATAATTTAATGCCTAAAGCTGTGATGGAGAGCCTAGGTCTAGAAATCACCAGACCTTATAAAGACCTTTACTCCTTTGACTCAAGGAGAGTAAAATGTTTAGGATTAATTAAAGACCTCTGCGTGAACTTAGCCCAGATTCCAGCCAAGTGCTTAGTCATGGATATTTTTGTGGCTGATGTGCCCCCAAAGTATGGAATGCTATTATCAACATCTTGGGGGGCTAAGTTATAAGGAACTATGCAGATGGACATGACCTATGCGACCATCCCTGTTTTCAATCAGACGAGAAGACTTTACAGGGAGTCCCATATGCAATACATAGTTACAAGCCAAGACAGACCACAAAATTCTCCTCTGTATTCTGTAAACACAGGCCTCAATTCTTTTATCTTGTTTAACGATGAAACTTTTGGTGAACGAGTCACTTTAACAGAATTATTGGCCGATAGAGAGGAGGAGGTAAACACAACAGAAGTGTCAAAACAGTTTTCTGAGCCTCTAAACTGTATCAAACTAAACATAAGTCTTGAGCTTCAATTCATGTGTCCTTTGCTTTTAAACCTTGACAGTCAAGAAAGCAACTCTCAACACAGTGAAAAATCTGAGTTGAAACGAATTCAACTAAGTGTTGATATTAAAAAACCATCAAAAATCACATTAGTTGAAGAGGAAAATACTCAACATAAACCCGAATCTGGTCCTCTATGGAGTATGAACTTTGATGGGTCATGCACTAGAACTAATGCTAGTGCAGGTGTCTGGATTTGCAACACTGAGAATAACCACACAGAAAACATTTCTTGTAGATTAAACTTTCAGTGTTCAAACAACATAGCAAAATATGAATCCCTGCTTTTAGGCTTACATTTGTTGAAAAAGTTAGGATCCAAGAGAATTAAATCGTATGGGGATTCTGAGTTAATCATTAGGCAAGTCAATGGGGAATACAACGCAAATCACCCAAGACTTAGGGCCTGTCGAAACGATGTCGTGGATCTTTTAAAATTTTTTAAGGAGTACCAGATAATTTTTGTCCCAAGGAAAAGAAATATCGTGGCCCACAGCCTAGCTTATGTAGCTAGAACATGCTTAGCGCCATATGAAACCAAAGACTTCACAACTCAGATAAAATTCAGACCAGCCGTTCCTGATAACGAAAAATATTGGCAAGTGTTCGACGGAGGCAAAAAAATAGAAGACTTCATGCAATTCAGAAATGAATTCGAACTACACAGTTCGGATTCAGATTATGAAACAGACTACAATAGTGAAGAAAATTTTCTTGATGAAGAAGAACCATCTCCTGAGCTTGTTGATATAAATCTACTGTCTGGAAAACTTAAAAACAAAATGGACGTGACTGCTGAGTTAGAAACAGAGGAGTTAGAAACCCTGCATTCTAAGGATCAGATTTTTCCTAAGGGTCTGGTTCCTTTAGAAGATTTGTTTGATTTTAACGATGTGGCCAAGAAGCCAAAATTGGAACCTGTAGAGACTGAAGTAGAAGAGTGCAATATAGGCAGCAAACTTAAACCAATGATGATTAAACTGTCTAAGACTTTACCAACTCACATTAAACTCAAATACATAGAGTTGTTCAAAGAATTTTTTGATGTTTTTGCGTGGAGTTACGAAGATCTTAAATCCTATGACACTGAAATAATACAACACAAAATCCCTCTCAAGGAAAACCAAAAACCATTCAAACAAAAGCTGCGCAGAATAAACCCTGTTCAGTTGCCTTTGGTTGAGAAGGAAATCAAGAAAATGTATGAAGATGGTATTATTGTCCCTATTAGATATTCTAAATGGGTGTCTAATCTGGTGTCTTTTAGGAATAAAACAGGAGAGATTAGGCTTTGCATAGACTTTAGAGACTTAAAAAAAGCTTCATTGAAAGACAACTACCCTTTACCTATGATGGATCATATTTTACAAAGGGTAGTTGGGTCTAGAAAAATTTCTTTGCTTGATGGCTACTCGGGGTATAATCAGATTTTAGTTCACCCTGATGATCAACTAAAGACAGTTTTCACTACACCATGGGGCACTTTCATGTATGTGAAAATTCCCCTTGGTCTAATGAATGTTGGTGCAACATTTGAGAGAGCCAGGGACATAGAATTCTCCAAAGAGCTGGGCTACTTCATCATTATATACCTTGATGATGTTACTGTTTTTTCAAAGATAGATGAAGAGCACTTAGAACATTTAAGAACAGTCTTCGAGAGATGCAAAAAGTTTGGGATATCTTTGAACCCTAAGAAAACACTATTCGGTCGCCAAGAAGGTAAGCTTCTTGGGCACATTATTTCTGAAGAGGGTATCAAGATATATCCAAAGAGAATTGAGGCCATATTGCAAATCTCTCATCCTCAAAACATCAAGGAGTTGCAATCTTTCATTGGAAAGATTAAATTTTTGAGAAGGTTCATACCCAACTTGGCTGAGCTCCTTAGAAAAATTACAAACATGCTGAAGAAGGAGCAAGGGGTAAAATGGACCTTGGAAGCAAAGAATTCCTTTGAGCTAGTGAAACAAGCGTTAACAAAAACACCGGTTCTAATAAGTCCTGATTTTTCAAAATATTTTTATATTTTTTCATTTGCATCAGAACATACAATAGCTGATGTCCTTCTACAAAACAATCCACAAGGACAAGAGCAGCCTATTGCATTCTTTAGCAAGGCTTTGAGAGATGCCCCTTTGAAGTATAACATTATGGAAAAGAAATCTTTTGTTTTGGTTAAAGCTTTAAAATACTTCAGAGTATACATCTTGCATTCACACATCATTGCATTTGTCCCAAATTCAGTTGTGAAAGACATTCTAACATAGGACCCAGATGGTAAGAGAGGTAAGTGGATTTCTATTATCCTTGAATATGATTTAGAGATAAAACCCACTAAACTCATCAAAGGCCAAGGTCTAGCTAGATTGATGGCTGAATCAAATTTTGAAGTTCTTGATATTAATATGATTAATTCTTTAGATGAACAAGAGGAAATATCAACACCCATTGTTGAAGACCATTTTATGAATTCCTCTTGGTATGCTGATATTATTTATGTTTTTCTTAATTTGAATACACTTCCTGCTTTGAAAAAAACAAAGGCAAGGTTTTTAAAGTTGAAAGCTATAAAATATTGCATTATAGATAGATGTCTTTATTGGAATAATGCAAGTGGTATAATTCTTAAATGTTTTCCTGGGTATGATGCAGAGAAGGTTAAGCACAAGTTCCATGAAGGAGAGTGTGGAGGCCATTTATACTGGAAGACAACAGCCAACAAAATCTTGAGGGATGGTTACTATTGGCCTACTCTCTTTCTTGATGTACACAAGATGATAATTGCCTGTCATAAATGTCAAATTTTTGAGGGAAGAAGGAAGCTGCTACCTCTGCCTCTGCATCCAATCACTATTGAAGCCCCTTTTCAACAGTGGGGACTTGACTTTATAGGTGAAATCCATCCACCATCCTCTGCCTAGCATAGATGGATTCTCACTTCCACAGACTACTTCACTAAATGGATAGAAGCCATCCCTTGTAGGCAAGCCAATGGTTCTGTTATTATAAAGTTCAAGGAGAATAATATTCTCTCTAGATTTGGCTGCCCTACCAAGATCATCACTGATAATGCAACAAAATTTGGATCAAAGAAGATGGTTGAGTTCTGTCACAAATATTAGATAACATTGGGGCATTCCACGACCTATTACAATCAAGGTAATGGACTTGCAGAATCCTCCAACAAGATTTTAGTGAACATAATCAAGAAGTTGTTGGAGGGCAACAAAAAGTCTTGGCACAAAAAGAATGTGCATGCACTTTGGGCTGACAGATTGACTTTGAAGAAATCTATTGGCATGTCACCCTACCAGCTTCTGTATGGCACTGAAACTACTTTTTCAACCAGCCTTGGTGTGCCAGTTATGAAGTTGATTCAAGAGGTTCAGTCTGAAGAAAATGATATGATCAGAAGGATAAATCAGACTATTCACCTTCAACAAACTAGAGAGGAGGTTTATAACAAAGCATTACAAAAGCAGGACAACATTAAAAATATTTTTGACAGAAGAACAAAGGCCAGCAATTTAAATGTTGGGGAAAAAGTTTTAAAGTGGGACTCAAGGAGGGAAGACAAGGGAAAGCATGGAAAATTTGAAAAATTATGGCTTGGCCCTTATCTCATTCATTCAGCTGCTGGTAATAATGCCTTTTTCTTGCAGGAGTTGAATGGAGCAGAGCTGTTTGGGGGTCTTGTCAATGGCAGGATGCTTAAGCATTACTTCTCTTGATCCATGTCATTTTCTAAAAGCCTTTTTATATTTTTTCTCATTATAAATATTTCATCCACCATTGCATTCAAAGTTAGAAAAATGAAAATTACAAAAACAGTGAAAGAAAGAAAAGAGGGAAGATTGTAAAAAAATAAAGGTACAGCCCCATACCAACAAAAAGAGAAACAATTCTAAAAGTGTGCAAGCTTAAATGCCACTCCTAAAAAACACACTTCTAGTTAGTCAAACAGCCTAATATTGACCAATTAGTTTTAAATTTATTGCTAATAGGATAGTGAATTCGATTTGCCAAACAATTTAATCTTGGCTTATCCGTAGGTAGATTAAGATAGAAATTAAAGGTTCAAACATGCTCAAAATCTGAACCTAAGTGTCGAAACATGAATGACTCAAATATTTTTAAATTTCTGAGTCAAAACAGAGGAATAACTGGTTCTAATCAGCTCAAAATCAAAACCAGTTGATAAAAGAAGAACAGCTCAAAAAGAGGAAAAAATAGAGATGTAAAAAGATGAAGGAAGTGCTTTGAAACTTTCAGATCTTAAGCCTTCCATTTTGTTTTAATTTTCTGCAAAATAAATATCTATGTGTAGCTTGTTTTTTATGCCATAGAACAGCATCAAGTTAGACTGTTCAATCCTGACTTGTATGCTTTTAAATTTTTGTTTTAGAAATTAGAGAATAAAATCTATTAGACTGTTTAATCCTAACAGATTGGTAGATTAGGTAGAGAAGCATATGGACTCAATAGTTTAATCTGAGTTCATGGAGAAATAAGGAGTAGAATTATATTAGTTTTATGCTTTCAAAAGAATAAAATGTTGTGAAAAGAGTTTGCCAATCCAAGTGCACTGTAAAGAAGAAAAAATGTTAGATCAGTATGATTGGGTAGGTAGAAAGATTTTTGATGAAAGATCCATTGTTTTCCTGACTGCTAATATGTTTTCAGAGCAAAAGAAGATGATACAAGTAAGAAAGGCAACCCAATGGAAGAGGCACTAATCAGCCTCCCAGAGAATGCAAGTCTGAAATTATTGATGCCTTCAAGAAGGCACCATCCCCAAGTGGAGCCATTGTTAGCCACCTATAAAATTTGTCATATCAAATGGTGGCTAAAACATTTTTGAAGCCTTCAAGGAACATTTTTTATTGCAAAAAAGTGTTATCCCTTGAAGACTCATGAAGACATCATGCCCTTGGTTCAATCTTCACTGTTTTTTCCTTTTCCAACTCAGAAATTCTGTTGTTTTCCATGAAGATAAGATTGCTGCAAAAATCCATTTTTTCCTTCCCTCCACTTCAAAACTAACCTTTATTTTGCGTCCTATTTTCCTCATGAAATTCCTCCATTTTCCATTTTTCCCATTTCCCCTTCATAAAATCCCCTTTACAGAGTTTAAAACTCCTTTTTTAACTTTGTCAAAACCCCCAAATCCATCAGAAAACTCTAAAAATTTCATAAAAGATAAGGTTTTGTAGTAAGGGTTTAAGCCCCATTGCGCCAAGTCCTAACCACTTCCCCTCCATATGCCTTAGTGCTGGAACCAAGGGCTAAGCCTTTCGGCGCTTATCGCATCGAAGAAATCAGATTACGCAAGTCTGTTTTCCATGTTAAAAGTTCTGGTGTGATTAAGCCCTTTGTTCACAACCCCCGATCATATTATTATTTCATATAACCCTTGTGCCCGCAATCAGACGGTAAAATTTGTGAATAAACCATTCCCGATGCTCATTTTCCTTTGTAAATCAAAAACCGACTTTTTCCTAAGTTTGGTCTAAACGTGCCCATGCAATGTTTTTTAATATAAATGGATAGATTGAAAAGACCCTCACCAAAAGTTCTGATGCGATTAAGCCCCATTTATATAAACCCCGCTCTCCGCTTCACTCCATACAACTTACGCCCGGGACTAAGAGTTGAAGTCCCGAAGCGCTAATCGCATTGCAAAAATCCAAATGGGTAGATTGAAAGACCATGCCTGACCTTCCAATGCAATTAGCCTTTATATATAAGCCCTGGGCCTATCGCACTCCATATAAACCATGAGCCCCGCAGACAGGCGCCAAGCCCATATCATATATATATATATCCCGCCCCAACCATAAAACCTTTTCTTTTTATAAAAATTTTGGGTTTTCATGTATTATAAAGGTTTCCGCTTGTTTCATATTTGAGATATTCTCCGCCGCTGATCTTGAGCTTATCAAACGGCCCATGCTACATCGCATCGCAAAGTTTTCATCGGGCACATTTTATTTCCCTTCTCGATTAACTTCCAACGATCAATTGAGATCTGTTGATCTCCTCCCCAACTTCCCAGATCCGATGGCCCTCATTTGCTCTGATCACAAACCTTTCCTCCACCTTTGAACCCCTCCGATTTACTCCCCACCGTCGATCTAATCTGCAGATCGATGGCCAGTTCTCAATCGCATCGGTGCCATAAAATTTTTCCCCCCCGTCGATCGCATGCCTCCGATCGCATCTGGACCGTCCACGTGTCCATATCAGATGGTCCAGATCGCATTTCTCGACTTTTGTTAAAAACATGCAGCCCCGCTCATAATGTTTCTCGGCCAATCACAACTGTTGATCTCTCTAGATCAATGGTCCTTCTTCATCCTTTCTACGCCTATATATTATTTTGTTTTAGCCCCAGATTCAATCCTGGCCATTGATCTTCTACATCCAATGGCCCATATTAACCCTGATAGGCCTGCCTCCTGTGGGTCCTGCCTCCTTCCAGATCTGATCTCCGTCGTCGCTCTTTCTGACCGGACGACCCAGAGTGAAACCACCCTCCCCGCTTATGTCCGCTCATCTATCTCATATCGCACTCATTCTCCACCGTTAGATCTAAGGCCCTAGATCTAACGGTCCACGTTCCATATCGCGTAACTTTCAGCACGAAGAATAATTTCCCAAAGGTCGCGCGATATTGGTGGTTTTCAAAAGCCACGTGTCGGGAAGGAACAAATATCGCATTCAAAAAGGTAAAACCACCTCCCTGCCTCTTTCTCACGTGAAAACAGTGGTTTTACCCCCCAAAACCACCTTTCCCATTTTTATTATGTTTTATCGCGTGTGACTCCCGCCGTTGATCTCTACAGATCAACGGCTCAGATCTAATCTGGCCTTTCACCATCGCCTTTCACCTCTACCAAAGGGTTTTTAACGCAGATCTCCATCGTCCATCTCGTGGGCCAATCTCATCCTATGACCCATGATCATCCCAAACCCCAACTCTATTTTTTACCCTATTTCCTCCGAAACAAAGGTTTTAACCCCATTTCTTCGCATTTCTTCTATTTTCCAAACAATGTGACTCCTTCACACTGTTAAATCACAACCAATCCCGACTGTTCATCTCTGCGCAATTAACATCTTTGACTTAATTGACACCATTGTTCTTTCCAAACAGTCTCCCTTCGATCTCCACCATTGGATGATGCCATCCAACGACCACGCTCCTCTCCTCAACCTCCTAAGCATTTTTACCACCTAAACGCAGGATATATTTATGTTTATTGTTTTATGGAGGTTTCTATGGTTTTTTCCATTATATTAAAGCAAAACCAAAGGCTGGGGATGACGATCCCTCAGGCCTTTGTGCAGACACAAAGATCATTCCATGGAGTTCAAACTCTACATCTCGTCAATGCTTCATGGGCATTGATGCCATACGGACCCTTTGTAGAACCTGCACACCAACAAGACACAGTGAATTAAATTCAGAAAAAGAGTATCAGTGTTGAAGATTTAAACACAGAAGAACAGAAGATTGAATATGAATTCCATAGTTTAATTGATTACAGCTAAGATTTATTATCAAAAACCTAATCCATTAAATTAAAACAAAATTAAAGAAAATCAAAATATCATCAGACAGAAAGGCCTCCACTGCCACAACAGAGGCCAATTGATTCCTCTCAGCTACCATAGAGCCACTTGTTGCTTCAAAGCATTCAAAGAGAGGCTGAAGTTATTGATTAGAAAGAAGATATTTTTCCTCAGCGCAACCAAATAATTAATTCTGCCAAAGGAAACTAATGCAAAAAATATCAGCAGAGTTATTACATCCTAAAACAGAGCCTTAAAGTCAACAAAAGCTCCCACCGAGCTTAATTCTTAAATGTAAATCAATTAAATACAGTGAAAATATCTGTACTCTTCTCCATTAAGCCCCTCAAAGGCCGAGAAGCATTAATCTGTATTTATTGAACCCAGGAGATCTTTTATCAGATCCCACCTCCTCATTTCTTCTATAAATACTTCTGTAGAAGATGAGAAAATGTTGGTTGCAGAACTTTGAAATATACTTGTGCTCAAAACTTCTAATTGTAAATAGTGTTCAAAGGCTCTTGAAGCTCTGCTTGTGATAGAATAGTTAGGCTAAGAATTGAAGATGATTTTTGAACTGAAACACTGGACTTGAAGCTGTAACTGGTTTGAAGCATCAATACAAGCTGATTTATGGGATCTTGGTCTATGTCGACGGTGATGTTTTTCTTCTTGTAAATCGTTATTTTATTTTTGTTTCCATTTTTTCATCTTCTCTTATAAAGAACAGCAAGCATAGAGTTAGGACTTATTGTATATCAGTACCCTTCTTTGATTGATAAGCTTTATCTAAATGTTTTCTTCTAATTTGTGTTATTTAGGAATGATTTAATTCAGTTCAAGCAGTTAGGAATGTTGGCATTCCCTCGTCCTACTATCTTAGCTAATTTTTATTCTTGAATGTTATTTTCAGTTTATGTTAAGTAGCGATGAACTAAGGAAATTATGGTGAGCCCAGTCCTAGTTTTATCCCAAAAGACTATCTGAAAGTTTCCCTAAGAGTGTGTTGAAAGATGGCTAGTTTCAAAGTACTTACCAGATCTTAGACCATTATTTGTTATCATTTGTGTTTCCCTTGTGTTTTAAATGTTTTCTATTGAAATTGCATCAAAGGCTGGCCAGTTTCGAAGTACTTACTAGATCCTAGGTTACTTTTATGTTTTTCTTAAGTGTATGTCAAAAGCTGGCTAGTTTCAAAGTACTTACCAGATCTTGGGCTGCTCTCTGTTCTTCATTTGCTTAATTCCCCTACTTGTTGTATCACTTCGTTCCATAAATCAACTTTAAAGAGATCCTTAGACATAGATTACTTGCCCCATGGACCACTCGTGTTCCTTGTTGTTTCAATTAAACCCTATTATGACTCCATAGCCCAATGGACTAAAACCAGCATTACATTCGTATTTTTAGCCAAAGCTTGTTCTATTTTCTTGCAACTTCTCACCTTTGAAACTCTTTCCATTTAGGACTTTCCACTCAAATAATAATCATGCCTAACCATCCAAAACAAACAAAAACCCTCGGAGTTCATAACTAGCCTAATATCATTACCCAAAACCTTAAAGATAAATCCCTCTTTACACTTATTGGAGAGGTCCCTATCCGGATTCAGGAGGGCTAGATCCTAGAATCCCAAAGTGATTGAAACTATGTTCTCCCTGCGGTCAGACTTTTGCCAATCTTGCTGATTACAGGGAGCTAACAGGGTGTTGGAAGCAATGCTTCCATGTGTATTATAGGTTGTGATTGTGCTTTCTAAGGTGTTATTCTAGAAGTTGTTGTTTCCTATGTGTATGAGTTGTATCTGAGTTATGTTCAAGTCATAGATCCATCTTCATATGATTTTATCATATAGAATTCAGTGATCTATTCCTATAAATGTAAGTTATTATGTCATCAACAAAAGGTTTTTGATTTTCATTAACTCTATATGCACTCCATTTTTTCCAATAGGAGAAAAATACAAACTCAAATTTTTATTAAGATGCTACTAAAAAAATAATAATGAGTGGTTTTCAAGCTTGGGAGGAGATGTATAAATATCTAAAATCGAGATGTTTTGAGGAGGAATATGACTCAAATGAAGAATATTTCAAAATACCAAGAAATCAAATTTACGTAAAGTGGTTGTAAGATTATGAATCCTACTATATTGGGGGATGGTACACTCAATTATCACCTATATTGGTGTTACAATGTATACTATTGTGAATCATACAAAAATAATAATAGGCTCTTTTATGCGAGGGGATAGTGCAAGAATGCATAAATTAGAGCCCCCCTAAAGTAACTCTTGATAGGAATTTTTTTGCAACAATTTGAAGAAAAAAAATGAATATCCAAGGAGAGGGAAATGGAAAAATTGAATAACTACTTCTATTGTCATTCAAAATATTTCAAAATCAAACTTAACATGATATGTAGAATTTATGGAGAAAATAATCCCCAACACTTCAAACTAGAATGGGTGCCCTTATTTTATCAAAAGCTTATAAAAAGGGAAAAAATTTAATTGGACAGAAATAATATCTCCAAATATTCTCCATGTAATTAAGAAATAATTAGAGACTCTATCAAGATTTGAAGTTGGATTATTTATGTCACCATATCTTATTTATGTTGTGTACCACAACTCCCTTTCCTTTGTTGTGTTAGAAATAGAAACATGATTAAAAACCTATTCATGTATATTGTTTCGTTTTATGGAATATGAAGCACACGAATCACTTTTATGAAATTTGTGAAATTTTCATGGCCCCACTATATTATATATTCCTGCTCTAATGATATCTCAAGAAATAAAAGATGCTTTGAACAATGTAGGGGATTAGTATATTGCTGAACTATTTTCATTTTTTAGGATATTTGGTTGTGGGGTAGGTCCTAACCTACTACCAAAGTATATACCAAATAGATTAGATATAAGAGAAATTTACTATCAAACAACTATTGGTAGTGTTACTAAACAACTCAACTCGAGCATAAATATACTACGGTCTACTTTTCATATTAATGTTGGAATTTATTCTTTACTAAATTATAAGAATGTAAAATTAGGAGAAATGTTGCACCATAAATATTTACAGTCATTATCCTTATGGAATTGTTAATGTGTATCTAAAATCATTTATATACATCAAATATTATGTGCATGAAGAGAGTCATTTTGATTTTTTGTTTAAGAGAGATGAGCTTTATAATCCATTATTTGCCAAAATATGTAGTATATCAAATCCAAAGGAGGGAAACCAAATTTTTAATGTTCAAAAGGAAAGACAATGAATTTCTAGAGAAAATTTGTTGATTAATAGGTATAGAACTATACAACTATATATTATTTCCAAGATGAGAAAGGATGATTAGGATGAAAATGAAAAAATGAAAGAAAAATACATAGGGGAACATTTCCAAGGTATGGGAAAACATAACACAATTCCACACAAGGAATAGGCTTTACCAATATCTAAAGTAATATGTTTTCTCCCACAATAGATACATCAAGATAGGGAAATGTTGATTCTACAACAAAACTTTCTCAACAAATTATTGATATTCAAGTTAATTAGGATACCAATTGGACTTACTAAACAACATAAGGTGTAGAGAAGTCTATAGATGCAACAACTAATGTTGAAATCGATAAATTAATTCAACAGACTAAAAAAATTATTTCTAATCCATAAAAAAATTGATAATCTATGGCTATTCAACCAAGAACTACAACGAGGATTTATAATGTTTATTTATAGAACATAATAATTGAAAGTTTTATTATAGACTTAAATGAAAGTATTTCTCATGTAGGTATCATTACAACTCTAGCTACCATAAGTTGGAGTCTAACTCCTATTTTAAACCCATATTAAGTGGGTCTTGTTGAAACATTTGTTAGTTCTTCAAGGGAGTGATTTTTAGTTAGAAAATCAAAGTGTAGAAAAAATAGAATCAAGAAAAATGGTGGTGTACTTTAGGAAGAATCCTCACATTAATATATATTTTAGAATGTAGTTAGTAAATTACTAGAGGAAGTGACACGAAAAATTACATTATCCCAATGGGATTTTGTAAATGGAAGTTCATGGTTTGTTAATGAGTTAATTATCGAATTGGACAAATGTAAATACAAACTAGTTGAATCTGATAAAAAGTAAATTAATTAGAAAGAATAATTAATACAAGAACACCAAAATCAGTTCAATCAACTGAATAGAAAATTATTTTTGTTTCCAGAGAAGCAAAGTCACAACATATGTAGGAGATAAATTCCATGAAACAATAATTTTCCCAATAGATAGAAATTAAAAGAAAATAAAATGAGATGATTTTGGAAATAATTTCCATCAATTTCCAACAATATATTAACACTTTACCATAATAGTTATAGAAACTATAGATTGACCAAAATGATACATTTTTTTTTTTTTAATAGAAGCTATTGCAATTAGTTTGTAGTTGAGGAATATATATACATACATATATATATATATATATATATATATATATATATATATATATATATATATATATATATATATATACATATATATATATATATATATATATATATATATATATATATATATATATATATATATATATATATGAATTGTATGAATAAAAAATCATATTTATTCAGGATTGCGTATACATACATGGTCAATAGGCTACTTACCATTTGAGAAAGGAAAGTCTGAAAAATCCTCCCCAACCTCGCCCATTACTCCTTGGGGGATTGGAACCTTTCATCTCTTAGTTTACACAATACTTCATTTCATAATAATCGCGAATTGAATTTCCTCCTTGGAGTAAGAAAAAATATTCAATAAGGAGAGAAAACTAATTTGATTCTATTGCTATCTTCTTAATTATTCAAATCAAGTTTAGCTACATATAGATGATAAAAGAACCACTTAGTATTATTTTGAAAAAATCATAAAATCTCAAATAGAAGAAAACCTAGTTAATATAAATAAAATCACCAAGGCAAAATCGTAGATTTAAATATCTTTGGATGGTTAGGCAATTGAATGCCCAAAATATGAATGATTGGGTTGAATATTTTCAATATTGTGGAATTTAGCTTTGGATATTATTGAGGATTATAATCTTCCATATGTAGGTCATATAATCCTAGTTCTACCAAAATAGCTTTGGATAAGTAGCCTTGATGAGAAACCTGAAAGTACAAAAGGAATTATGAAATTATGAAAATGGAGAAATGAATTAGTGAAAATGTTATTATGTATACTAATAGAAAGAACTAAAGTAGTTGGAAAATTATTTTCCAAGCATAGAAAGAAAAAGTCAAAAATCAAAAGGAGAATATATCACTATGAAACCAATTTGGAAAATATAAATCTTCCACATGTTTCCCTTGCAAATGATGTCTACATTCAATGGGAGAAACATTTCAAAGAAAATGACAACACCAATGAAATGGATTCCTCCTCTTAAGGAGAAATTTATGAAAATGTATCATTTTTTAGGAAATGATTATGGAAGCTAAGAATTGGAAGAAGATGAAAAATAATCATCTATACAGATGGATTTGAAAATGAAATGGGGGTTGGACTGACAGGAACCAAAATTGACACCATTTTAAAACCCATCGAATACCTTTTTCATGCACCCTTTTCCCATTTTATATTAACCTATATGAGCACTTGTCTTTTCAGTCATTTTGTTTTATAAAAAAAGTCTTTTAAATTCTCCATGTACAAAGTTAGAGACTAGTAAGGTAGATTCATTAGTTCCAATAAGAACCCCCATAGGACTAACAATGCATGATATTATCAAGAGGAGAAGGGAAATGGTCACTAGAACTATTTAAATCCTATGACAAGATCCATTTCCTAGAATAAACTTGAACTCTCTCATGTAGGGACCTAAAATTATACAAGCTTCATCATTGATACCAAAAAAAGTAATTTTCCTTGAAGGGATGATAAAAAAATAATCCCACTAGGAAGAACTAATATTCCCATACTCTCCCAAAACACCTACAAAACATGAGGGCATTTCACAAGAAAATATGGCATACAAAACTATGAAGGACTAACCATCCACCTCTGGATTCCCTACCTTGGAGTTAGCGAAAAAACCAATATGAATATCATTGGACACTCATGTTTTTATAATTTCCATGTAATATAAAAAGAGGATTTTTGGGAAAAATACTTAACATCCTTTTTTGAGAACCTGCTACTTAGTTTTCACTTATTTTCCACAAAAACCCTTATAAGTTACTCATATTTTCATTATTGTACTACTATTCCATGAACAAACAGCCATCAAAGCTACAGAAGACACAATAAGGTAATAGTGAAATATTTTCCTAGTTCTATGTGTTTTACTTAATATAATTTCCTTAGTTTTCAAGAGCTACAAAAATTAGCATATTTTGTAGCCCTTATAACATTTTGTAGCTATATTCAAGGTTCAGGTAGACTCCACGGAAGACAGGTTAGCTCAAGCATATGGATAGATTCTGAATAACTCTTACAAGGCATTCCATCTACGAGGTGCAAGAATGCATTAGAAAATGACCATAATATCACAATTAGTTACTCAGTCAAGCATTATATTGCACATGAACCGGACATCCAGACTACTTGGAAGTGGATCAATATTTGGTGAGCGAGGATAAATATTGAAGGAGTAAAATATTAGAAAATAAATCATGATGTGTCCAATCAATATTTCTATATAATTCACTTACTCATTAGTGAATCATAGAAAGCAAATCTTCACTAGGAATAGGAAACCTAATTATCATATAATAACTGATATTTTTAGCAATACATTTCTCAATTGATTATCATATATATATATATAGATATATAGATATATATCACTGAGAAGCGAGGAAAACAATGTTGTATATATTATATTTGGTTGATGTTGATAGTTTGGATCATGTACACAATGCTTTGATTTAATTAAATTATGGGTATTCATGCTATTGCACCTTGATGAGAAGAGTAAATATTTGATAATAAAGTTTTCTTAATATTTCTATGTATCATGCTCTAGTAGGAGGCTCCCATGTTTATGTGAGAAGTGTATTTTACTAATTTCTTTTTATTAGACATTCTATATTCTTATAATTTGCTTTTTTTCTATTTAATTTTTTTTTTTATATTTTTTCTCATTAATATTTTTTTTTTTTAGCAGAAATCAAACGCTTGAATGAAATTAAGAAAAACACCAAAAATTTTGCTAGTCATATTTGGCATCATTTATTTACTACTGTGTTATCACCCAAAAAGTGATCACCTAATCATTTTGTATGAGTTTTGACACATTCAAACCAACTTTCACCTTAGGAAATAATTTAGAGAACCATTTTCCTAAATCATTTTTTAAAATAACCCAAAAACACATAGGAATAATTAAATAAACCACTATTTATTTATTATTCCCTTCAAATAATTATTAAATCAGTATTTATTAATTATTTCTAACCCCATTACCCAAGAATAATTATATAAGTTATTATTTATTTTTTATTCCTCAATAATCACACATTCCTCCTATTGAATAATTATTAAATCATTATTTAGCAATTATTTTTAACTCGCCTTGACCATATCTCCTTAAATATATTAATAAATCATTTTTATTTGTTAATTACTTTAACCATTTATGTTAATTAACTCAATTTACTCAATTAATCATTATTTTTGAGTTAGTTCAATAAAAATATATTTTTTTCCATTTCATTAATATGTTTTTCTCTTAAATATAATAAAATACTCTAATGGTTAGGTCTTGATTTGGTTTAATAATATTTCATTGGTTGAATAGATCTTAGATCTATCCTAGAATTTTATTATAGATAGAGAGGTTTTTCCTCACACTTCGCAATAGAGAGGTGATGAAAATTAATTTTGTTGGTAAACTGATCCAACTCTTATTACGAAATCCACATATTATTCAATAATATGTTCAATTCACATATTATTCATCACAAAAAATAGATTTTGTCACAACAAACCCTACTGAAACATATATAAAAATATATACGCGATTGTTCGTAAGAATATCTATGTATATACCCGATTTCCATGAAGCATATGAGCGTACATATCTCAAAATAATAAACACTGAAAAATAATCACTGTCATTCTAAAATAATCATTGAGTTACACATAGAGCCATCATAGATCTCTGAACCACATAGAGATAGCAATATCATTACTATTCAATATATCAATCCACAATCCATTAAACTTCAATCATTATTTTTAAACCCAGATCATCATGAACGACTTCACTGATAGATAGTATTAAGCATAGCAATACTGATTAGAATGATCAGACATCATAATCATCAATACCCTAGAATATATACGTGCTTCTTATGAATTACTTCTGCATATGTACACACTGCTCAAGAAGCATATCCGTGTACAGATATGTCCATACTACAAAAATGATTTGGAACTTAACAAAATACGATCTGCTTATGCACGCGGTCTTCCTAAGACAAACCTACATATTTATTTTCAATTATTGACTCATACCTTTGTTGCACAACAAAAATGCAGTCAAACTGATATCTTGGCATACACACGTCAAAATATTATCATCACATATCAAACCAACCCATAAGAATATTATTCAATTTATAATCATTTCATATCTATTGGATGTGATCCATCATCATACTCCTTGGTGCACACTTATTCAAATCAAACTATTTACTAATAAGCCATAACTTCTGCACCAAACACATTGATCTCCATCTCCTTATATAGTCATACACGTTAGTCAATACCTTGGATCAAACCCATACTTATGCAAAAGGTATTCTTTTATGGGATCAAATAACCATTTCCACGCTCAATATTGTGGGCCAATACAATGGTAAAGACCCTTGGTATTCTTAAAAACATGGTGCAAAAAATGTACAATCTTTTTCATCTCCATACCCACGTATGTACGTGGATTGACTTCACAGAACTAGTGTGTACTTCTCAAAACATCACCTTAATCATTATGTTGACATCGTCATCAAGTAAGGTTTCCATCAAGGAAAAGTCATCAAGTATGTTTCCATCAAGGACAACACATTTTTCATAATTCCAGCAATCTTCGCCTTTGGACTTGATGGCAACCACTTTGGTGTTTGGTCACTACATTGTAGTAAATACATGTCAAACACATCATGCTAGGCACCAATATTTTCAAACACCAAGTTACTCTCCCCCTTTGACATCAATGGTAAAGGGTTAACCAATGCCAAAATAATTCTTCTCTCCCCCTTTGAAGACATGAGAACTATAGATCTGATCGGCTGAATACTGATTACTGAATGTTGACCATGCTCCTCCTTAGCACATGCTGAATTTTCTGAAGATATAGAAGGAAGAAACTAGACATGACCTTTCCTGTCACCAAGGACTCAAAATTACATCAATTACCCAACACATAGGGGTTACATATTTGACTCATCATGACATAAAATACCCAAAATTGAATTACACCCATAATTGGTTTGACCCCAATAGTCCAAATACGACTAAGTATTATAATTACATCATGTGTCTTTTCATGAATTTTACAGTAGGAAACAAATATGAAATTTATAACCAAATCCAAATACATCTATAGTGAGGTATCAAGACCATGATATTCATCAACAACCATAATATACGATTTATGATATTCACCATATATATCAACAATATTAACAACAACATGCATATCCTTATCATCAATATGCAAGATAAGACAATGTAGCTTCAATATCATTAACTTCTGACCAAATATGTAATTCTTTCAAGCATCACCTATCAGTTGTAGTAGAAACATATCAGTAACCATTTATTCATGAAACCTATAGTAACATCATTCTCTTCACCCAATATCTTTAAGCAAGAATCATTGTCACACCCAAACCACTTCATCAATATGCAACTCAAGTAATCATCCATCAGATCCTTATCTGCAATTTATCAACCAATCATCAACTCATCTATTTGCATCATAACATGTACATGTATCATGTGTAAGCACCATAGGAATCATCCATGACATCATCATATTCCTCAAATAATCATAGCATGAGATAACAATATCTACATGTTCTTTCCTCAAAGAAGAACAAAAATCCCCAACATATCATATATGCATACATCGTCACTAGAGAGTCTTCTATCCTAAAAATATGATAGTATATAAGCATCATCCATAATTTCACCATAATAAACCCAACACCATCATTCAAAAACTTCATCAACATGAGTATCTTCAACATAATCACCAATGATAAGCATCATTATGTACAAAGTAATTCTTAAGATAACATAATGTGAACAATGCATTATTAGAAGCATAGAAAATTCTCCCCCTGAATCTATGCCAACTTCTTTCAGTATGGTCATATCAATTCATCCATTAGTAATGAAATCAATGTAGCTTCATCAATAAGATATCCAACAAAGAATAAAAAACTCATAAAAGCCAAAAACACTTCTAAATAGCATCAACAGACTGTAATCAATCAACTACAGAATCGAAAAGCTAAATAATAACTAACTGAAGTATATCAGAACTTTTCCTTGAGCCTGTCCCTATGTTCCTCCATCATAGATAAACATATATTACTTTCTAAATCATAACTCACATATATACACGACTCTATTACATAGTATCTATGTACAGAAAGTGAAATTTATCGAAACATTATGACTGCGGCTTCGCTTGAGCTTGCACTACCTGTACATGTTTGTTATTACTACACTAGATGCATTTTCAGTAATATAAGAAACATGAATATCAAAAAAACCATGGGAATCATCATCAAGATAACATATGTATTTCTCCCCCTGAGATTATACCTCATTCATCCTAAGGAACTGATAATTATATTCTTCTATTCATGAGGTCATCTACCTCACATCACTTGTCCAATCATTGTTAGTAGTATTCTTTTAAGAAAAAGTAATGCATTGGGTACCATTTTTGTTTACTCTGAGTCCGAATCCTCCTCATATCTGCAAGAATTCACTTCTTTAAACACACATAATTTTTCTAGGTTTTCATACCATCTTTCTATGTCCTTTCCACATTCTTCATATATGACATTACTTTCGGTTGATGTGAAAAAAATTACATTTCCTTTATATTCCATTTATTTAGACCTTGAACTAATAAAGTATTAACTTCTCTTCTATGATCATTAAATCTAGCTCTACATTTCCCCAGAACTTTTGTTGGAGCACTATTTGAAAGAATAACCTTACCATATTGGTTTTTCCTGAGACACTCCATCTTACTCTTATCTCCAATCATGTGATGAGAGAATATGTTGTCTCTGTACCATTCATCTTCATTTTCAAACGAGCAGATAGAAATACCACATATTATCTGTTCTCCTTTTTTTTCTTATTAGGAGTAATGTTGGTGCATCCATCCTCTTTATTACTTTTGTCATCAATATTATTATATGATTTATTTCCATGTTGCATTTTGTGATTCATTGATTTCTTCCTTCATTCTTTTGCTACATTCCCAAACATGTTACATGCATAGCATCTTATGTGACCATAAAAGGGAGGAGAGGAATCATAATATTTTTGTCTCATGTTAATTTTATTGCAATCAATTAAGCTTTGTGACCAAATATGTTTCAATAAAAACAATATCCCTTAAAGAAACCTGAGTAACTGGGAGTTTATGATCTTTGAGTGGAGAGACTATGTGCTTGAGACCGAAACAACATGCTTCTTGAATCGGAAGCAATATTTCCATAATTATGGCATAGAAAGGATTCAACATGATTGATTAGAGAAGAAAATTGATTAACACTTATGTAGTTAGGAGCAAATTATTTCCTTTGAGGATTCATGATCCTTGGTTGTTGATCAGGTTGGCTTCCCATCTCTTTGTTAAAAACTTTAGGTTTTTCATTATTATCCTTTGTATTCGTAGCACTAGCTTGTGAACTATATTCTCCTTTAGCAGTTTCCTAGAAACCAAAACCAGATTTAATAGCGCAAGACCTTTGACTACTAATAATAATATCCAAAATCTTAGTACTACCTTGAAATCTCAAGTGTTTATATTTTTCTTCTAATTTACCTTTTAAAATGTTTACCTCAACCTCCATTCTTTGATATTTCTTTTTCATACCTTCTTCAACCCTTATTATTTCTTCTACTTGCTAATTTAATTTTAAAATTTCTTCTTTCAACCCATTTTCATGTTCTTCAAATGCTTGAAGTAGTTCTTCATTCTGCTTTTCTAAATTTTTAAGATCTGTTTTTAAAGAGACGATCTCAGCTTGAATACCTTCAAAATTTTGGTTAGATTCCATAGTAAAATTTACTGATATGATATCATCCTTCTTATCATATGCCTCCAACTTATCTTTAATATTAGGAATTTTTTTCTTTTTAGATTATATGTTAGCACCCTGTAATTAGCAACATTGGCAAAAGTCCAACTGCAGGGAGAACATTATTTCAACCACTTTTGGATTCTAGGATCTAGCCCTCCTGAATCTGGAGAGGGATCTCTCCAATAAGTGCAAACATGGATTTGTCTTTGGAGTTTTGGGTAATGATATTAGGCTAGTTATGAAGGCCAAGGGTTTGTTTTATTTTTGGATGGTTGAGCATGATTACTGTTTGAGGTGGAAAGTACTAAGTGCAAAGAGTTTCAAAGGTTCGAAGTTGCAAGAAAAATAGAACAAGCTTCGGCCAAAAAGATAGAAAATTGCAAGTTTTAGTCCATTGGGCTATGGGGTCATAATAGGGTTTAATTGAAACAACAAGGGGCAAGAGTGGTCCATGGGGCAAGTCATCTATGTCTAAGGATCTCTTTTAAATTTTTATTTATGGAATGAAATGATACAAAAATAAGGGGAATTAAACAAATGAAGAGCAAAGAGTAGCCTAGGATCTGGTAAGTACTTTGAAACTAGCTAGCCTTTGACAAACACTTAAGAAAAACATAAAAGAAATCTAGGATCTGGTAAGTACTTTGAAACTAGCCATCCTTTGATCCACTTTCAATAGAAAACATAATAAAAACGGAGGGAAACTTGAAGGCAATTGTTGGAGTAGAAACTAGCGGGTCGGGCTCACCACAAATCCTCTCCTAGCTCTGCTTTACTTGGTTACTTTCAATACAAATACAAAGATAACACAGAATGGCCTAAGATCTGGTAAGTACTTTTAAACTAGCCAGCTTTTAACACATTCCAAGGGAAACTTTTAGACAGTCTTTTGGGATAAAACTAGGACCAGGGCACACCATATATTCCATAGTTCATCTCTACTTAAAATATACTGAAAATAACATTTAAGAATAACAACTAGCTCAAACAGTAGGATGAGGGAATGCCAACATTCCTATGCTTGAACTGAATTAAATTATTCCCAAATAACACATATTGGAAGAAAACATTCAGATAAAGATTTTTAGTCAGAGAAGGGTACTGATATACAGTAGGTCCTAACTCTATGCATGTTGTTCTTTATAAGAGAAGATGAACACAATGAAAACAGAAATAAAACAACAATTCACAATAAGAAATAACATCACCGTCGACATAGACTAGGATCCCATAAATCAACTTGTATTGATGCTCCAAACCAGTTACAGCTTTAAGTCCAATGCTTTAGTTTAGCAATCATCTACACTTCCCAGACTAACTTATCTATCACAAGAAGAGCTTCAAGAGCTAGTGAACACTATTTACAGGTAGAAGTCTCAAGCTTAATTACATTTCAAAGTTCAGCAACCAACTCAACCAACCCCTCTCTCATCTTCTCCAGTAGTATTTATAAAAGAATGAGGAGGTGAGATCCGACAAAAGATATCCAAAGATAATTAATACAGACTTAATGGATTCTAAGCCTCTAGGGGGCTCGATGAAGAAGCTTACATAGGTGTCCTCTGTATTAAATAATTTACATTTAAGATTTAAGCTCGGTGGGAGATCTTTTTGAATTTTGAGGCTCTGTGTTGTGTTAAAATAACTCTGCTGATATTTTTTCATTAAGTTTATTTGCAGAATTAACTTTCTGGCTATGCTGAGGCAAATATCTAATCTTGATCAATAACTTCGGCCTCTATTTGAATGCTTTGAGGCACAGGTGGCACTGTGGTAGCTGGGAGGAATCAATTTGCCTCAGATGTGGCGGTGGAGGTTTTTAGTCTGATGAACATTTATGATTTACCTTTAAAATATGTTTTAATAGGGGGATTAGGCTTTTGATAATCCATCTTAGCTGTAATCCCCATAGATCCATCTTCAATCTCATGTTCTGGTGTGTTCCTATCTTCGACACTGATACTCTTTAATTTGTGCTTGATTCACTGTGTTTGTTGGTGTGCAGGGCTGCACAGGGATCAAATGGCATCAATGCCTCATGAATCATGGATGAAACGTGGAGTTGAATCCTGCGAATGATTCCCTTTGATGAATCGAAGGCGGGAGGATCGTCACCCTCAGCCTTTGAAATTTTCTTCAGTATAGCAGAAAAACCATTTAAATCATGCAAAATACGAACAACATTATAAAATATTACATATATAGGTTTGCTGCTTCAGAAGGCACGTGGAGAGGGCATGGTCGTTGGATGGCATCATCCAACGGTCAAGATTGATTAGAGGAGGTCAAAGGGAAAATGAAGGAAGAATTAAATCAGAACCGTCGATAGTGCAGAGATCAACGGTCGAGAGTGAGGGCGAACAGTCAAAGCGAAAGAGTCGTTGTATTTGGAAAATTGGAGAAAATGGGCTAAAAACCTTTGTTTCGGCGAAAAATGGTTAAAAATGGCGTTTGGGGTTTGAGATGATCGTGGGCCGTCGGATGAGATCGGCTCACAAGATCAACGGCTGAGGAGGCGCGTGAAAAACGCACATGGAAAGAGGGAAAAGCAGTTTCGGGGATGGAAACCATCGTTTTCACGTGAGGAAAAGGCGAGTAGGCAGTATTTCCCTTTGGAATGCGATACGTGTCCCCACCCACCATGTGGCTTTAGAAAACCGCCCTTTTCCCGTGGCCTTGGGAGAAATAAACTTCGTGCTGAAATTAATGCGATTTGGAATGAGGGCTGTTAGATCTGGGGCCTCAGATCTGACGGTAGAGAAAAAGCGCGATTCTAGAAAGATGCACAGGCAGAGGTAAAGGGAGGGAGAGTTTACCCCTCGAGCTTCTTTTGAGCACGATCACTATCTGATGAGCTGGCCTCTGATCGGACGGCTCACGTCAATATTGCGTCGGGCCCATAGTCAACTTTTAATGCGCGATGAGGGCGGTATCTCCAAACCGCTTGAGGCCACATGTCGACCGGTGGCACTAATCGCTGCCAAATGGAGAAAACTGCCTCCCACTCAAAAGCGGTGCGATGAATTCTGCCCAGTTTTCTTTTAATATAATGACAATAAAACATTAAAAACCCAAAAATTAAATATACACAAAGGTTTGTGTCAGGAGGGTTTTATATTTGTGACTTGGCTTGGCGCCCGTTTGCGGGGCCATGGTCTGTATGGGAAGGAATATGACCAGGGGGGGGGCGTTTATGCACAGGGCTAATCGGCATCAGATTTTGGTTTAAACAAAGACAATGCGCTCGGTGATTTTCTCCGACGCGATAAGCGCTTAAAGGCTTAGCGCCTAGTTCCAGTACCAGGGCATGTGTAGTGGAAATGGATAAGGACTTAGCCAAAAGGGGCTTAAGTCTGTAATACAAAAATGGGTTTTTTATAGATTTTCAATGGTTTTCAAAGGATTTTGAGGGTTTCGATAAAGCAAAGAAAAAGTCTTAAACCTTATCAAAGGGGTTTTAATGGAGGGGAAAGGGGAAAAATATGAAAATGAAGGATTTTTATGGGGAATAAAGGGGAGAAAAATGGAGGTTATTTTTTCAAGTGAGGAAAGGGAAAAGGTGATTTTTTGCAGTAGTTTCTTCTCATGAAATCAGCAGAACTCCAAAGTGTAAAATGGGCACAGTATGGAAGGTTTTGGACAAAGGCATGAGGCCTTTATGAGTCTTCAAGAGCCAACACTTTTTGCAATAAAATTTGTTCCTTGAAGGCTCCAAAAATGATTTAGCCACCTTTTGGTATAACAAATTTCATAGGTGGCTAACAGTGGCTCCACTTGGGGATGGTGCCTTCTTGAAGGCATCAAAAACTTCAGACTTGCATTCTCTGGGAGGCTGATTAGTGCCTTATCCATTGGGCTGCCCTTCCTTTGCTGGGATGATTTTATTTTTCTCTGAAAACATATTAGCAGCTATAAAAACAATGGACCTTTCAACAACAAGATTTCTACCTACCCAATCCTACAAATCTAACATTTTTTCTTCTTTAGAGTGCACTTGGATTGGAAAACTCTTTTACAACATTTTATTCTTTTGAAAGCAGGAAATATAATCTATTTCTACTCCTTATTTCTCCATGAACTTAGATTAAACTGTTGAGCCCATATGATTCTCTACCTAATCTACCATCTGTTGGGATTAAACCGTCCAACAGATTTTATTCACTAAATTCTATAACAAAAATTTAAAAACAGCCAAGTCAAGATTAAGCTGTTTGACTTGCTGTGATTTATGGCATAAAAACAAGCTGCACATAGACATTTATTCTACAAAAAATTAAATCAAAATGGAAGGCTTAGGGTCTGAAATTTCAAAGCATTTCCTTCATCTTTTTTACAGCTCTGTTTTGACTTTTGTTTTGAGCTATCTTTCCTTTGTCAACTGGTTCAGATTTTGAACAAAATGGAACCAAATTTACATCTTTCTTGACTCAGAATTTGAAACAGATTTGATTCATTCCTTTTGGAAACTTAGGTTCAGATTTTGAGCATGTTTGAACCTTTAATTTCTATCCTAAACTATCTACTGATAAGCCAAGATTAAATATTTTGGAAAATTGAATTCACTATCCTAGAAGCAGAAATTTAAAGCTAATTAGTCAAGATCAGGCTGTTTGAATAACTAGGAGTGTGTTTTTCGGGAGTGGCATTTAAGCTTGCACACTTTCAGATTTGTTTCTCTTTTTTGGTATGGGGCTATACCTTTCTTATTTTCATAATCTGACCTCTTTTCTTTCTTTCTTTGTTTTTGTATTTTTGATTTTCATATCTTTGAATGCAATGATGGGTGAAGAATTTATAATGAGAAAAATATAAAAAGGCTTTCAGAACATGAAAGGTATCAAGAGAAGTAATGCTTAAGCATCCTGCCATTGACAGGACCCCCAAACAATTCTGCTCCATTCAACTCTTGTAATAAATAGGCATTGTTACCAGCAGCTGAATGAATAGAGTAAGGGCCAAGCCATAAGTTGTCAAATTTTCCATGCTTACCCTTGTCTTCCCTCCTTGAGTCCCACTTTAAAACTTGGTCCCCAATATTGAAATTGCTAGCCTTTGTTCTTCTGTAAAAAAATTTTTTAATGTTGTCCTGTTTCTGCAATGCTTTGTTATAAACCTCCTCTCTGGTTCGCTGAAGATGAATGGGCTGATTTATTCTTCTGATCATGTCATTATCTTCAGTTTGCAACTCTTGAATCAACTTCATCATTGGTACACCAAGGCTAGTTGGAAAAATTGCATCAGTACCATACACAAGCTGGAAAGGTGACATACCAATATATTTCTTCAAAGTCAATCTGTCAGCCCAAAGTGCATGAACTAGCTTTGTGTGCCAAGACTTTTTGTTGTCCTGCAACAGTTTCTTGATGATGTTCACCAAACTCCTGTTTGAGGATTCTGCAAGTCCATTACCTTGGGGGTAATATGCTGTGGAATGCTCCAATGTTATCTAATATATGTGACAGAATTCAACCATCTTCTTTGATCCAAATGCTGCTGCATTATGAATGATGATTTTGGTAGGACAGCCAAATCTAGAGAGAATATTATTCTCTATGAATTTTATAATAACAAAATCATTGGCTTGCCTACAAGGTATGGCTTCTATCCACTTATTGAAATAGTCTGTGGCAGTGAGAATCCATCTATGTTGAGCAGAAGATGGTGGATGGATTTCTCCTATGAAGTCAAGTCCCCAATGTTGAAAAGGAACTTCAACAGTGATTGGATGCAGAGGTAGGGGTAGCAGCTTTCTTTTGCCTTAAAAATTTTTACATTTATGACAGGCAATGATCATCTTGTGTATATCAGGAAAAAGAGTAGGCCAATAGAAACCAGCCCTCAAAATTTTGTTGGTTGTTGTCTTCCAGTACAAATGACCTCCACACTCTCCTTCATGGAATCTGTGCTTAACCTTCTCTACATCACACTCAGGCAAACATTTAAGCAATACACCACTTGCATTTTTCCAATAAAGACATCTATCTACAATGCAATAGTTTACAACTTTTAACTTTAGGAACCTTGCCTTCGTTTTTGTCAAACCAGGAGGTGTATTTAAATTAAGCAAAACATAAATAATATCAGCATACCAAGAGGAATTTCTAAAATGGTCTTCAACAATGGGAGTTGAGATTTCCTCTAGATCATCAAAAGCATTAATCATATTTATATCCAGAAGTTCAAAATTTGATTCAACCATCAATCTAGATAGACCTTGGCCTTTGATTAGCTTAGTGGGTTTTATCTCTAAATCATATTCAAGGATAACAACAATCCACTTACCTCTCTTACCATCTGGGTCCTGCATTAGAATGTCTTTCACAACTGAATTTGCGACAAAGGTAATGGTGTGGGAATGCAAGATGTATACTCTAAAGTATTTCAAAGACTTAACCAAAGAAAAAGCTTGCTTCTCCATAATGTTATACTTCAGAGGGGAATCCCTCAATGCCTTGCTAAAGAATGCAATAGGTTGCTCTTGTCCTTGTGGATTTTTCTGTAAAAGGATAGCAGCTATGGTATGTTCTTATGCAAACGAAAAAATATAAAAATCTTTTGAAAAATCACGACTTATCAAAACCGGTGTTTTGGTTATCGCTTGTTTCACCAGCTTAAAAGACTTCTTTTCTTCCAAGGTCCACTTTACCCCTTGCTCCTTTTTCAACATGTTTGTTATATCTCTAAGGAGCTCAACCAAGTTGGGGATGAACCTTCTCAAAAATTTAATCTTTCCAATGAAATATTGCAACTCCTTGATGTTCGAGGATGAGATATTTGCAATATGGCCTCAATCCTCTTTGGATCTACCTTAATACCCTCTTCTGAAATGATGTGCCCAAGAATTTTACCTTCTTGGAGCCCAAATAGTGTTTTCTTAGGGTTTAATGATATCCCAAACTTTCTACATTTCTCGAAAACTTTTCTTAAGTGTTCTAAGTGCTCTTTATCTATTTTTGAAAACACAGTGACATCATCAAGGTATATAATGATGAAGAAGCCCAGTTCCTCCGAGAATGCTATGTCCATGGCTCTCTAAAAATTTTCTCCAACATTCATTAGACCAAAGGGCATTTTCACATACATGAAAGTGCCCCATGGTGTAGTAAAGGTTGTCTTTGATTGATCAGCAGGGTGAACTAAGATTTGATTGTACCCTAAGTAGCCATCAAGCAAAGAAATTCTTCTAGACCCTACCACCCTTTGTAAAATATGATCCATCTTAGGTAAAGGGTAGTTGTCTTTTAATGAAGCTTTGTTTAAGTCACTAAAGTCTATACAAAGCCTGATCTCTCTAGTTTTCTTCCTAACCGACACCAGATAAGACACCCATTCAGAATATCTAATAGGGACAATAATACCAGCTTCATACATCTTTTTAATCCCCTTCTCAACCATAGGCAGCTGAACAAGGTTTATTCTACGTAGTTTCTATTTGAATGGTTTTTGGTTTTCCTTGAGAGGAATTTTGTGCTGTATTATTTCAGTGTCATAGGATTTCAGATCTTTGTAACCCCACATAAAAACATCAGAAAATTCTTTAAACAGCTCTATGTATTTGAGTTTAATGTGAACTGGTAAAGTTTTAGATAGTTTAATCACTTTCGGTTTAAGTTCACTACCTATATTTCACTCCTCCACTTCAGTCTCTACAGGTTCCAGTTTTGGCTTCTTGGCCACATCGTTAAAATCAAACAACTCTTCTAAAGGGGCCAGACCCTTAGGCAAACTTTCATCTTTGGACTGCAGGGTTTCTAACTCTTCTTTTTCTAATTTTGCAGTCAGTTCTGTTTTGTTTTTAAGTTCGCTAGTCAGAATATTAATATTGACAAATTCAGGAGACGATTCTTCTTCACCAAGAAAATTTTCTTCACTGAAGTCTGTATCATAATCTGAGTCTGAACTGTTTAGTTCGAATTCATATCTGAATTGCATGAAGTCTTCTATTTGTTTGTCCCCATCGAAAACTTGCCAGTATTTTTCGTTATCAGGTACGGATGGTCTGAATTTTATTTGAGTTGTGCAGTCTTTGGTTTCATATGGTGTTAAGCATGTTCTGGCTGCAAAGGCTAAATTTTGGGCCGCAATATTTCTTCTTCTTGGGACAAAAACTAGCTGGGACTCTTCAAAAGTTTTTAAAAGTCCATGACATCAGTTCGATAGGCCCTAAGTCTGGGATGATTTGCGTTATAATCCTCATTGACTTGCCTAATGACTAACTCTGAGTCCCCATACACATTGATTCTCTTGGCTCCTAACGTTTTCAACAAACGCAAGCCTAGAAGAAGGGATTCATATTCCGCTATGTTATTGGAACACTGAAAGTTTAATCGACAGAAAATACTTTCTGTGTGGTTGTTTCCAGTGTTGCATATCTAGACACCTGCACCAGTGTTGGTCTTAGTGCAAGACCCATCGAAGTGCATACTCCATAGAGGACTAGTCTCGAGTTTATCATTTGGGTTACTATGCTCTTCAATAGGTGTGCTATCGAATTGTTCTTGGAGGCCAGCACACTATCGAACTTGTTTTAACTCCTCATATTTTTGATTGGGTTGAGGACTGATTTCTCGACTCTCAATGTTTAAAATCAAAGGACACATGATTTGCAGCTCAAGACCTGTGTTTTGTTTGCTATAGTTTACAAGTTCAACAAACTGTTCTGATACTCCTATATTATCTTCTTCCTCCTCTCTATTTGTCATTAGTTCAGACCAGGTCACTTGTTCACTGAAAGTTTCATCATTGAAAACGATAAATGAATCCAGGCCTATGTTTACGGAATACAGAGGAGATTTCTGTGGTTTGTCTTGACTTGTAACTGTGTATTGCATATGAGACTCCCTGTAAAGTCTTCTAGTCTAATTGAAAATAGGTATAGTCGCATAGGTCATGTCCATTTGCATAGTCTCTTGTAACTTTGCTCCCCAGGACCTGGATAATAACATTCCATACTTTGGGGGCACATCAGCCAAAACAATATCCATTACTAAGCATTTGGCTGGAATTTGGGCAAAGTTAACGCAGAGGTCCTTAATTAATCCTAAACATTTTACTCTGATTGCTTCAAAGGAGTAAAGGTCTTTGTAAGGTCTGGTGATTTCAAGGCCTAGGCTCTCCATCACAGCCTTAGGCATTAAATTATGAGAAGCCCCAGAATCATGCATAGCGTTGTGCAAAATTTTGTCATGAATGTTTAAACTTACATAAAAGGGAGGCACAGGTCCCTCTTGATACTTACCTTCAATCTTAGGACCAAAAATGAGCTCTGGCTGGTCATCATTAAGATTGACTGTGTCATTATTATCCTTAATATTTAAAGCCTTCAAAATTTTGGTCCTATATACATTCCGGGTAGCTAACTTAGTCAGGGGAACAAAGATTTTGATCTTTGAAATTTCCTGCTCTAGGCTGAAAGGAATTTGGTTCTTTGAAAAACTTGTTTCAGCCTTACTAGCTGCTAGTCTATCAGCAACATCAACTTGTTGATTTGTTCTATTTACATTTGACAAAATGGTTTTAAGAGGAGTATTAGCTGAAGTGTTAGTACTACTAATGCCCGCACTCTATTTTTCATTTTTTGGAGTGCCTTTCTCTTTACCTTTATCAGAATTAACAGCCACTGTTTTTTCCTTTTTCTTGACAACTTTAGGCTTGGTTGCAGTGGTGTTTTGTGAAGATTTTTCAAAGGTTTTGGTGTTGGGAGTTTGCTGACTGGTTTTTCTTCTAAGGTCATATTCTTTTTGAGACTCTATGATGACATTTTCCATGTCTTGATAATAAATTTCATCATCATCTCTCTTGTCATCATAAGGTGTATAAAGACCTTGTTTTCTATCGTAATGAATCTCAAAGTCATCATCATCTACCCCTAGCATGTTGATATCATCTTCCTCTGTTATCTCATCTGTTTCCTCAACCTCACTTACATAGTTTTGATGAAAGGGAGGAGTGATTTGTTGATCATCTTCCCTGGGTCTGTTGGGAGGTTGGTTCCTTCTAAAATTCTGATTTTGGTTCTGGTTTCTGTTTTGAGGAGCAGTTTGGTTTTGACTGGCTTGTGCTCTCTCAAGGATACTCATTTTCATTATCATCTCTTCCATCATTCTCTCCATCTTTTAGATGGAAGTAGAGGGTGTAGATTCCTTTCTAAAGGACACTCTCTTTTCATTTTTCCTTCTTGCTCTCTTCTCCATCAAGTTGAATTCCACAGAAAGAGCACCTTTTTGCATCTCTTCAAGAGTTGTAGGATCTCTCTCTCACAGCTGATAGGCCATCTTAGGGTCAAACCCTTCAGGAAAATTGTTTAAAGCTGAGGCTTGTGGATGTTTTAGATTTGGGGAAAGTGCGTTATATACACTGTTAAATTTGGTACAATAAGCTTGTACACTTTCCCTGGTGTTTCTATGGAGGTTCTTGTAATCAGAAAGGAATTGGAGAGGATTCTTCTTTACTTCCCATTTGTTTAAGAATGTCTGATGGAAGGCTTGGAGATCATTGATACTATGGGGGGTTGAGCCTTTAAACCATTTTCTGACTTCCCCTCCTAAGCTTTGAGAAAATAATCTAAGCTTGACAGAATAATCATCAATTTATTTTCTATCAAAGTAGTCATTCATCTTATCCACATGTTGTGATGCAGTTGTAGCATTTCTAGCATCATATAATGGAATTTTGGACTGATTGTCCTGTGGAAGATTGAATAATGGTACAGGAAGGACTAATGGGGCATACAATGTAGCCATGGCAGGAGGTGGAGGTGGATTTACAAGAAGTAGATTGACAAGAGGAAAAGTGGGATGGAATGGAGTGGCTTGAACAGTGGATGTAGGGTGAGAAGAGGTGGATAGACCAGGAGTAGGTTGCTGAGCTGATCTTCGATGAGAGACACCTAAGTTGTGAAGGAAATGTAAATCAGGAGGTGTTTTTTCTCTACTACCAGGATTTTCACTTGTTTCAGGAGATGAAAGTGAAGACTCGGAATCTAACTGATCTAAATCATCAAGAGACCTAGTTCTAAAGGGATTTACTAAGTCAACTTGTGATTTTTGTAGAGCTGAAAGATTTTCAGGAACTGAATTAGCTCTCAAGGGTGATCTGAAAACAGTTGATAATTTAATCCTAGGAGACTTCCTAAGGATGATTTCTGGGTTATCAAATCTCTTAGGTGGGTCAGGATCAGGATAGGCTCTAGTATGAATCTTTCTAGGAGCCACTATGTTGTGCTTTTCAAACCCAAATAAACAAGAAAAATTCAACTAGGTATGACAGTCTTTAAATGGTCAACTAATCTGTTTACACAAATTTAAATCCTATAGTCCTCTAACTTAGTTTGAGTGATATTAAAATGATAAGGGTTCTTCCCAGTGGAGTCTTAAGGTCTGTTCAGGATTGTGGAGTTGCCAAGTGGAAGTTTTTAGCTCCTAAGGAGGTAAAAGGTTTTATGGTCCACCACCATGTTTATTTGATACCAATCTGAAATACTTTTGGGTTTTCTGAGTTATTTTTCAGTTGTGTGGTTTCTAAGAATGTCCTAACTCTGTTTTAAAACTTAGCTATGGTTATGAGACAAAGACAATCTACTCTTATGGATAAGCTGGCTGGTTTTTCAAGGTTAGAGAAACTCTTATAAGAATCCTAGGTTTTTCCTAGTTTGTCACTGATTCAAACAAGTTTCATCATGATTACCATTTTTTGGTACTGCTTGAAAAGCTGCTTCTTACTCACAAAGTTTTATGAAGTCTTTAAGGGAACCTAAGGTGAAAATTCAACTTCGATACCTAGTGGAGTCACCAGAGATGTTAGCACCCTGTAATTAGCAAGATTGGAAAAATTCCAACTGCAGGGAGAACATTATTTCAACCACTTTGGGATTCTAGGATCTAGCCCTCCTGAATCTGGAGAGGGATCTCTCCAATAAGTGAAAAGATGGATTTGTCTTTGGAGTTTTGGGTAATGATATTAGGCTAGTTATGAAGGCCGAGGGTTTGTTTTATTTTTGGATGGTTGAGCATGATTACTGTTTGAGGTGGAAAGTCCTAAGTGCAAAGAGTTTCAAAGGTGTGAAGTTGCAAGAAAAATAGAACAAGCTTCGGCCAAAAAGATAGAAAATTGCAGGTTTTAGTCCATTGGGCTATGGGGTCATAATAGGGATTAATTGAAACAACAAGGGGCAAGAGTGGTCCATGGGGCAAGTCATCTATGTCTAAGGATCTCTTTTAAAGTTTGATTTATGGAATGAAATGATACAAAAATAAGGGAAATTAAAAAAATGAAGAAAAAAGAGTAGCCTAGGATCTGGTAAGTACTTTGAAACTAGCCAGCCTTTGACAAACACTTAAGAAAAACATAAAAGAAATCTAGGATCTGGTAAGTACTTTGAAACTAGGCAGCCTTTGATCCACTTTCAATAGAAAACATAATAAAAACAGAGGGAAACTTGAAGGAAACTGTTGGAGTAGAAACTAGCGGGCCGAGCTCACCACAAATCCTCTCCTAGATCTGCTTTACTTGGTTACTTTCAAGACAAATACAAAGATAACACAGAATGGCCTAAGATCTGGTAAGTACTTTTAAACTAGCCAGCTTTTAACACATTCCAAGGGAAACTTTCAGATAGTCTTTTGGGATAAAACTAGGACCAGGGCACACCATATCTTCCATAGTTTATCTCTACTTAACATATACTGAAAATAAAATTTAAGAGTAACAACTTGCTCAGACAGTAGGACGAGGGAACGCCAGCATTCCTATGCTTGAACTGAATTAAATTATTCCCAAATAACACAGATTGGAAGAAAAAATTTAGATAAAGATTTTCAGTCAGAGAAGGGTACTGATATATAGTAGGTCCTAACTCTATGCATGCTATTCTTTATAAGAGAAGATGAAAACAATGAAAATAGAAATAAAAAAACAATTCACAATAAGAAATAACATCACCGTCGACATAGACCAGGATCCCATAAATCAGCTTGTATTGATGCTCCAAACCAGTTATAGATTTAAGTCCAATGCTTTAGTTTATCAATCATCTACACATGCCAGACTAACTTATCTATCACAAGTAGAGCTCCAAGAGCGAGTGAACACTATTTACAAGTAGAAGTCTCAAGCTCAATTACATTTCAAAGTTCAGCAACCAACTCAACCAACCCCTCTCTCATCTTCTCCAGTAGTATTTATAGAAGAATGAGGAGGTGAGATCTAATAAAAGATCTCTGAAGATAATTAATACAGTCTTAATGGCTTCTCGACCTTTGGGGGGCTCGATGAAGAAGCTTACATAGGTGTCCTCTGTATTAAATAATTTACATTAAGATTTAAGCTTTGTGGGAGCTCTTTTTGACTTTTGAGGCTCTCTGTTATGTTAAAGTAATTATGTTGATATTTTGTCATTAAGTTCATTTGCAGAATTAACTTTCTGGATGTGCTGTGGCGAATATCTGATCTTGATCAATAACTTCGGCCTCTGTTTGAACACTTTGAGGCACAGATGGCACCGTGGTAGCTGGGAGGAATCAATTTGCCTCAGATGTGGCGGTGGAGGTTTTCTGTCTGATGAAACTTTATGATTTACCTTTAAAATGTGTTTTAATAGGAGGATTAGGATTTTGATAATCCATCTTAGCTGTAATCCCCACAGATATATCTTCAATCTCATGTTATGGTGCGTTCCTGTCTTCGACACTGATACTCTTTGATTTGTGCTTGATTCACTGTGTTTGTTGGTGTGCAGGGCTGTGTAGGGGTTGAGTGGCATCAATGCTTCATGAATCATTGAAGAAACGTGGAGTTGAATCCTGCGAATGATTCCCTTTGATGAATCGAAGGCGGGAGCATCGTCACCCTCAGCCTTTGAAATTTTCTTCAGTATAGTGAAAAAACCATTTAAACCCTGCAAAATACGAACAACATTATAAAATCTTGCATATATAGGTTTGCTGCTTCAGAAGGCACGTGGAGAGGGCATGGCCATTGGATGGCATCATCCAACGGTTGAGATTGATTAGAGGAGGTCAGAGGGAAAAAGGAGGAAGAATTAAATCAGAACCATCAATTGTGTTGAGATCGACGGTCGGGAGCGAGGGTGAACAGTTAAAGCGAAAGAGTCGTTGTATTTGGAAAAATGGAGAAAATGGGCTAAAAACCTTTGTTTCAGCGAAAAATGATTAAAAATGGCGTCTGGGGTTCGGGATGATCGTGGGCCGTCGGATGAGATCGGCCCAAAAGATAAACGGCTGAGGAGGCGCGCGAACAACGCACATGGAAAGAGGGAAAAGCGGTTTCGGGGATGCAAACTACCGTTTTCGCAAGGAAAAGGCTAGTAGGCGGTATTTCCCTTTAGAACGCGATACGTGTCCCCGCCCGCCACGTGGCTTTAGAAAACCACCCTTTTCGCGTGGACTTGGGAGAAATAAACTTCGCGCTGAAAGTCATGCGATTTGGAACGAGGGCCGTCAGATCTGACGGTGGAGAAAAAGCGCGATTTTGGAAAGATGCGCGGGTGGAGGTAAAGGGAGGGGGAGTTTACCCCTCGAGCTTCTTTTGGGCGTGATCACCATCTGATGAGTTGGCCTTAGATCGGACGGTGCACGTCAATATCGCGCTGGGCCCATTATCAACTTTGAATGCGCGATGAGGGCGGTATCTCCAAACCACTTAAGGCCACGTGTCGGCTGGTGGCGCTAATCGCTGCCAAACAGAGAAAACTGCCTCCCACTCAAAAGTGGTGCAATGAATTCTGCCAAGTTTTTTCTTAATATAATGACAATAAAACATTAAAAACCCAAAAATTAAATATACACAAAGGTTTGTGTCGGGAGGTTTTTATATTTGTGACTTGGCTTGGCGCCCATTTGCAGGGCCATGGTCTGTATGGGAAGCAATATGACTGGGGGGGTTTTATGCACAGGGCTAATCGGCATCGGAGTTTGTTTTAAACAAAGACAGTGCACTCGGTGAGTTGCTCCGACGCGATAAGTGCTTAAAGGCTTAGCGCCTGGTTCCAGTACTAGGGCATGTGTAGTGTAAATGGATAAGGACTTAGCCAAAAGGGGATTAAGACTGTAATACAAAAATGGGTTTTTTATAGATTTTCAATGGTTTTCAAAGGATTTTGAGGGTTTCGATAAGGCAAAGAAAAAGTCTTAAACCTTATCAAAGGGGTTTTAATGGAGGGGAAAGGGGAAAAATATGAAAATGAAGGATTTTTGTGGGGAATAAAGGGGAGAAAAATGGAGGTTAGTTTCTCAAGTGAGGAAAGGGAAAAAGGTGATTTTTTGCAGCAGTTTCTTCTCATGAAATCAGCAAAACTCTAGAGTGTAAAATGGGCACAGTATGGAAGGTTTTGGACAGAGGCATGATGCCTTTATGAGTCTTCAAGAGCCAACACTTTTTGCAATAAAATTTGTTCCTTGAAGGCTCCAAAAATGATTTAGCCACCTTTTGGTATAACAAATTTTATAGGTGGCTAACATTATACACTACACTGGGTAGTTTAAAATGCGTCCTGATGATGAACTACACTGGGTAGTTCGAAACGCGTCATCCCTCCAAATGATATTGTGATTTTTCTGAAAGAATTGGTTAAAAAATTAACAATTTTTTTTCAAAACAAGATCAAGCTTTTTTCTAAGATCATGAATTTGTTTTAACCCATAGTCTTCTGAATCAATAAATTAATTCGACATCATAAGAATTTTTTTATCATCATGTTCATTACTTGACACATTGTTAGGGATATGATTAGCTAGTAGTTTCCCTTATGAGCAATCTTATTTTGGAATTTCTTCATGGATTGCCTATAGTTTATCCCACACTTTCTTTAAAGTTGTATAATGTATAAACTTATTTAACATTGAATCAGATATGCTAAAAAGGATGTCACTCGATGCCTTGCTATTGTTTTACTCATCTAATGGGGAAATCTTGGTGTAGCCAGTGCATACTAGATACCAAACATAAAGGTTCATTGGATTATACTTCATCTTTTATTTCCATTGTTCATAATTATATTTTCTCAAGATAGGTGCATCTGCATTGACCATTGTTTTTGACTTGTCTTTATCTTATGCTTCTCGAGTAATCATTTTTTAATCCGACTTCTCCTTAGAGAGCTTACTTTCACTTTTACCCATGAATGCAAGTTTAGTTGATTCACTATCATCATCACTATCATCATTGTTTCATATACAAGGAAATGAACCACAATTAGAATAAGAAACCATACCTTATAATTCTTTTTTACCATCTTCTTCACTTTTAACCAATAAAGAACAAGGTACTCGCAAAACTAAAAATATTTGATATATATGTGATTGTCACTACATCTGACATAACATTGTCACTACCACTAGTTTGAGAATCCTTTCTTTCAGCTATCTTATTCTTTCCCATCATCTTGACGGATCTCATTTAGTCGATCATGCTTCTTCCGAAGGACCTGATCTGATTCCAATTCTTGGGAAATTTACTTTGGGGGGGCGGGGGGGGTGCGTACCATCAATATTTTAAAAAATCACTTAAAATTTTGTTTTCTTATTCAGATTTATGTATGTCACTATATTGAAGTAAACATGCATATGTATGTGAATGTTATGAAGACAACTAGCTTATATCCAATTAACTTAATTTTCAGTTAATTCATCGAATGTTTAACTTGAATAAGTGTGTTAGCACTCTTTTAGGCATTACTTAAGAAGTAACTGTGTGTAGTAAGAATAGAATAAACCATCACACATAAGTAACACATCAACACACATGAACGACAAGTTTTTTAGGTGGAAATATTGTTAGCCCCCTAATTGTCTCTCTTTTTTCCATTTCCCACCTCCTAAATCATAACCATTTACCTCTGTTTTACCTCTTTTATGCACCCTCATCTTGCACCAGTCCAAGCACGGTGACATATTTCGTATAAACTTTATTTTTCATATTTTTAATTCAACTTAGCATTAATTAATTATTTATTACATGATTTCTTACTTTTAATCACTCTTTGTAACTTATCGATATCTCCAATGTTTATTTGGTAGTTAGAGTACTTACCGTGACCACTGATCCTAGTGCAGGATCGGATCTTGCACCATTTCCAGCACAACAAATCCTTGCAGCAGATCAGAACCTCCTTGATCACCACCTTGTTTTGAGCAGCTTCATCCATGACAGCAAGATCGATCCAAAGGAAGCCAAGACCGAATCTATGAAGGACGAAAGTTGGAGATTGGTTATGGCTAGTTTTGCTAAACTATATAATTTTGAAAGCTGAAAAGTTAAAATTTGTGTTTGGTTATGTAATCGGTTGAATGATCTATTTTGGCCTTTGGCCAAAGATCTATATAATGTAGAATGTAAATAGGACCAGGAGAAAAAAAATTTATAGCAGAAGAGAATAGAGACACAGCCAGAGAGGCAGTAACACGTTGTTGTATTTTGTTATCGCTCGAATCTGGGCTGGACGAAGTATTAATGTATGTACTTGCCTCAATGAATTAATAAAAGGGAGCTCTGTCTCATGTCTCGCAAATTGTGTTTCCGTATTTGAGCTAATGAATTGATTAAGGTACTAAGCGGCGTTTTTATTTAAAATGGAAATGTGTTGGTTGGCTAGGGCCTAGCCAACCCAGCACGTTCACCCCATTTCCCATTTTCTTGTAATCTGTATTTACATTGTCAAGTGTGATATAATTTTGAGCACATGCATTCCTATCTAAGTGCAAGCGGATCCATTGTGTGAAGTAGATAAATTTTCTTTTCCTGGAATTTCTTTTCCTGCACTTGATTTTAGATTGGTTTTCCTCTGCCTGGTGCAAGAAGGAGAAATAACCCTGCACCAATGCACGTTGGTGTGATATCTCCTTTTCTGCAAATTTGTTTGATTGTTTTTCCCCGCTGGTCCAAGCAGGAGAAATGAACCTGCACCAGTGCACGTTGGTGTGATGCAGCAAGCCTTCTTAGCGTACTTCCCACAATCTTCTTTCTTTCATTAAATTCTTATGACATGATAAAATGTATATTGATTTTTTCTTTATTCCTGCACTCTGTTAAGATTAGAAACATTTACTTTTTATGTGTGCAATTTGATTTAACAGTATAATAGCACTTGCAATAATTAAGCACGCATTTTAAGAATTAAATGCTAAGTGCAGGAAGCTCTGATCCGGTGCAAGAACTAGTTTCTTGCCATGGGATTTGAGTGCTTTGAACCTGGAAAAGTTCAAACCCTTGCATGAAGTAAAAATAATTTAGTAAAGACACCATTTATACCTTCTACATAAATCTTTGATCCTGCACTAGTGCAAGGAGACTGCGAAAGTGCAGGACAGATTAGGGCAAGAAAGAAATCTCTAAAGGAGCAAGTTTAAGGGCCCATCTGATGAGACTGCTAAGTGACTCTGCTAAAGAAAAACAAACACTCAGTAGTTAAACAATAATTAGCTAGAGTGATTTCCTTTTATCTTTAATTCCCTCTTGCAAATGCATTCTTCCTTGTTCCAGTCTTAGATTATTTTGATGGTTCAAGTTGCCTTTTTCTCTTTTTAATTTGATTCTGCAATATTTCCTTTAAATAAAGTAGAGATTTATATTAGGAAGATTCATACCTTCTCTGGCATTGCCTGTGATTCGTCTCTAAGTTTACGGATCCCCTAGGTTGACAAATTAAGTGTTGAGGAGTTTGCTTAAGTGTAATTCCTACACCCAACATTTTGGCGCCATTGCCGGGGAGGCGATTTGATTTGGTAAGAATTTTCTAATTATACAATAGAGGTAATTTTTCTTTTATTTTTGCAGTATTGTTTGGAAAATATTCTTTGAAGGAATTTAACTGGTGTTAATTTATTTCTAACAACATTTTTACTAGAAGATGTTTGTTATTTTTCTTTCTTTTTTGAAATGAATGTCTAGAAAAGGTAAGGGTTCAAAGCCCACTTAGGGCCAAAATAATTCTGAAAAAAATTCTCATATTGGGTCTCCTTCTGTAAGCAGGAATCCCAATCCAATTCAAACCCATCACACAGGAACAATCCACCTAGATTCTGGTGACAATAGCTCAGGTGTGGATCAGCCTGTTGAGAGCAGTACAAGTAAAAGGGAAATAGTGGTGGACCATGAAGATCATTTGGAAGGGACTCGTGAAAACCAAGTAAGTAAAGAACAATCCACTTTTGTGTTTCCAATTGTGGATCCTGATACTGTGGCACAAATGAAGAATATTCCACCATCAGCTCTCTCTCATTTCCATGGTAAATTTCATGAAGATCCTGACTCTTTTCTATTCGAGTTTGATATTCTGTGTAGAAGTTATGATTATTCAAGTGACGCTCAGAAGTTAAGATTATTTCTTATTACTCTCAAGGACTCAGCTCTACGTTGGTTTATGGGGTTAGGAGGAAACACTATAAACTCTTGGGATCATATGAAGAGAGTGTTTTTGTCTAAATATCAAGAATATTGCAAAACTCAGGACATGTAGGATGATATTTTTACAATCATACAGGATGATGATGAAACTTTTGAAGATTACCTAGAAATATTTCTGTATATTTTACAAAGGTCGAAACTTAAGTTTGATCCTAGTACTATTAGAACCTTGTTCTTAAGAGGACTTACAGATAATGCTAGAAATAATTTAAATCTATTAGGACAAGGTGATATTTCTCAACAAAATTTTGAACAAATTTGTGAATTATGAAGGAAATTTTCAAGAAATCAGTATAGATCCGGTAGAGGAACTCGAAATAGAAATAGAAAAACTGAATCTACTAATGCTATGATTATTGGACTAGAAAATAAAATGGAAAACATGAAAATGGATAAAATGAATATTGTTACCAAATAGTTAGACTCTTTCAAATTTCAGAAAAAACTCATGAAGAAACAAGAGTCATTATGTATTTTCTGTCCTAAATGTAGAGACAAGCATCCTCCTAAAGAGTGTCCTCTTAATTTGAAAGAAACTAATAAGTGTGCTATTTATGCAGAAGACCATGTCACAGAAAAATGTCCCTCTATACCAGGACTTAAAGCTGTATTTGCAAGGGGAAAACCTGAAGCTGAATACTTGTATGCTATGGGAGCAAGAAGAAATTGGCCTCAAGTAGGTGCAGGTATGCCTCCTGAATTTTCTCCACACTATTTTGGTTATAATTCACATGCATATTATTATCCTAACACTAATCAGCAGTGGCAGTATGGGAATCAATATTAGCATGGGAAACCTTCTCAACCATGGCAACAAGGTTGGAGAGGGCCAACTCATTCTCCATACTCCTACCAGCCACCTATGCAGTCATATCCATCTACGCATACACCTTATTCAATGCCTCAACTTTCGAGTCAGTCTACTCCACTGTTGCCTTTACCTCCACCCTTTCGACCTCCTTAGTTGCCTGCTCAACCTAATCCCAATCCTAACAATAATAAAGTAGTGCAAATGATCTATGTAACAAACCCACCTTTACCATTCGAGTACCAGTCTATTCCAGTTGGGGTTCATGATATTCAATTAAGATCGGGAAGGACTGTAACATCAGAAAATCAGAAGCAAATTATAGTGATTTTTGAAGAGAAAGGAGAAGAGGAAACTCTTAACCATTCTCTGAAAGTTGTCACTAAGCAGCCCTTACCCTCTGAATCCTTACCATATTTTTCCAACCAGCCTCCCTTCCCAGAGAGGCTAGTAATGGAAATAAGTGAGCCTATTTCTGAGACTATTTTGGCATCTGAGCTTTAGAATATTTTCATTAAGATACCTTTGCTTCAAGCCATTAAAGAGATCCTCATTTGTACCAAGATTATTAAGGAAATTTTTCTCAAGAAACCTGGGAGGAAGATATTGGAACCCCAAACCATTCAATTTTTTGGTATGGCAGCAGAGTTGATGACGGGATGTGTGTCTATGGAAAAATATATTGATCCCAGAAACCCTGTTGTCTCAGTTCAAATTGGTAATGTCCTTGTCTCTAATGTTCTTATAGACCTGGGGACAACCATTAATTTCATGACTAAGCAAACCATGGATCAACTTAGGTTATCTCATATTCGCCCTACTCCCACGGTGCTTGAATTAGCAGATAGATCTAAAATTAAGCCAGAAGGAGTATTGGACGATGTGATCATCTCATTAGATTCTTGGGAATATTCTGCTAATTTCATTGTGCTTCAGCCAAAGAACCCAGTAGGAGGACATCCCTTGATCTTGGGTCGACCATGGCTTGCTACGATCGATGCATATATTGGATGTCATTCTGGTGATATGTATATTTCGCATGGAGATTCTACGAATAAAGTTACCTTATACCCCCCTGCCAGATCCATTCAGGACCTTCGAGATACTTTATGGTTGGATAAAAGAAGTGATGAGGAGACTCAACCCATTTCCCTTACCCATAATTATATTGGGTCTTCACAAGAAGATGAGATTCAAGATTTCCTGAATAATCTGGACACTATGCCTAATTTTGAGCCATTGAGCCATATTTTCAGCCTAGATTTTCAAGATAATCATGATTATCATTCTTCTGTACTGCTGCATTTGACCACTCCCTTGAGTACTCCTGAGCCTGATACTACTCTTGTTGAGATTAGCCTTGGTAAATCCTTTCATATTAGTTCTGATTTGGACTCATCTCAATAGGAGCAGCTTGTGAATTTGTTGCAAAACCATCTTAGTGCCTTTGCTTGGGATTATGAAGATATGAAGGGTATTCCTCCTGAAACTTGTACACATCATATCTATATTTAGGAAGGAACCCAACATGTCTGACAACCCCAAAGGCGAATGAATCCAGCTCTAAGAGATATTGTGAAGGAAGAAGTGCAGAAACTCTTGGATGCTGGTTTTATCTATCCTATTTTCGACAGTCAGTGGGTCTCTTCATTAGTGCTAGTACCTAAGAAATATGGAAGATAGCCTATTTTTATTTATTATTGAGAATTAAACAAAGCCACTCTCAAATATTACTTCCCTCTCCCTTCCATTGACCAGGTTCTTGATACCCTTACAGGAAAGAAATATTTTTCCTTTTTGGATGGCTTCAGTGGCTATAACCAGATACAGATTGCACCCAAAGATCAAGATAAAACTACTTTTACATGTCCATGGGGTAAATTTTCTTATAAAGTGCTTCCCTTTGGTTTATTTAATGCCCCCGCTACCTTTCAAAGGGTAGTCCTGGCCATTTTTGCTGATCTAGAATTTGTAGAAATTTATATGGATGAATTTTCTGTGTTTGGTGATTCTTTTTAGGAAGCTCTCAAAAATCTGGAGAAAGTACTTATTCATTGTCAGGAAGCCCATCTCGCCTTGAGTGATGATAAAAGTAGATTAATGTGCAAATCGGGAGTGGTACTTGGCCATTTGATTTCTGGTAAAGGTATCCAGGTTGATCTAGCAAAGATTGAAATCATTATGCATCTTCTTGCACCCAAAACTCAAATGGAAGTAAGAGGTTTTTTAGGACATGCTGGTTACTATAGAAGATTCATTGAAAATTTTTCTAAGATAACTGCCCCTCTTTTCTGACCTCTAGCTAAGGATAGTGAATTTACTTGGTTCAGAGCTTTCCAACAGTCTTTTGAAACATTGAAGGAAAATTTCGTACATGCACCAGTTTTGAGAGGTCCTAGCTGGTCCCTGCCTTTTCACATTTCCTCTGATGCTTCAGATTTGGCTATTGGCACAGCTTTAGGACAAGAGGAAAATAAGCAATCCTATGTTATTTATTATATTAGTAAGAATTTTTCTTTTGCTGAATTAAATTATACAATTACAGAGAAAGATTTTTTAGCTGTAATTTTTGCAATTAGTAAGTTCAGGCACTATATTACAGGATATGAAGTATTTGTACATACTGATCATTCTGCTATTAAATAGTTGATGAAAAAACCATTGAATAGCGGTAGAGTGACTAGGTGATTTCTATTGTTGCAGGAATTTCATGTTACTATCGTTGATAGACTAGGGAAATATAATGTTGTAGAAGAATTTATTTCTAGATTAGATAATCCTGGTGAAGCAACTCCTGTTAATGATGATTTTTCGGATGAACATCTTTTTTCTATGTCAACAGATTCTCCGTGGTTTTCTGACATTGATAATTACTTGGTTACTGGGAAAACACCACCCCACTTTTCCGCTCATGAAAAGCGGAATATTATTCAGAAAAGTGTTGCATACTCCTAGATTCAAGGAGATATCTTTTACACTAGTCCAGATCTGATTATTCGTAGATGTGTAAGAGAGGAGGAAGTGTTTGACATATTGAAATCTGCTCATGATGAACCTTGATGAGGCCACTTCGCTGATAAGTGGACTAAATATAAAGTATTGCGTGCTGGTTACTTTTGGCCTTCCTTGTTTAAGGATGCCAAACAGTATGTCAGGCGATGTGATAGCTGTCAACGAATGGGCCAGCCTAATCAAACCAATGAAATTCCTTTATGCCCCCAAGTTATGATTGAGCCATTTGAAAAATGGGCTATTGATTTTATAGGGCCAATAAATGCAATGTAATTAAGTAAAAAACATATTTTGGTTTGTATAGATTTTGTTACAAAATGGTAAGAAGCTAAAGCTGTTTCCCTTGCTTCAGAAAAAGTTATTGTTGATTTTCTTTTTACTAAAATCTTTACTAGATTTGGTGTGCCTAGAGAAATTTTTTCTGACAATGGTCCACAGTTTATTTCTAATCTGGTACAGGGTGTGATGGAGCAATACAAGATCCGGCATAGGAAATCCACGCCATATCACCCGCAAGAAAATGGCCACGTGGAATCCACAAACAAAGTGATTGAGTCCATTCTTACAAAGACAGTAAATATGCATTGGAAAGACTGGGTTGAAAGATTACCAGAAGCTTTGTGGGCATACAAAACCACTTGGAGAAATAGCACAAGACATACACCATATGAGCTGGTATAGAGAAAACAAGTTCTATTACCATTTGAATTCCATATCAAAACTTTCAAAACTGCAGTTCAGTTAGGACTAGATCTCTCTAACGCACAACAACAACGTATTCTCCAATTAAATGAGTTAGATGTATTTCGTAGTGATGTTTTTCAGCAGAACATACTAATTCAGCTGCAACGCAAAAGGTGGCATGACAAGTCTATTCAGAAAAAGCAATTCCAACCAGGTGATTGGGTGCTCCTTTATGATTCTAGATTTAAAATTTTTAAAGGGAAATTCCATACACATTGGACGAGACCTTATGAAGTGATCTGAGTATTCAAGAATGGAGTAGTAGAAGTTAAAACTATTGATGGACAAAATTCAGTATTCTTGTTAAATGGACACAGATTAAAGAAGTATTTACAGCCACTTGCCAAGAAAGATTTTACACAGCAAGTCCAACATCAATTCGGGATGGTAGTGGTGAATGGTAATACCAACCTTTTTAAAACATGAATTCTTCTTCTTCTTAAAAAATAAAAACAAAAAAAACAAATATATATATATATATATATATATATATATATATATATATATATATATATATATATATATATATATATATATATATATGTATGTATTTTTTAATAAAAAGTAAAGAAAAAATATTTTATAATTAAAATCGTCGCTAACATGATTGTAGATGGATCGACCTGAACTAGTTTACCGACAGAAGATCAAAAATTTCTAATAAAAAGAGAATGTTGCTTGATCTTTAGATATGCTAGCGACCACCAAGTAAAAGCAGGTTCAGCAGAACCAACCTTTATACAATTGGGGTAATTAGCATGGATATTTTTATTCAAGTAATGCTTAATTCTCGCTGCAATTATTTTTCTTGCACCAGTGCAGGTAGACCTTCCAGAAAAATTTCTGCCTTTCTTCATATTCTACTATCGTAATATTCCCTCAGTTTTCTTCTTCAATCCTAGAATGATTGACCTTCCCATATTCTTCTGAATTTACCTTGTCCGTTTCGTAAAAAACTCCACTTTACCCTTGAATTTTTTCCCTATCCCACTTTTGTTTATCCCCTCTTGTGGTACTATTCCTAGAATCCCTGTAACAAAATTCCTTTCCATTCTGAAATTTCCCTTTTCCCACTTCTTTATTCCCTCATGAATTGTAGGATCTCGCACACAAAGAGCAAAAGGATATGCTCTGAAGCATCAAGAAAGGGCAAAGCAAATTTCCAGTATAAGTTAAGGAAGTCATGTTGGAAGTCCAGCCTATATTTTACTTAAATTCCCTATTCTTTTTTTCAGATATTATGCTTGCACTAGTGCAAGCATGTCGTCCTATATAATAATGCAAGAAAAATGGTACCAACATAATAACATAGTTTAAGCAGTGCAAGCAGATTGGTGCAAGCATGCACCCTGTCAGAAACGTAGTAAAATTTGTTCTTTTCATAGCATACGTCATAGGAAAGTGGTCATCATGAAAGTTTATGAGAAATCCTTTCACTTAGTCGATGAGTACTTGTGCTATCATATTAACTAGGAGAAAATTATTTAAAGTACAAGGTGTTTTTAAGTTAAGAATCATGATCATTTTTTAATGAATGCTAAAGTTATTTTTTGAATTATGAAGGAGTGCGGAAGTGTTTAACCGTTGCTTGGATATAATTTCCCCTTTCTGCCATAATCCTAGATGCCCTTCACTTGTAATGATCACCTCACCTAGCCATTAAAACGCCGCCACAAGTACCAATCTGGCATGATCTCAAAGAATTCGCGCATCCACGGCTATTTCAGTGGAATGAATGGATGATAAGATGGAAGGGATGGTGGATGGTTGGATCCCTATTTATAAGAACTAATTTTCCCAGTGTTGCATGTAAATTCTTGACTATTTATAACCATTAAGCAATGATGCCACCTGTTTGAAGCGAACCTTCGTCTCTCAGTAGGGTTGAAAAAACTGCTGAGTATCGCAATAGTCTTGCACTATTGCGAGACTCGAGCTTTCTTCGATTCTTGCAAAATTTTGACAGGCACAATAGTGAAGTGTCCCTACAGTTTGCCATAAGTTTCAAAAATGGCCGAGTAAAAATTGGGCCTCTAAAATTTTAGGTTACAGAAGAGTTTATAGCAGCAGCGATAGGCTTGGAAAATAATAGTGAGAAGTGGTTTAAAAATCAGAAACTAGAAAGGAAGCGATGGTAGCGTTTCGTCATCGACAAGAATATGAAGGTAGATTGGAAGAAAGGAATTATGCGTAGTGCCCTACTGGGATAGTGGCACGACCTCCTTTTCATCCTACATAAATTCGTAACCTATGAGGAAAGGTACTCCCTCACTTTTGTGTACCATTTTAGGATGTTGTAGCATTTCGAAGCTAGGCAGTACGTCTGGTGGAGGATTGATTTTCCCCATTTTTTGCTTAAGAGCTTGGAAAGAATCGCCAAGGGTGTGCAGGACGGACGGGAAGACCGGGATGAAAAGAAGTTATATCACCATAGACTGATAAATATTTTGGTCCAGAAACAATTAGAAGTTAAAGGCATGACCTGGGAGGTGCTTTTAAAATAGCTACATAAAAATATAACTGTTGGAGAGGAGACAGAGGACCCCTCCAGGACAAGCAAGGGTCTGAGTAAGAATGTAAAGGGTAGTCCTTCTTGCACCAGTGAAAAAATGAAATGACCTGAAAAATCAAAAGAAGAAAGGGCCCCATCTCCAAATAAGAAGACATCTAGTGCACCTATTGGAGAGACTCCTTCTACGGCACCAGTACAGGCATAGACCCTTGAAGAAGACAACCTGTCAGTCCTTGCAGACACAAATGTTTTTGTAGAGGTCGAAGATGACACTCTATTGGCCGATTTCATTAAAAGGGCCTGGAAAAAGAATGAAGAATATAGTGCAAGGAAAGAACCACAGTCCCCACAGGATGTTGAATCTCCTTTTGCACAAGTGCAAAAAGAAGAAGAAGAAATAGAAGAAGAAGAAGAAGAAGAACTAGAGGAAGAAGAAGAACTGGAAGAAGAAGAAGAGGAAGAGGAAGAAGTGTTTGTTGAAACCATGAGGGATGCTAAGGTCCCTGAGGAAGACACAACCCCTGTTGAGACAGAAGAAGAAGAAGATTTGGTAACTCCTGCTACTCTGATAGTTGAACTAGAGCTTCAAGTGCAAAACTTAGAACAACTCATAGCTAAGGCACAGGAGGATCAAGAACAAAGTAAAGAAGAATTAACTGCAGAGATCCAGAAAAAAGAAAGGATAATTTAGAGTTTGGAAGTATCGAGCTGCACAATGTTTCAAGCGACTTAAAAAGGTGACAAAGAAACTAAAGAAAATTAGAAATAAGAAGTCTGAAACATTGCAGGCTGATGTCAATATGTCAGAGAAGGATTGAGCTAGAATGCTCAAAGTTTTGAAGGTTTTTTACAAAGGTAAAGAGTTGTGTGATGACAAACAACAACTTAGGGATGGGAGGATGTTAGTCCCCTAATTTTCTCTCTTTTTTTCATTTTCCCCTTCCTAAATCATAACCATTTACCTCTGTTTTACCTCTTTTATGCACCCTCATCTTGCACCAGTCCAACCACAGTGAAATATTTCATGTAAACTATATTTTTCATATTTTTAATTCAACTTAGCATTAATTAATTATTTTTTACATGATTTCCTACTTTTAATCACTCTTTGTAACTTATCGATATCTCCAATGTTTATTTGGTAATTAGAGTGCTTACCGTGACCGTTGATCCTCGTGCAGGATCGTATCTTGCACCGTTGCCAGCATAGCAAATCCTTGCAGCAGATCCAAACCTCCTTAATCACTGCCTCATTTTGAGTAGCTTCAGCCACGATAGCAAGATTGATCCAAAGGTAGCCAAGACTGAATCTGTGAAGGACGAAAGCTGGAGATTTGCTACAGCCAGTTTTGCTAAACTATCTAATTTTGAAGGCCAAAAAGCTAAATTATGCATTTGGTTATGTAATCGGTTGAATGATCTATTTTGGCCTTTGGCCAAAGATCTATATAATGTAGAATTTAAATAGGACTAGGAGAAAATTTTTTGATAGCAGAAGAGAAAAGAGACACAGTCAGAGAGGCGGTAACAGGTTGTTGTATTTTGTTATCGCCCGAATCTAGGCTGGACGATGTATTAATGTATGTACCTTCCTCAATGAATTAATAAAAGGGAGCTCTGCCTCATGCCTCGAAAATTTCATTTCTATATTTGAGCTGATGAATTGATTAAGGTACTTAGCAGCACTTTTATTTAAAAGGGAAACGCACTGGTTGGCTAGGGCCCAACCAACCCAGCACGTTTACCCCATTTCCCGTTTTCTTGTAATCTATGTTTACATTGTCAAGTGTGATTTAATTTTAAGCACATGCATTCCTGTATGAGTGCAATCGGATCCATTGTGTGAAGTAGATAAATTTCCTTTTCCTGAAATTTCTTTTCCTGCACTTGATTTCAGATTGGTTTTCCTCCGCCTGGTCCAAGTAGGAGAAATAACCCTGCACCAGTGCACGTTGGTTTGATATCTCCTTTTCTACAATTATGTTTGATTGGTTTGCCTGGCCTTTTCCAAGTAGGAGAAATGAACCTACACCAGTGCACGTTGGTGTGATGCAACAAGTCTTCTTAGTCTACTTCTCGCAATCTTCTTTCTTTCATTAAATGCTTATGACAGGACAAAATGTATATTGATTGTTTCTTTATTCTTGCACTCTATTAAGATAAAAAAAAATTCATTTTTATATGTGCAATTTGATTTAACAGTGTAACAGCACTTGCAATAATTAAGCACTCATTTTAAGAATTAAATTTTAAGTGCAGGAAACTATGATCCGGTGCAAGAACTAGTTTCTTGCCACAGGATCTGAGTGCTTTGAACCTGGAAAAGTTCAAACCCTTGCATGAATTAAAAATATTTTAGTAAAGACACAATTTATACCATCTACATAAATCTCTGATCCTGCACTAGTGCAAGCAGACTGTGAAAGTGCAGGACAGATTAGGGAAAGAAGTAAATCTCTAAAGGAGCTGGTTTAAGGGCCCATCTGATGAGACTGCTAATTTCCTCTGCTAAAGAAAAACATATACTCAGTAGTTAAACAATAATTAGCTAGTGTGATTGCCTTTTATATTTAATTCCCTCTTGAAAATGCATTCTTCCTTGTTCTAGTCTTAGATTATTTTGATGGTTCAAGCTGCCTTTTTCTCTTTTTAATTTGATTCTGCAATATTTCCTTTAAAGAAAGTAGGGATTTATATTAGGAAGATTCATACCATCTCTGGTATTTCCTGTGCTTCGTTTCTAAGTTTACAGATCCCCCAGGTTGACAAACTAAGAGTTGACGAGTTTGCTTAAGTGTAATTCCTGCACCCAACAAATACAATGTTTGATAAAGCCACTGTTGTTATAGTCTCTATCTTCATCTTTAATTATATGGAAGACATTTTATAATATTTTACTGGCGCTGACTCATACAAGCACAGAGGCACCCACCTGCAAAAGGCTACAACCTTCTCCCATTCTCTAACATCCACTTGAAGGGAGCTCCAACACCCTGATCTCATTTACCAGCACCCACTAGAAGGAAGCTCCTACCCCCTAATTTGATTTACCAACTACTACTAAAAGGAGGATTTGACTCCCTCACTGAAGGCTCAAACCATCATCAACTTCATGGAACACATTTCATAGTTTCCATACTCGATCCACTTGATTCAAACTATCACAACCTCTAGGCCACTTTTCATAAAAATTTCAAACTTGACAAACTACGATCATTTAAGCTCAAAAAAAGATACCAACACTAAAAGCAAACATACTGTATCAAGTCACTTAATCATTGTAATGAATAAGATCCAAATGAATCAAATTATTCTCAAACATCAAAAGCAATGAGATCACTATAAATCCATTTACCAAAATATCAACCCACATAATATTCATCATAGAAACCACATTCCATTACAACAAACCCTGATCAACCATATATGAAAATATATAAGAGAATTTTCTTAAGCATATTCATGTATATCCGTGCTTTCCATGAATCATACCAGCATACAGATATGAAAACATTGAACCTTGAAACTGAATCACTATCATTATGAGATAATCCTTGAGTACACATAGAACCATCACAGATCTCTAAACCACATACAGATATCAACATCACTACTATTCAATATATCAATCCACAATCAGTTCAACTTTAATCATTATTGTTAAACCCAGATCATCATGAAAGAATTCATTGACATATATCAATAAACATAACAATAATGATTAGACTGATTAAACAACATATTCAAAAAACAATAGCATATATAAGCGCTTCTTATGAAGTATTTCCGTGTATATACACGCTTCTCAAGAAGCATATCCATGTAATTGTATATCCATACTGCAAAAATGATACATAGCTTAAAAAAATAAGATCAACATATGCACGTGATCTTCCTAAGACAAACATGCATATAGATCTGCAATTATTGACTCATACCTTCTTTGCACAATAGAACTTTAGTCAAACTCATATCTCATGAGATACATGTCAAAACATTATCATCACAGATAAAACCAACCCATAGTCATATTAATCAACATATATTCATTTTAGATTTATAGGATCTGATCCATCATCATACTCCCTGGTGAGTTCACTAATAACCCATAACTTGTTTACCAAACACTTTGATCTCCATCTCCTTATATAGTCTTAATTATTAGCTAATACCTTCGGTCAAACCCATAATTATTTCAATGGTATTCTTGATGGTATCAAATAACCATTAACATGCTCAATATTATGGGCCAATAGCATGGTAAATACCCTTCGTATTTAGAATACCATAGTGCGTAAATTGTACGTGCTTATTCCTCTCCATACTTGTGTATGTACGTGGCTTTACTTCAGAGAACCCACATGTACTTCTAAAAATATCACCCTCACCATTCCTCTATCTTTGAACTGCCATTCCTTTGTCCAAGCTCTATGTCACATCTGTAGCTTCATCCTATTATCATTTTTTCGACATCGTCATCAAGTAGGGTTTTCATTAAGTAAAACTCATCAAATAGGTTTCCATCAAGGACAACACATTTGTCATAATTCCAACACATCTCTGAATCAAAATGCTACCAATAGATCCCCCTGTATATTAATGTTACCATGGCCAATCATCGCCCAAGTCCCTTGGCTTTGATTGGGCTCTATCTCTGACCATAAGTGCTACACCACCTGTAGAACACCAACTCATCACCTCTCTCCAATCCAACCTCTGGAATATGCTGAGGTCAACCCAACTCTACTGATGTTGGGCTAGTTCCACTAGAATGTTGATGAACTAGCAATCCACATGCCAGTACCCATTGAAACATGTAGTAACCCTCTAATCTAAGGGCTCTTGTTGTACCATGGCCTTGAATAAGAATGATACTCCATCAATAGGATACCAAATCATGATTTCCTGCCAATGTAAGGCATAGAAATAATAAAAGTATGGACACATATGTAGGAAAAAAAGCTACTATATTGTCACTAGTCCATGCTCAACTCATGCTTCTCTATCTTGTCCATTAACAATATTTTTCCCTGAAATCTCACCCTTTTCCCCTATAATGGGCCAAATATGGAAAGATGTGCTACAAGCACTGTCTATGTACTCTTGCAGAGGAATGTTTCCTAAAAATGTTGCAGCTTTTCCGGTTGCCATTGTATCTATTTTCACCTCATCAAGGGGTAAACCCAAAGATGGATACACCACCATCTCCCTCATCTGACGGGGAACTCCATACTCCTCCAGTTTATTGCCCTTCTAGTTGTTTGTGAAATACCAACTCAATATCTCTTTTCATCTAACCCTAAGGGAATGATTAAATCAATGTATACCCATACACACAACAACCCAAACATTTGAATGTTGTTCCTTTAAAAATGATGTCGCCTCATCTCACTATCCTGGTCAACACATGAGATCTGAATACTTCTCTCTCTCCAATGTGCATATGTAACCTAACAATGTTATCATCCCCACCTATGTATGCTTAAATAGGGCTACTTTGACATTCCAGTGTGTAATCCTCTATTTTTACCATTAAGAAATCCAACCATTCCCCAACGTGAGTCAACCTGCTTGTTGGCTTCGAAAAAACTTCTCCCATGCCATCCAGTGCCTTATTCTACTGTAGAATGGTCTATCAAAGTGTTATGGCCTTCTTTATCAATGCTAGAAGCTCAGCCTAGAACTGATGGAACCATTGTGGATAGCTAACATTAATAAACTCGGTCATAAATTTGGGTACCTTTGTTTTTCTTGGCACCTCATTAATGGTTGATGTTCCTCTTGGAACCTCATCAATGGTGGGTATCTCTGTGTCTCCTCGAACCTCTGAAATCGATGGCCCTACGGGTGTATGCTTAATTGTCTCCAGCAATGTGTCAACTAGCACTATCAAAAGAATATTAAAAAGGGTGACTCATACGTAACACAGGGCGTATCTACATGTTCGTCATCAATGGATGGTCCAAAATATGGCTGCTCATCCTCAAAAATCATGGGCTCAACATGAACCTCCAACTAGCTCTCCATAAAAGGATCATAATGCATATTATGCATATAATCCCCCTCAACTAACTCATACACTACCATATGTTTTTGATGTTGAATCATCACGGGTGACTCATCACCCTAAATGTCTCACATAGGGTCCACTGACTGCTCACTATACAAAACGAAATATAAATATGTCATGTTGTCAAGAACTTCACATAACTGCTCATGCTCCTCAAAGGAATCATTATATGAACATGTGAACTCATACAAATAAGAATCCTCATCCTGAAAGCCAAAAGGAATCTCCTCCTAACGTGCCTTTGTCGTCTCCTTCGCATAAATCATGTATGAGTGGTTAGGTCCCCAAGTTTCATTGTAGATGAAGAAAAAACCCTTCCTCCTCATTTCATTCTTGCATGGTTGGTCATCACCAATCATCAGCAACTCCTCCTCAGTTAACCATCTCTCGAATAGACCAATTTTCTTCTTAACCATCCTTTCGTCTAGTTCATAAGTAGTAGGTGGGGTCTATTGTTCTCTCCTCCAAATGGCCAATAATATTGACTCCAACTTCCTACAAATGGCATCATAGCTTCCCATACATGAGAACAAAATGGTATGCATCTGTGTTATTACTATGTCAGTATGATGTTTCCTAATTTTGAAGAAGCATTGGAACATCTGAAGGATAAAGTCGTCATACTCCAGCGAAAACATGATGTCATAAAATCTAACCAAGGAAATGAATTCTAGAATCTCTAGCCTCTTTTTAAAGCTAGGGCCTTCACTATTATCCAAATCCTGAAAGGTATCCATTATCATTCTAAAGACTCTGTTCATAATGCCATCACTATAAGGGGGTATAGGTGCAATCAGCATCATGATACCACTAAGACAAGAGGTAACTGGAAGTTTGACTCCTATACAAGGGTGATCCAAATACTTATGTTGTACTAAGACAATCATGGCTGGTTTTAGAGCCTAAATCAAGATCTTCCCATCTAATTGATATACCTTGGAGAGGAGCGAAGCAATTTATTTCATTTTGAGAAGGGATTTTATTGAAAACCCTATGAATCTCTAATCTATCCCAAGGGCTTTTACTGAAAAACCTATGAATCTCTAATCTATCCCAAGTGCATAGATTTTGAATGTATACCAATTCCTGTTTTTTTTTGTTTATCTTGTCATAGCAAAGTAAGTATCCCCTTGGCAAATTATCTGTTGATTTTTGTTGCTAAGGAAATTTATGATGGTTTGATCCACGTTTTAGAAGGATTAAATGAGTTTGATACGACACTACATGCATGAAAAGCCTAGGTGAATTTAAGTAAACCCAATTGATAGAAACAACCCAAATAGTTAACATGCATTGCCCAGAAAATAATGTTGCTACTATTGAATAATAATTAGAGTTTATTCCGTAAAAAAATGCTCGGAAAATTCTGAAAATTGAACTTGGAGCTCCTCACACCAAACCCATAAAAACCCATAAATGGTTTGACTTATCTCCAAGTAAATATCAAGCTCACCAAGTGGTGTGAATTACTTAATTTATCGATAGAACACATTATTCAAGGAATGTTGATTTACAAACCAAATATTTCCCAAAAATTTCTAAAATTTTAACTAGAAATGCCTCTCATTAAACCTAGAAAAACCAAGAAAATTCTTGGGAAAATTCTAGCTGATCCAGAAAGCCTCAATTTAGTGCTAATTTCCCAGCCCCAAAAAAATTAAAAAATTTCTTTGATGCATTTTTTCTAACAATTTATTAGCACACATTTCTTCGAAAATGTTGAGAGTAAAATATAGACTTCAACGGAAATATTAATGTGATTTTTTTTCTGAGGGAAAAATAGTAATTTTATTACAAGAAATAAAATTACATGTTGCATCAGCAAATAAAATACCAACAATGAGCCGAGACTGGTGTTCAAGAATGATAGGAAAAGTTCATTAATATACAATGGGGAGAAAAACAAAGTTTTTCTCGCTTTATTTTTTTCCACCTTCCGCCATTCTCCTTGATATGACGTGGGAGAGACAAGGGCGAGCTAATTTTAAACTATAGCTGCTCCAACATCCTTGTCTGAGTCAGAGGTGTCTGATGAATGATGCCTTTTATTCCCACCTTTGTCTGTTACAATTGGGTCCTTTGTGGACGAGTCCTTTGTGTATGAATTTCAAATGGATCCTATGTTTCTTTTTCTTTTGCATCTAGGATAACTGTTGATTGTTTGTTCCCATTTGTAGTGGGTACTTCCTCTTCTTCTTATATCTCCTCCTCTGAGTCACATGGGGGATATTTCCATCCTTTGGGTGCTTTACCGAACCTCTTCTTTCTTTTATTATCTCTCTTTGCTTTAGGACAGGTATTTTTTAGATGACAACTTTTTCTACAGATTCTGCATCTAAAGGTTTTGTTTTCATCGTCTATGTGTTGCATCCATTTTTGTTGTTTATGTACCAACTGTATGCTTTCTGGTACTCCTTTTTTGAGATCTACTTCGACACAAATACATGCAAATGTGAATATTCTCTCCTCCAGTCGCTGTGTATCTGTTTTGATATATCTCCCAATGACATTCCCAATACTTTGAAGGAAATTGTCACTCCAGAAATGTAAGGGAAGATTGCATAGTCTAACCCAGGCTCGTCTTCTGGAAACAACCATGGTATTATCATCTAAGTTCGAGAACCATGGGGTGATGTAAAGACCTGTAGAACCCTATAACCACGGACCCTCCTAGAGAATGTAGTCTCTGATTTCTGAATGTTGGAATTTAGCTATAAAGAAGCCTTTTGAGCATAGGTTTATTTCACAATCCATGGTCCAGTTTTTGAATATCTATTGAAAGAGTTCCATTGGTTTTGGTAAAAATCTATTGAAGCATCATATAAGTGCATGTGTTTGAAATTTGTTTCGATGATCATCAATCTCAGGTATATCTATGGCTAGTTCAAGAGTATGATTCAGTTGTTCTACTATGTAGAGCTTGGGGATATTGCCATCTGGTTCTGTAGGGGCAGTTGTTTTTTTTTCCCTACAGTATGTTCTTGAAGGATGGCCTTGTATTATTGTTATTCTATTTTTAGGTATTGGCTCCCCCTTCTCCACCAAATATTTTAGTTTTTCCCCGATTCCCTGTTCCTCCTCCTCGCTGCTGTAGGTTGAGAATAATGGTGGATCCAGTGGTTATGGAGTAATAATTTATGATTCTATGTGTTGAAATGCTCTTCCTTCATGTATCAGTGTTTTTAATGGTGCTGAGTATCCCTGAGCTTCTGTGATTTTCATTTTGAGATCTATCACTTGTTTTGTTTCCTCTATCCATAAAACTATAATTTTCCCAACAGGGGTTTTAATGAGAATTTAAAATATGTTTTTTTTTACCTGGTCTGTGGTTTTTGTTTCCATTTTTTAGTCTCCCGCCAAAGTTGATTATGGATTTTTCTACGGTAGGGGACACCCTTTGTGATGAGGATGCATCAGGGTCCCTGGGGAAAGTGTCATTGACTGGAGTAGAGCGGACTAGGCAAGATCCAATCATGTACCGTAGCCATATGTGACCTGGTATATATTCTGAAAGTGGAGATAGATAACCACTGGTAGGGGTTGAGGGTTGTGTGACCCAAATACCACCGCCTTGAGAGAGTTTCATCCATACCCACTGAAATCGGGCCAGGAAAGATCCTCGCGATGGGGTTTGCTACCAACATTATCGTGGCCTTCTGTAGAAACTGTGTGAGCGGCTTGGCCTGGTAAAACCCCCATCTCAACCTTCACATTCACATTTCCTTCATGACTGGGTGCGGGGAGCCATGGGATCAATGGCAACCCCGAGTCCGAGCTGGTTTGAGAGAGATCCATATCTGCAGGAATCTCTTGTCTCCTTTTTCTACTTAGCTACAGGTGTATGTCGATGCCCTACCACCCGTTCTTGGAGCCCGAGGCCATCGCGGTGCATGAAAGAAACCAATAACAAATAACCCTAAGATCACCTCTCTCCATCGCGCTCAACTCAGTCGAATTCCCAAGGGAAATATTAATCTAATAAAAATAATTACAAGCAATATATCAAATTAGGAACCTTGATATTCTCCTAAATATTACCCAGCAACTAGTGGCTCCTCAACATAAAAAAGTTAGACCCCAGAAATAAATAAATCAACTCTAATTCAACCTCTGAAATGATAATCTCGACATCCTTGTGGGAATTATTAATTTGACCTTCTAGAATTGATGATTAAAATCAACCCCAATAAATAAATGAGCTCCTGGAAATGAACTTGACCTCTATAGACAATCTTAGCCAAATAGATAAATTTGGGTTTTGGAAAATGAATTTGACTCTAGCAAATAAAATGGTCTCTAGAAAATAAACTTGACTCTAATAGATAAATCTAGCTTCAACAATTAAATATGGCTCCAATAAATTCAACTATTGCAAATTAATTTGGCCCAACAAGAGAAGTTCAGCCGGATAAGAGAAATTTGATATGGCAAAATAAATTTGTCCCAGCAAAATAATCTTGATGCAGAAAATAAATTCGGCCCAACAAAATAAATTTTCCCGGAAAAATAATTTCAACATTGCAATAAATCCGGTCCATTTTTTTTTTGACACACCTACAATAATTATCTTCTGACAAATAGATTAAAAATAGATGCAACTAAAACCCTTGAACATGGTCTTTGAAAAATAAACCATGAACCGAACTTCAATAAAACCCTCAGGCTAGCAGGAAAACCAACTATGATACCATTATAATTCCCCAAATATATTTTTTGCTGAAAAATGCCTTAGAAAATTCTTTCGTCTATTTATAAACAATTTCCTCATATTCAAGCAGAAAAATAAAATCTACAACTCATATTTGATACAAATATGATGTTATAAATATAATATTTTCAAATAATATCTTTAGAAATTTTCACCATCAACTTAATCAATAGATTCTGCAATTTAAACGATAAATTAACAGCAAATCTGGAAACATATAAATTCTGCAACTGAAAATTAGATAAGATAAAACATGTAGAAAAACTCATCCTTATTTTATTAATATAAATATGTAGATACAATAAATTGGAAATGGTTCAAGTGATTCCCTTAAAAAATATGAAACAATACTCCACCAGCCTACAAAATAAATCTAAATTGGTAATTGCTCCTGTGAATTGTGGATGAATTCACCAAGGGGAGATATGGGTCCTTGCCCATTCTCACTAAATCATCCAAGGGTTTCTGTCCTAGGGCTACTATGATAGAGAATTGAATTCTCCAATCCACACCAAAATCTCATATGGTATGGTTTATGGTCAAAGCATTTCAAACTTGACTCTTATTGTTGGATATTACACATTGTACTATTTATTGAACATTTTATGAAAATCTAATAAGAATAATAATTATAAAGGGTTTTCCCCCTTATGGGATTTTTCCTCGGTCTTTGACCAAATAAATGTCTCTTGTTGATCTCAAGCATGGTGCCCTTAATTTGATTGGTAAATGCATCCACTAGTACAATCCCTCATGGGAAGTTGTGCACCTTATATCCAATCCAGTAGAATAATTTAGAAATTATACCACACCCACTAATAAACACTTCATATAACCTAATTTTGCATCTATTTAAATCTTATCCTAAGTTTATATCACATAAGAAGATACTTATATAGCTCAAATCTCCATCTATTATACAATTTACATAGTCCTCCTTCCTCCAAGTAATGTTGTAAATATTTTCAATGATTTAACTCTATGCATTGTAATTCATAGGATTAACATACTTTTCACCTTATACTTGATCCAAAGGAGCATTACATATACTACAACTATCAAAAAATACATTTACCATCTTTTTATAGATTTAGTATGACATTATTGTCAAATTCCCAGTCGATGCCAAACAACGATTTCTATGGATGTGAATCATCTAATATCTCAATCACCTCAAAATCAACCTTAATATCTACACCATCCACATTGAAGTCAATGTAATATAACATTTAGATTGGATAATTCCTATATTATTTGGCTAATATAAGCTATATTGGAAACCAACCCAAATTGGATTTTCCCATTAAATCCCAAGATTGCTTTAGCATAATGTTTACATCAAATCTTATATCCAATGGCACATCTTTGATTTCATATTTTACTAACTCTATTTTCTTCATAAAATCGATACATGTTCCTCTCTTCTGACTAACATGTCACACCTATATTTTTAGTAATGAAATATCAATGATAACTTCTAGTTCACTAGAATCTGTTAAGTTGGTTAACTGATTCATCATTTTCTCAATTACTCCAAGATAATTTGAAACCTCAATCCAATAGTGTAAAAATGTATTTGGTTGGTTCCCTGAGTCCTTTTACATAGTGAGCTTTTATGTAGTGATTTCTCACACAATGATACCACACATAATGGTATGCATAAAGGTTCCTATTAAATGACATTTTTCCTTCTATGCAACATCAAGCTTAGGGGACACATATTTCTATTTCTTTTATCTTCCATCCAACAGGTATTCTACACAAGAATCCTTTGACATGTCATCACAAATGTGAAACCCCCTTCAATTTATCATGTGTACCTTGTAGAAATTTGAATAATTGTTAAATCATTCACCGAGATTATCCTGATCACACACTATTTGAGCTTCATGCATAATAGATAACCTCTTTTACTATTGATCATCAATTTGCATAAATTAAACAATCGCATGCGCACATTAAAACCATAAACAATCACACATATAAACACAATATTTATGGGAAAGCTTAAAGCTGAAAACCCCCAACTATCTGTATATTATAATGATAGAGATCATGTAACAATCATTGTACACACTCCTCACAAGCTCTCAGTACAATCTCCAATTGTTACACACTACACAAGCTCAGATCATACAAAACACATGCTCCAATCTGCTCCACCTGTTAGCTAGCCTCTACTGCGCAATCCAATATGGATAATTACCAGATCAAGGTTCAAATCCCACTGGTGTGTACTGCGCAATCCTCATTGGCTTCTCCATCAATATGTGTGCAAATCTCATGCACCAGTATAGTCACACTTGCTCTTTCACCTACCTCTTCACTGATCTACACTGAAACTATCCATGCACTGCAGTTAACTGATGCATTATTTAGTTGATTTATGAGTTTATAATTAGTGAATTAATTAATAATTAATTCACACCACTCTCACTAATTGTATCAATCAGTTAGACTAAATACAACTAGCTCGACTAAGTTAAACTGAACACAACTCCATTAACTGTCTCATCAACTCCACCAAACTCTGTCACATGAGTTCTAACTGAAGTCAACCATGCAATAGCTCCACTAAACCCTAGGAATATCGTAATTCCTTCTATCAGCTGCATGTGCCACATCCAGGCATCAAACTGAAGTGCTCCAAGAGGATAAGATAATGTTTAGAGTCCAAATATTATTAAGAGCTAATACTATTCGACATATCTATTTTTAGACTGGAAATCTAAAACTAGATTACGCCCAGTATGTCTAAAAATAGAAGTCCATCTATTTTTTCCAACTTGACCAACCATCCAAAAATAACATCTTGCAACTCATAGAACCTGATCCATATGTCTAAAAATAGACTTTGCGCCAAAAATACCCTACGGGCCCACTTAGTGAAGGTGACTCCTTTCCACTAAGCTCATCATCTTGTTGCAATCTCAACATACCTATATTTTTCACTTCAACTTCTAACCCTCATATGGTTCCTTGGCTACCATGTCTAGTATCCCTTCCTTTCCATCCACTTAGCCAAAACTCTAATTAGTTCTTGGTTGCATTTTTTATATTATCACAATGTTCAGAAAGAGTGCATGGTTAGGCATGTGTTGTCCTTGCGACAACGACCCTCCAAAATATTTTCCTAAGTCAATTTTGGAGCCTACATTAACTGTTGTTTCAAGCCCCTTTGTAACCACACTTGCCACATTTACACACTTTCATTAGTATTTCGGGGTAAACATGAGATGAGGGTTACTATGACATCCCCCATCTCCCTAATTATAGTTAAGGAATTCAAATCGAAAAAATAAAACTTTGTTGACTTCCCTCAAGTGCTACAAGATGCCCATGAGCTAAGCAACCACTCCATGTGCACAAACCCTGAGTTAACTTTATTTTTTGTGATTTGGATCCCTAGTCACTCTAATGAAAAGGGAAGCCATTGAATGTAACCCTTTAGTCGCTCTGATGATCCTTCCTCCCAGTGAGTTGCTCTGATGACCCTACCTCCTAGCGACTATAGTCTAGATTTCCCATTTCTGAGCCTGCAACCCCAAAATCTGAGCGAGATTTTTAGGGCGTGACTCCAAACCACTACCTAGAAGTTAATGAGATTTTAAAAAATGATAAATGAAACTAGGAAAAATCTATTAACAAAAAACATAGACCTAACCAAGATTTACCATGAAAGACACTTCGCCAAACACATTGTGAACATATAATCTATAGGTTATAAACACATATATGAAAATAGGGGTTTCATACTTAAATGATAATCATAAATAAGGTCTGATGACCTCTCATAATAGTTGCAATGAAATCTATTATGGCATGCATTCAATAACCATTCATTTACTAATCGAAAAATGACGAGAGACATAACTAGAATATACCATGAAGCCATGCTTATAACCAACATATAACCATAACAATAAAAATGATACAACCACCATCATAGAGAAATAATGACAAGTATAATTACTCATGAAATATAAGAGGAAATAGATTTTATTAACATATGAAAAATCCAACCAAGTTAGGGAATTCCACATACAACCCAACCAAAGATTGGGTTGAACCAAATATTTCTTTCATCCAATCACCCTTTTTCCATATTCCAAGCATGAATGTGGGACTCACAAAAAAACAACCAGGGCTTCCTCAGGCTTTACCACAATTCTGCCAAAATTGGTCAAGGGAATCCTACGCCTGAAACCCTCACCTATACAACGAGGCTTTACAGTAATCTCGCCATTACCGATCAAGGGATCCCTACGCGCAAACAAAAAAAATACAGTTTTAGGATTTATGACAATCTCGCCATTAGCAATAAAGAGATAATTAGGCCCTAAACAAGATTACATGCCTCCAAATTTCTTCACCAATACCTTGAGGAATTTTCCCATCTCCACCCTCATGCTTTACTACAATCCCACCATTATCAGTTAAGGGATTCCTACGCCCTTGGGAATTTTCCGAAGACCACCTCATCCAATTCTAATACCATTCGACAATCTAAAGCTCAACCACTTGAAAGAACCACATCACACCATGGTTATCCGGAAACGTCAACGAAAATTTGTAACCACTATCACACCTGGAAAATACATGCCAATGACAGCAAGAGAGACAATACACACATGCATTCCAAAACTTGCAAGGAAATCATACATGAAACTATATATCTCCAAGTAATCTTGTTGTAGCCACTTGATCCAATTATTCCTTGCTTGATCCTTTCTTTCATTTTATTTCTTGTCCTTCCTTTTCCTTCCTTCCTCTAATGCTAGAGTGCTCCAAGAATTATCTAAGTGTGAAAGAGTGTGTGAGAGAGATAATAGAGAGAGAGCTTCAAAATTGAATGACAAAAGCCAAACCAAAAAAATCTTTGAACTGATCCTCAAAATCCTTTTTGTTATTGAGGCCTATATTTTCTTCATTTTACACTAGTTTTCCTTCAATTTCCTCCTCACTTGAAACCTATTACCTTTCACCTTAATTCTCTCCTATTTTCCATTATTTTCATAAATAAAATGTGAATTAATGTCGCTTTGCATTTTCAAAGCCTTTTTCATTTCCTTTGCAAATTTCCTTAGCCATAATAAGCCAAATGAACACCCACTAGGATGTTTTTCCCAACATTCACCTTTACATGTCCCATGACCTTGGTCTTATTTTTCCTTTATTAACATTATTACATGAAATTTTAACTCATGGTTGTTACAAAACCCTTCCCCTTAGGGGAACACCATCCTTTGTGTTATATAACACCTAAAACCAACAATACCGCTGAAAACTGAAACATACATCCCATGGATCTTAATAATTTAGATCGTTTGAGTATTTATAATGATTAAGCTGCTAAAAACAAAAACCATCATGAAAAACAGAACAAAATCACAGTGTACCACTTAGTGGAGATTTATAACACAACCCATTGCGGTATTAAAAATAACAACCATACATACATATGTACATATACCAAAAATCATTTTCCTTTATCGACAAATAATGAAGGATATATAGCCCGCATATGATCAACCACCTCCCATGTAGCTTCATCAAGCCCAAAGTGCTTCCACTACACTTTAAATTTCTCCATTGCTTGGTTTTGGAGCATGAGTTTTTTATGTTGCAATATGCACTGAGGTTCCGGTTGGAATTATCCTTTTGGCTCCACTTCAAATATAGATTAATCAATCATATGATCAACATATTTCATAGATATTTTAAAAAATGGAACATGGAAACCATCATGGAATTTCACTGTCGAAGGTTGTGTAAGTTTGTAGGCCACTAGTCCAATCATCTCAAGGATCTCGAAATTCCCACAATACCAAGCTGGAAAGTTCAAACATGACAGAATTCTCAAGGAGATATTCTCAGTCTTGATTTCCAAGTACAGATACTCCCCAACCTAGACCTCCTTAAATGCCATGTACTAATGTGCCATGTGCTAATATGCATAAATATTTTGTATATCTTGTGATGCCTTCAAATTCTTCTTTATAACCTATATTTCCTATTCCATCTATGCCAACATGTCTGGTCTGATCAGTACCCTATTGAGTGGATCAATCTATATGATGGGAGTATTACACCTCCACCCATAATATCCCTCAAATAGATGTATCTTCAGTGAATCCTCATAACAATTATTGTAAGAAAACTCAACCAATGGAAGATACTCCTTAAAATACCTCTATTGAAGGATGACATAGATCCTGAAAATATCCTCCAAAATAGCATTGACCCTCTATGTTTGTTCATATGTCTGTGGATGATAAGTTGCAATCAAGGCCAACTATGTACCCAAACTTGCAAATAACTCCTTCCAAAACTTGGAAGTGAACTTGGAATCTCTCTTTGACACAATCTTCTTTATAACACCATGTGACCTCACTATCTCCATGATGAATTCATGTTTTCCCTCACTAGTTGAATAAGTAGACTTAACTGTAATAAAATAAGCTATGTTAGTCAACCTATCAACCACAACTATGATGGAATCATGTTGTCTATATTTCCTTGGTAAACATGTAATTAATTCCATGAAAATTACCTCCCATTTACACTCTAGAATCAGAATCGACTATTGTATACCACCTGGATGCTTACACTCTACTTTTACCAGTTCGCAATACAAACACCTGGTGTTGAACTCAACTACCTATTTCTTTATATTTGGCAAGTAGTAAAAATTCTTCAGAGTTGTTAGAGTCTTCTAATATCCAAGATGACATGAATGTGGCTTAACATGAAATTTTTTGAAGATAAGCTTCTTGATCTCACCGTTGTCTAACACATAGATCTTGTCCCTAAATCTGATCAAACCATTTGTCATAAGTTGATAATCGACATCCTGGTAAACCATTTTTTATTATAATCGATTCCTAATCTCCCTATACTTGTCATCTTGTTGTCCTTCTTGTAAGATATAATCCTGTAAATATGTCCCATAAGAACTCATAGATATTATATAGTTCACCTATTCTCTTCTACTAAGATCATCTGCAACCATGTTTTCCTTAACCTTATTGTACCTGATCTCGAAATCAAACTCACTAAACATGGAAAACCACCTAGCTTGCTTGACATTCAGATTAGGTTGGTCAAAAAAATATCTCATCCCACTATGATAACTCATCGGAATGAACTTCCTGCCAAGAAGATAGTTCCCCCACATATTCAATGCATGAATGGTTTCTTCCAACTAAAGATCATGTGTCACATAGTTATACTCATGCTAATACAGTTTCCTTCATTCGTAGTGTTAGCCACCTATGAATTTTTTGTCAAGCAAACAAGTGGCTAAATATTTTTTTGAGACTTCAAGAGACACATTTCCTATGAAAATGTCTCATTCTTGAAGCCTCTATGTGACCTTTTCCTTAGAAAAAATCTTCACTGTTGTTTCCATAAAAAAACTCTCACTGTCTGTGAAAAAATTATACTCAGAAAAGCATCCATTTTCCCCTTGTATCCCTGCAAATTTCCTCATTTTAATCCTTTTTCCCCTTTTCAAAGTTTCCCCTTTGACTCCCAAAATCCCTTCCTAAGTCTTCTAAATCACCCCATCTCCCCTTTTAACCTTACAAACACCCTTTGTTTGGCTTTAAAATCCCTTTTCTCCTCTACCGAAAAACTCTTTTAAGCCTTAAAAACACCATTTTTAGGCCTAAAAACCCATTTTTCTTCATACAACAAGCTTAGCCCCTTAACCACTTCCCCTCCATGAACCAAGCACTAAGACCAAGTGCTAATCCATATAGGGCTAATCGGAATCGGAAGATGTTCGGGAGCGTGTTTTCTTTGTAAAATAGAAATCTCCCGATGCGATGGTATTTGTTCTGTCGGCCTTTGGAGCATTATCAGTCGTTGATCTGTAAATATCTGACGGCCTGCACGAGTCTTACCATGCCCCACCTCCTCCCTTTGTAAACCCTTTGATGGAAATCAACACCGTTGATTCACATATAAATCCGATGGTCATCACATCATTGGAAATTCTTATTGCGCCACTGTTGTTCTCCCCCGATGGCGATCCTCCAATGTGATCTTGGTCGTTGAATCCACAAGAACAAATAGCCAAGATTCGCTCTCACTCCAACCTATTTCCCCCGATTGGTCACCCCGATCCAATCACAGCCGTTAATCTGCAGCTAATCCAACGATCCAGATGCAATCACACCATCACACCATCGGAATTCTTGGCCCTTCCATCGCTCTCCCTCTGATTGAATCGCAGCCATCCATCTCTTTTGATCCGACGGTCATCCTTTCTCCCACGTTTTCCCTTAACCCTTTGGCCTCCATTTCCTCCTTAAATCTCCACCGTTGATCACATGGATCCAACGACTAGGAATACTCCCGACCACTAACCAACTCCTCTGCCTTTGTCTCTCCTCTGCATATCTCAGTCGTCCATCGCACTGATCGAACGGTTCACAATCAAACCACCTTTGATTGGCCCCCACCTTACTGATCACACACTTTCCCATATCGTGTTCCTCCTCCCACTGTTAGATCTCATGGTCCCAGATCCAACGGCCAGCATCCATATCACGTTCGTTCTGCGTCCGAATTTTAACAGTCTGAACTCACTCGATATAGGTGGTTTCATAAGGCCACGTGTCAGTCGGGGACCTATATCACATTCGAAAAGTAAAAACCACCTTACCCACCTTTTTCCGCCCAAAAAAAACGGTTTCTATCCTAAAACCACTTCCCCACATTTGTGCCTAAAATTCTATCTAAGGATCACGACCGTTGATCTGTACAGATCAACAACCCACAATGGATCTCGTGTTCCATTCATATTTATTCATCGCACGACCACAGAACTTCATCGTGTCATCTCAACCATCGATCTCCTCCTGAGATCTGATGGTCCTTATCAAATAGCCCTCCGCCCATGCCGGGTCCCACCATTCACGCCGATTTCACTGCATTTTCATTCATTTCTTTGTATTTCGCCAAAGTTTAAACTTTCACGATTTACATTAAAAAAGCTTTTTCTCCGCTCACATTAAAAATTTAATGTTTTACATTAAAGTTTATTTCATTTTCACCCAATCTTCCAAATTCATTCCATTGGCTAATATCCACCATTGATCATCACCTCCATATTTGATCGAATGGCCCACAGCTATTCCTCCACCAAACCTTCATCAGATCAATTTTCACCATTACACTGCATTTTTCAGCCATTTTCCATTGCATCCACCATTTCCACCATGTTATGCTGCCATCCTCATAGCCTTCCACTGCATCCATCCTCCCCCATGCATGGATTTCTTGACATATTTGTGTGTTTTTTTAGGGTACAGGTGGTGGAAACTGCCATTTCTCACAGTCACTGTTAGTGACATAGAGCACAAAAAAGGTCATTTTCAGGGCATGATATTGCAGAGAAATGTTTGGGAAGGTTTCTAAACGAAATATTTCATCGAAGTACAAAGTTTAACTTTTTAAAACCACCCAACATCATTAAAACTCCATTTTCAGAGATAGAGACAGTCAATCAAGTGGCAAAGAGTATCAGTGAAGGATTAAAGAGTTTAATGCCAATTATTGAAGATTTTAACCCTTACTTCAGTGTTTAAAAGGAGAATGCACTATATTTAAGACCTTATGGTCGATAAAGAAGGCCTAATGTGGCCTAACACACAGAAAAAAATGTTATCAGTGTTTCACATCAGCAAAAGTTTCCCTCCCGAGAAAGGACAAAATACCCATACTGTTTTTATTCTACATCGTGTTCTTGAGAAGATTTCCACCCTGACAAAAGTCCTAATGCTACCAGAGAATTTTTTATGTAGTATGCAAGATCTCAAATTCATTTATCTACCTTTTCTATTCACCAGAGTACTGCAGAGTATGACAGCCGAAAGTACATCAAATAACATACTTGGAGTAAATTTCAGCCTGTCGAAGACCATTCTTTCATCCAAAGAGTACCAAAAATCAATGCATAAATGTTAAGACAGAATGGGCCTCAAGCCTTTATTCCTACATCTTTTTTAATGTTTCATTTAGTGTTTCATCTACCTCCTCTACCTCTCTTTCAAATATAAAACTCATGAGGAAAGTTGTTGTTGGTTGTTGATCGGATATCTGTGAATTGTAAGATGTTTCCCTTGAGATATAGTTCTCTGTGTAAAGTTGTAAGATAGGTTGAGGAAGATGTTTTCAGACTTAATATCAAGCCATTGGACAATGTTGTACATGACTGGTGTTGCTCTTTAATATGACAAGCACATTTCTTTGTATCCTGATTTAAAGCAGCGGTGATGTTTTCTACCTTTGTCTCTTTTCTTCCTTTTATAATTCATTACATTTCATTTCTCTGGTAAGAATCAGAAATTTGGCTTAGGATATACCCTCACATGGTACCCTAATGCCCCTGCTCTTCTTATCTTTGATGTTTTCTACTGATTGTGTTATCTGAGTAGTGATTCGGGACAATTTAACCAGTGTAGTAGTTGTTATTCACTGCTAGCTGATGTGTGAATTTATGAATCTATTCTTGGATGTTCTTGTTGGGTTTTAATTGAAAGAATTGGGACACTGGGAGGTTAGAATACTGATTCTGTCTCACTAGGGTCTTTTTCAATCAATTGAACCTTTCTAAGTTCCCTTAAGTTGGATGCTGAAGCATTGAAAGTTCAAAGCCTTTCTCTAATCTTAGGTTTTCACCTCTGTGTTTAAATCTTTAATGTTTTTTGTGGTCTGAAGAGTTAACCTTTTAGGAGTTGGATCATAGGTGTTTAATGGCATGTCCTGTCCCTAGATTTGATTCCTGAATGGTCACCTTGGAGGTTTCCTTGTCATTCACCTTCTTTCCTCGCCATTTCATACTAGACTATCATCTTTAAGATCCTACACTTTAGATAACTAGCCCAATTGAAAGCCTTGAATACTAAATAGCAAGTAAACCCTTTCATGACTCCATTGCCCAATGGTCTCGAGTGTTCTCTGAATCATCTCTCCTTTACCTAAAATCCTCTTTGCTCACCCTTTGTCTCATATTGAACCTTTCCTTCATGATTCCAAACAACCAACCAAAAAAACAAACAAAAATAAACAAACCTTGTGCCTTATAACTAGCTTAATACCTTCAAATTAAGCTTCAAAGACATATACCTTTTCCTTTATAGAGAGATCCCTCTCTGGACCCAGGAGGGCTAGATCCTGAGGGTCTAAAAAGTGGTTCTGATGTTGTCTCATATTTTGGTATTTCCAAACTTGCCAAAACATGGGAAATCCAACATAATGGCGACTCCACTGGGGAAATTTGAGTAAAAAACATCGTTAAACACTTCTAAGAAACTCAAAGAAGACCATAGTAGCCTGAGTTTGGTGGTTAATCACTGTGGTGGATAGTATACCTCCTTGAAACATTCTAAACCTTCCACCTGGCGACTCCATAGTTCCTCATTGATTAAAAGACTCCACTGGTGATCAGTAGGCCTGCTGATTATCTTGGTTTTCATAAGACTCCACTGGGAGACCAGCCTTCATTACAATGCCATATTAGAAGTAACAAGTAGGATTAAGCTTCTCTTTTTAGAGACATACATACTGGATTCTAGAATAGTCTACACAAGAGCTTATCCTACCCCAAACCCACCTGAAATAGTTGACAATCCTGAAAGCATCCTCAGGAAATCTCCTACACCTAGGAAACCAACTATTTCTAGACACATCCATAGAGCTAACTCTGCACCAGAAAAATTTACAGCTCTATCAGACACTCATTTTGACTTAGACTTACCGAGCAATTTACCAAGAAATAGCTCATTCAGTGTTATAGACCAGTCAGACCTTGAGCTTCCTGGTTCACCATCTCACAGTGGTGAACGCATTAGGGATAGAGAGACTCCTCCATCTACGCCTCCGGATATTCATTTCATTCAAAACTTGGGGCTCTGTCACCCTAAATCAGCTCAACAGAGTGTTGTTGGTCCTAATATTCCTGTCATCCACATACCTGTTGCTCAAGCTAATCCTTTACCACCTCAAAACACCATTATGGTAGCCTGGTATGCACCTCTGGTATTACCACAGCCTCTAGTGCCTCTACCTAATGATTATCAGTCAAAAATCCCACATTTCATTGCAAAAGATTCTACCACTGCTCAACACCATGTAGACAGAATGGAATATTCCTTTGACTCTATGGAGATAGATGATGAGACAGTTAAAATGATAATATTTTTCCAGAGTTTGGGAGGTGATGTGAAGAAGTGGTTTAAAGGAATACCTCCTAATAGTATCCTTGATCTTCCCTCTTTATATCAATCTTTCATAAACAAATGGGAAGTCAAGACCAACCCTCTCCAAATCTTATCGGAATACAAGAATCTTAAAAGAAATGTAGGAGAGAGTGTCCATGACTATTCTACAATGTTTAACAATGTTTATAACGCTCTTCCTCCACACATGAAACCTCCCCAAGGTATGGCTTTAGTGAAATATCCTGAAGGCTTTGATGCCGACATGGCCTACCAACTTATGGAGAGAGATTACAACACATTGGAAGATATGAAAAAAGGAGAAGTGAGTGTAGAGGGTAACCTGATTGAAAAGAAAGCCAGAATGAGGACTGAGAAAAGGGTAACATATATGGATGGCACATCAGCTTCCACATCCAATCCCAAGTATGACAGTCCAGCCAAAACCATGGAGAGACTAGGAAAAATGGTGGAAAATTTGGCTGTCCAAGTCAGCAATAAAAAAATAAACCAAAATCATAACCAGAACTAGAACTTTAGGAGAAACAACCCTCCTAACAGACAGAGAGACTCCGATCAGCGAGTCATACCCCCATTTCAAGAGAACTTCCTTGATGAAGATGAGCGTATAATAGAAGAGTCTGAAGGAACCACAATAAAAATGGTGGAAATAGACAACTCAATCCACAATTGTTCCACAGAAGACAATTAGTCCTCACACTCATATTGGGAGGAGGAAAGATTAGAATCCAAGGATTATAGGTTAGGATTTGAAAATTCCATCATGCAGGTCAGAGAATAGTATGAACTTAGAAACAAAAAGAGCTTAGAAAATTCCAAACCAAAAGCTTCTGAGATTACCATTAATAAAAAGCCTGAGAAAACTCCTAAGGTGACTACTGAAAGAAACAAATCAATAGCTGAGAGTTCTGGGAAGAACAAAGAAAAAGACAGCCAAAATAATGATAAACAAAGTCAACAAACTAGCAACACTAGCACTGCAGCTACTGTTCCTGATAAAACAATTGCAAACACTGTACATAGTGAGAATCAGCATGCTGATTCTGCCACTAAAGTAGTGGCTAACAAAACTGAGTTGAGTCTTACAAAGAGTCAATCTCCCTACAATCTGGAGAGTGAGATTGCTAAAATTAAAATCTCTGTCCCACTCTCTGAGCTAGCCACTCAGGATGTATATCAAGGCCAAATTTCGAAAGCTTTAAATCTAGGTGAAAACCATGACACTGTCAATCTAAGTGATGATCAGCCAGCGCTTATGTTTGGTCCAAAGATAGAAGGGAAGTTTCAGGAAGGGGTAGTACCTCCTTTCTATATCAACCTCAATATCCATGAAAAGATCCTTCACAACGCAATGCATGACTCTGGGGCTTCACATAACCTAATGCCTAAGGTATTTATGGAGAGGTTAGGCCTAGAGATAACCCATCCTTATAAGATTTATATTCATTCAAATCTAGCAGAGTAAAATGCCTTGGCCTAATCAAAGATCTGTGTGTGAACCTGACCCAGATTCCAGCTAAATGTATGGCTATGGATGTTTTAGTGGCAGATGTGCCACCTAATTATGGCATGTTACTATCGAGGTCATGTGGATCCAAGCTGCAAGGTACAATGCAGATGGATGGGTCATATGCCACAATCCCTGTATTTAGCCTTCTTAGGAGACTGCATAGAGAGGCACAAATGAAGTTTATGGTGAGCAACCCTGAAAAACCTGAAAATTCACCACTGTACTCTGTACATACAAATTTGGATTTCTTTATCCTTTGCAACGACGAACCCATAGACGAGTCAGAGTCGGAAGACAGAAATGCAAACAATAGGTCGGAGCCCATAGACTTTAAGATAATGGCCACTCTAGACATAGAAGAAAACGAAGAAGAAACCTTTGGACAGTGCACTGAATCTGAAACTCAGAGTGAACAGGAAGAAGACTACAAACAGCTGACTAGTCATCTCTCTGAACTCCATACACATCATGAAGAGAAAAACACCCCACACCATGGTGTAGGCCCTATACTACAACGTAACATTGAAACCAATGTTAGGGAGGAAAATGATGTTAAACCTGAAAAACGATCCCTTATGGAGAATGAATTTCGATGCGTCTTGCACTAGAAAGACTGCAGGAGCGGGAGTGTGGTTACATAACACTGAGAGTGACTATGTTGAGAGTCATGCCTTCAATATGAACTTCAAATGTACCAACAATATTGCAGAGTATGAGGCTCTCATCCTAGGATTGAATCTATTGAAAAAACTAGGAGCTCATAGGATAGTTGTACACGAAGACTCCGAGTTAATCATAAAACAGGTAAACGAAGAATATACAGATAAACACCCTAGATTTAGGGTGTACAGGAATGATTCTATGGATTTACTGAAAACCTTTTTAGAGTATGAACTTGTGTTTTTTCCTAGGAGTCAGAACATAATTGCGAATGGATTAGCCTGCATAGCTAGTTCATATCATAAGTCTCCTAGTGAAAAACAAATCATCATTCAGACAAAATACAGACCTGCAATGCCTGATAACGAAAAATATTGGTAGGTATTTGAGGGCGACAAGCAGATAGAGGATTTCCTGATTGGCAGGAACGAGTTTGAATTTTCTGATTTGGACTCTAAATCCGATGAAAGCTACCTGAGTGAAGAACTCCCCGATGAAGAAAAATTATCCCATAACGTAGAAATAAACGCGTTAACTAAAAAACTTGGAAATCAAACCGAAGAATATAAGAACACAGGAAAAGAGGAAATAGAGGTGCTGCAGTCAAAAGATAAGAATATACCCCGAGGACTGGCACCTTTAGAGGACCTTTTTGATTTTGACGACGTAGCGAAGAAACCCACTATATAATACTCAGACTCTGATGTCGAGGAATGCAACATAGGCACCGAGGATAAGCCGAGGATGATTAAGTTGGCTAAGTCCCTGCCCGTAGACATGAAGAAGAAATATATTGACTTATTTAAAGAATTCATCGACATGTTTGCCTGGAGCTACAAGGACTTAAAGGCCTACGATACAAACATTATACAACACAAAATCCCTTTGAAAGAAAACCATAAACCCTTCAGACAGAAACTTCGCAGAATTAATCTGAAACAATTGCCTCTAGTCAAAAAGGAAATCAAGAAGATGTACGAGGCAGGAATTATAGTGCTTGTGAGGTTCTCCAATTGGGTTTCCAACCTTGTAGCTGTAAGAAAGAATACAGGTGAGATCAGACTATGCATTTATTTCAAAAACCTCAATAGAGCTTCACTTAAAGACAATTACCCCTTACCAAAGATGGAACACATCTTGCAGAGGGTAGTTGGCTCAAAAAGGATCTCCCTGTTAGATGGTTTTTCAAGCTATAACCTAGTTTTAGTTCTCCTAGAAGACCAACTCAAAACAGCTTTCACCACTTCGTGGGGCACTTTTATATACGTCAAAATGCCTTTTGGACTAATGAACGCTAGTGTGACCTTCCAACGAGCAATGGACATAGCCTTTTCGGAGAAATATGGCACTTGATTGTCATCTATCTAGATGACATAACAGTCTATTCCAAGACTAATGAGGAGCACCTAAAACATCTGAGAAGAGTTTTTGAAAAATGTAGAAGGTTCGGTCTGTCTTTAAACCCCAAGAAGACTATATTTGGGCTTCAAGAAGGTAAGCTTTTTGGCCATATTATATCAGAGAAGGGAATTAAGATAGACCCGCAAAGAGTTGAGGGAATACTACAGATTACACACCCGAGAAACATAAAAGAGTTATAGTCCTTTATTGGGAAAATTAACTTCTTAAGGAGGTTTGTTCCCAACTAAGATGAACACCTCAGGGATATGACAAACATTCCGAAAAAAGGAGTAGGGGTTAAGTGGACTATAGAGACTAAAAAAATATTTTGAATTAGTTAAACTTGCACTCACCCAAGCACCTGTTTTAATCAGCCCAGATTTTTCAAAAGATTTCATGATATTTTCCTTTTCCTCCGAGCATACAGTGGCTGCAGTTTTGCTGCAGAAAAATCCAGAGGGAATGGAACATCATATTGCTTTCTTCAGTAAAGCTCTGAGGGATGCACCCTTGAAATATAACATAATGGAAAAATAGTCCTATGCCTTGGTAAAGGCCTTGAAAGACTTTATGGTGTATATTTTGCATTCTCACATCATTGCCTACGTGCCAAATATAGTGGTTAAAGAAATTTTTTCCCACGATCCGGATGGAAAGAGGGGAAATGGATTGTTGTAATATTAGAGTATAACCTGGAAATAAAACCCACAAAACTGATCAAAGATCAGGGCCTAGCTCAACTAATGGCTGAATCAAACTTGCAATCCCTTGACATAAACATGGTGGATGCCTTGGATGAGCATGAAGGATTACCTGATCCTACTGTTGAAGAACAATTTTAAAACTCTCCTTGGTATTTTGATATCCTGTATGTGCTCACAAACCTCAATGCCCCTCTCGATTTATCAAAGACTAAGGCCAGATTCCTAAAGTTAAAAGCCAGAAACTATTGCATACTGAATGAATGTCTATACTGGAAAAATGAAAATGGTCTATTGCTTAAATGTTTGCCTGAAACTGAAGCAGAAAGGATTAAACAGGAGTTCCATGCAGGAGAGTGTGGAGGCCATTTAAACTGGAAAGCCACTACTAACAAAATACTCAGAGTTGGCTATTACTGGCCTACACTTTTCAATGTAATCCATAAAATGATAATTTCCTGCCATAAGTGATAGATTTTTTAGGGAAAAAGGAAGCTCCTCCCTTTACCATTGCAACCTATTACTGTTGAGGCTCCCTTTCAACAATGGGGCCTAGATTTCATAGGATAAATACACCCTTCTTCTTCTGCACAACACAAGTGGATCCTTACAACCACATACTATTTCAAAAAGTGGATTGAGGCCATACCTTCTAGGAATGCCACAGATTCTGTCATCATTAAGTTCCTAGAAGACCACATCCTCTCTAGATTTGGCTGCGAAAGAAAGATAATGACTGATAACGCTACTGCTTTTGGATCCAAGAAAATGATTGATTTTTATCACAGGTATCAGATAGCACTAGATCATTCAACTACATATTACCCACAAGGTAATGGGTTAGCTGAATCATCAAACAAGAGCTTGGTGACCATTATCAAAAAGCGGCTTGAAGAGAACAAAAATTCATGGCATAACAAGTTAGTGCATGCTCTGTGGGCTGACAGGCTAACAACAAAGAAATCCATTGGGATATCACCATATCAAATTCTCTATGGAACAGAGGCAGTTTTTCCTACTAGCCTTGGGGTACCAATGATTAAAATTGTCAAAGAGATTAAGACAGAAGAGGACAGTATGGTAAGGAGGATTAATCAAACAATACATCTCCAACAGACAAGAGAAGAGGTCTATAATAGAGCTCTTAAAGTGTAGGAAAATATAAAGAAGTTATTTGATAAAAGGACAAAGGCTTGTGACTTCAAAATTGGAGATAAAGTTCTGAAGTGGGACTCTAGGAGAGAAGACAAAGGAAAGCATGGCAAATTTGACAGTTTGTGGCAGGGTCCTTACATCATCCAGGCCACTGTTGGTCCAAATGCCTTTTTTCTACAAGAGCTAGATGGCACATATCTGTTTGGGGGTCCTCTCAATGGCAAGATGCTCAAGAATTACTATTGTTGATTTCTAATTTACAGTTTTCATTTCCATTTTAAATACCATTGTTGTGTTTTGTTTTCAAGAAAAAAGAGAAAATGTTTCAAAAAAGAGAGAAAGAGAGGTTCAAACATTCTCAAAACATGAACCTCTAAAGTGCAAAGATTGGCTCTAACATGATCAAAACCTGAGCCAAAGGAATTAAAGAGGTTGGTTCTAATATTCTCAAAATATGAACCAGCAAAGAAGAAAGAAGAATCATCTCTAACAGGCCCTAAACCAGAGCTGAAGTGAAGAAGAAAGTGACTCTAACAAGCTCAAAACTTGAGTCACGAAGGAAAGAAGGATGCTTCAAAGTTTCAAGATTTCAAGCCTTCAAAAATTTTGTTTTCAAGTTTCTGCAATTTTAGTTCATGAGGAGCTGTCTTTATGCCATGGATCCACAGCAAACCAGACTGTCTAATCCTGGTTTGACTATTTTTAAATTTATGTTGTAGAATGTGGAGAAGAAATATGCTATATTGTCTAATCCTACTAGATATTAGATTAGGTAGAGAAACTATGAGGCAAACAGTTTAATCTTGTCTCATGGAGGAATAAGGATAGAATTAGACTAGTTTGTTTTCTACTTTTAATAAAAAATGATGAAGAAGCTCTGCAAATTCAAATGCACGTTGAAGAAAAAATGTTAGGATTGTAGGATGGGTAGGTAGATTGTTTGGGGAACGTTTTCTGCTGATTAATATCCATAATGTTTGTAACATCTGAATCAAAGAAGAAAGATGGTTCAAGGATTGAGCATCTAGCCTACTCCTAAGATTATTTTATGAATTCTTGACACCTTCAAGAAGATGCCATCCCCATGCGGAGCCACTGTTAGCCACCTATGAATTTTTTGTCAAGAAAATAGGTGGCTAAATATTTTTTTGAGCCTTCAAGAGATACATTTCCTATGAAAATATCTCATTCTTGAAGCCTCTTTGTGACCTTTGCCTTAGAAAATATCTTCACTGTTGTTTCCATCAAAAAAGCCTCACTGTTTGTGAAAAAGTTATGCTCAGAAAAGCCTCCATTTGCCCCTTGTATCCCTGCAAATTTCCTCATTTTAATCCTTTTTACCCTTTTCAAAATTTCCCCTTTGGTTTCCAAAAGCCCTTCCTAAGTCTTCTAAATCACCCCATCTCCCCTTTTAACCTTACAAACACCCTTTGTTTGGCTTAAAAATCCCTTTTTCCCTCTACCAAAAACCTCTTTTAAGCCTTAAAAACACCATTTTTAGGCCTAAAAACCCACTTTTCTTCATATAACAGGCTTAGTCCCTTTTAGCCAACCCCTTAACAACTTACCCTCCATGAAACAGGCACTAAGACCAAGTGCTAATCCATACAGGGCTAATTGGAATCGGAAGATGTTCAGGAGTGCGTTTTCTTTGTAAAATAGAAATCTCCCGATGCGATGGTATTTATTCTGTCGGCCTTTGGAGCATTATTAGTCATCAATCTGTAAATATCTGATGGCCCGTGCGAGTATTACCGCGCCCCGACTCCTCCCTTTGTAAACCCTCTGATGGCAATCACCATCGTTGATTCACATATAAATCCGATAGCCATCGCATCATTGGAAATTCTTATTGTGCCACTCTTGTTTTCCCCCGATGGCGATCCTCCGATGGGATCCTAGCCGTTGAATCCACAAGAACCAATGGCCAGGATTCGATATCGCTCCGCCCCGTTTTCCCCAATTGTTCACCCCGATCCAATCACAGTCGTTAATCTGCAGCTAATCCAACGGTCCAGATGCAATCGCACCATCGCACCATCAGAATTATTGGCCCTTGCATCGCTCTCCTTTCGATTGGATCACAACCGTCCATCTCTTTTCATCCGACGGTCATCCTTTCTCCCATGCGTTCCCTTAATCCTTTGCCCTCCGTTTCCTCCTTAAATCTCCACCATTGATCACATGGATCTAATGATCAAGATTACTCCTGACCACTAACCAACTCCTCCGCCTTTGTCTTTCCTTTGTAGATCCCAATCATCCATCGCACTGATCGAACGGTTCATAATCAAACCACCTTTTATTGGCCCCCACCTTAATTATCGCACACATTCCCATATCAAACTCCTCCTCCCACCGTCAGATCTCATGGTCCCAGATCCAACGACCAGCATCCATATTGCGTTCGTTCTGCGTCCGAAGTTTAACAGTCTGAACTCACGTGATATAGGTGGTTTCATAAGGCCACGTGTCATTCGGGGACCTATATCGTGTTCAAAAAGTAAAAACCACCTTACCCGCCTTTTGCCACGTGAAAACAATGGTTTCTATCCTAATACCACTTCCCCACTTCTGTGCCCAAAAGTCTATCTAAGGATCACGACCGTTGATCTTTACAGATCAACGACGCACAATGCATCTTGCGTTCCATTCATATTTGTTCATCGCGCGACCACATAACTTCATCGCGTCATCTCAACCATAGATCTCCTCCTGAGATCTGACGGTCCTTATCAAATCGCCCTCCGCCCATGCCAGGTCCCACCATTCATGCCGATTTCACTACATTTTCATTCATTTCTTTGTATTTCGCCAAATTTTAAACTTTCACGATTTACATTAAAAAGGCTTTTTCTCCGCTCACATTAAAATTTTAATGCTTTAAATTAAAGTTTATTTCATTTTCGCCCAATCTTCCAAAGTCATTCCATTGGCTAATCTCCACCGTCGATCATCACCTCCAGATCTGATCGAACGGCCCACAACCATTCCTCCACCAAACCTTCATCAGATCAATTTTCACCATTACACTGCATTTTTCAGCCATTTTCCATTGCATCCACCGTTTCCACCATGCTGCGCTGCCATCCTCACAGCCTTCCATTGCATCCATCCTCCCCCATGCATGGATTTCTTGAAATATTTGTGTGTTTTTGTAGGGTACAGGCGGTGGAAACTGCCATTGCTCACAGTCACTGTTAGTGACACAGAGCATAGAGAAGGTCATTTTCAGGGCCTGATATTGCAGAGAAATGTTTGGGAAGGTTTCTAAATGAAATATTTCATCGAAGTACAAAGTTTAACTTTGTAAAACCACCCAACATCATTAAAACTCCATTTTCACAGATAGAGACAGTCAATGAAGCGACAAAGAGTATCAGTGAAGGATTGAAGAGTTTAATGCCCATTATTGAAGATTTTAAGCCTTAATTCAATGTTTAAAGGGTGAATGCACTATATTGAAGACCTTATGATCGACACAGAAGGCCTAATGAGGCCTAATGCATAGAAAACAATGTTATCAGTGTTTCACATCAGCAGAAGTTTCCCTCCCGAGAAAGGACAAAGTACCCATACTGTTTTTATTCTACATCGTGTTCCTGAGAATATTTCCACCCTAACAGAAGTCCTAATGCTACCAAAGCATTTTTTATGTAGTATGGCAGACCACAAAGTCATTTATCTACCTTCTCTATTCAGCAGAGTACTGTAGAGTACTATAGTCGAAAGTACATCAAAGAACATACTTGGAGTAAATTTCAGCCTGTCAAAGACCACTCTTTCATCCAAAGAGTACCAAAAATCAATGCATAAATGTTAAGACAGAATGGGCCTCGAGATTTTCTTCCTACTTCTGTTTTAATGTTTCATTTAGTGTTTCATCTACCACCTCTGCCTCTCTTTCATATATAAAACTCATGATGAAAGTTGTTGTTGGTTGTTGATCAGATATCTATGAATTGTAAGCTCTTTCTCTTGAGATATAGTTCTCTGTGTAAATTTTTAAGATAGGTTGAGGAAGATGTTTTTAGACTGAATATCAAGCTGGTTAACAATGTTGTACATGACTTGTGTTGCTCTTTAATATGACAAGCACATTTCTTTGGATCCTGATTTAAAGCAGCGGTGATGTTTTCTACCTTTGTCTCTTTTCTTCCTTTTGTAATTCATTACATTTCATTTCTCTGGTAAGAATCAGAAATTTGGCTTAGGATATACCCTCGCATGGTACCCTAATGCCCCTGCTCTTCTTTTCTTTGATGTTTTCTACTGATTGTGTTATCTGAGCACTCATTCGGGACAATTTAACCAGTGTAGTAGTTGTTATTCACTGCTAGCCGATGTGTGAATTTATGAATCTATTCTTGGATGTTCTTGTTGGGTTTTAATTGAAAGAATTGGGATAGTGGGAGTTTAAAATACTGATTCTGCCTCACTAGGGTATTTTTCAATCAATTGAACCTTTCTAAGTTCCCTTAAGTTAGATGCCAAAGAATTGAAAGTTCAAAGCCTTTTTTCTGATCTCAGGTTTTCACCTTTGTGTTTAAATCTTTAATGTTTCTTGTTGTCTGAAGAGTTAAACTTTTACCTTATTTTCTCGCCATTTCATACCACACTATCATCTTTAAGATCCTATGCTTTAGATGACTAGCCAAATTGAAAGCCTTGAATACAGAATAGCAAGTAAACCCTTTCATGACTCCATTGCCCAATGGTCTCGAGTGTTCTCTGAATCATCTCTCCTTTTCCTAAAATCCTCTTTACGCATCCTTTGTCTTATATTGAACCCTTCCTTCATGATTCCCAACAACCAACCAAACAAAAAAACAAAACTAAACAAACCTTGTGCCTTATAACTAGCCTAATACTTTCAAATTAAGCTTCAAAGACATATACCTTTGCCTTTATATAGAGATCCCTCTCTAGACTCAGGAGGGCTAGATCCTGAGGTCTAAAAAGTGGTTCTGATGTTGTCTCATCTTTTGTTCTTGCCAAACTTGCCAAAACATGGGAACTCCAACACGTAGCATACTACATGTCCCTCCTGCATTAGGACTCCACCAATTCCTTTCTTGCAAGAATATGTACACACCACAAGTTGTTTACCTAGATCTAAAATCTTGATAATTGGAGCATTTGTAAACAATTGCTTCAACTGATCAAAACTTGTTGCCCATTCCTGTGTCCATTCAAATTTCTTTCCTTTCCTCTACAATGATGTAATAGGATATGAAATTCGTGACAAGTTCCTGATGAACCCCCAACAGTAACCTACTAGTACCATGAATGATATAACCCCATCCACATTCTTAGGAGCTGCCCATTCCATGATAGCTCTAATTTTTTTCGGATCCAATACTATGACTTCCTTAGAGAGAACATGTCACAAGTAATGTACCTATGTCTAAGAGAAATTACATTTACTAAGCTTGGCATACAGCTGATGCCTTCTTATAAATATTAATACTATTTCTAATCGTTCAAAATGATCTTCCTCATTCTTAGAATATATCAATATATGATCAATGAATACAATGAAAAACTTGTAAAGATAAGGACACAACACATTATTCATCAAACACATTAAAGTATTTGGATAATTAGTCAAACGAAAAGGAGAAAAAAAAACTCATAGTTCCCATACCTAGTCTGAAAATCAGTATTGTAGATGTCCTCTTTTTTGATGTTTACCTTATGATATCATGATCTCAAATCAATATTCAAGAAAATTATTTCTCCCTTCAACTTGTAATACAAGTCATCGATCCTTGATAATGAATACTTGTTATTCACATTTATCTTGTTGAAATTATTATAATCAATGCACAACCTGAGAGTACTATCCTTATTCTTCATAAAAAACACTAGTGCACCCCATGATGATACACTTGGCCTAATTTATCCCTTATAAAGAATTTACTTCAACTACAACTTTAATTCCACTAGCTCTGGAGTTCTCATTTTGTAAGCTTCCTTTGATGTTGGTGCTACTCCTGATACAAAATCAATAGAAAAGTACACTACTGTGTGAGGTGGAAACTCTAAAATACCTACAACAAATACATCCTGAAAGTACTAGAAAACCGAATACTTCTTAAATATTTCTACATCCTCAACATCCTTACCTTTATCACTACAAATATGCACTAAAAATAATACACACCCTATTGTGTGACTGCATTTTTCCTGTATAGTTGTAACCATTCCAACTAATGTTGCATTCTTCTTACCCTACAAGATTCTTTATTTCCATTATCATCCAAGAACTCAATAGCCTTTCCATGACAATCCACCTTAGTCCTATGAAGATACAACCAATCCATACCCAAAAGCATAGTGTATGATCCCAATAGAAGTACATTAAGATGTGTTGATGTAGGCATACCATTCAACCCAAATTCCCAAGCTCTTACCCAATGATGAACTGTTTTCTTAGTACGTGTAGTCAACTGCACTGACCAAGAATCTGCATGCACTTATTTTCTCAAACCACACTTATCTATCAGGTCAGGGTTAACATAACTATAATTAGATCTAGGGTCAATCAAAATAGAAAAATCTTGATCATAATGCTTAGTATCCATCTCGAAAATAAATGCATGGTGATCCACCTGATTGTAATCCAATGCTACACAAATTTGAGGAATGATCTGTCCAACATCCTGAACTTTTTGCACTTCTTGATCACTTTGGATCTGAGGCTTACCACCCTGATACGACAAAATATACTTCTTGATATGATCATTGTCACATATCCAACATGCAATTGTCTCCTACCATCACCTCTGTTCTGCTGCTCTCTAGGTTGAGACCCATGTCACTTCTAAACTGCATTAAACTTCATGGACGAAACAACATTCTCTTTCTCACCTACAACCTGAGGTCATGTTCGTTTCAATGGCCATTTACCTTTATTATTATCATTTCATTTCCAAACCTTCTTAGATTCATTCTTACTCTTTGATTTCTCATAACATTTCTTTAGCTTCCCAATGACTTCGGCCACTGATCGAACCTCATCATACTCAATCTGATCCTTAAATTCTAATCGAAATCCATTGAAAAATATATGAACCTAGGAATTCTCATCCTCAAGATATAGTACGTACCTTAATAACTGCAAGAAATTATTTATATACTCCTCATTTCGCATAGATCCCATATTTAGCTCATAGAACTCCTTCAATTTACTGTCATAGTACCTCTCCAACAAGTACTTCTTCCTTAAGAGTCCCTTGAATTCATTCCAACTTAACTCTTTTTTCCTAATGTATCTTCTTCACCTGTTCCCACTAGATGCCCGCTTCATCTCTTCCCACTAGATGCCTGCTTCATCTCTTCCCACTAGATGCCTGATTTCCCTCTAAGGCTGAAAAATAGCTATCCTGACCTTCATTTTCTCTGTGTAATCATGCAACTCAAATAATTTCTTCATTTCAATCAGCCATGCCTCCACATCTTCCGTCTTCTTAAACCATCCACCGAATTTAGGTGGCCTAGCTTTCTTAAACTCATCCAGAAAATATCCCCTATCACTCCCCCTGTACGGATGATAGGGATGATGACCATGATACTTGTCTGAACTAGAATTAGAATATAACCCATGTCCACTACCCCTCCTATCATGTGTATCTAAGCACCTGCCATCTCTAACCATGTCATCTCTATCTGGCATGTGCCCACCATGAGACCTGCTATTATATGCCCTATTAGTCCTATCCTCCTCTCTGTAACTTATTTATAATTTTCCATGTCTATGCAAGTCTGAAAAACTATGAAGGATGGTTGCATTGAACACTTATTGTTTCTCCTATTCCCTAGAAAGTGTCTCTTATGACTGAATGATCCTATCATTATATACTTTACAACTTCTTATCTATACCTTCAAACTTCTCAAAGTGTTTTCTATGTCCAGAGAGTACAAATCTCTTGGATGCTCATCTAATATGTAAGGGATGTCTTGGGAACTATGTTCCACCATTTTTCTAGTCATCTTTGATATTATTCTTCCTGCAATTACACCATGTAAATATACCGACATCATTCATGTAAATACCAACTATATACCATGACCTTATGCACGACAACCATAACCATGAAAATTCATGCATAAAAACCACATAGAAAATTGGCATGCATACATTATAATACATTCCACCCATCGAGTCCAAGCATTGAACCATGCTCTGCTACCAATATGTAACCACCCCTCCAAAATTTACCCACTTTCACTAGGATTCCAGGGTAAACATGAGCTAACAGATTCTATGACATAACTCAACTCCCTAAGTGGAATCGACAATAAAAAAAACTTTTTTGACTTCACTTAGGTCCTACAAGAACCCCAGGGGATAAAAAACTACTCCAGGTTCGTAAACCCTGAGTTAAATTTCTTTTTTGTGATCTGGAGACCCATTTTCTTTTATGAAAAGGAAATATAATGGGTGTAACCCTCTATTCACTCTAATGACCCTGCCTCCTAGTGATTGTAGTCTAGATTTCATAGTTCTAAGCCCACGATTTTGAAATTTGAGGCACCTTTTTAGAGCCTGACTCTCAACCACTGACCAAAATTTAAGAAATGATAAATGACACTACGAAAAATCCATTAACAGAAAATATAGACAAGAAATTTACCCAACCAAGCCTAACCATGATAAAAATTTTGTTAAACACGCTTTGAACATATAATCTGCAGGTTATAAATGCATATATTAACATAGGGGTATCATACTTATATGAAAATATTCAAGAAGGTTTGATGCCCTCTCATAATATTTTCAATAACATTTATTAGTCCATGCATTCAATAACCATTCATTTACCAATCAAAACATGATAAAGCCATAATTAGAATCTGCCATGAAACCATGCTTATAGCCAACATATAACCTGAATAATAACAATGATAGAATAACAATCATATCAACATAATAACAATTATAATTAATCGTGAAATATAAGAGGAAAGAGCTCTTATTAACATATGAAAAATCCAACCAAGTTATGGATTTCCATGTACGACCCAGCAATATATTGGGTTGAACCAAAATTTTCTTTTTGCGAACCACCCCTAGTCCATATTCCAACCATGAATGTGGGACTCAGAAAAAAACAAATAGGGACTGCTCAAGCTTACCGGAATCCCACAAAAACTGGTTAAGGGACTCCTAGTCTCGGAACCCTCACCTATATAACCAAGCTTTACCACAATCCCACAATTGACAATCAATGGATTCTTAGGCCCAAACAACAAACATACACTACCAGGCTTTAATAAATTCCCACCATTAATGGTAAATGGATCAATAGGCCCTAAGAAAGTTTTGATGCCTCCAGATTTCTTCACTAATACTTTCAGTAATTTTCCTATCTCCACCCTTAGGATTTACTACAATATTTCCATTACTGATTAAGGGATTCCTAGGCCCTTAGGAATTTTCCCGAAACCACCTCACCTGGTTCCAAAACCTTCCATAAATCCAAAGCTCAACCACATTGAAGAACTCCATCACACCATGGCTATCTGGAAATGGAAAGGAAACATTGAAACCATTGTCACACCTAGAAAAACCCATGCTAATGATAGAAAGAGAACCAAAAAAACACATTCATATGCCATTCATGCCAAAACTAGCAAGGAAATCATATATGAAACTAAATAGCTACAAATATTCCCATTGTATTAAACTGATCCAACTCTTCCTTGCTTGATCCTTATTATTCTTTTCTTTCTGGTCCTTCCTTTTCCTTCCTTCCTCCAATTATATAGCACTCCATTAATTCTCTAAGTGTACAAGTGTGTGAGAGAGAGGGAATAAAGAGAGAGATCCAAATTTAAACTGACATAATCTAAACCAGAAAAAGTTGTGAACTGATCCTCATAAGCCCTTTTATTATTGATTCCTCTATTTTCTTCATGTTCCTCTATTTTTCCTTCAATTTCCTCCTCACAAGCGACCTTTGACTTTTCACCTTCCTTTTATCCTATTTTCCATTATTTTCATAAATAAAATGCCAATTTATGCCCCTTTACCTTTTCAAAGCATTTACCATTTACTGTTCCAATTTCTGTAGCCATAATAAACAAAATGAAAACCCACTAGGATTTTTTTCCCCACATTGAGCTTGGAAAATGTGTCCCATGACCTTGGTCTTATTTTTACTTTATTAACTTTATTACATGGAATTTTAACTTGGGGTTGTTACACCCTTAGTGTCATCATGCAGTTTTTATTTTTTATTTGTGTGTTTTCTCCTAGAATCACATCCTCCTATGTCAATGCTTCCTAAGTGTCATCACCAAACCCTTAAAATCACTTGAGTTATCTAGTTCATGGTTAGGTGAACTCATCACATATCTTGACCTATAAACTTCCCTCTTCATCACACACACATGCTAGGGCCCTATAATACTAGTGTATCCCCTTATTGTTATTTTTAGTGTAGCCCTATTATTGTTATTTTTGTGCCCATGTATTCCCCATATTATTATTATTGTGCCCCATAGAAGCCCACTATTGCTATTTTTGTGCCCTTACATTGTTATTTTTATTCCAACTAGGATTATATTGTGACCACTTGTACTCCTATATTTAGAAAGGAGGTTTTTTCATTTGTATCATCCAATAATTTTTCATTTATTTAATGTAAAGGAAGTTTCCCCCTGGAAGAGGCAGATTTCTAAGTCATCGATCTATCTTTTCTTCTATTTTGTGAGCTGGTTTCATAACAATTGGAATTAGAACTTTGGATTCCAGGGTTTTGCTGTTGCAAATAGGTGATCTTGTAATTTTCTCTATAAATTTGTTTCTATGAACATTCAGAGGATAAAAAAAAAAATATTGAGGCAAAATCATGAGGAAAGTGATGTAAAAATTTCATATCTTCATTCTCTATATTTGCGGATATATGATATGAGGAAGTTAGGGTTTTTGCAGGCTCCAAAATTTCATCTCAAACAAGTGGATGAGGGAATATCATCATAAATTTTGTTTCAGACATCATATTGGAAATTTATAATATCTTATTGAAATTTTATAGAAGATAGTTTATTTTTTATCAATTTCAGAGCAGAAGGTCAAAAAAGTGGCATGTGGCATGTCGTACAATTTCTCTCTCCTGAACCAACCCATAATTAGGTCATTGTGGGAGATTGGAGATAACTTTATCTTGAAGAATCCAAATTAGGTATGGCCTATGGCAGTGGAAAGAAGACTCATAGTTCTCCCACAATACCAAATATAAAAACTTTGGGATCCTAAATTACAAAGATACAAATATCGAGCTCCTCAAAAGAAAGAAAAAAAGTGTGTATCGTTTTTTTTTTTTATTTCATAAGTATTCTTTGAAAAATCAGGTTGAAGTGATTCCAATGGCATATGAAGCATAGATATTAGTATTAGGTTCTAAAATTCCCCACAAAAATAATTCCACACCAATTAATCCCTCATAAGGCTCTACTAGGACTCATGAAGAGGAAGAAGTGAAAGATGATATATCAATATTATGAGATGATGTGCAACAAATTTGTCTCTTGCAAAAAGTAAAAAAGAAGGAAATGGAAGATAAGATGGATGGTTTGAAGAAAGAGATGGATGAATTGAAGAAAGGCATGGAAGCTAAGATGGATGGTTTCAAGAATGGAGTGGAAGCTAAGATTGATGATATAGAATAAAAACATAAAGCATACATAGAAAGTTTGAAGGAAGGTTTGACAAAGCTACTATATGAAATGATTCCTAATGGAGAAACGGTTGTAGATGAAACTCATGATGAGAAAAAAATAAATTTTAAGCATGATTTAATAGACTCTAATATTGGATTTAAGGCCCACCATATTCCAAATATCCATATGAGGAAGTTTGATGGCAAGGATCCGGTAACATGGATACTAAAGATGGAGCAATATTTTGATCTCCATAATGTGCAAAACACACAAAAGGTACACATTGCAACTTTATATTTAGAAAAAAATGCATTTGTATGGTATCAGTGGCTCTTATCTCTTAAAAAGATTGTCACTTGGTCAATTTTTATGGAGGAAATGATAGCACATTATGAGGATACAAAGAGAAACACCTTCTTTAGCCAATTGTGAATATAAAATAAAAGGGTTCAATGGTGGAGGATAGTGAGGACTTAAAAATATTGAATATAAGGGTAGTTGATATTCGAGAGGAACACATGATTGATGTCTTCATAGGGACTTTAAAGGATATCTCGAACATGAGGTTTTCATTTGGGAACCTGATTCATTGGAGAAGGCATTCAGGTTGGCAAGAAAAAATGAAAGAAAAATTATGGCGACAAGGAAGCCTACCACACATCTATAAAGATGGAAGTGTTTCTACTCCTAGACTTCCATAACCTACAAGGTTGACACCACAACAATTGGAAGAAAAATAGAAATATGGATTTGTTACATTTGTGATAGAAAATACACTAAAGTTCAAAAGTGTGCTGAGAAGTAATTATTTTACATAGATTATGAAGAGGAGGAATAAGAGGAAGAAGAAACTTCAAAATAAGAGGATATATACAAAGAACCAACCCTAGAGGAAGAATAAATGAATATGACCATATCCTGTAATGCCTTGGCTGGAATTACCACTACTTAAAATCTGAAGATAGGATGACATATCAAGAAGAAAAATGTAATAGTGTTGATTGATTCTGGTAGTACCCATAATTTTATTCATTGTAAGGGAGCCAAGGAATTGAATTTCTTCCTATACCTAGCACCACAGTGTGAAGTGGTGGTTGCAAATGGAGGAACTATAAATTTCTCTAGAAAGTTCCATAATATCAAAATAACCATGGGGGAAATCTTTATTGAATAGTCCAATGCTCTCCATACCAATGGGTGTTGTTGATGTTGTACTAGGAGTACAATCCTTACAATATTTGGGGACAATATCTTTTAATTTTCAAGAATTTTTTTTTCGGAAGAAAAGGAAGTTGAATTATGGGGTATTGCATGGAAGACAATAAATATAATCAACTATAATTTCATGAAAAAAATTGTGAAGAAATAATAATGAGGCGTAATTGCACAATTATTCTCAATATAGGTTCAAACATCAAAATCATCTATTTCTCTAGATCTCCAAAAAGTCTTGTACAATCATTATAAGGTATTTGAGACTCCCAAAGGGATCTCACCTATTCATGATAATGATAATTCTATTGATAATTTGATTCTAGTAAGTGTTACTCAAAACATCAAGCCTTAAAGATATCCGTATGCTTAAAACAGTGAGATTGAACATATGGTTGCAGAAATGCTAGAGGATGGTATAATTGAACCTAGTCAAAGTTCTTTCTCTACTTTATTAGTATTTTTGCACAATGAGGATGGATCATAGTGTATGTGTCTGGATTATAGGGAGCTCAACAAGCTCACTATTAAATATAAATTTCCCATTCCTATCATTGATCAATTATTGGATGAATTACATGGATAAATTTACTTCACCAAGATAGATCTGTGTTCTCGATATCATCAAATTGGAATGAAGACTAAAGACATTATGAAGACAACATTTAAAACTCATGAGGCTGATTATGAATTTTTTGTCATGCCTTTTGGCCTTTCTAATGCACCTTCCACATTTCAAAGTTTTGTGAATTCCATTTTCAAACCCGTCCTTGGAAAATTTGCGTTAGTATTTTCTGATGATATAATAATCTACAAAAATTCATGGAAGGATCATGTTCAACATGTTGACATGGTGCTCAAACTATAGGAGGAGAAATAATTATATCCAGAAACCTCCAAATTATTCTCTAGAGTACATCAGGTGGAATATTTGGGTGATATTGTACCTCATGAGGTTGTTAAGGTATACCCTAACAAAATTAAATCCATTAAGGAATGGGAAATCCCTACAACCAGAAAGAATCTTCGAGGATTTTTGGGGTTAACACGGTATTATCAAAAAAAATTTGAGAATTATGGGAAAATATTGGCACCTTTAACATTTTCACTGATGAAATATGCACTTTCTTGGACTCCATAAGTAACTAAGGCCTTCGAACATCTTAAAGAAGAAATGTGCCAATCACCAGTCTTAGCTACACCAGACTTCACAAAAACCTCTATTGTGGAATGTGATGCCTCAAGAAATGGAATTGGTGTGGTTTTAATGCAAGAAGGAAGACCCATTCCTTTGGAAATTCATCCAATCAAAGGAAATTATTTACTAAAATATATTTATGAGAAGGAAATGTTGGCAATACTACATGCAGTAAAGAAATTGCGACCTTACCTAATGGGAAGACACTTCAAGGTAGAAACAATTCATGGTAGTCTTAAATGTTTTTTGGAAAAAATATTATCTTTAGAAGAGTAGCAAAAATGGGTCACAAAGATGTTAATTTATGACTTTGAAATCATGTACAAAAAATCAAAGAAAAATTTTGTTGCACATGCACTCTCAAGAAAGGATGAGGATGTGGAAGCATTGCTTTGTGCCATTAGTATTATCCAACCTGAGTGGATAACCGAAGAAAGGGATGAAGGGAAGAATGATGAAGAGGTGTGGACACTCATTCAAAAGTTGCAGCAAGATCCCACTACATTTGAAACATTTAGCTAGAAAAATGATTCATTATGGTACAAATATAGCTTATATCTTTGTAAGAATTACAAACTCAGAAAAAAGATTCTTTTGGAATTGCGCACCTCTCCCTTAGGAGGGCACTCAGGATTTTTAAAAGCTTACCACAGGGTCAAGAACGAATTTTTTTGGGATAGCATGAAATCTGATATTCAAAATTTTGTGGCAGAATGTTTGGTTTTCCAAAAAAAAAAAAATGAGACAATTAAGACCCGAGGGCCGTTACAACCTTTATCCATTCCATGTCAACCTTGGGACAAGGTTTGAATGGATTTTATCATATTTTTACCAAATTACGAAGGAAATACTGTCATCATGGTGGTATTTTATAGAATTACCAAGTATGCACACTTTTGTGAATTATGTCATCCATTTAAAGCCAGTACAATTGCTACTACATTTATGGAAACAATTCAAAACTTACATGGAAACCTAAAGATTATGGTAAGAGATAGAGATCCCATTTTTATAGGAAAAATTTGGACAAAATTATTTTCTTTTTTGGGTACTCAATTAGCTCATAGCTCATCATATAATCCTCAATCTAATGGGCAAACTGAGATAATGAACAAATGTTTGGAAGGATATCTTTATTGCTTTGTATTTGATAAACATACATAATGGGTCAAGTGGTTACCTCTGGTTCAATGGTGGTATAACCCTTCCTTCCATACTATAGAAAAAAAGACCCCATTTATGGCACTTTATGGATATCAACCACCTGCCATCACATTATATTTAAGAGAAAATTCTAAGGTTCAAGCAATGGAATATCACATCGAGCATAAACAAAAATATCTTCAACTCTTAAAGGATAACCTCACCTTGGCGCAAAATCGAATGAAACAAAAGGTAAATCAACATCTTAACAAAATAAATTTTGATGTAGGTGACTGGGTATTTTTATGGCTACAACCATACAAATAAATGTCCCTCGAGCAAGCTAAGAAGGATAATAAATTATCACCAAAATATTATAGTCCTTATAAAGTGTTGCAAAATATTGGTATAATGGCATATAAATTGGAGCTTCCTGCATCTTCCCAACTGCACCCAGTTTTCCATGTTTCATGCTTAAAGAAGGTTATAGGTGACAAGCTCCTAGTTCAAACAATATTTCCGGAACTTGACGAAGAAGGAAAATCATATTGAAACCTTAAGAAGTCACGAAAACAAGAACTTGACAGCTACAAAATCAATCAATTTCAGAGTATCTCATCAATTGGAAGAACTTACCCACCAAAGATTCAACCTAGGAGGACAAGAATTTTATACAGAAGCATCCAAAACTACTCAAGCATGGAGGAGAACAATTTTTTGAAGGAGAGGGGCATGCCAGGTCCCTATAATACTAGTGTATCCCCTTATTTTATTGTTAGTGTAGCCCCCTTATTGTTATTTTTGTGCTCATGTAGTCCCCATATTGTTATCATTGTGCCCCATAGAAGCCCACTATTGTTATATTTGTGGCATTAAATTTTTATTGTTATGTTGGATAGGATTATATTGTGACCCCTTGGATTCTTATATATATAATGGAGGTTTTTTCATTTTAATCATCCAATAATTGTTCATTTATGTAATGTACAGGAGGTTTCCCCCTTGCAAAGGTAGATTTATAAGTCGTTGATCTATATTTTCTTTTATTTTGTGAGTTTTTTTCATAACAACACACTATAAAAACACTCAAAAACATAGAAAAATAAAAAAAAAGAAATAAAATCACCTTTAAATTCTAAAGCACACTCCAAGTTGGTGAATACATGTGCTTGAGTTGAGCGCTCTCCTTTAGGCTAAAGAAGTGTGCCCTCCTTAAGCGCAGTCCTTCATGTTGAGAAATGGTTCCCTACCTTAGCACACTCTTTTATGCTAAACATTAGGAAAAAATTTAGGTCTAAAATGGGCCTTCTAAGGAAATCATAAGATAATAGTGGAAATAATAAAATAAGATTTGATTACATCATTAAATTTTATAAGGAAAAAAAGAAAAAACTACTTTTTCAATCCATAATTTCAACTTATCTCCTAAAGTTTTTACTCAAATTTCAAGCGGGAGTACTCGTTGGATGAAAAATTTAATTCCTCATACAAGGAGTAGCCATGTTTCATAAATTTCATGTATCTTGATACATGAAAAATGATAAATACATGAAAAACATGATTGCAATCACATTTTTTCCTTTATTTTTGATTTTATGTGTAGTAGGGTCCATCAAAAGTATGCAATATGGCTACTCCTTGGATGAGAAATTAAATTTTTCATCCAACGAGTACACCCACTCAAAATTTGATTAAACCCTTTGGGAGATAAGTTGAAAATACGAGTTGAAAAAGTAGTTTGATTATTTTATTATTTTTTAATCTTTTTACCCTTTTACTTAAAAAATGGTGAATCATCCCCCATGGTTGACATCATCATATTAAATCCTATTGGTTCTTATAAAGTTTATTTTGGTTGTACATTTTCCTTAGGAGGGGCATTTTAGACCTAAAAATTCCCGTAATGGACACACACTCTTTGTAGGTGCATGCATGAACATGTTGTTGCATGCAGGCACACTCCTAGAAAAGAGGAACCCACTTAACCTCCCTAACTAATCCTTTCACTCATCGACAAGTGAAAATCATGCATGAATATTTTTTGCATGTACACTCTTTTAAATCAACCCCATTAATCATTCTTTTGCATAATCATTCTAATTTGAGTTGAGTGTAGATTTGGAGATCAAGGAACTCTTCATCAAACCACTTCACAAGTAAATTTTGCATGTAAAATATTTTCATCGCCTTTCATGATTTCATTTTTGTTCTTTCTTTTCTTGTTGTTGCTTTTTTTTTTCACTTTGATTCCTGGTATTTTTATTCAATTTTCATTCTGCAAGTGTTAATTCTCTCTCAGATGGAGAAACTCTTCACAATATTCAACACTTCACATTCCACTATGAATGCAACAACATCTATATAAGCTTGAATATCCTTATTATACTCATTTTTATCGTGAAATGTTGTTTTTTTACTTATTTATAAGGCTTTAAATAGGTACAACACACTTTAATAACTCGAAACTTGATCAACCTTGATAATAGTGCCCAATGTAGCCAAGTTTTCCTCTTGAGCACATGAGTGCACCACAAAGACTGGAATCACTTCCCCTTGTCCCTTAGGCATGTGGCAGTGCACCCTCCTTGTCATTGTGCGCATAAGCACACCTTTAAGGATTGATGGCTTGGAAGAATCTTCCTTCATCCCTTTTTACTACGCTAGTGCATCCTCCCTATCTCCTTGAGCGCATGAGCACACTATGAAGGCCCGAATGCCCAACATCCCATCTTTTTGACCCTTCGGAGTGTGCCAGTGCACCCTAGATGGTTCTCTTCACATTCTCAAGTGCATGAGCGCACAACAAATCCTTGAATTACCCTTTACGCTCCTTTGTGCTTTGAAAATTCACCCTCATAGTTTTCATATCTATTTTCTCATTCATGCAAGTGATTATGTATTATCATTAATAGATTTTCATGTCTAGGTACATGTGATGGCTCTTTGTATGTGATTTACAAGTATTTATACATAGTTAGGTTGCTTTAAGATAATATTTTCATTATGAGTGTGATGCAAACAAACATGTGTTCATTCTACAAGTACTCTCACCCTTTGATCATCTATTGGAGCCATACATCCCCATAAAGTGACCTACAAAGATGTTTCGAAAGCAAGCACTGATGACCTTGTTAAATTTACCAAGTGAAGCATTCCAATATATGTAGATACATAGTGCTTTACTGATACAGAGGTCACATGGAGCAATATATACAACACATTAATATAGGATAATTTTGCTGAGAACTTAGAATATGTGCACGCATACATATATATCAAGAGGTCCATAATGCATAGGATCGCATGTAGATTCCTCATCATTCCTTGAGGAAAAGCGAATGAGTGGATAATTACACACATGGATGAGTATTATATTCTTCTTCACAGTGAGAATGACGGTAAACTTTCCACTTATTATGGAGAAGACATGCAAACGTACTACAAGATGCTTAGGCCCAGAAAATATGAAAATAATGACTTCTACACCAGATGGGCCAACCTCAACATAAGTGACATGATCATATATTGGTGTCGAGAGGCTACTAATTTTCACCATTTCCCATCCCCAATCTATTCGAAATAGATCCTGATAGATGTATATCACTATTTGATAACCATGTGTTGTCAGTTGCATGGGTTCAAGAACACTAAGTTGTTTGAGGAAAATTCAATCTATATGCTCCATATTGTGGTAACCCATGATAAACCTTTCAATTGGGAAGATATATTTTCATTCGATTTGGAGCGTCACATGGGGCAGGAGAAAAAATCTTTGAGGGTGAACCAAAAACTTGAATTTTATATTTTTTTGTTTCTTTTAGATGGACTCTATGCATGATATGTGTTCCTAGTATTGTACTTGAACTGGACACCTAAAAACAAGTTCCCAATTTATTTTCACTACATAGTATTATCATATTCAAGCTTCAGAGGCACTTATGATATATTGTCGAAGAAATTATTTTCATTTATCTTTCATATGATATTTAAGATTTATTTTCCATGCATGACTGATTAGGTGAAGGTGTCTCCAGGGGATATCACAGATTGGTTTGTGGCACATGAGGGGACATACATAGAATGTTTTGTTTTTTAGATATCCTCTCATCTCATGCCACGATATGTGACCAATAAGGTGGTGATGCAAGAAGTGGTAAATTAATTGGACAAGGGATTGTTAGATTCCTTCATAGGAGGAATAAATACCCTTCACCCACCTTCCCATTAAGGATCACATTATATGAGTTTAATCCCAAAAGTTGGCAGCAACAAAGATACAGGTGTTCGATTCCCTGCACTTCACCACTAATGATTTTCATGGATATGATCCTTCAAGAATATGCAGGAAACATTGTGAAAGGACCAGTCAAAATACAAGGTATTCTTTGATATTTACAATAAAATATGAGAATATAAAGAACTGGTACAATTCAAACATGAAGGAACATCTAAGGATGGAAACTAGTTCACCCCATGATCCATTATCTCATTAATTTCAGGTGTGGGAGGAGGAACAGGTAACCCCTCAAGTAAGGAAAATAACTCCTAAGAAGAGGATCATATATTATTCAACAGGCGGGAGAAACAAAAAGTGGAAGGTTGATCCTTCAAAGATAGGATCTATTCAAGAATAACATGATAGAAAAGAAGTAAAATAAGAAGAGGAGAAGAGGTAACAGGATGATTTTCTTCATAAGAAAAAAGAAGAAGAGGAGGAGAGGAAAAGGATAGAAGAATAACAATAGAGGTATTCCCAAGAGGAGGAAGCATCACAAATATTGCAAGAAGAAAGGTTGACACAAGAGACAGAAGAGGGAGAGTTGGAGGAAGAAGATAACATTTAACCCATTCATGATGAGCCAGGTACCCTAGAGGAACCTCCCCTGACAGGTGGTCATATTCCATTTGGAGATATGGGGATAACACCTCCACTGGCAAAAAGAGTCATGTATGTATGCAGTGTAATGTTTGATCATCTTAAGAAGAGGATCATGTCACAGAGGCATAGATACTTTCCCATTGATTCTCAAAATCTAGTATCAATTGCTACAAAGAAGGTGATAACCGACAACACCAGAAGGAATCCTATGGAAATCATAGTGGAAAATGTTTATTTTTCCAGAAAAGCACATGATAAATCTAAATATCTACTGAGTGAGAATGCTAGACTAAGGAAATAACTTGCTGCAGTGAAGCAATAGGAGGAATATCTTGCAACAGAGAATCAACGACTATCATCATATATTTTCAACACCACAAAATGGAAGTTATCCGTGCATGAAGGACTAGGTCCAATGGAGGACACCATGATGTGGATATATGTTGAGATTATACTTATAAAATAGGTGATGGTTCCTCTCATTGGAATCTAGAAGAAAGCACGGGAAGTGGTAAAACTCTTGAAAGTAGCAAACATAGCAGTTGACTAGATTCAGGAGTGGGATGCCAAGTATCTGAATGTTCTACAACATTTGGAAAGGAAATACATGATTTCAATAGAAATGGACAGATTTCATTTGAGAATCCACCTAAAGAACCAATTCATCTTGGAGCACAGTTGATTAGCACTATTACTAGTTATAATCGACTGCATAATGGTTTTGAGTATCTAACACAAAATCATGTGATCCCCACAATAGGAACAATTGAAGCAATCAAAGGAAAAGAAGTCAACTTCGAGGAGATTAGGAAATATATTGAGAAAATCATTAAGGAAAAAAAACATGAAGGGTTGGATGTTACCAAAGAAATTATTATAGAGTATGCCTTTGCACCAATCAAAGCTCATATGAAACTAGCATGGCTCTCGAATAATGTACAATCAAGCTCCAAGACCATAGTGATGGAGACACTTGAGATGAAGATGAAATATATAGGGTACTTTCGTGTTTGGTTCAAATCCATATAAATGGATTTTAGGGCATGGTACACTTACATTAAACATTAGCACCATGAGGTAGACAATGATTTATCCATTTGATGAGCATTTGTCACATTATCAGTCTTGTCTTATTAGGCCACTATCTCATATGTAATTTGTCTCATCTAATAAATGATATGTAATGAAGTCAAAAGGATAAATGTGGAATGTGAATAGTCACATATGGAATTTAATAAGTAATAAATAGAATATGAATATTCATAGAAGTCAAAGACTCCCGAGGAAGCTCAAAGGTTGTCGTTATTTTTTATAAATAGCTCCTCATAAGTCAAGGGAGTGGTTTGCATTCTTTGAGTCTTTCGTTGGCTTCTGTTATATCACATAGGATATAAATCATTCTTTGGAGAATCAAGTTGTGGCTTCATGTTCCACTATTGGATATAGTATTTCATTTAAGTAACAGTGTCCTTGGAACCTTTCACTCTTAATCAGAAGCTCGATGATCCAACACTTCTTCATCAGTGTATCGTAGATATAGTTGGACTATTATAGTTATGTTTATGGTATATGCTGATTTAATTACATGCTAAGAAAATGAACTCATTCGTTTCTTAACTATGGTTGTTATTGAATCAATGTTGTTATGTTTTAATAATTGTTTTTTATCATGTGGATTAATCTGCAGGTATTCAACAACTCTTTCACTTCCTTCCCGGGTACCCCTTTAGGATACAACTATTAATTTTATAACCAGTGGCTCATTTTCCCTAGTAGTTTTGGATTTTCCCTCGTGCACCTTACATTTGGTGTTTCACAAATCTCACATACTTTCTTCCCCAAAGAGGTGTTGTGTTCTCTTGTGCGTAGTTGTAAAAAAGGCATATCTCTAAAACATCTCCAGCAGTGGATGGATTGTATGATGGGATGGAATCCTACACGAAATGGTGTGAGTTCTAATTAGGACTTCACATTAGGGAGATCCCCTTACAATGTTGTAAAAAATGCAACACAGTCAAAATTTTTGGTTCTAGAAGGAGGTCTAGATGACAATATGAGCCTTTGCAGTCTGTTTGAGTCTCACATTTAATGGCTTCATTCCATATCATAATTCAAAGGTTTTTTTTTTTTTTTTTTTTCTGAAGCTTTAGATATTTCAATCCTTGTGGAATTTTTACATAACTTGTCACATCTTAAAGTCGGTGGCAAGGGTATAGTAACCATACTTGATTACATAATTGAGTTTGTTTAATTTGTTTTTTTATGTGGTGTTTATTCTAAAGAAATCATCACGTTGTTGTTTACCCTTACATTTGATGGTCATGTGAAGAAATGGCATTATTATCTACCCATTAGTTATATCTCATGTTTTAAATATTTATATTACAATATTCATCGCATCTTTGAAAAATATTATTATCAATATGTTATTGATGAAAATGACCAAATTTTAATGGAATTGAATGAATCTCATGAACATTTTGTTGATTGATTCCTTCATCTTTTTTATCAATTTCTAGATGATGATGAGGACCTATAGTTCTTGCATGAGAAGTTTTGATTCTTACTTAGGATGTCAAGGAAATACTTTGAATCTAACTCTTCATGTCCTCCTTATCAGGATGAAATTCAGTATCCTGAGGAAGAACCGAGTATCCTTTTTGTCACATGCCCTCCTCCCTTTGATGTTTCGTGTTTTCAACCTAAACGGGTCACTAAACTGAAAGATCAATTTGTTGATGAAGAATTGATTTTCTTTCACATATTTCCCTTGATAGTGATTCATTTGATCTTATTAATCAACCATCTATGAATCTTTATATTCCACCGGTCAACCTTTTATCCGTGAATCAAGTTAAACACTTGGACAACCATGACCCTCATTATTTCCTTTTCTATGATATATACAGTAATGATTGTTAAAGTATCATGGCTGAATCTTTGTTCCTACATGGAGATTTAGATTTGTAAGAATTTTAAATTTACCCTTATGTGATTATCAAATATTTTGTTTCATGTATAGCTCCTTTTGATCAAGAGGATGTCTTTCTTATTGTTGAGGATTTTTGTGGTAATATTGGAAATATATATGATCAATCTCTAATTTTTTAATCTCATGATTTAAAAAACGACTCTTACTTTGATAACTAGCTAATCATGTTATCACAGAGTTCATACTTATGTCATGTGAGCAGGACACTTCATCCTATGCTGATGGTTATGTCAGGTTCCTGTCATCATGACAATATTTGTGTTTTCAGTAAGTTCATGATTTTTTTGAACAAATTTTATGTTAATGTCATCACATGGGATGCCAACACTCTCCTCAGGGTTTCTTATTTTCTTCATATAAAAATTTTCAACCCTTAGGGAAGAGGGTTTAATTTGATTTTTTAACTTCCACCTCTACATCAGATCTCAAGAAAATATTTAATTTGTGATGTGGAAACAAAAAATCATTTTGATGAATATTTTACATCATCCATTGAATTATTTCACTTCCATGATCACATCGATTGTGGTCAACCTGTTAATGTCTCTTATGACATGGATTTATGTTTTATTATTCCTTCATGTATTAGCTTCCTTAGAGGTTGTTTCCATGATCCTATTGTAGACTCATTAGAAGAATTTTTCCATTCCAGATCCATGTCTCATGGCCTATACTTGCATGTGCATCATTAAGTCTTATATGGCCATACGCTTGAGGATTATTGATGTTGTGGAGTATATTGTTTGAAATATGAGTTGAGTGTGGTGCACCGTTGTATTTGCACTTATTGTTTTAGGTTTCATTCCACATGTTTGCATGGTATGTATTTTTCATTGCACTTCTTTTTGTTTTGATTCTACACAATCACATCTTACGTTCCAAAAGGTCAATAGAAAATTGTATGGATGCATTGGAAATTACACTTCACATGACTCGACCAAGTACTATTTATCTTAGGGTAGGATAGGTTACACTTATTTAGATGCATTGCATGCATGTTTTGTTGTTGCATTTTTCCTGTTTTGATTATTTTTTTGTTAGCTGGTCTTGAATAACTTTATTTTTGAGCTTCAAGATGATGTGGCTTAAATTTTGTGAAAGGAAATTTGTAGCACCTTACAACCCTTGGGTTACTTTTTACCCTCTTCTTTGTTTTGGTTTACATCCTTCAATTCAATAAAATTTGGATGGAAAATATGATCCTTTAGCTAGGAAGTTGTACGGAAACCATGATTCCTGTATCTGTTTAGGATTCTCATCCATAAAGTCAGTCATCTCTATGAATAGTGTGATATTGCTTATCTATCTTAGTAGAGTAAGTTAAAGGGAAAAAAAATCGCGATATATCTGAGTAGAGTAAGTTAAGGGGAACAATTTTAACGATCAAAGCATCATACGTATAAAACCTATCTCTGAAGGAGTATCCTCCTCAGCTCTCAATAATTCTGGATCCCTTTTCCACCCATTTAAAAATAATAAGTGCATATGCACAACCCTATTGAAAAATAAGGAAAAATAAAAGCGTGAAAGAAGATAAAGGCTTCTTTCATAGGGAGGTGAATAAAGTGACTTCATTGGGGTACTAGCCAAGTTTGATGGCATCAAAGCAACGTTTTTGTTCCTAAAGGGACTATGCCAGGTATTGTCCAGGCCTATTGGTAGTGGAGAAATTCTAGGGATGTAAAATACTCTTATTGGTTTTCAATCATCATAATATATTACCCTTAATTGCATTGAATGGATAATGATATGGCTTGTTTTATGTTATGTTATGTCGAGTAGTGGAACTTGGAACAATATATATTTAACTGGGTAAGAGTCGGGACCTAAGGTAACTCACCAATTGAAGTAATAATTCCTAGATAATTGATACTTTTCGCTTAAATGAAACCATTTTAGAGAAGCTAAGGTTCCCTTAGTGTTTCGCCATGTGTTATCGCTACGAGAAGGACCCTCCAATTTTTTTTCCTCACTTAAATTTGGATCCTACATTAACTGTCATTTCAAGCCCCATAGTGTCTTCATGTTGTTATATTATTTATTTGTTTGTTTTCTCCTAGCGTCACATCCTCCTAAGTCAATATTTCTTAATTTTTATCACCCAACCCTTAGAAGTTCTTAATTTATCTATTCCATGGTTAGCTGAACTCATGACTTGACTTAGAAACTTTCCTCTTCATCATGAAAACACTATAAAAGAACTTAAAAGCATAGAAAAAGAAAACCAAAGAAAGAAAATCACGTTTAAAGGAGTCAATGCACTCCAAGATGGTGAAGACATGTGCTTGAGTTAAGTGCACTTGTTCAATCTAAAGAAGTGTTCCCTCCTTGAGCGAGCTAATTCATAATGAGCAAGTGAACCCTACCTGAGTGCACTCTTTTGTGTTGAAGACATGTTCTCTTCCTGGCTACATGCATGAGCATCTTGTTGCATGTGGGTGTGCTCCTAGAAAATAGGATCCCAGTTAACTTCCATTACTAATCCTTTCACTCATCGACAAGTCGCGATAATGCATGAATCAATCTTGCATGTAAACTCTTTTAAGTCAACCAGTTAATCATTCTTTTGCATAATCATTCTCATCAGATTTTAGCGCACAACTAGAGATCAATAAACTCTTCATCAACTCACTTCAAAAGTAAGTTTTGCATGTCGAATATTTTCATCGCCTTTCACGATTTCACTATCGTTTCTTATTTTCTTGTTGTCAATTTTTTTTAGTTCAATTTATGAGGCTTACGTTCAATATTCATTATGTAAATGTTAATTCACTGTCGCATGCAGAAAACCTTCACATTATTCAACCCTTCATATTCCATCATGAATGCGATAACATTTATATAATCTTGCATATCCTTATTCTACACATTTTTATCATGAAATATTGTTGTTAAACTTGTTTATCAGCTTTCAACATGAAAAGTTCACTTCTAGAACTCGAAGCTAGATAAGCCTTGAAAAACGCACCCAAAACAACAAATTTTTCCTCTTGACTGCACTTATTCACCATGAAGAATTGTAACCTCCCTTGAGATCATGAGCACACCACAAAGACCTAAATAACTTTCCTTCATCCCTTCAGCATGTACTGATGCACCCTCCTTGCCTTTGAGTGTATGAGCATTGTAACACCCTCTTCCCACATCTCCCCAAGTAACCGACCAACTAGGGTAAACATGTGATGAGAGGCTTATAATACAATATTAAACCTCCTATATGACCTTGAGGGAGTGGAACTGATGGAAATATGACAAACACACCTTACATAAAATTAGCAACATCCCTAGGAGGTAAGCCAACCTTCCAAACCCCTGACCCATGAGGGAGACTAACTTTTTGACCCTCTTGGACCATAGCCACACCCATTACAATGCACGGTAGTGGTTGCAAACCTATAGCAACAAACACAACAATACAAGCATGCGGCCAGGGCCCCAATTGGTAAATTATGTTCCTGCAACATGGGGACTTATGCGAGTTTTTTAGCCCGAGAGCCCAAGTCACTGCACAAAACTTCATGAAAATTTAGGATATCATAAATAACATTAAAATAAAGGTACAGAATAAATCACATAATCAGGCACTCATCTGGACCCCTCTTATCCATGACAAGAATTTCTTCAAACATGTCACAAACATTACATCTACAGGTGTAAACAACATATTTAAACATAGGGGTCTCATACTTATATGAGAATCACTAAGACACATTGCTCCCTTACATAATAAGCTGCAATACAATATATTTTAACTTAGATATATTTTGAATTAATTTACCCATAAAATAATTGACAAAGCCATACCTCATCATTGATAAAATATATGCTTATAACCAACACAATAACAATAGAAATACCATAGATTCAAAAAAAAATAGAATCCACATAATAACCAGTGCATTTTCATACCAAATACCAAAGGAATGAGATCTTCATTAATAAATGTAAAAAGAAACTGGAGATGGCACTTCCATGTTCCACCTGACCATAGATAGGTTGAGCCAAATCTATCTTCAGCCAATCACCCCCATGCCATATTCCAAGAATTAATGTGGGACTCAAACCGTAAAACAACACCCAAGGTATCCTAAGGCTAATCCACCTCACCCTCATTAATAGAAATTATTCTTTACCGTGATCCATCTTGGATCACTAAGCGAACACAATAAACATGTCATAATCGAATTTAACATGATCTATACCCGATCACTCAGCTAACACAAGCATGTATATCATTGGATTATCTCCACCTAAACTGTGAGTAATTTTCCTATCTCCTAGTCTCTCAAGATTTACCGTAACCCATAGTTCGAATCAGGGGTCACTAGGCCCTAAACTAAGACATACTCTCCAAGATTTACCGACGTACATACCATCCCTAGACTATTAGGCCCATACAGAGAGCACCCACCTCTCAGGATTTACCACAATCCATCCTGTATCACTAGGCCCTAAACCAAGGAAAACCACCTCCAGGATTTACCTTATATCCCTCCATTAACCGGTTGAGGATTCCTAGGCACATCGAGGCAGCATAATCCTAGATTTACCACAACCCACAGTCTGGCTCATGGGTTAGTAGGAAAATATATTTACCTTGATCCACAATATGGTTCAGTGAACACTAGGCCATGTGTTATATCAATTCAGAGATCCATCCCACTTAGCTTTGAATCCATTCGACAATCTAGCTAATCAAAAAAATGAAAACTCCACAAAACCATGACTATTTGGAAATGGAAAGGCTAGGCTGAAAAAATTGTCTCACCTAGAAAAAACCATGCCAACATAGAAAGAAACCACATGCAATAACATGTTTTCCAAATCTATCAAGGAAATCACACATGCAATTCAATACCTACAAATAGTCTCACTATAGCGTCATAATCTTGCTCTTCCCTCCTTGATCTTTTCCTTCTTGCTCCAAATCTCCAAGTATTCCATACTCTCCAATAGTGGTCCAAGAATACTCTATGTGTCCAAGAGTATGAGAGAGAGAGAGAGATATAATAATGAGAGAGCTCCAAATCTTAACTGAACAAACCTTTCCCATTGATCCTCAGAAGCCTTTTTATTAATGAGGCCTCTATTTTCTTCATTTTCCATTATTTCCCTTCATTTTACTCCTCACATGAAACATGTGACCTTTCACCTTCATTTTCTCCTTGTCAGAGCAAGGAGTCACTCCTTGGCTTCATAAGGATTAAGCCTTACACATCACAGTTCATTTCAAATTTTAAAGGGATTTCTTGAGTGGTGGGATGGATTTCTCAAATATTTTGAAATGATTCCTTATGTTCTTTAAAAATTTCACGCATTTGGAAAGCTGTGGAAAGTATAAATTGTGTGGTTAAATTGGTAGTATAGGTAGAAGAAAGTAAAAATGGAGAAGATGGATAGCTGGTACCTATTCCAGGAAATATTCCTATCCTAAATCAGTCACACAGCTATGATGATGGCTCTTTACACAAACTCTGTCTATGAAAAGTACACAAAATTCGGAAAATAGATTACATGCATAAATTATTCCACAAATCCTTTATGAAATCTTCACTCACATATTCTATAAAACACATATAATTTTCATAAAACTGAAAGCATATAATTTACTTCTAAATCATTTAACAATTTCTCACTCACACCTTACTAGTTGCTGCAATTCATATTTTAGAATAAATTAACAAAGAAAAGAGTTACACCACACAATAAATGTTCCCTAAGTTACAAAATCCTCTAGCATGAAGAAAAAAGACTTTTTATTATGTTTAGTATTCAGGTAGACCAACATCCCACCTGGAAATGGTATTTTCAAGTGGTATATATAGCAAGAGAGGCACCAACTCCATCTCTTCTAAAAAGAATGAAATATTAATCCTAGCATTACATAGGTGTCAAAATACATTATAACATTATCTCATCAAAATATAATAGAAAGGACAGATGGAGAAGAAAGAAGAGAAGAAACATGGGATGAAATGTTTAGTGTGTTGTCATGCTGCCCCTTTTTCTATTGATTTATCTTCTTGTGTCTTGGGTCTTTAATAACCAGTAGCTCCATTTAATAAGACCTCCAACAACCTCATAACCACATTTAACCATCACTTGTATTATCCATTTGGTTATGGGATCTTATCCATCCTTAACTGGCTCGGAACAATTTGCTGACAGGTGTCAAAATTCAGTTAAAACAGGGCTACCAGAAATTCTGGTAAAAGCCTGTAACTGCATAAAATCTAGAATGCTACTGGAATTTTCGATAGTGCCCTATTTATTTTTAAAAAATACACAAAAAAATGCTTAAAATTTTGTGCAGACTTATATTCTTTGACACCTAAGTTGTTGTAAAAAATTGTAACTGATAATAAAAAAGGTATTGGTATCAAAAAACATTTTTTACCTTCCCTCTATGTGTGATGTAGCTTTAGCAAGCTTATCCAAGTCTATTTTTCTTCTAGCAGCTGATCTAGATCTAGTTGCTCTTGTGGTTGCTTCCTTGACAATGGTTTTCTCCTCAGAACCCTTTTGTGTTTTTCTTCTCTTTCAAGGCTCTGAGTACTGCTATGAAGGGGTTTTGTCTATGTTTTTATTCATGTATTTTTTTTTTTTTGAACCTTCAGGTTTACCTTCAATATCAATGACCTTTTTAATTAGGCTTGGATTATGTAGAGCCTTTGAAATAAGCCTAAACTTGTTGTTGTCTCTAGTATGCCTCTTTCTGGTACCAAAAACAGGTTTGGCTTCTTCCTCCTTCTTATTGATAATGGCATATCCAACATCCTTAAGGAGTTCTTCATCAGATGGTGTAGGCTCATACTCTTTCTGAAAATTTTTCTGAATATGTGCTTCAGGAATTTCCGATAGCACCTACACTTTTGATTTATCTACAGTTGTAGACCTTCTTCTTATTGCTCCAGTTTATACACTGGGAAAGGGAGGAACATGGGGCATTATTTTCATATATTTTGGTTTGCTTTCTAAAAAACTCTCTCCTTTTTCAAACCTTCTTTCAACTTTAACTGCAAAAACATTCTCTTTTTTAGCCTTGACCTTGTTATGAATGTTTTCTTTTTTGGAATTTATCTTTGTTCTTCTTTTTGTAGGTCAAGGGTTTGGTTGTGAAAATGGAGGTGTAGCTGCAGGTTGGCCTTCCCTGTAGAATAAAAAGTGGCCCCATGTTTGGTTTCTCTTCCCCAACTCTTCTTCAACTAGAACTTTGATTAAAGCTTGATGGTACAAGCTATAATTTGATACATCAGTCTGATTCTGAACCCTCACTGACATATTTGTTAGGATTTTCAACAAGAAAAATGGTAGATTTAATGTATTCATCCCTGCAATATGAAAAGGAAACCTCATGTGATAAAGGAACAAAATTGTATACCTCCTTTCACAAGTGAGGTATATCTTGATAAGCTTGATAGTTTCTACCTAGTCATTATTAATATGGCTACTTGGAATTCATTTTCCCTATTTGGATCTCTGTGTGAATCTTTGAGGAAGCTATTGAGATCTCCTCCTGTGATAACCTGCCCTTTGAACCACCTTTCTCCTTCTTGTGGAAGGTTAAAGGCTTCAGCAATGGTGTCTTCAGAAACCTACAAGGTGAGGCCATAAAATATAGCCTCATTTCCATTAAAAGAATTATAAAACTCCTAAGCTACTCTTGAGTGAGATATCCTTAACTTGTTGCATAGAGAATACCACCCTGAAAGAATAAACAAGCTTCTTACCTCAAATTGGCATCAACCATATCTGCACCTTGTGGTTCAATTAAATTTATTTTTCCACGTGTTTTAGTCATCTTCACAAAATAAATGACTTTGTCTCTTGAAACTGATAAATGGAAGAGTTGAAGGAGCTTTATCTTACAAGTGTTGTATGTATTCACCTTTGGAATATTCTCTAAAATCTAGACTCCTCCTCATACTATGACTCTTAGAAATTCGATCTCCAATAGCTAAACTTTGAATGGGAGTGCTCTAGACTTTCGTTCATCACCCCATGCAAATCCAAATTCATAATTAAAAATATTCCTCACCATGATGTGCACCATGTGATAATCCATCATCACCTTCAATTGTCCACAATTTTTTTGTATGCTGTCCTCTAGATGTCTTGAGACAAGTGGATCTCTGACCAGTAGTCACCTCTGATGTCCTTGTTGTTAATTGGTTGAAATTTATGACAAAATTTTTGTGTAGCCAACCAAACAGTTTTCTCGTTGAGTGTAATAACCACGATCACCTCCGTTCAGAAAAACACGTAATTAGACATACGTATAACTGAATTGGATTTGACAAGTAGAATGGGGTAATGGTTAAGTTCATAACTATGAGTGAAACATGGGTTCAACATATATCATGACTTGAATTAAACTAACTGACTGCAATACAACACCTATCATGAGATATGAAAATATTTAAAAAAACATTTGAGGTATATTTACACTACAACACGTGGCTTGTTAAAAGCGGATGCACTTTTTTGTTTATTTTTTAAAAAACAAAGTATGCTTCCAGAAATTCCGGCAGCATCAAAATAAAAAATAAAAGATAGAAATAGGAAAATAAATGACAGTTTGAGAAGGCTAAAACTGGTCCTTCCAGAAATTCTGGTAGCGACGAAAAAAAATTTAAAATTTTGAAATTTTTTGAAGTGTAATCCTAAAAATAAAACTATGAAATCGACTCATGACTTAGCAAAGAACTATGCTTACACTGCTAATTTCCATTAGTTTCATAAATAAATGTGCCAAAAATTCCATTTTCCCTTAAAAATTACTTTGCCTTTTCCTTTTCCATTTCCAATTTCCTTAGCCATATTAACTTGAATGATAAACCACTAGGATGTTTTTCCCAACATTCAGCTTGGAATAAGTGTCCCATCAACAATGGTTATTATTTTTAACTTTATTCATGGAATTTTTACCAGGATCATTATAATCCCACCTTGAAGGCTTTAAGGCTTGGAAGCATGTTCCTTCATCCTTTCAGAGTACACCAATGCTCCGACCTTTTCTCCTTGAATGAATGAGCACAGTGTGAAGGCGTGAAGTCCCAACAACCCATGCCTTCGACCCTTTCAAGTGTGCTAGTCTTCTCGAGATGGTTCTCTTTACTTGCTTGAGTGCACGAGCGCATTGCAAAGCGATGAGTGACCCTTAACACTCCTTCATGCTTTGATAATGCACCCTCCTAGTTTCCATGCATATTTTCTCGTACATGCAAGTGTTTTTTCACTATCGTTAATATATTTTCATGTCCAGTAACATGTGATGTCTATGTTTATGTTATTTAGAAGTATTTTTGCCTAGTTAGGTCGCTTTAATATAATCTTCTCATTATGAATTTTTTTCCACAAACATGTGTTCATGATAAAATTATTTTCACCCTTTCATCATCTGTTGGAGAAATGCCTCCTTGTAAAGTGACCTCCAAAGAAGTATCGGAAGAAAAAAATAAGGAACCTTTTGATGTTACCAAGCGAGCCATTCCAATATATGCAGATACACAGTGCCTTATAAATAATACTACAGAGATCACAAGGAGCAAGATATACAACACATTCATGCAGGAGAATTTTGTTGAGAATTAGAATATGTGCCTGCATACATCAATATCAAGGGGTCCAAAAGGCATAGTATCACATGTAGATTCCTTGTAATCCCTTGTGTAGAAGTGATTGAAGGGATCAATACACACATGAATGACTCTTATCTTATTCTTCACAGTGAGAGTGGAAGTTAGTGTGCCACTTACTATGGAGAAGACATGTATCCATATTACAAGATTCTTAGGCTCATATGAAAATAATGGCTTCTACACCAGATGGACCAACATCGACACAAGTGACATCATCATATCTTAGCGTTGAGAGCCTACTAAGTTTTGTCATCGCCCATTCCTATTCCATCCGATAAATATCCGCAAAGATGTGTATCAGTATTTGATAGCCATGTGTTTTCAGTTACATGGGTGCAAGAATGATGAGGTGTTTGAGGAAAATTAGATATATATGCTACATGTTATGGTATCTTATGGTAAAGCTCTCAATTGGGTAGATATATTTTCATTTGAGTTGTAGTGTCAAATAGGGCACGCAAAAGAAACTTTGAGGGTGAACCAGGAACCTGAATTTTATATGTATGTGTTTCTTCTAGAAGGAATCTATGCACAATATGTGTTTCGAGGAATGGAATGTAACTGGAAACCTGAGAATAATTTCATAGTTTAATATCATTACAAATTTTTATCATAGTCAACCTTCAGTGGTGTGTATGACATTTTGGTCAAGCGCTTATTTGCAGTTATCTTTCATATGATATTTGAGATCAATCCTCCCTGCATCACTTATGACATGAAATAGTCACTACATATATCGTGGATTGGTTTGCAGTGCCTGATGAAACATACATCAAATTTTTTGGTTGTTATATATCGCCTAATCTCATGTCACGAAATGTGACCAAAAAGGTGGTCATGTAGGAAGTGGAAAATTAGTTGGACAAGCCAATGTTGGGAGTTCTTCATAGGAGGAAGAAATCCCCTTGGCCCACCTTCCCATTTAGGGTCAGATTATATTATTTGAAGATCCAGAAGGTGACATAAGTAAATATACAGAATTTTTGTCCCCTCATAGGTGGTCACCTTCCATTTGGAGATATGGGGATCACACCTCCACCGGAAGATAGAGTCATTGATGTATGCAGTGTAATTTTTGATCAACTTAAGAAGAGGATCATGTAGCAGAGGCATAGATAATGCCCCAATGATTCCAAAATTCCATTCTCAGTTGCTACAAAGAATGTGATAACTTCCAACACTAGAAGGAATATTAGCGTAGTCATGACGGAAAATTTTTCTTTTATCGCAACAACACAGTATAAATTTGAATATATAATGAGTGAGAATTCCAAACTAATGAAATAATTTGTTGCATTGAAGAAATAGGTGGAAAATATTGCAGTGAAGAATCAATGATTATCATAAAATAGTTTCAACACCGCAGAATGGTAGTAATCCATGTCGGAGGAACTGGGGTCAATGGAGGACACCACGGTGCAACTATATGATGAGATGGTACTTATACAATAGGTGGTGGCTTCTCTCATTGTCATCAGAAAGAAAACACAAGAAGTGGTAAAAATTTTGTAAGTAGCAAATAGAGCGGTCAACCAGATTCATGATTGGGCTTCCAAGTGTCTGTATTCTCCACAAAAATTGGAAAAGAAAGATAGGATTTCCCCATAAATGGACAAATTTCAGTTCAAACTACACCTGTAGAACTACTCGCATGTTGGAGAACAATATATTAGTACTATTTCTGCCTATAATCGACTACATAATGGTTTTGATTCTATAACACATAAGCATGGAATGCCCACAATAGGAACAGTTAAAGAAATCAGAGGTAGATAAGTCATCTTCTAGGAGATGAGGGAATATATTGAGCATATCAAACCGAAAACTGAATAGGAAGGCTTGGAGGTTACCAAAGACATTATTTTATAGTAAAACTTTTCACCAATCAATTCTCATATGAAATTGTATATGGCTCTACAATAATGTATAGTCAAGCTACAAGACCATAGTGATAGAGGCACTAGAGGTGAAGCTGTGATATATAGGGGGCTTGCAAGTTCAGGTCAAATTCATCTCAATGAATTTCAGGGCATGGTACAGTTACATTACAAATGAGCTCCATGCAGAAGCAAATGATTTGTCCATTTTCTGACCATTTGTCCATTATTAGTTTTTTCTTATTAGTCCATCATTTCATTTGTAATTTTTCTCATGTAATAAAGGATGTATAATGAATTCCAAGGGACACATGTAGAATGTGAATAGTCACATATGGAATGAAAAAAGTCAAAAATAGAATATGAATAGTCATGGAAGTAAAGGAGTCATAGGAAGCTCAAAGGTCATTTTCATTTCTTATAAATATCTCCTCATAACTTAAGTGAGTGGCTTGTATTGTTGCCTTGGATCCTCTTGTATCACATAGGAGATCGATCATTATTTGGAGAAGAAAGTTGTGGTTTGATGCTCCACTATTGGATATAGTGTTTCATTCATGTAAAAATTACTTGGTACCTTTCACTCTTAATTAGAAACTTGATGAGGCAACACTTCTTCATCCATGTATCATATATATAGTTGGGCTATTTTGGTTATGTTTATGGTATATTTTTCTTTAATTACATACTAGATGAATGAACTAATCCATTGGCTAGCTACGGTTGTTATTGAATAAGTTTTGTTATGTTTTAATGATTTTTGGTCATCATGTGGACTAATTTGTAGGTATTCAACAAATATTTCTCTTCCCTCTTGGGTCCCTCTTTAGGATAGCACTAATACTTTTCTAATTGGTGGCTCATTTTCCCTACGAGTTGTGGAAGTTCCCTCGTGCACCTTGCATTGCGTGTCTCACAAATCTCACTTAAATTTTTACCCAAAGAGGTGTTTTTTTCTCTTTTGCATAGTCGTAACCAATGCATATCTTTGAAATATTTCCAACAGTGTCCAAACCATATGACCGGATGGGACTCCTACACCAAATGGTGTGAGGTCTAATTGGAATGTCACAATGGGGAGATCCCCTTGCAATGTTGGTGGTATCCAACATCGTCAATAGTATGGAACCACGCTAGGTGACCCACTTTACCACAATTATAAAAATTGGGCTCCAATCTACCATATGATCCATAGCCTCTTCCTGAATTCCCTCCTCTTGATCCTCCTTAAAATCCTCCATGATCACCACTCTTATTCTCCTCTTGCACCTTAAAATCATCTACAGTGCATTCTTCCATCAACTCTAGTGATCTATCATTTTTCACATCATTCCCTATTCAGTTGCAAAATTCATAATGTGGAGTGTGGTGTGTCTTCTAATTCCTCTTTATTGTTAAGTAATGGAGTGGGATATGGCCTCATTTCCTAAAAATATCATGAAAGTCAGTTGATGAACCAGAAATGTGATCTCATATGCAAGAAAACAAATTGTGTGCTGGTAGTAGTATAACTCCCATGTACCAAACTTTCATTCCTATACTATCCTTTGGTGTGACATAAGATACACCACACATTCTCACGCCTTCTATTAACCTTTACTATCTCTTTTGATTTGAATGTGAGTGCAATAAGTTGAGATTGCACCTACACATTGCCTATTGAAATTTCACCATATCCTAGTGCAGACTCCAAATACATTACAATATCCAACACTTCATCCTAGGTTGTAAACTTTCTCCACAATAAAGTGTTATGATACCCGTTTTAAACATATCCAAACACCCCTATAACACTTTTGAGGTGGTGGGGTACTCAAATTACTCTATTAACTTAAAATTCTACTATGCTACTAATTTATAGCATACCCAATAACCTTTGTAATATTATTGAAGTGGTGGGGTGCTCCAATTCCTCCCATTAACTTAAAATTATTATTTGATACAATTTTTAATGTACTCTCTATGCCAACATTAAAATAATATTTTTTGGTCTAGAAATTCAAGGATAGTGATGACATGCAAAAGAGAATTTCGATAGTATAAACCATTAGATCTTACAAATTTGTGATCCATAATGTAAATAATAATTTATTTTGAATTAATCACATCATTAGGATTTGGACGACGTTTTGAATCAACTAATGTGGTTCATCTTCAGGAAAAAGGTGAAAAAATCAAATCCCTTTCTCTTAAATAAATCCAAGTTTCAATATTCAAATCAGTTAGAAACTAGCATTAAAAACTTCTTCATGCGAAAAATTTTTAAGATGATAAAAATTATGAACTAATGTCCTTCCATGTTATCATAATTATATTCGTTTATTTCACAAAAGAAATCCATATATGAAGTTCACAAAATGGACCCAATTCAATTATTACTATACAAATATTCTATATGGTTTAATGGATTTTCAAGTGGCCCATCTAAATACTAATAGTGAAGTCGATCCAATGTAAGGTCGTTTGGGTCCACTATGTATGTTATCATAACTATGACTCACTATGGCCATTGGTATTCAATATAGGTATTGTGGTCTCCTTAAAGAAAGTGCATTATGTTGTTATGATTATAATTTTCTTATTAGATATAAATAATGATGGATTTCTCCTGATGATGAATGTATTTATTTTATTCAATCTTATATCCTGAAGACGTTTCCCAATTGTTTGAGACAAGTGAACATGGTGGATTTACTTTATAAAATAATTATTTGTATGCCCAATATGATTTTGGGGAAAAAACTACCTCTACCCTCTATTTGATTACTCAAATCCACTCTATGTGGAGGAAATGGTCATAGGAAGTTAGGAGCTAGTTACCACTACTAGTTTGCAACTTGCATGTTCTTTAGTAATAGAGTGCCTTCTAAATCCTTCTTTAAACTTTTGAAGTTATGTGGATGATTTTTTGATATGGATAGAGATTTGATCCATATTGCTATGTTAGGAATCTAGAACAACATTATCTTCCATATAATGATATTAGGTATCTTTAATGGGAAGTTAAAATAAGAACTTAGACATGGGACCTGTATTTATAAAAGAACTCCTTAGATTACTTCAATACTGTAATTAGTACTTTTATATGTGACACCAGATATTAAGCATTGTGGCCAACACTAGTACATGGGATCCTAGTTATATGGCTTACTTTAGCATTGTGGTCTACAACCATCCATGAGAACCCATTATATGGTTGTACCTCCTAACAACAAGCACTAAGGGTAGCATTTTTTTAAGAGGGGTGGAGTTTTAAATCCTCCCTAGGGATTTAATGGGGGATGAAAGGGCGCGTAAGAGAAATAATAGTGGATTCCATTCAATAAAGCGTAATAGGCCCATTGTGTTTGTTATTAGTAATATGTTGTGAAACCAGCTCCAAAAATAGAATAAAAGAGATATCAATGCCTTATAAATAAGCCACTTCGAGGGGGCAACCTCCAATACATTACATGAATGAACAATTCTTGGATGATACAAATTACAAAACCTTCTTTCTATATATAGGAGTCCATGGGGCCACAATGTAATCCTAGCCGACCTAACAATAATAATTTAAGGGCACAATAATAACAATATGGGGGTTATAGGGGTACAATAATAACAATAAGGGGGTTACACTAACGACAATAAGGGACTATACTAGTAATATAGGGACCTAACATGCCCCTCTCCTTCAAAAAAGTGTTGTCCTCAATGCTTGAGTAGCTCTGGGTGCTTCTGTATAAAATTCTCATCCTCCCATGTAGAATCTTCAGTGGGTAAGTTCTTCCACTTGATGAGATACCCTGAAATTGATCGATTTCGTAGCTGTCGAGTTCTTGTTTCCGTGACCGCTTCAGGTTCCAATATGATTTTTCCTTCCTCATCAAGTTCTGGAAATATTGTTTGAACTGGAAGATTTTCACCTATAACCTTCTTTAAGCATGAAACATAGAAAACTAGATGCACTCGTGAAGAAGCAGGAAGCTCCAATTTGTATGCCATAGTACCAATATTTTGCAACACCTTGTAAGGACCATAGTGCTTTGGCGATAATTTATTATCCTTCTTAGCTTGCTTGAGGGACATTTGTTTGTATGGTTGTAGCCGTAAAAATACCCAATATCCTACATCAAAACTTCTCTCGCTGCGATGTTGATCTGCCTGTTGTTTCATTCGATTTTGTGCCAAATTCAGGTTATCCTTTAAGAGTTGGAGAACTTGCTGATGCTCGATGTGATCTTCCACTGCTTGAACCTTCGAATTTTCCCTTAAAGATGATGTGATGGATGGTGGATGATATCCATAAAGTGCCATAAATGGCATCATTTTTGCTGCAGTATGGAAGGAAGTGTTATACCACCATTCAGCGAGAGGTAACCACTTGACCCATTGTGTTTGTTTATCAGATACAAAACAACGAAGATATCCTTCCAAACAATTATTTACTATCTCAGTTTGACCATTAGATTGAGGATGATAAGATGAGCTATGAGCTAATTGAGTACCCAAACAAGAAAATAACTCCATCCAAAAATTTTCGGTAAAAATGGGATCTCTGTCGCTCACAATAACCCTTGGGTTTCCATGTAGCTTTTGAATTGTGTCCATAAATGTAGTAGCAACTGTACTTGCTTTAAATGGATGAGATAATGCACAAAAGTGTGCATACTTGGTAAGTCTATCAACTACCACCATGATGACACTCTTTCCTTCGGACTTAGGAAAACCTGTGATAAAATCCATTGAAATCTCCTCCCAACGTTGACTTGGAATGGATAAAGGTTGTAGAAGACCCGGGGTCTTAATTGTCTCAACTTTATTATGTTGGGAAACCAAACATTCCACCACAAACTTTTGAATATCAAATTTAAGGCCATCCCAAAAAAAATTCTTTCTTCACCTTGTGGTAAGTTTTTAAAAATCCTGAGTGTCCTCCTAAAGGAGAAGTGTGCGATTCCAAAAGAATATTTTGTTTTAGTTGGGAATTCTTACAAAGATATAAGTGATATTTGTACCATAAGGAATCATTTTCCAACTAAATGTATCAGATGTACTAGGATCTTGCTGCAACTTTTGAATGAGTGTCCACACTTCTTCATCCTTCTTCCATTCATCTCTTGCTTCAGTTATCCAATCTGGTTGGATAATAGAAATGGCACAAAGCAATGCTTCCACCTCTTCATTATTTCTTGAGAGTGCATCTGCAACAACATTTAGCTTCCCTTTTTGTATATTATTTCAAAGTCATAACCCAACATCTTTGTGACCCATTTTTGCTGCTCTTCTGAAGATAGTCTTTGTTCCAAAAAGTGTTTAAGACTATCATGATTAGTTTTTACCTTGAAGTGTCTTTCCATTAGGTAAGTTCGCCATTTCTTTAGTGCATGCAGTATTGCTAACATTTCCTTCTCATAAATAGGTTTCTGTAAATACTTTCCTTTGATTGGACGACTTTCGAAAGCAATGGGTCTTCCTTCCTGCATTAAAACTGCACCAATTCCATTTCCTGAGGCATCACATTCCACAATAAAGGTTTTTGTGAAGTCTGGCGTAGCTAGGACCGGTGCTAGGCACATTTCTTCTTTAATATGTTCAAAGGCCTTAGTTGCTTCAGGAGTCCATGAAAATGCATCTTTCTTCAATAATGTTGTTAGAGGTGCTGCTATTCTCCCATAATTCTTAACAAACTTGCGATAATACCCTGTTAACCCGAGAAATCCTCACAACTTCTTTATGGTTGTGGGACTTTCCATTCCTTAATGGCTTTAATTTTGTTAGGGTCTACTTTAACACCCTCGTGAGATACAATATGACCCAGATATTCCACCTCTTGTACTCCAAAGAAACATTTGGATGTTTTTGCATATAATTGTTTCTCCTGCAATAGTTTGAGCACCCTGTCAACATGTTCAACATGATCCTTCCAAGACCTGTTGTAGATTATTATATCATCAAAAAATACTAGCACAAATTTTCTAAGGAAGGGTTTGAAAATGGAATTCATCAACCCTTGAAATGTAGAAGGTGCATTGGTAAGGCCAAAAGGCATGACCAAAAATTCATAATGACCCTCATGTATTTTGTTCTAAATTTAAAGTTGCAATGCGTACCTTTTGTGTGTTTTGCACATTATTGAGATCAAAATATTGCTCCATATGTAGTATCCATGTTACAGGATCCTTTCCATAAAACTTCCTCATATCCATTTTTGGAATATGGTGGTTCTTCCCTCCAACATTAGAGTTTATGAAATCACGATTAACATTTAGTTTGTTCTCATCATGAGTTTCCTCTACTATCTTTTCACCATTAGGAAACATTTCTTGTATCAACTTTTCCAAACCTTCGATGTCTACTTTTAGATCCTTCTTCATGTTTTCCATGTTGTCTTTCATTTTTTCATCGATCTTAGCTTCCATGCCCACTTCCATGCCATCCATCTTAGCTTCCAAACCATTCATATTAAATTCCACGCTTTTCTTCAAACCATCCATCTTAGTTTCCACACCTTTCTTCAAAACTTCCATTTCATTTTTTGTTGTTCTTTGCGAGAGCGAAATTTGTTGCACTTGCTCTTGTAATTTTGATATGTCATGTTGCCATTCTTCATCTTCATGAGTCATAGTAGAGCCTTCTAAAGGCTTAATGGGCGTTGAATTCTTTTTAGGGGCCATTTTAGAATCCAATATTGATATCTATTCTACAAGATGCCCTTGGAATCAATTCAACTTGATTCTTCAAACAAGACTTATGCAATTCGGAAAAGAAAAATACACACCTTTTACTTGCTTTTGAAGAGCTCGATATTGAAACTAAATTATCTCTATAATTACGGACCCTAAATATTTGAAATTTAGCCCTGTAGTTACCCTTTGACACTTGTTTCAAATGCCACAGGTCTGACCTCATTTGGATTCTTCAAGGCAAAGTTATGTCCAATCTCCCATAATGACCCAATTATAGACTGGTTTAGTAGAGCGAACTTGTACTACTTGCCATGTGTCAATGTTTCCTCCTTTGACTCTGAAATTGATAGATCAAAAACTACATTCCATGCACTTGTGACCACATTTTACGGCACTCCAATCCGATGCTCAGAGAGAGAGTTGTGAATCTTTTCCCACGATCACCTCTTTGGGATGAAATTCAGGAGCCTGAAAAAAACACTACCTTCCACAAATAATATCTCAGAAAATATTATGAACCAAGCTTTGAAATGTTTTGATGTTGTTCCTTAGGATTGTGGCTTCAAAATCTAAAAATTTCAGCTTCTGAACCTTTGCTTAAAAACAAATTATAGCGAAAATTCCACGATCACTTGTTTAGAGTTAAATTCTACAGGAGCACACTTAAAACCCTAACTTCCACAGATCATATCTTTGCACATATTATGAACCAAGCTCTAAAATTTTTCGATGATGTTCCTTAGGATTTTGGCTTCGCGCTCTAAAAATTTTAGCTTCTAACCTTCGTAGAAACAAATTTATAGCGAAAATTCCACAATGACCTGTTTGGTGTAGCGAACCCCTAGAATCCAAAGCTCTGATACCAAATGTTGTGAAACCAGTTCTAAAAATAGAAGAAAAGAGATATAAACGCCTTATAAATGAGCCACTTCAAGGGGGAAATATCCAATACATTACATGAATGAACAATTCTTGGATGATTCAAATTACAAAACCTCCTTTCTATATATAGGAGTCATGGGGCCAATTTGTTGATTCCTAGTCGTGAACAATAATTATGTAAGGGCACAATAATAACAATATGGGGGTTAAAGGGGTACAATAATAACAATAAGGGGGTTACACTAACAACAATAAGGGACTCTACTAGTAATATAGGGACCTAACATAATAAGCCTCACCATAGTAGTTCGTATTGAATAAATATAAAGTGGCCTCATTAAAAATGCTCCACTAGGTAGTTATGAGGTTGCAATGACTAGGCTTCCTTGTTAGCTATAAATAAAGACGTAGTCCTCCTAAAAATATGAAAAATTTATTGTATTTAGATATTAACTCATTGGTAGATCACATAATATTAAGAGACTAGTAAACTAGAGCATATTCTTTCCTTAAAGTGATCAATTGTAAGTTGTTTCCCAGGGAAAAGTTTAAGGATGGATAGTTATCTAAAATTTTAGAAACCTTGGCGAATCTTATTAGTCTCTAAAATGAAAACTATGAAATGTTTAACAAAATTCTTGTGAAAATATTCAACTTTATAAGGATTTTATATAGTCTATATAAAACTTTGGCAATTTTTTAGGTAAAATAAATTTATACTATAAAATTTGGGTGAATCATCTAAAAAAATGGAAATTAGCGGAACTTCTTTTTTAGGAAAAAAATGAAATATTAGCCCACCGGCAACTATTAGCCCTTAAAAATTTCCATTGTGTTTCCCTAATTTAATAAAATTTTGATAAATAAAGTGTGTATTTTTATTTATTTTTCAATTGAATTTCTTGAATTAAAGATGATAAAAGTCACATATAACCTCCTAGTTATAAGGTTTATTCACTTTCAAGGATACAAATCATAGTGATTAAGGTTTAATATCTTCATCTTTAGATTCTAGATGTTGAGTGGGTATGCAGCCACAACTATAGCAAATCAACAAGCTCTATGAATTTGAACTAGTAGCTATAAAAAAATTTTAGTAATTTATATACAAGATATTTAGCCATTGGAAACTCAAAAAAATAGCTAGAAGTGATCTATAACATCTATTATAGGGGAGATATAGCTACCGTGAATTCAAAATAGCATTTATAAGAAATTCATAGTAACTATTGCAAGCATTTTGTAGAAATTTCTATAGCTTTCATAAATAACCCCTATTCCTTAAAAGTACAACCTAAGTACTTGATATTTTTGGTGGGTTCATTCATCCTAATGTAAGGTTTCCTTATACCAAAAATCACATTTACACAAATCATATATTTTGAGTTATAGAAAAATATTTGTATATAACAACTATAGGGGATTTGTGGCAACTAATACAACTTTGATAAATAACCTATATATATTAAAGTGTTATATGGGAATTTGAGTTCGTCGGTAAGGGTTTCTATCCCAATGTAAGGGTTCCCCTGCTAAAACTTACGTTAACCCAAATCTAATATTTTGAATTACAAATAACTCATTATATGTCTAATTTCACATACATGCCTAAAATTATATATATATATATATATATATATATATATATATATATATATATATATAAACATTAAATCATTTACCAAACTATTTACCACATGAAGCCTCATGCCATAAGAGGAATTTTAAAGAAAAACCACTAATTTTAGTGATTAAGAAGCAAAGGTTTACACTTCAAATATTCCTCTATTTTTTAAGGGTTAAGAAGGAAAGGCTTACACTTCGAATATTCATTCCAAATGACTCGAGAGTAAGACCAACCATTTCCATCATAAAAACATAGAGAACGACTAGGGAGAAGATGTACACCTACACAAAACTTAGTTCTAGATCTCACATCTTCAAACGGAACTTTTAATAACGATTATATAGATTCTTGGGAAACATATTTTCAAGTTACTAACTTATTTGAAATAGGAAATCATTATTGAACACCATTCTTCTATCAGATAGTTAGCATAAGGAAATCATTATTGAACACCATTCTTTTATCAAATAGTTAGCATATATCGGCTTTCTTATTAAGTATCTCCACATACATACTGTATTCTAATTGACACAAAAGCAACAACTTATAATAACCAATACTATTGGAGTTTAATATAAATCTTATAATCAATGATGAAATATCATTCATTATCATACAAGAACACACAGGAGGCGAAGTAATGAAATTTATCTTTTTCCACAAAACAAGTTCCAAGGAAACCCACCATGGGTAATTTTTTTTCCTCTAGACCATAGGTAAACCCTTTATAGATACCACCTCTACGCAAGGTTATGAAAAAACTGCGGTCAATAAATTTTTCTGACAATCTAAAATCACTTTTTTCTTTACCAAATGTTTCCAAATCCAACCATGAAAATCATTGTAATATTTTATATTCAATGTCTTAAGTAGCCCACCACTTAACACTTAATGTACTAATCCATACACATAGGAAGACACCCTTTATGTGCTTCAATGTCTAAGGATTTTCTTTTTCTTTGTGCTATTTACTATGTGTATCAATATCTAATATTTTCACATAAGTAAAGTCATTATCTATCTTCATATTTGTGAGTTTTTTTAACCACACATTAAGCTATCAAACAAAGGTTTTGTAAGGCCTATAAAACAATTATATGGAATATGGTTATAAATAGGAAATATTATTATAAGGGTGGATTCATAATCTTTTGATGGTTTTTTTGGTGATCCTTGGAATTAGAAATTAAGGATTCCACATTTGTGCAAAAATATTGATGAATTTTATTATTCTATAAGTACTAATCATAAAATATTTAGTATTACTTTTATTAAAATATTCAAATTTATAAAAAAATGGTTAATTTTACAATAAAATATTTTTATCCTATAAAATTTGAGTGAATAATTTTAAATAAAAATTAAAATAAGGATATTTTTTTCAACATATCCCTATTTAACATTTAATCATTTCCCTTTAACTCAAAACCATCATTGAATTTAAAATAATCATATCTATATATATAATTACATCATCAATTGAAAAAAAAAAAAAAAAAAACATGACTTAAATATCATAAGGATCACTAATTATTCCTCCATACATATTTAGAAAATATTAGTACTTATTTTTTTTTTATATTAAAAATAAATGATAATTAGTTAAGAAATTAAAAAAAATATTAATACTTATTATTTTTTATTAAAAATAAATAATAATAAGTTAAAAAATTCATTAATTATATGATGATTTTTCCTTTTTAATAATAAGGAAATATTAACTAAAATAGTAAAAGGTAAAGACAAGTTATTATAAATTTAACTAAGTTTCTAGGAATAATTTAATTGATAATAGGTATACTAGCACAACCACATTTATCAATGTAGTTCATATATGTCGATAGGTTTATATCAACCACGTTAATAATTATAAGGTATATTTGTTAAAAGTTAAATATTTTTATTATTAATAACTATATAAATAATAACAACCATATTATTATATTAATATACTATACTATTATATTATTATATTATCTTATTATATTTTACTATTATATTTATGGTTATTATTTTTTTTTTGGTAATTTAGGCTATTCTATATTAATTCGAGAAAAGAAACATTACATATGCTACAGATGGGGTTGGCAAGCTGCGCTTAACCAATCCTTGCCTTAGTTGCTCGATTTCAGGGCTGCCTCCGTGGAGGAAACCAACTCGGAATGTTCTTAAGACAGGAAGTTACAAAATGTATAGCAGCGCTGAAGTATCTATAAATTAAAAAATATGCAAAAACATGGGTATAGCTTGAAATTCCTTGGTGGTAGCATGCTTGCAAAAAACCAAGGAGGAGTTGATAAACTTCGCGGTCCTCAATCTTCATCTTCATCTTCACTATCGGGGGCCTCCTCCTTTATGGGGCAAGTGCACGCCTGCGCAGCCACTTCCTCAGAATCTGCTCGTGGATGCCTGGGTTTGGGGATAGGTGTGAAGAGGATGGGGGACTCTGGATCCTCAACGACAGGAACGCGCATCCAAGTCCCTTCAGAGTCCATAGCCCAAACATCAGATTCACCATCTTCCTCCACCTGAGCTGGAAGTGGATCAATCTTACGAGACAGGGTTGCGCGTGGTGTGCGATGGTAGAATTCTGGGGTTCGCACCTACCTCTTAGTGTATCTTGGGCTCCTGCTCAGGATCGGGGCTCTATCTCGCAAAAATGCCAGAGGAGAAGCCTTTCTCAGTCTCTAAATAATTGTCCTCTCCACAGTGGTAATGTCGAGGAAGAGCCCCTCACTGTCCACCTTGAATGGTTCTCTCGCGCAATCTGGGAGCCATTGCACTATGAGGCAAGGGAGAGGCTTCAAAGGATGGGTGCGCAACACGGGGACAGATAATGTCGAAGACAAGGGGAGCGAATGGGCACGAGATGAGATGCGTAGACTGGGTAGTCACAGCCCAGAGGGTTCTGCGCAACGTAGCACTGGGCAGACGACTGCGCGGAGGTATGTAGTCGGGGGGGGGGGGGGGGTGGTGCCAAAGCAGAATCAAAAGGAAAGAGAAAGGGAATTTACAGTGAGTTTCTCGAGGTGAAGGCTCATCCTTTTATAGGGTCTAGGACACATGCGAGGGGGGTGGTGTTGAGTAATCCTCGCACACAGATGCGTGCCATAACCAATTTCCTGAGAAGGGTCAAGGGAAGAGTGATGGTTGATAGTCAATTCAGGCCTGTTAATCATTTGAGATGATGCCAGCATAGGGTTACTCTGGAGAGGGTGGTACTGTACTCAACGTCTCATCATCGTGCCTTATCATGTTTGTCTCATGCAGATGGCTAATGGTTTTAGGATTCGCAACAGGTGAGGCTCTGTGCAGAAGATCTTCATCCTCAAGGGTATGGGAGAGATGATAATCATTTGTACGACTTATGTCACCCACATCTAGGGTATATTTATGGTTATTATTAGTATTATATTATATATTAATATAATATCATGTTATTATATAATATTATATTAATGGTTATATTTCCAACCATAATATAATTAACGTATAACATAATAATAACATCTACTTATTAATAATAATACTTATTTATTTATCACCATTATACAAATACTATGATCAATACTTATTATATATTTATTAATATAAATAACAATATCATATATATATATATATATGTGTGTGTGTGTGTGTGTGTGTGTGTGGGGTCTAAATTATAGACGAAATGACCTTGTTCACGATGTTTTTTTTCGTTAATTTTAATCAAAATCCAACGTAGATTTTTAAAAAATTGAATTTAAATTGTTTAATTTTCATAATTCAAGTGCGAAGGGGTATTCTGAGGGTGCTAAATCCATTTATGCATTCAAAATTGTATTTTAAATAACAAAAAAACTTGAAATTGTATTGTCAAATTTTGCTGAATTCTGGTCAAAAAATGTATTTCGTCTATAAGTTAGAATATATATATATACACAACCGAAGGGATTAATAAAACCAAAAAATTAATATTATAAACTTAAGGGAATAACATTATAAATCCAATATATTAATAAACCAAAGAGATTATTAATAGTATAACCCTAACAGATTAATAAACCCTAAAGGGATTAATAAACCTTTGGGATTAATATTATAAACACCATGGATTAATAAACCCACGAGATTAATATTACAAGCCAAAGGAACCAATAAAAATAAGTTATTAATGTTATAAACCTAATTCATTAATATTAAAAACCATAGGGATTAATATTGTAAAACTAATGGATTAAACCCAGGAGATTAATATTATAAATCACAAGGATTAATATTATCAACCGAACATATGGATGAACACAAGAGATTAATAAACCATTGGAATTAATATTATAAACCCAAGGGATTAAAAAACCCAAGGGACTAATGATGTTATAAAGTGAAGGGATTAATAAACCTCACGTGTTAATATTATAAACTCAACAAATAATAAACTCAAGGGAATAATATTAAACACTAAGATTTATATTATAAACCTGCCGGATTATAAACATTAGGATTAATATTATAAACCCTAAATCCAATATTATAAACCAAAATAAACCCCAAACCTTATATCCAATATTAAAAACCAAAATATTAAACCCTAATTTACACAATATTATAAACGAGAATATTAAACCCTAATATTAAATTAGTGTATCATTGTGAAAATGATTGTTATCTTACTTGTTGCATTGGGATGATTCTTATGACATTGTGATGTTGCATATATTTTTGTACCAAAGGGATTAATATTATAAATACAAGGTAATATTATTATTATAAACGTGGGGAATTATTAGTAAATCTAAAGTATTAATAAACCTCTGGGATTGATATTATAAACAGAAGAGATTACTAATATTATAAGATGAGTGGATTAATATTATAAATCAAAGGGATTAATAAATCCAAGGGATTAACATTAGAAACCTAATGCATTAATATTAAAATTTCAATGGAGTAATATTATAAACCTAACAAATTAATAATTTGGACTAGAACCAACTTGTTAATAAACTCAAGTGATTTAATATTATAAACATAATGGATAATAAACCGAAGGGAATAATATTATGAAACCAATGGATAAATAAGCCCAAAGGTTTAATAAATCATTGGGATTAATATTATAAAGTCAATGGATTATTAAACCCAAGGGATTAATAAAAACTTGGAATTCATATTATAAACCCAAGGGATTAATAAACACTTGATAATTATATTATAAACCCAAGGAATTAATAATAAAACCCTCACGAATCATTAATATTAAAAACCCTAGGATTCAAGTCTTGCTAGCACAAGAAATTGAGGATGGGCCTCGTTAGCAAGACGGCCCAGAATCAAACCTCACGGGGGGTGGTTGTGCATTGTGTTAGGAGGAGGAGACATGTTAAAAATCCAATCAGTTAAAGGGTTGGTGTGGCCTAGGCCGAGTGCAATCCCTGAGTGACTTTGATGGCTTAGATGCCCCTGGGTTGCGGCTCCTCAAGCCACAGGTCAGTCCTCGAGAATCACAGACAACTTGACAAAGAATATATATATTAAAAACCCTAGGAATATAAACCCTAAGATTAATGTTATAAACCAAATGGATTATAAGCCTAAGAGATTAATATTAAATACTAGGACTAAGATTATAATCTAAGTAATTATAAACCCTAGGATCAATATTAAACCCTAAGATTAATACCATAAACCCTAAGACTAATGTATCAAACCTAAGATTAATAATATAACCTCCAAGATTATAAACCCAAATATATTATAACACATATCAAGGATTAATATTATAAACGCAAGAGATTAAAAAATCCAAGACATTATTGACATTATAAATCCAAATGATTAATAAACCCAAGAGAATAATGATATTATAAACTAAAGAGATTAGTATCATAAACCAAAGGGATTAAAAACCCTAGGATTAATATTATAAACCTTATTATTATAACCATTAAGATTATAAACCTTAAACCCAATATTATAAATGAAAATATTAAACCCTGGTTTATTCAATGCAGCAATGTGACATTGATTAAATTGCAATGTAATATATCATTATCACGTTGTTTGTTGCATTGGGATATTGTTATCACACCGTGACGTTGGATATATTTTCATACCCAAGGGATTATTATTGTAGACCCAAAGGATGTTGGAACTCATGATTTCCATTAGACCAAAACCTACAGGATTTAGTCGCCACTACAATCGCCAGAGTTAGGATCCATGAGATTTAGTTAGTCCATGTCATGAAACACACAGGGAGCGTTGAACACAATGTCCAACAATCTCCTCGTCAATGCGAGCCGAGTGAGTTTTGAAGTTGAGACCTGTCGCTCCGATACCACTTGTTGGATCTCACGATTGCCGTTAGACCAAAACCCGCAGGCTTTAGTCTCCGCTACAATCGCTAGAGTTAGGATCCACGAGAGGCGGTTAGTCCATGTCACGAAACACACCGGGAGCGTTGAACACAATGTCCAACAAAGGATTAATAAGCTGGAGGAATTATTATTATAAACTCGAGGGATTAATAAACCCGAGGGACTAATAAAACCGAGGCATAAATATTATAAATCCAAGTGATTTATATTATTAGTAACCCTAATTTATTCAAAGTCACAATGCGAAATTGAATAAATTTCAATGTCATGTATCATTGTCTCATCATTTGTCGCATTGCACTGATGCTTGCCAAATTATGATGTTGGATAGATTTATGTACCATTCCAATTTTACAAATATTAAACCAAATATTATAAAACCCAACATCATAAACTTTAACGATAATATTATAATCCCTATGATTAATATCATAAAGTCTACAATAAATATTATAGATTGTAGGATAAATATTAAAAAGACTAAGATTAATATTATAAAACCTTGCATTAATATTAATATCGTAAGATTATAAAAACGAATATTAATCTCTAATATTAAACCCAATAGATTAATATTGAAAATCTAAAGGATTAATATTATAAATGCTTTGGTTTAATATTATAAATTCAAGAGATTAATATTCGTTGACATCTCATCTTTGAGATTAAGAAAATCTATGTAAATATTTTAAATAATAAAATAAAAGAAATGAGAAGATGAAAAACCATTAAAATATATCTCCATAATCTCCCTCTACTATATATATTAATATTATCTTTTAATTAAAAAACATAATTAATTCAGGAAAGTATTCTAATAACATGGTATCAAATCCAACCCTACTTTTAATTTTCCAATCACTCTTATTATCTTATCATGAGTCCCTTTCATATTCTCTGTGCTTTGTTCTTATTTCCTGTATGTTTGGATAGAGAGCACTCTCTCTTGAGGAATCTCTCCGAAAAACTTCTCCTCTTCAATGTCTTGGTTCAATTACATAGATCTATTGGGCGTATGTTCATTGAAATCGCTTGTTCGTTTGGTGTATATGGTATGTTGCAATGAATTAAATGTTGTCCTGGACTACGTGTTGATTAAATTATTGAGTTGTGGAGCACTGTGATGTATGGTTAAATGTTGCGGTGAGTTCGTTTCAATGTGTGACATGGTTTTGTATTTTGTGGTGAATTGATATATGAAATGTGTTGCTCGTATGGTGGTGCACACTTTCTGCATTTCCGTGTATGCATGATGTTGTACACTAACCACGTTTGCAAATGATATGCTATGGATACATGGTGTTGAGTATGGTAACTGCATTTAGTATTTCCCTTGTGCATTGGAACTACGCTAGGATATGTGCATTGATGAATTTCTGCGTTGAATATGCATATGTGTGCGTTGAAGTATTTTTATGATTCATGTGTGCGTTTAATGCCCTGAGGTAAAATTTAGTATTGGGTACATATATCCCTTCTCATATGATGTATAGCGGATAAATGTGACTCGAATTCATTTTTTGAAGTTTGTGTTGGGTCAAATTTGTTCCCATGGAGCTTACGATATAAATGTGAAGGTTTTAATAGTCTTGTTTTTAACTGCTATATGATATGGAAAGTGCATACTTTGATGAGTGGTAATATGTTATATATGAGTGTTAGTTTATTTTTAAAGGAAATGAAAAGGGTTGGTTAAAATATATATGTGTGATGGGTAATGTTCCAAATATTTATAAGTTGGAACCATATTCTATTATGTAATGGTATATGGTATCTCATGTTTTATGGTATATTATATGGATGGTATATATTGATAGAGTGCATATTTAATTCAATATTTTCTTAAGATATAGTGAGTCCAATTATTGTAATTATTTTAAGACGAGCCCATATTTTACTATGCATTGACTAATTTCTATAGTGGGAGTAGTTCTTACTCGAAAAGAGAAATAGCATGAATGGTCTAGGAAGATAGATCACACCTCAATTTTAATGAGTTGCGGAGAGAAGTTTGTTAAGGAGAAGCAGATAATGTACCTAAAAAGCCCACATCACACGATGAGCTTTCCATTTGGGAAAACAAGAATAACAAGGCTTGATGCAGTGAGTAGGGAAATATGTTAAAAATTTGATGTAGTGAATATACGAGTGCTGCAAAGCATGACTGGTACAGAAAAATAGACATAACACCCTCTAGAAATGAAACACCAATTTTCTTATCGCATTTATGAACCACTGTTGGTTTAAAAAAAAACATATAAATTATATATAGTGTGGATTTTGTTTTTACAGTCCTTCCAACTGGTCACATGATAACCAGCGAAACTCCTTGTACAGGGATTCAACACCACTATTGATCGAAGATCATTACAATTCCAGTGTGCTCTCCAAAATGGTTCTCACATTACATAGGCTCCTTTCCTGTGCATCCGTCATACCGTTCACCATGAGTCCACCATACGGTTCACCATCTCACGTGGACTCAAATCTCACCTTTGCGTTCAGACCTACACCATCCACTTGCGTTCTTGCCTTTGCATTCAGAGCTGCACCATCACTTACTCTCTCGCCTTGCATTGAGACTTGCACCATCACTTATGCTCCACGCTGAATCCAATGGCATTCACATTCAGTCCCAATCTCAGAACTCACTTCCAAAATAGTCTTCTTACCATTTCACAGTTTCCGGACTTGGCCTTACGTCCATGTCAGACAATCCACTTGTCATTTCCCATGACAATCCAGGATTGAACTGTTGATGCGTGGAGATTTTAGACTGAAGCAGCTTCCATCCGTGGCTTACTGGGGTCGACTTCTTCGATTTGAATTAGTTCCAATCGCACCTTAGTTCCTGCAAGTCAACACACTCGTCCAAGACATATATATGATGTATCATAGATTCAAATATCAAAACAAAAAAACATATAACCGAGAGCATGTACATAGAATGATTTCAGAACTACAGTAATAATGACTTTATCCAATTCTCATGGGCTGAATATTACATTTGTCATCCCTTTGCCCTTGGCATTCTTCACACTGTCACTATCCCTCTCTGTGCTCTTGTTTTTTTTCTCTCTTATTTCCCTATTATTTATTCTTTAATGTGCAATTGTTCTCTTTAAAATAGATTTCTTCTTAAACTACTCCAACAAACCAATGCCTCCCTATTCTTAAGTTCTTATCCTTACTTGGCCCTATTTCCACGCAGGGAAAGAAACCAATTTCTAATTTTATTCCTAATTAGTTAAAAAAATACAAAACAACTAACTACTCTCATAAATAAATAAATAATAAAATATTAATGCTAATGTTTATTCCTCTCGAATTAGCCACAACATGTGAACATATAATCACATTGCTAGCTAAGTCCAGATGCTCCTGCATCAGACTCCCCAGGAGAAAATAATTGATTCTTCAATGCTTTAGGATCGACTCCAAACTTCTGTACATTTGCTGCAGTCATCCAACTAGCATCTTCCATCGGTTGTCTTTTCTATTTGACTAAATACTGATAATAGGTTTGTCCCCTAGTTTCCTTTGATACTCTTTTCTCCAAAATGGCTTCGAATTCCTTCTTTTCTATTTTTGGCATCTGCTCTTCCGAATTTACTGTCGGTTTTTCTTTTGCTGTAGATTCCTCTTGTGGTTCTCCTTCTGGTTCTTGGTATATATATAAATCTGCAACATTAAAGATTGGCGATATTCCAATTCTTGTTGGCAATTCAATTTCATATGCATTTGAAGAAAATTTCCTTACAATTTTACATGGCCCTATCTTCTTCATTTTTAATTAGTTATAATTTTTAATAGGAAATTTTTCTTTCTTAGATATACCATGACTAAGTCACCCACTTGGAATTCCTTTTCTCACCTCCTCATATCCGCTCTCTTCTTGTATCTGCTACTTATTTTGTACAATCTATTTTTGACATCTTTCTGTAGTTTCTACATTTGTTCTGCAAACTCTTCAACCTTTGCACTCATTACCTCTTGTTTTCCCAGATCTCTGAGTTCATACACACCTCTTGGATGCATTCCAAAAACAATCTGGAATGGACTCATACCAGTACTTCGATTTGGAGTATCATTATAAGAAAGCTCAGCCTGAGCAAGAGCTAAATCCCACTACTTCAGATTTTTATACACCAAGCTTCTCAATATGTTCCCCTAACTTCTATTCACTACCTCAGTCTGTCCATCCATTTGAGGATGATATTCTGAACTAAAACTAAGGTTGGTACCTATTTTCTTCCACAGAGTTCTCCAGAAATGTCCCACAAACTTGGTATCCCTGTCAGACACAATACTTACAAGAAATCCATGTAATCTTACAACTTCTTAAAAAAACAGATTAGAAATATGTGTTGCATCACTTTTTTTCTTGCATGCAATAAAATGGGTCATTTTAGAAAATCTATCCACCATAACATAAATGGAGTCATTTCCCCTTTGAATTTTTGGTAAACCCAAAACAAAGTCCATACTAACTGCATCCCATGGTCAGTCGGGTATTAGTAATGGCTGATACAATCATGTATTTTGAATTTTCCCTTTAGCATGTTGACATATCCTTCATTTTCCCACGAATCTTTTAACATCAGTTTGCATCTTTGTCCAGTAATAAAAAATATTTACTGAAGCAAAGGTCTTATCTTGTCCAAAATGTCTGGATAGGCCTCCAATATGTTTCTCCTTAATTATGTTTTCCCTCATAGAACATTTGGGAATGCATAATTTATAACTTTTGAATAGCAATCCTCCTTGGATAAGATAATCCAACCACTGGCTTCTATTATGAACTGCTGGATTTTTTACAGCTGCATAAATTTCTTTAAACTCTGGATCATATTTATACATGTCAACCATTTCCTCAAATCCCACCACACCAACTTGTAATTATTGCATAATTAAGTTCACTCTGCTCAAAGCATCAACAACTTTATTCAATTTACCACTCGTATGCTTGATTACAAAAGTAAAACTTCGAAAATATTCTATCCATTTCGCATGTTTCCGATTCAATTTTGGCTGGTTGTTTATGAACTGTAATGCATGATTATCAGAATCTAACACAAACTCTTTTGGAAACAAATAATGTCTCCATTTTTTTAAAGCATGTACAACAGCATAAAACTCTTTGTTATAAGATTAATATGTATTCTTTGCTTCGTTAAGTTTTTCGCTAAAGTATGCTATTGGTTTATGCTCTTTACTTAAAACTGCTCCAATCGTAATTCCACTAGCATCAGTTTCAACTTGGAAAACTTTTTAAAAATTTGGTAAAGCTAAAACGGGTTTTTTGGTAATTTTTTTCTTCAATAATTTAAAATTCTGATCTACTTCTTATGTCCACTTAAAGGGATGATTAGTTTCCCTGATTGTTTCAATAATGGGTGCAAAAATCTGACTAAAGCTTCTGATAAAAGTTCTATAGAAACTTTCAAGACCACGAAAGCTTCTTACCTCAAATGTGCTTTTAGGAGTTGGCTAATTCACGATTGCTTAGATTTTTTCCGGATCCATTTTCAACCCTTCCTTAGAGACTACAAATCCCAAATAAATTAGTTCTTCCTTCATAAAACATCACTTCTTCAAATTTATTAGCAGTTTTTCTTTCTGCAAAGTTTTTAGAACTAATTTAAGGTGTTCCAGATGCTATTCTTTACTTCGACTGAAAATTAGAATATCATTAAGATAAACAATTACAAACTTGCCTGCATATTCCTTCAAAAGCTAATTCATTAACCTCATGAATGTATTTGGTGCATTAGTAAGTCCAAAAGGCATTAATAACCATTCATACAAGCAACTACTTGTTTTGAATGCAGTTTTCCACTCATCCCCTTCTCTAGTTCTTATCTGATAATACCCACTCTTCAAATCTATCTTAGAAAAATATTTCGGCCCACTCAAACAATCCATTAAATCGTCCATTCGTGGTAAAGGAAAATGATACCTGATGGTGATTTTATTGATGGCTCTAGAATCTGTGCACATGTGCCATTCACCCCCTTTTTTTGGACTGAGTACTGTTGGTACAACACATGGACTGAGGCTTTCTCTGAATAATCCTTTATCCATTAAATCTCGCACTTGTCTTCCAACTTTGGCATTTTCCTGTGGCGTTAACCTATATGCTTCTTTATTCGGAAAACTTTCTCGAGGGACTAGATCAATGTGGTGACTAATACTCCTGATTGGCGGTAATGCATTTGGCAACTCGTTCACAATAATATCAGAAAAATCATTCAACAGATTTCGAATTTCTTCAGGTAAATCTTCTAAATTTGTAGAAGTTAAAATTACCTTGGTTCTCCCTACAATTGCAAAATGCATCTCCTCCCCTTTCTCGATTTCTTGCAATAGGTCTTTACCACTCATCAACGTAACATTGTTTCCAGGTGCTTCTTCAACAGCTTCAGATTTCAATGGCAACAGTGTATGGTTGTTTCCATCTTTCTCAAGAGTATAAGTGTTTCTCCTGCCATCATGTATGGCTTTCCGATCAAACTTCCAAGGCCTTCCTAGCAATATGTGACATACATCCATCGACATTACATCACATAAAATAACATCCTTGTAAGTAACAATCTGGATTTCAACCTTACATTGTTTAGTTACAATAATTTGATGGCCTTATTGGAGCCATGATACTTTATAAGGAGTAGGATGTACTATTTTCTCTAACTTTAATTTGTCCAACATTTCTATAGAAACAAGGCTATAAATACTTCCACTATCAATTACCAATTTGCAACATTTACCATTTGACTTACATATAGTTCTGAACAGATTCTTTCTCTAAGCTGGTTCTATGGCTTCCTTGGCTACTTTAAGCAATATCCTTTTCAACAACAAGGATTATCCGGCTTCAAGTGGTTCCTCTTTAGTTGCAGTTTGAGGAATTTCTTCTTTTGTTTCAGCAACATTCACATTTCGCTGGGTTTTTGATCTATTGTGAGGACAATCCCATGACCCATGTCCCCACTCATCACATGTAAAGCACCAAATATCTCTTCGTTGGCCTCTACCTCTGGGCACAAACCTTCCGTGACTATAGTCTCCTCTATGTGGTTATTACTCGAACCTCCTGCTTCGTTCTAGGAGTGTTGAAATCTCGACTTAAATGTTCCTCTTCCTCTTGCCGGACTCTTGCCTCTATTCCTCTGACTTTGTTTGCGCAACATTTTCTCCTCTGCCCTCAAAGCTGCTTGATAGGCATCCTCAATTGACTTCAAATTTAATAAGCTGATTTCATCCTGTATTTCATATCTTAAACCATTTATATATTTAGCTACCTTTTCTATGTCATCTTCACCATGTCCTTCTCTAATACTCATCTTATAAAATTCTTCGGTATATTCTTTAATATTCATTCCTTTCTGCTTTAAGTTTTGCAATTTTCTAAAAAGATTTAATTAATAATCCTTCAGCATGAACTTACTTTTCAGTTTACTTACCATCCTATCCCATTTCTTGATTTTGGTCTTCCCTTTTCTTTCTCTAGACAATTGTAGTTCATCCCACCACATGGCCGCATGACCCTTCAATCTGGTGGTTGCAAACTTCACTTTCTTCTTGTCATCGATTTATTCATAGTCGAAATATTTGTCTAACGAATTGTTCTAATCCATTAGTAGTTCCACACTAAGGTTTCCATCATATAAAGGTACTTCTACCTTTGGGCTGCCACTGGCCTTTGCTAGCATCTTAATAACTTTGGTTGCCTCGCTTTCTTCCTCTATTTCTTCTTCGGTGGTTTCCTCTTCATCTGCACTGGAAATTATATCATCTGCTTCCCTCCTCTGACTAGTTTCTATTGTCTCCATCATTGTACGTAGGTGTCGGATTTTCTCTAGTAGAACTTCATTTGATATAGGTCTCCCTTGACCTATTCCAACTCCTCTTCTAGGCAGCATTCTCTACAACTTTCAAGAACAAACTTAACTAGCTCTGATACCAATAATTTGATGCAATGAGTAGGGAAATAGGTTAAAAATTTGATGTAGTGAATGTACGAGTGCTGAAAAGCATGAATAATTCACAAAGGTAGACTTAACACCCTCTAGAAATGAAACACCAATGTGATTATCGCATTTTTGAACCACTGTTGGTTAAAAAAAAAACATATAAAATATATATAGTGTGGATTTTTTTTTTACAGTCCTTCCAACCAGTCACATGATAACCAGCGAAACTCCTTGTATAAGGATTCAACACCACTATTTATTAGAGATAATTACAACTACAGTGTGCTCTCCCAAATGGTTCTCACATTACATAGGCTCCTTTCCTGTGCGTACGTCATATTGTTCACCATGAATCCACCATACGGTTCACCTCTCACGCGGACTCAACTCTTGCCTTTGCGTTCAAACCTGCACCATCCACTTGCGCTCTTGCCTTTGCATTCAGAGTTTCACCATCACTTATTCTCTCGCCTTGCATTGAGACCTGCACCATCACTTACGCTCCACACTGACTCCAATGGAATTCACATTCAGTCCCAATCTCAGCACTCACTTCAAAAATAGTCTGCTTACCATTTCACATTTTCTGCACTCGGCCTTATGTCCAAGTCAAACAATCCACTTTTCATTTCCCATGACAATCCTGGATTGAATTTTTGATGCGTGGAGATTTTAGACTGAAGCAGCTTCCATCCGTGGCTTACTACAGTCGACTTCTTCGATCGGAATTAGTTCCAATCGCACCTCAGTTCCTGAAAGTCAGCGCACTCGTCCACGACATATATATGATGTATTATAGATTCAAATATCAAAACAAAAGAACATATAACCGAGAGCATGTACATATAATTATTTCTTAACTACAATAATAATGACTGTATCTAATTATCATGGGCTGAATATTACATATGTCACCCCTTTTCTCTTCGCATTCTTCACACTACCACTACCCCTCTCTGCGCTCTTGTCTTTTTTATCTCTTATTTCCCTATTATTTATACTTTAATTTGAAGCTGGTCTCTTTAAGATAGGTTTCTTCTCGAACTACTCCAACAAACCAATGCCTCCCTATTCTTAAGTTCTTATCCTTAATTGGCCCTATTTCCATGCAGGGAAAGAAACCAATTTATAATTTTATTCCTAATTAATTAAATAAATACAAAACAACTAACTACTCCCATTAATAAATAAATAATAAAATATTAATGCTAATGTTTATTCCTCTCGAATTAGCCACAACATGTGAAGATATAATCACATTGCTGGCTAAGTCCAGATGCTCCTGCATCAAGGCTTATCTTTTGATTTCAGTGTCATTAAATGAAGAGGTGGGTCATCATATTTGGCCATTTTGAAATACTTTTGAGGCTTTAAATAAGTTGAAGGAATTATATGACTCACAATTTGAGCTTGAATTTTTTCAATTGATGACCAATTTGTTCAATCTTGAGTTGAAACATTATGTCCATCTTGCCTTAGCATCATAAATAAGATCCATTATGCATGCCATAAAAGCCATTGGTGTCAAAATATATGTTCCTCTTACTACCTATGTCAAGGAACTAAATGCCACATATTCACATTACCTTGATTCATTCCAGGCAAGTGGAAAACTTAAGGAGATTTGTTTTGACTCTCTTGAGAAGAGGTTTGCTAAAAGAGAGAAGGATTTTGGGAAAAAAATATCTCCTTAGTCTTATGAAGAAGCTATGTGCCTTGCACATAAATAGAATAATTAGAGAGATGATTCTTCTAAAGGAAGTTGTGGCCGAAGAGGAAGAGGAAGGAAGAATTTGAGAGGTAAGGGGTAGACATATCCAAGGAGAAAGGTCTGATCTTCATTGCATACGGTGTAACATAGATGGACATGATTCTTCCACATTTAAGTTTCCTTGAATAAAATGATGAAGAAATAAATGAATAAAAAGGTAAAACACCAAGTAAAGGGAAAGGAAATGCACCCAAGTCTTCTCATTATGTTTTGCCACATTGCAACATTAGAGTAATTAAAGATGTATTCAATGCTTCACTTGCTTAATGGAAAGATGATTGGTTGCTTGATTCAAGAGTAACTTTCCACATGACTTTCAAAAGATATTTCTTTGAATAATTCACTAAAAATTTTGATGGAGCATTCTACTTTATAGACAAGTCTAAACTCAAGCCATTAGGGCTTGACACCGTCACACTCGAATCACCTTGTCTTCCAGATTTTCTTGTACATGATTTTCTATACCTCTTGGAGTTCAAGAAAAAATTATTGTATTTGGTCCACATCCTCCAGCAAGGACACTCCATTCATATATTTGATGGCAAGGTTGAGGTCATAAAAGTATCATATCACTCACTTGTCATGACTGAGATAGAATATGAAAGACTTCTAAATCTGCAAGGAACCTTTTCTCGTGCACATGAATTTTCATACAATTATCATTACCATGAAGGTACACTTCCATCAAGTCTTTTATGGCATGATATATTTGGAAACTTGAACTATTAAAACCTTTGTTTCTTGAAGAGAAATGGTCTTACTATTTTTCCTACTATTCGTAGGAAACTTAAGCAATGTGATGCTTGTATCTTGGGAAAGAAAAAAAAAGAGTATTTTCATGATTTTAATTCCATAGCACATAGAAAACTTGAACTAATTCAAATTTTTTTATGTGGTTGAATGCTTGTTCCTAAAACTACAAATGGTAATAAATATATGATGACAATTATTGATGACTACACCAGAATGTGTTGGGTTTATTTATTAGAGAAAAAATCTGAAGCTTTTGAAAAATTCAATAACTTTCATTAATGGATTGAAAATGATGCACAATATCATATTGGATCTATTCATACTGATAATGGAAAATAATATACTTCAAATTAATTTTAAAACTATCTTTGCTATCATGGTATCAAACATCAAACAATTGGGCCTTATAATCCCCAACAGAATGAAGTAGCTCAAATAATGAACATGACAATATTAAATATGGTATGTTCAATGATGTTTTTCAAGAATGTTAAGTTGATGTTTTGGCCTCATGTTGTTCTATGTATTGTATATATAAAGAATAGGTGTCCATCTCATGTTATTAAAAAAAAAGACTCCGTCTGAAATGTGGTATATTCAATTTACTTCAGTAAGGCATCTTAGGGTTTTTTGCTCCACCTATTATGCCCTGATAACTAAGGAAAAAAGAAAATAACTTGATGCAAGGAGTCGAAAATGTATCTTATTATGGTACTTAGATACCCCAAAGAATACCGTGTCTATGATAAAGTTAGTAAGAAGTTTATAATATCTAGAGATGTGATTTTTTTAATCTTCCAAGGATGACAATGTTGTTGAGCGAAAACTTGATCTCTTAGATAGATCCAGGAATGAAAATTATTTTCAATTATTTGATAATGAGATTCCACATATTTAAGTGGGGATCCCTATACTGGATCAATCTATGGAATCTCCTTTTGAATAACACTGTCCCCCTCATGAAGTTCCAACCACTGATTAAGAAGACACTTCGAGTGATGTGATTGAAACAATTTATAGGCTAAAGAAATTTAGAGGTTAAAGAATTCAAAGACTAAAGAATTGAAAGGTCCTCAAAAATGTCTCACAAACACACTTGAAAGTATGTGTCCTAATGAAGTTGGAAATATAGGGACAAGAAGCTCTATTACATGGAATGGAAGTGATGTAGATTATTTTGTCTCACCTGTGATATGGATGTTTATTATTGTTGTGAACTAGATATGTCTACATATTTCGAACCAACTTCCTTCAAAGAATATTCTTCTCATGATGAATGGAAAGAAGTGATTGAAAAGGAATATGATGCTTTGATAAATAATGAAACCTAGATGTTGGTTGATCATCCATTGGGAACCAAACCAATAGGCTGCAAGTGGGTCTTCAAGAACAAGTATAAAGTAGATGGCTTACTTAACAAGCATAAATCCAGGCTTTTTGAAACAAAAAATTCACAGAAGGAAGGGATCTATTATGAGGAGACCGTTTACCGCACAACGAAATGGTATACCATTCAAATAGTCTTTTCCTTAGCATCTTAAAATGGTTGGAAAGTCCATCAAATGGATGTAAAAAATGCTCTCTTGAATGGATATCTGAAAGATAATGTTTTTATGTACCAAACAGAAGGATTTATTGTGAAGGACCATGAACAAAAAGTATGTTGGCTTGCCAAATCCTTGTATGGCGTCAAGAAAACACCTCGAGCCTAGTACACAAAATTAACTGAGCATCTTCTGAAACTTAATTTCAAACACTATGATGTTGATGATGCATCATTTTTTTTCAAATAAGTTGGAAAAAGAGTTGTATATATTGTGTCATATCTAGATGAGCTTCTAATGATAGGGAACAATAAGAATTTCATGGCATGCATAAAGAAATAATTGAGGAAAGGTTTTGAAATGACATATTTGGGCTATGTTCACTACTATCTTGGTGTTGAAGTAACCCAACATCTGAAGTTTATATTCCTATATCAGAGCAAGTACATTGAAGATATGTTGAACATGTTTGGCATGGCTGAGTGCAATCCTTCGACTACTCCAATGGAACAAAATTTAAAGCCCACATCCACTGAAGGAATATAATTTGAGGATGCAATGAAGTTTTGAAATCCCATAGGAATTCTCATCTACCTAACTACTACCAAACCAAAAAATTCATTTGTTATTGGAATAATCTCCAGGTTTATGAAAAATCCTTGTGAGGGTAATTCGTCTACTGCAAAAAGAGTTCTAAAGTACTTGAAGGGAAATCAAGACTTTGGACTCAAGTATACATAGGTAGATGACTTAATCTTGATTAGATACTCTAATTCATATTTTGATGGAGATAAATAAATAAAATTATTTACTTTAGGTTATGCTATGAGTCTTTTTTCAAGATTTGTCTCCTAGAGGTCACAAAAACAACCGATTCTAGTAGATTCAACAATTGAAGTAGAATATGTGGCAATGGCTTAACCAATGAAGGAAATTGTGTGGCTTGGGAAAATTATTAAAGTTTTGCAGAAAAAAAAAGTGCATTCAACTCCTATTTTATTAACAACACTTATGCAATAAAGTTGGAAAAGAAACTAAAGTTCCATGATCATACCAAGAAATAAATTCAAAGTATGAACTAATTTGACATCATGTTGAGGCCAAGACAATCCACCTACGACATTTTTCCACAAATGATCAGATTGTAGACGTATTCATGAAAACTCTAAGAAGAATTTTTTTTAAAAGATTCAGAATAATGGTTTGACTCACCAACATCCCTTCATATTAAGGGTGGGGGGGGGGGGTTGAATTTTGACACCTAATATTTGGGATTAATAAAATCCATGTAAATATTGTCAATAGAAAAATAAAATGAATTGAAATATGAAGAGACATAAGATATGAATTCTAAAAGTCTCCCTCTCCTTTTATATATCTATGTTCTCTCTTACTATAAAAACATAATTGAATGGTGGAGTTATTCTCCTAGCCTAACAATATTAAACACTAGGATTATTATGCAGAATATATGATTGTGGAAAAAAGTATCTTCCCTAGACCTAGTGGACTGGTCTAGAATAGCAAAACGAAAATAATATAAAGTTTTCCCTAGAGAGATTGAAGAATTGGAAGAGGCTTACTTGGAATCTGACACAAGCTTTACTCTCCTCCTGACTTGTAAGCTCCAATCATAGCTCCAAACACTATAATTAGAAGCTACAGATGTAACCAAAACAAGCCAATGATCCACAAAATCTATGTCGTATAATTCAATTAATTTATTCAATGAATCAACGAGCCATTGAAATATATGAACGTAAACATAACTTAGCAGATATAGGAAAACAATGTACTCTTTGTATTAATAGAAATAAGAGAGAATTTACAACCAATAATAGTAGTTTATCTTGTAGATATCTCCCCAAGTTTACTTGTCCTTCCTTGTACAAAGAAATCATAAATGTGACCCTAATGTGTGAACATGAGGACTCCCTTGGATTTAAGGCAACACCATGAGGGTATGATTAGTATCCAAAATCCAACACTGATGTTATGGATGGAAGTAAGTTTATATGAGAGTGTGGTAGGTTAGGAGTTCTTATCCATTTCAAAATATAGGCCTGAGATCCATTTAATATGGGAGGACGAGCTCAAGGGATAAGAGGTAGGATGAGATACGTATAGGGCTTCTTATCTAAGATAAATGGGTGAAACATCTCTTGGAAGCTTCTAGAAGAGGAAGCTTAAGGATTGTTTTTAATTTTCCGTAATTTCTAGAATCAGTGCACCCTCATCAAGGAGTAAGTTGTTACAAGGTAGGATGAGATATGTATTGAGCTTCTTATCTAAGGTAAATGGGTGAAACAACCCTTGGAAGATTCTAGAAGAGGAAGCTTCAGGATTATTTTTATTTTTCCCTAATTTCTGGAATCAGTGCACCCCCATTAAGGAGTAAGCTATTATTTATTAGTGTTGGTGCAGAATGGAGCAAACCGTCGTTGAACATAAGTGTCTAAAGGGGTAGTGTACATTCACGGGGGCTTCATTGCAGGAGTAATACCATAGCACGTGGGTTCATATTGGGGGATACATAATGAGGCAAAAATGACATTATATATTGGGGGATATATAGGGGGTAAAGGGTTTTTATATTGGAAATTATAAAATATGGAGCTCAAAGTTAATGAAAAAATATAAAGGGGTATAAAAAATGTTAATAAAAAAATGGATACCTACAATATATAGTGAAAGTAGGGGCTTTTTAAATTGGGAAGGTGTATTGGGTTTATATTGAGACGGGGTTAACTAATGTGATTTTTAGAAGTATTTTCCAATATGTATTCAAATTAATGGTATTGTTTAATATGCTATGATGGCACGTGATATGTTAGAGGTTCATCGAGTGAAGCCCCTGTGTGTACATTGGGCCTTAAAATAGATTATTTGAGGAATTTAAGCCTAAAAACTTAGTTATTTGGAATGTTCATGCTTAGGGCTTCGTGTCGAGATGATGACAACATGTTCATGGATGATGGTTGATCTGGTTTGTAGGCATATTCATGAGATATGAAAAAATGGCCTATAATAGATTTCCCCCTAAAGTGTGAAGCCAGAGGCAATATTAGACGACTGAAGTGATTTACGTTTTGATAAGTTAAGATCAAGAAAAAATGGTTGAGATAATAATATTTTACAATGCATTTTCATCATGATATTGTTTCTAATGGAGGCATACCCATTGTGTTAGTGTGTTTGCCACACAAATGTACCAAATCACACTTTCTTAAGAGGGGCAGTTTTTCCCTCTTAAGTTATTGGTCATGTTAGGAATCTGTGATTTTAGTAGATTGGTGAGGCTAAAACTGCAAAAGCAACATTATTTCAACCAACTTTGGGATTCTAGGATCTAGCCCTCCTGAATCCGGAGAGGGATCTCTCCAATAAGTACAAAGATGGATTTGTCTTTGAAGTTTGGGGTAATAATATTAGGCTAGTTATGAAGGCCAAGGGTTTGTTTTGTTTTTGGATGGCTGAGCATGAATACTGTTTGAGGTGGAAAGTCCTAAGTGAAAAGAGTTTCAAAGGTGAGAAGTTGGAAGTGAATAGAACAGCTAGGCTAAAAAGATAGATATAACGCTGGTTTTTAGTCCATTGGGTTATGGAGTCATAACAGGGCTTTAATTGAGCAACAACACAAAGAGTGATCCAAGGGGCAATTCATCTACATCATAAGATTGTTGAGATTAAAATGATGGAATGGGAACAATAAAGTGTTGGAGAGGTGGAAACTGATAATAATTTCACAAAGGATTTATAGTTAGTCCAAACAAGAAAAGCCTCTTAAGTAACTGTTTAAAACCAACCAAGGGCAGGGCTAACCATTGACTTCTTAGGCAGGTTTGTATTAAAGCAGCTTAATTGACAAACAATCCGATAATCCATAATTACCTTCGGGAAAGTATGAAAACATATAAGAGAAAGACAAAATGTAACTTAGATCGAGATAAAGTGCTTTTAAACCTAGTATTCTTTGATCCAACACCAAGGAAACTTTTAGAATCCGCCTTTGGAGAATAGAAGCAAGAAACCGCGGCAAACCATCTTTTCTAGTCCTAACTTTAATAAGAAAATAAGGAAAATAACTTTCAAGAACAATGTTTAAAAGCAGTAGGACGAGGGGAACTCCGGCATTCCTAAGCACATACACTTGTATTAAATCATTCTTAAATAAACAAAATTGGAGAAAACATTGAGATAAAGCTTTTCGGTCAGAGAAGGTTCTTGATATACAGTAGGTTATAACTCTATAAATGTTGTTCTTTATCGAGAGAATAGTGAACAATATGACATACATAGAAAGGAAAACAATAACAAAGAAAGGGGCACTTCACGAGTGATATAGACTAGGATCCCAAGAAACAACTTGTTATTGATGTCAAACTAGTTACGGTGCTTAGGTCCAATGTTTTGATTTGTAATCATATTTTCCTCTTTTGACTGACTAATCCTAACACAAGTGAGGCTTCAAGGGCCGGTGAACACCTATTCTGAGATAGAAGTCTCAAGCTCGATTACATTAGAATGTTCGGCAACCTAATCAGCCAGAATTACTCATCTTCTATAGAGGTATTTATAGAAGAATGAGGAGGTGAAATCTGATATAAAGATCTCCCAAGGAAATTAATACAGAGTAATGACTTCTCGGCCTTTTGAGGGGCTCGATGGAGAAGTTTACAAACATTCTGGTCTATATTAACTGTTTTACATTTATGAATTAAGCTCGGTGGAAGCTTTTATTGACTTTAAGGCTCTGTGTCGTGTTTGGAGTAACTCTGTAGATATTTTTAGCATTTAAGTTCCTTGTAGAAGTAACTCTTTGGCTGCGCTGAGGCGAATATCTTCATTTCATCAATAACTTCGGCCCTTTTTTTGAATGCTTTGAGGCATAGGTGGCACTTATGGTATTTGAGGAATCAATTCACCTCATTTGAGGCGGTGGAGGCCTTTCTGTCAGTTAAACACTTATGATTTTCTTTTGACTGTGTTTTAATTTGGGGGATTAGGCTTTTGATAATCCATCTTAGTCGTAATCCCTGCAAATCGGTCTTCAATATTTTGTTCTGTTGTGCTCTGTCTTCAACACTGATACTCTTTAAATCGTGTTGTAATAACATAGTGTCTTGTCGATGTGCAGGGCCACGCTGGGCTCGTATGGCATCACTGCCTCATGAAGCAAATGACGAGACATGGAGTAGAGCCCTGTGAATGGTTCTCTTTTATGCATCGAAGGCACAAGAATCGTCATCCCCGACCTTCTACCTTTTATTTTAATATAATGGATTAACCTTTAACACCTGCAAAAATACAAAACTTATTAAGAAATCGTGCGTTTTTGGGGAAAAACTGCTTCAGAGGGTGTGGGGAGCGATCATGGCCATTGGATGGCATCATCCAACAGTAGAAATCAGTCAAGAGAAAGTAAGGAGGAGACGGAGAAATGAATAAGACGGAATGATCTTGGACCGTCAGATCTGGACACGTGGATGTTCCAGATCCAATCAGAGGATCGCAATCGGGGGTGGCATCATCCAATTGAAAGTTGTGATTCGATTTAGTGCGGACCGTTGATCTGAGGATCAGATCAACGGTGGAAAACAAATCGGAGGGATGGCCGATCGGGAGGAACAATAAAACGCACCGATGAAAAATTTTGATGCGATTGAGTGATGACCGTTGATCTAAGAATCAGATCAATGGTGGGCAATGAATTGGCGGATTTTGAAGTGGAGGTAAGACTCTTGATCGGAGGGAATGAGGACCGTTGGATCACGGAAGGCGGAGAGGAGATCAACGGCGGACAATCAATCGGGGATCGGCAATCGAGGGTGGCAAAAAAAATGCACTGAATAAAACTTGTGATATGATTTAACGCGTGCCGTTGATCTAAGGATGAGATCAACAGTCAAGATTGTTCAACTTACGCACTGGCGGAAAAACCCTTATGATATATAAAAAACCCAAAATTTTAAATGAAACAAAGGTGTTATGCTTCGGGGGCAGGGTATATATATATATGGAATGATCTGGCACCCGACTGCGGGGCTTCATATGTATAACACAAAAATAGACCTAGGGCCATACATACGGGGGCCAATCACAATCGGAACCATCAAGCCCGGTCTTTCAATCAACCCATTGAATTTTTCCGATGCAATAAGGGATTCGGCCTTTGTGCTTTGTTTTACAAAGAAAACAAAGGACCGGGGTCTATGGATATGGGACTTAATCACATCGGAAGTTTTGATGCGGCCTTTTCAATCAACCCATTTGGATTTCTCCGATGCGATTGCATGATCGGGTGTTTTCAATCTAACCATTTTTATATTTAACACGTGACTTTAGTACATTAGATTAAAACTTTGGGAAAATGGGTTTTATGACTTTACAAAAGAAAACATTGATCGAAGATGGTTTATACAATGATTTAAGCATCGGATGCGGGCTTTATGGTTATATGGAATGGTAATAAGATCGTGGGTTTTAAATACAAAGGCTAATCACATCGGATTTTTTGTAATGGCACAAAGACATGCACACTTGGACGTTTGCGATGCGATAAGCACCGAAAAATGGTTAGCGCTTGGTTCCAACCTCAAAGCGTATGGTGGGGAAGTGGTTAGGACTTAGCCCAAGGGGGCTTAAGTCCATGGTAAGAAAAAACTTGTTTTTATGAATTTTTTCAGAGTTTTTCAATGGATTTGGGGGTTTCAGTAAGGCTAAAAAGTGAGTTTTTAACCTTGTAAAAATAATTTTCATGAAGGGAAGAAGAGGAATCATGAAAACAAAGGAGACTTATGGAGAAAAAGGGGAGAAAATGAAGGTTAGTTTTGAGTGGGAGAAGGGGCAAAATGATGGTTTTTTAGCAGTCTTTTCTCATGAAATTAGCATAATTTCTAAGTATAAAATGGCAACAACAATGAAGATTTTGGACAGAGGCATGAGGCCTTCCAGAGTCTTCAAGAGCCAACAATTTTTTGTAATAAAATTTGTTCCTTGAAGGCTCAAAAAGTCTTAGCCACCTTTTGCTATAACAAATTTTATAGGTGGCTAACAGTGGCTCCACTTGGGGATGGTGCCTTCTTGAAGGCATCAAGAACTTCAGACCTGCTTTCTCTGGGAGGCTGACCTGTGCCTCATCCATTGTATTCTCTGGGAGGCTAACCTGTGCATGATCCATTGGGCTACTTTCCTTTGCTTAAATGATATTCTTTTGAAAACATATTAGCAGCCATAAAAATAATGGTTCTTTCATCAACAAGCTCTCTACCTACCCAATCCTACTGATCTAGCATTTTTTCTTCATTAGAGAGCACTTGGATTGGCAAACTCTTTTGACAACATTTTATTCTTTTTGAAAGCAGGAGATCTAATCTATTTCTACTCCTTATTTCTCCCTAAAGTCAGATTAAACAGTTGAGTTTAGATGCTTCTCTACCTAATCTACTAATCTGTTAGGATTAAACAGTCTAACAGATTTTTATTCTCTAAATTCCACAACAGAAATTTAAAAGCATACAAGTCAGGATTAAATATTCTAACTTGATGCTAGTCTATGGAATAAAAACAAGTTGCACACAGACATTTATTTTTGCAGAAAATTTAAATCAAAATGGAAGGCTCAAGATCTGAAAGTTTCTTATCATGGCCTCCTCTTTTCTTTACAGCTCTTTTTTTACTCTTGTTTGAGTTGTTTCTTTCTTGTTCTCTGGTTCAGATTTTGAGCTGATTAGAACCAGATTTACCTCTTTTTTGACTTAGAATTTGAAAATAGATTTGAGTCATTCTATTTGGAAACTTAGGATCAGATTTTGATCTTGTTTGAACCTTTAATTTCTATCCTAAACTATCTACTGATAAGCCAATATTAAACATTTTGGCAAATCGAATTCACTATCCTATCAGCAGAAAATTTAAAGCTAATTAGTCAAGATTAGACAGTTTGACTAACTAGAAGTGTGTTATTCAGGAGTGGCATTTGAGCTTGCACACTTTCAGATTTGTTTCTATTTTTTTGGTATGGGGCTATACCTTTTTTGTTTTCACAATCTGCCCTCTTTTCTTTCTTTCACTGTTTTTGTATTTTGTATTTTATTTTTATAACTTTGAATGCAATGGTGGGTGAAGTATTTATAACGAGAAAAATATAAAAAGGCTTTCAGAGCATAACATGGATCAAGAGAAGTAATGCTTAAGCATCCTGCCATTGACAGGACCCCCAAACAATTCTGCTCCATTCAACTCCTACAAGAAAAATGCATTGTTACCAGTAGCTGAATGAATAGAGTAAGGGCCAAGCCATAAGTTGTCAAATTTTCCATGCTTGCCCTTTTCTTCCCTCCTTGAGTCCCACTTTAAAACTTTGTCCCCAATTTTGAAATTGCTGGCCTTTTTTCTTCTGTCAAAAAGCTTTTTAATGCTGATATATTTCTGCAATGCTTTGTTATATACTTCCTTTCTGGTTTGCTGAAGATGGATGGTCTGATTTATTCTTCTAATCATGTCATTATCTTCAGTTTGAAACTCTTGAATCAACTTCATTACTGGTAAACCAAGACTGTTTGGAAAAAATGCATTAGTACCATACACAAGCTGGAAGGGTGACATGCCAATAGATTTCTTCAAAATCAATCTGTCAGCCCAAAGTGCATGAAATAGCTTTGTATGCCAAGACTTTTTATTGTCTTCCAACAGTTTCTTGATTATGTTCACTAAAATCTTGTTTGAGGATTCTGCAAGTCTGTTACCTTGGGGGTAATAGGCCGTGGAATGCCCCAATGTTATCTGATATCTATGACAGAACTCAACAATCCTCTTTGATCCAAATGTTGCTGCATTTTCAGTGATAATATTGGTAGGACAGCCAAATCTGGAGAGAACGTTAATCTCCATGAATTTTATAATAACTGAATCATTGGCCTGTCTACAAGGTATGGCTTCTATCCACTTAGTGAAATAGCCTGTGGCAGTGAGAATCCATCTATGCTGGGCAGCAGATGGGGGATGGATTTCTCCTATGAAGTCAAGTCCCCACTGTCTAAAAGGGGCTTTAATAGTGATTGGATGCAGAGGCAGGGGTAGGAGTTTTCTTTTGCCTTTAAAAAGTTGACATTTATGAGAGGCTATGATCATTTTGTGTATATCAGGAAAAAGAGTAGGCCAATAGAAACCAGCCCTCAAAATTTTGTTGGCTGTTGTCTTCCAGTATAAATGACCTCCACACTCTCCTTCATGGAACTCGTGCTTAACCTTCTCTGCATCCAACTTAGGCAAACATTTAAACAATAGACCACTTGCATTTTTCCAATAAAGACATTTATCAATAATGCAATAGTTTACAACTTTTAACTTTAGGAACCTTGCCTTTGTTTTTGTCAAACTAGGAGGCATATTTAAATTAAGCAAAATATAAATAATATCAGCATACCAAGGAGAATTCCTAAAATGATCTTCAACTATAGGAGTTGAGAATTCTTCTTGGTCATCCAAAGCATTAATCATATTAATATCAAGAACTTCAAAATTTGATTCAGCCATTAATCTAGCTAGGCCTTGGCCTTTGATGAGTTTAGTGGGTTTTATCTCTAAATCATACTCAAGGATAACAACAATCCACTTACCTCACTTACCATCTGGGTCCTGCATTAGAATGTCTTTAACAATTGAGTTTGGGACGAAGGAAATGATGTGTGAGTGAAGGATGTACACCCTGAAGTCTTTCAAAGCTTTAACCAAAGCAAAATCTTTCTTCTCCATAATGTTATATTTCAAAGGGGCATCCCTCAATGCCTTACTAAATAATGTAATAGGTTGCTCTTGTCCTTGTGGATTTTTCTGTAAAAGGACAGCAGCTATGGTATGTTCCGATGCGAATGAAAAAATATAAAAGTCTTTTGAAAAATCAGGGCTTATAAGAACCAGTGTTTTGGTTAATGCTTGCTTCACCAGTTCAAAGGACTTCTTTGCTTCTAAGGTCCATTTTACCACTTTCTCCTTCTTTGACATGTTTGTGATATTCCTAAGGAGCTCGGCCAAGTTGGGGATGAACCTTCTCAAAAAGTTAATCTTTCCGATGAAAGACTGCAACTCTTTGATGTTCTGAGGATGAGATATTTACAATATGGCCTCAATCCTCTTGGGATCTATCTTTATACCCTCTTCTGAAATAATGTGCCCAAGAATTTTACCTTCTTGGAGACCAAATAGTGTCTTCTTAGGGTTTAAAGATATCCCAAACTTTCTGCACTTCTCGAAAACCTTTCCTAAATTTTCTAAGTGCTCTTCATCTGTTTTTGAAAACACAGTAACATCATCAAGATAGATAATGATGAAGAAGCCCAGTTCCTCCGAGAATGCTATGTCCATGGCTCTTTGAAAATTTTCTCCAGCATTCATTAGACCAAAATGCATCTTCACATACATGAAAGTGCCCCATGGTGTAGTAAAGGTTGTCTTTAATTGATTAGCAGGGTGAACTAAAATCTGATTGTACCCCGAAAAGCCATCAAGCAAAGAAATTCTTTTAGACCCTACCACCCTTTGTAAAATATCATCCATCTTGGGTAAAGGGTATGGATGTATTTTAATGAGCTTTGTTTTAAGTCTCCTAAAGTCTATACAAAGCCTGATCTCTCTGATTTTCTTTCATAGATGGTGAGATTAGATACCATCAAAAATATCTAATAGGGACAATAATACTGACACATCATACATTTTCTGTGATTTCATCGAACCAATAGTGGCTTGGACAAAGATTGACTCTGCACACCGCGATTACATTTGAATGTTTTTTGGTTTTCTTTGAGGGGAATTTTGTGCTGTATAATTTTAGTGTCATAGGATTTAAGATCTTCGTAACTCCACGCAAAAACATCAGAAAACTCTTTAAACAGCTCAATGTATTTGAGTTTAATGTGAGCTGGTAAATTCTTGGACAGTTTAATCATTTTCGGCTTAAGTTCGCTGCCAATATTACACTCTTCCACTTCAGTCTCTACAGGTTCCAGTTTTGGTTTATTCGCCACATCGTTAAAATCTAACAACTCTTCTAAAGGGGCCAGACCTTTAGGCAAACTTTCATCTTTAGAGTGCAGAGTTTCTAACTCCTCTATTTCTAACTCTGCAGTCCTTTCCTTTTTGTTTTTTAATTTTCTTTTCAGAAAATTAAAATTGACAAGCTCAGGAGACAGCTCTTCTTCATCCAGAAAAAATTATTCCTTGCAGTCTGTTTCATAGTCTGAGTCCGAACTGTTTAGTTCAAATTCATTTCTGAATCGCATGAAGTCTTCTATTTGTTTGTCATTGTCAAACACCTGCCAATACTTCTCATTATCAGGCACGGCTGGTCTAAATTTTATCTGAGTTGTGTAGTCTTTGGTGTTATATGGCGTTAAGCATGTTCTAGTTGCAAAGGCTAAATTGTGGGCTACAATATTTCTTTTTCTTGGGACAAAAACTGTTTGGACTCCTCGAATGTTTTCAAAAGGTACATGACATCGTTTTGGTAGGCCCTAAGTCTGGGATGATTTGCGTTATACTCCCCATTTACTTGCCTAATGACTAACTATGAATCCCCGTTAACTTTAATTCTTTCGGCTCCTATCTTTTTCAACAAACGTAAGCCTAGGAGAAAGGATTCATATTCTGCTATGTTATTGGAACACTGAAAGTTTAGTTTTCAGGAAATGCTTTCTATGTGGTTGTTTTCAGTGTTAGTAATCCAGACACCTGCACCAACATTGTTCTTAGTGTAGGATCCATCAAAATACATACTCCACAGAGGACTATTCTTAGTTTCATCCTGGTTACTGTCCTCTTCAACTAATGTGCTCAAGGGTTGTTGTGGAAACTCAGCACTTAGTTGTATTTGTTTTTATTCCCCAAGATTTGTGTTCATTTGAGGGTCGTTTTCTTCATTGTGAATGTTTAAAAGAAATGGACACCTAACGTGTAGCTAAATACCTTTGTTTATTTTTCTAATGTCTTCAAATGCAGCAAACTGTTTTGACACTTCTGCGTTGTGTTCCTCTTCCTCCCTATCGGCCATTAATCCTGTTAAAGTGAATTTTTCACCAAGTGTTTCATCATTAAACATAATAAAAGAATCAAGGCCTGTCTTTACAGAATACAGGGGAGAGTTTTGTGGTCTATCTTGACTTGTAATCGTGAATTTCATATGGGACTCCCTGTAAAGTCTTCTATTCTGATTGAAAACAGGGATAGTCGCATAGGTCATTTCCATTTGCATAGTCCCTTGTAACATAGCCCCCCAAGATCTTGATAATAACATTCCATACTTTGGGGGCACATCAGCCACAACAATATCCATGACTAAACATTTGGCTGGAATTTGGGCTAAGTTAACACAGAGGTCTTTGATTAATCCTAAACATTTTATTCTACTGGAATCAAAGGAGTAAAGGTCTTTGTAAGGTCTGGTGATTTCTAGACCCGGGCTCTCCATTACAACTTTTGGCATTAAATTATGAGAAGCCCCGAAATCATTCATAGCGTTATGCAAAATTTTGTCATGAACATTTAAACTCACATAAAAGGGAGGAACAGATCCTTCTTGATATCTACCTTCAATCTTAGGACCAAAAATTAGCTCTGGTTGGTCATCATTAAGATTGACTGTGTCCTCATTTTCTTCTATTTTTAAAGCCTTCAAAATTTGGGTCTTATATACATGTTGGGCAGCTAACTCAATCAAGGGAACAAAGATTTTGATCTTTGAAATTTCCTGCTCCAGGCTGAAATGAATTTGACTCTTTAAAGTGTTGGTTTCATCCTTATTAGCTGTCATTATATAAGCAATATCATCTTGCTGATTTGTCCTATTTACATTTGAAAAAATGGTTTTAAGAGGAGTACTAGCTGAGGTGTTAGTACTGCTAAGATCTGCACTCTGTTTTGTAACGTTTTGAGTGCCCTTCTCTTTACCATATCAGAATTTGCAGCCACTATTTTGTCCTTTTGTTTGACCATTTTAGGCTTGGTTGTAGTGTTGTTTTGTGAAGGCTTGTCAGAGGCTTTAGTGTTGGGATTTTGTTGACTGGTTTTGCTTCTAAGGTCATATTCTTTTTGATACTCTACGATGACATTTTCCATGTCTTGATAATAATTTTCATCATCATCTCTTTTGTCATCATAAGGTGTGTATAGACCTTGTTTTCTATCATAATGAATCTCAAAGTCATCATTACCTACCCCCATCATGTTGATATCATCTTCCTCTGTTATCTCATATGTTTCCTCAACCTCACTTACATAGTTTTGATGAAAGGGAGGAGTGATCTGTTGATCATCTTCCCTAGGTCTGTTTGGAGGTTGGTTCCTTCTAAAATTCTGATTCTGGTTCTGGATTCTATTTTGAGGAGCAGTTTGGTTTTGGCTTGCTTGTGCTCTCTTAATTATGCTCATCTCTTTCATCATTTCTTCCATCATTCTCTCCATCTTTGAGTTTGAAGTAGAAGGTGTGGATTCCTCTCTGAAAGATACTCTCTTTTCATTTTTCATTCTTGCTCTCTTCTCCATTAAGTTGACTTCCACATAAAGAGCACCCTTTTGCATATCTTCAAGAGTTGCAAAATCTCTCTCTCTCAGCTAATAGGTCATGTCAGAGTCAAACCCTTCAGGAAAATTGTTTAAAGCTGAGCCCTGTGGAGGTTTTAGTTATGGGGAAAGTGCATTATACACACTATTGAATCTAGTGCAATAAGCTTGCACACTTTCCCCAGTGTTTCTATGGAGGTTCTTGTAATCAGCAAGGACTTGAAGAGGGTTTTTCTTTACTTCCCATTTGTTTAAGAATTTTTGATGGAAGGCTTGGAGATCATTAATACTATGGGGGGATAGGCCTTTGAACCATTTTCTTGCTTCTCCCCCTAAGCTCTGAGCAAATAACCTAAGCTTGACAAAATCATCATCAATTTCATTTTTGTCAAAGTAGTCATTCATCTTATCCACATGTTGTGATGCAGTTGTAGCATTTCTAGCATCATATAATGGAATTTTGGACTGATAGTCCTATGGAAGATTGAATAATGGTGCAGGAAATACTAGGGGAGCATACCATGTTGCCATGATATGTGGTGGAGGTGGATTTACAATAGGTGGATTAACAAAAGGGAAAGTGGGCTGAAGTGGAGTGGGTTGAATAGTGGATGTAGGGTGAGCAGAAGTGGATGGACCAGGAATAGATTGATGAGCTGATCTTGGATGAGAGACACCTAGGTTGTGAAGGAAATGCAAATCAGGAGGTGTTGTTTCTCTACTACCAGGATGTTCACTTGTCTCCGGGGATGAAAGTGAAGACTCAGAGTCTAGCTGAATTATATCATTAAATGACCTAGTTCTAAATGGATTTACTAAGTCAGCTTGTGATTGTTGTAGAGCTGTAAGATTTTCAGGAACTGAATTAGCTCTCAAGGGTGATCTGAAAACAGTTGATAATTTAATCTTAGGAGACTTCCTAAGGATACTTTCTGGGTTATCAACTATCTCAGGTGGATCAGGGTCGAGATAGGCTCTAGTATGAATCTTTCTAGGAGCCACTATGCTGTGTTTTTTAGACCCAAATAAACAAGACAAGTTCAACCAAGTATGACAATCTTTGAATGGTCAACCAATCTGTTTACACAAATTTTAATCCTGCATTCCTCTAACTGAGTTTGAATGATATTATGATGATAAGGGTTCTTCCCAGTGGAGTCTTAAGTTCTGTTCAGGATTTTGGAGTCACCAAGTGGAAGTTTTTAGCTCTTTTCAGAGGTAAAAGGTTTTATGGTCCACCACCATGTTTATTGAATACCAATCTGAAATATTTTTAGGTTTTTTCTAAGTTATTTTTTAGTTGTATGGTTTTTAAGAATATCCTAACTTTGTATCAAACTTAGCTATGGTTATGAGACAAAGACAGTTTACTCTTATGGCTAAGCCAGCTGATATTTCAAGGTTAGATAAAGTCTTAAGAGAATCCTAGGGTTTACCTAGTTTGTCATTGATTCAAACAAGTTTTACCATGATTACCTTTCTTTGGTAGTGCTTGAAAAGGCTGCTTTTTACTCACAAGTTTTATTTATTTTAAGCGAAGTAGTCCCCGGTGGAGTCGCCATAAATGTTAGTAGCTGGTGGCTCAGCTGGAAAATAGAAAAATTGTCATAAAACTAGGGGTTATCTAGAGTTTTAAGGTGTTTTTGAAATTTTATTAACTCAGAAAAGATTCCCCAGTGGAGTCGCCAGAAATGTTAGGAATCTCTGATTTTAGAAGATTGGTGAGACTAAAACTGCAGAAGCAACATTATTTCAACCAACTTTGGGATTCTAGGCTCTAGCCCTCTTGAATCCAGAAAGGGATCTCTCCAATAAGTACAAAGATGGATTTGTCATTGAAATTTGGGGTAATAATATTAGGCTAGTTATGAAGGCCAAGGGTTTGTTTTGTTTTTGGATGGTTGAGCATGAATACTGTTTGAGGTGGAAAGTCCTAAGTGCAAAGAGTTTCAAAGGTGAGAAGTTGGAAGTGAATAGAACAGCTAGGCTAAAAATATAGATATAACGCTGGTTTTTATTCCATTGGGCTATGGAGTCATAACAGGGCTTTAATTGAGCAACAACACCAAGACTGATCCAAGGGGAAAGTCATCTACATCACAAGATTGTTGAGATTAAAAAGATGGAATGGGAACAATAAAGTGTTGGAGAGGTGGAAACTGATAATAATTTCACAAAGGATTTATAGTCAGTCCAAACAAGAAAAGCCTCTTAAGTAACTGTTTAAAACCAACCAAGGGCAGGGCTAACCATTGACTTCTTAGGCAGGTTTGTATTAAAGCAGCTTAATTGACAAAAAATTCAGTAATCCACATAATTACCTTCAGAAAGTATGAAAACATATAAAAGAAGACAAAATGTAACTTAAGATCAGATAAAGTGCTTTTAAACCTAGTCTGCTTTCAGTCAACACCAAGGGAAACTTTCAAAATCTGCCTTTAGAGAATAGAAGCTAGAAACACGGAAAACCATCACTTTTCTAGTCTAACTTTAATAAGAAAATAAGGAAAATAACTTTCAAGAAAAATGTTTAAAGAAAACAGTAGGACGAGGGAACTCCAACATTCCTAACTGCTTAAACTGTATTAAATCATTCTTAAATAAACAAATTGGAGGAAAACATTGAGATAAAGCTTTTCAGTCAGAGAAGGTTACTGATATACAGTAGGTTCTAACTCTATAAATGTTGTTATTTATCAGAGAATAGTGAAAAATATGACATACATAGAAGGAAAACAATAACAAAGAAAGGGGCACTTCACCAGTGATATAGATCAGGATCCCAAGAAACAGCTTGTTATTGATGTCAAACCAGTTACAGTACTCAGGTCCAATGTTTCAGTTCAGCAATCATATTCACTATCCAGCCCGACTAATCTAACACAAACAGAGCTTCAAGGGCCAGTGAACACTATTTACAGATAGAAGTCTCAAGCTCAATTACATTAGAATGTTTAGCAACCTAATCAACCAACAATTGCTCATCTTCTACAGAGGTATTTATAGAAGAATGAGGAGGCGAAATCTGATATAAAGATCTCCCAAGGAAATTAATACAGAGTAATGACTTCTCGGCCTTTTGAGGGGCTCGATGGAGAAGTTTACAAACATTCTGGTCTGTATTAACTGTTTTACATTTATGAATTAAGCTCAGTGGAAGCTTTTATTGACTATAAGGCTCTGTGTCGTGTTTGGAGTAACTCTGCAGATATTTTTAGCATTCAAGTTCCTTGCAGAAGTAACTCTTTGGCTGCGCTAAGGCGAATATCTTCATTTGATCAATAACTTCGGCCTCTGTTTTGAATGCTTTGAGGCACAGGTGGCACTTATGGTAGCTGAGGAATCAATTCACCTCATTTGAGGTAGTGGAGGCATTTCTGTCAGTTAAACACTTATGATTTTCTTTTGACTGTGTTTTAATTTGGGGGATTAGGCTTTTGATAATCCATGTTAGCCATAATCCCTGCAAATCAGTCTTCAATCTTATGTTTTGTTGTGCTCTGTCTTCAACACTGATACTCTTTAAATCGTGTTGTAATAACACAGTGTCTTGTCGATGTGCAGGGCCACGCTAGGCTCGTATGGCATCACTGCCTCATGAAGAAAATGACGAGACATGGAGTACAGCCTTGTGAATGGTTCTCTTTTATGCATAGAAGGCACAGGAATCGTCATTCCCGGCCTTCGACCTTTTCTTTCAATATAATGGATAAACCTTTAACACCTGCAAAAATAAAAAACTTATTAAGAAATCCTGCATTTTTGGGGAACAACTGCTTCAGAGGGGGAGCGATCATGGCCGTTGGATGGCATCATCCAACGGTAGAAATCAATCAAGAGAAAGTAAGGAGGAGACAGGGAAATGAATAAGACGGAATGATCTTGGACCGTCCGATCTGGACACGTGGACGGTCCAGATCCAATCGGAGGATCGCAATCAGGGGTGGCAAGCAACTGCATCGATTGAAAGTTGCGATGCGATTTAGCGCAGACCATTGATTTGAGGATCATATCAACGGTGGAAAACGAATCGAAGGGATGGCCTATCGAGAGGAACAATAAAATGCACCGATGAAAAATTTCGATGCAATTGAGCGATGACCATTGATCTAAGAATCAGATCAATGGTGGGGAATGAAGACCGTTGCATCACGGAAGGCGGAGAGGAGATCAACGGTGGACAAGCAATCGGGGATCGACAATCGGGGGTGGCAAACAAAATGCACTGAATGAAACTTGCGATGCGATTTAGCGCGGGCCGTTGATCAAAGGATGAGATCAACGTTCGGGATTGGTCAACTTAGGCACTGGCGGAAAAACCCTTATGATATATAAAAAGCCCAAAATTTTAAATGAAACAAATTTTTTATGCTTCGGGGGCGGGGTATATATATATATATATATATGGAATGATCTGGCACCCGACTGTGGCGCCTTCAGACGTATAACACACAAACAGATCCAGGGCCATACATATGGGGGCCAATCACAATCAGAACCATCGGGCCCGGTCTTTCAATCAACCCATTGAATTTTTCTGATGCGATAAGGGCTTCGGCCTTTGTGCTGGGTTTTACAAAGAAAACAAAAAACCGAGGTCTATGGATATGGGACTTAATCGCATCGAAAGTTTTGATGCGGCCTTTTCAATCAACCCATTTGGATTTCTCCGATGCGATTGTGTGATCGGGTGTTTTCAATCTAACCATTTTTATATTTAACACGTGACTTTAGCACATTAGATTAAAACTTTGGGAAAATGGGTTTTATGACTTTACAAAAGAAAAACATTGATCGAAGATGGTTTATACAATGATTTAAGTGCCAGATGCGAGCTTTATGGTTATATGGAATGGTAATAAGATCGGGGTTTTTAAATACAAAGGCTAATCACATCGTATTTTTTGTAATGGCACAAAGACATGCACACTTGAACATTTGCGATGCGATAAGCGCCAAAAAAGGGTTAGCGCTTGGTTCCAGCCTCAAAGTGTATGGTGGGGAAGTGGTTAGGACTTAGCCCAAGGGGGCTTAAGTCCATAGTAAGAAAAAACTTGTTTTTATGAATTTTTTCAGAGTTTTTCAATGGATTTGGGGGTTTCGGTAAGGCTAAAAAGTGAGTTTTTAACCTTGTAAAAATAATTTTCATGAAGGGAAGAAGAGGAATCATGAAAACAAAGGAGATTTATGGAGAAAAAGGGGAGCAAATGAAGGTTAGTTTTGAGTGGGAGAAGGGGGAAAATGATGGTTTTTTAGCAATCCTTTCTCATGAAATTAGTAGAATTTCTGAGTATAAAATGGCAACAGCAATGAAGATTTTGGACAGAGGCATGAGGCCTTCCAGAGTCTTAAAGAGCCAACAATTTTTAGTAATAAAATTTGTTCCTTGAAGGCTCAAAAAGTCTTAACCACCTTTTGCTATAACAAATTTTATAGGTGGCTAACAGGTCACAGGAATAAAATAGACGGAGTCAAGAAATTTGTGGAACATTCTAAAACATAAACATACTAGATAGAGAAATAGCATGCATATTCAAACATAAAACTAAACTAAAAATAAAACAAATAAAATAAGAGCTCTAAATAGAGTCAAAAAACTTCAATAATCCAAATGGCGCTGCTTACGTCCCCTCTTATTGAGTGTTGGTGGGAAAAGAGGATGAAACTTTAACCCACTTTCCAATGGTCCTTTGGAACTATGGAGCTCTATGTCTCGATGCAAGAATGTCTTTACTTCCGAGCTGCCTTGGCTCAAAGTCTCCCTCTCTCTACTATGGTGGAGTGGAGTTGTTAGATGGCCAACAACTGATTCCACCCTATCTCTACTCTGGATCACACACAATTGGTATTGCTTGGGGAAATTATGGCCAGCATAACAATGTATTCTCATATTTTTCATCTCTTAGTGGAATTTTATAGGATAATTCAAATCCTCCTTCCCTCTTTTTGTACATTGTGGATGGTGACCGAAGAGAGGAAGGTGATTCCATTGTGTGCCATGTTTATTCCATTGTGTGCTCACTTGAGGTCCTAAGGAGGCTTGGGCGGTTGTCCTTAGGTGACCTCAAGTGTGGGATCAATGTCCTGGAGTGTGCCTTGTGGTCCCGGAAATTGACTTCCATGACTTTCATGGTCGCGCAACATTTTGAGGAAAAGTTGTGCAAGGTGCGCTTATCAAAGAATTATGCACACAAAGTCACATTTCATTGGTTTCTTCAATGCAAAATTTGATTTTTCCTTTTAGACCTTAGATATTTTTAAATAATTCAGATTCTCTAATGTCTCTCAACCCTATAAATCCTTCTGCCTAGCATTAAATAATGTCATCTTTGCTTGTCTGATTTTCCAGTAATAACAGTTTCCCCCTAATGTGTGAGGTCTAGAAAGAACTGTATAGCCGAAATATATTATAGTTTATTTTCTGTGTACTATGTGGAGAGAGGGAGAGACCTGCGTGTACCTCGGAGTTGGAGACACCTTGCACCGGGTCGAAGAGTGACCATGTCCTGTGGGATCCCTACAAGCAATGGTATAATACAATATATACAAATTTTCTATGAGGCGGGTATGTCCCATGCTCATGATTCTTTGGCTAGTTAAACAAATATATTTGACAGATGCATATTTTGTTTGTGTCACTAGTATGATAGTGATCTGCTGGTTAATGACAACGACTGCTAAAGCCCCCATGGGCATTTTTTCTTTGACGATAGGTGGAAAGTGGTATCCATATGAGTAAACTTGGTATGGAATATAAATGCGCATTGTACGCATAGGTGCTGGCTAGGACCTTCCTGTGTAAGCATTGCTGAAAGAGACGCTTATAAAGGCACATGTCTTCAATGAATTTGATCAAAGTGTAATGGTTGTAAGGTACGTGGTACGATACCATATTGACATGAAAGCTTGTGTTGTAGTCGAATTTCAGAAGGATTAATGTCATTTGTGGGAAATGATGTCTCCCACAGTGCCACCCGAGGATTTCCCTTTTGTGGAGATGGGTGATCCAAGGTACCGATTCGTTTTTGGAAAAGAGGTGTTGATGTCAACAAAAATGAAGCCTCAACCGAACGAAAGAGTCACTGATGTAGGGGATCAGGATCCTAGATGTGATGGGTTTAACATAGGCATGATGGCAAGGGGTGACTAAAAAATAGTGATGGGGATTCACTGGCCCAAGGTCGGAGTATAAAAAGCAGCTTGGCAGTAGTCATAACTATTTCTGATGGGGAAATACCTGGAGTTGGTAGGACCTCCAGGGTGGGTATAAACTGGTTATGAATGTAATGGTGGCTTTTGTGTGAGGGTGTAATACTCTGACAGAGGGTGACCAGGGACTGCTGACATGGGAGAAAAAATCAATGGGTGGGTGGGGGACATAGTGCGGCGTTTGTGGTATTTTTTCACTTACCAAAACAATAAAACAATGGGGTTTGGTTTATACAAAACACAGAGACGGGTGCCCAAAAACATGAAAGTGTTCACTCACTGACGATGTGAGGAAGGTGTTTTGCTGAGGGTGGGGACCCCGTTGGATGGTCTCATATGTGAGGTTGATGAAGTGGGTGAAAACATAGCGCAGATGATGGGCTATGATGATGGAGGTATGGTAGGCCAAATGCAAGGCACAAAAGTGCACTTTCGATCTTCTTGCAAAACCTGGTATTCTAGGAATGGGGTTTTATTTCGATATGGTAAAAATTTTCGTAATGCATGGAGGGTGAATCGACATGATTTTCCTCCCTGACTAAAGTGGTATGGACATGGCATCATTATTTTTTGTGATATATGGTCTTCTTTAGGTGATCAATGCCATGGATGGGAGGCTCTACCGACCAACGATGATGTTTATCATGTGCATGGTGAGGTGATGATAAAAATGTTTGGGTATTTGGAACCCAAGGTTAACATCTGATGGAGAAATGATGTTAGGGTATGTAGAGTTTTTCTGGGACTCTATCATGCTGGGAGTAGAATGATACCTGCTCTCAAACATTCATTGGATGGAGTTGCGGTTGCTTTGCATACTACTTGCAAAAACAAATACCCCAAGTGAAAGAATCTTCCTTATTCAAATATTTATTTGAAATACATGTGCTTAAACAAAAATATGAGAGAGGGAATACCTGCCAGCTCTGAAAATTTATTTTTTCGAGGGTGCAAATGTGTGGCACTACCCTTGGGCATTATGGAGTGTTGATGACAGTGCTGATTTTGGTCCGGTAGTTGGGCCTTTTTAAATCTCATTATGGTCCTCCAAATTTTTTGAAAGGGGCAACATATAGGTGAATGTGGCTCAATTCAGTTCATTTGTGTCTGTTTGAGTGTTGAGAGGTCAGAGGATTTTGCGGAGCAGTTGTTGTCGTTGAGGTCAACCTAAGAACCTGAGATTAGCGATTTTTTAGCCAGGTAAGCTCCATGACATCCAGAAATTTATTTTTTCCAATGTACTGGTGCTGGGGTCCATATAAGATGGGTTTGTATATATTGTAGGTCAAATTTACCTTCACCGTGTGGGCGATCAAGGTACAGGCACACCTCTTGCATGTGAAAACTGGGTTTTGCACTCATTAAGCGCACCTGTCCTAGATTTAGGTGTGCCTTTGGCGTGACTGTGATAAGGATATATTTACCCTCCTTGCGCTTGTATGAGGAAGAGGCGCACAGAGAGATGAAGCTATTTTTGTCACAAATTTTGGAAATTTTGTCTATTTTTAGTATTTTCAGTATGGCTAATGTGTTCCTATTTTTATGACAAGATGTTGTGGAGGGAAAGGGATTGGCCTGATCTCCATGATGCCTTAACTATCGATGGTCATGCACGCCGACAGTTGGCGTGATGGGGTCTCCTAAAATTTCTCAAGAATGACCTTCTTCGATCACAAGATGGACTTTTGCGCTGCCTGATCCGATGCTAGAACAGGCAGTGCAAGGTGATGGTGATACGTGGGTATGACCTTACTATCTGTCTTAGAATGGATATCTATTTTGTGACCGGGTTGTTGCCTCAGGGTGAGGCACTTCGATATCCACTTCCCTTTGGGAGGGTGTATCTTGAGGCATTTTCAGCACGTCACTATGGTGGGGTGCCCCTTACAGAGGGGTTTATAGCTATTGCGACAGTGACAGACTTGGTCGAGCGGTGTGCTCTAGCGGCCATTGTACGAATGGCGGGGTCGTATTCTCGTCATCGGGCATCCGGTCCACATATCAGTGCCTTGTGTCGGTTGAGGGCCAGGCACTTCTTTGACTTTTCCCGTTTCTATTACGATAGGATGTTGGCACAACTTTACAAGGTCTGAGATGGATCGAAGCTGTTTACCTATGCCAGCATCTTGTGTAGCATCATTTATGATCAGGTGGTGCTGTTGATACCTACGGTGGTGGTGCCTACTGGGGGGCCACAAGAGCCTTGCATTAGGAGGTGGGCCCCCATGATGCCTCGAGGAGGTGGGGGGAGAGTGGGGAGTTACTGGAATGCCACCACAAAGACTTGGTTTGAGGCCAACCCTCAGATGTTTCTGCCATTTCCTTATGCAAGGATGGACTTCCCGGGAGATCCAAAAATGGGACTTCCTTCTAGATACAGTTGGGGGCCAGCAGGTACGTCTTTTTTTTTCTACAATTACTTGATTATTTATGTCTATATGTGTATTATGATGACAATGACATAGTTTTGGTTACTCTTGTAGATGTTGGCAAGGTCGGTCATCCTGTGGCTTGGTTGGTTGGGCACGAGCCGATTCAGCGATCTCAAGGAGCTTTCAGGGGGCAGTGAGGAGCTCTTGCACAACCTCTAGGTGGGGCATCGGGTGGTGAGGCTATCAATTCGAGGGAGGGTAGCAGCTCGGCTACCGCCGAGACTGCTGCTGAGGGAGCTCGTGCCGATGTGGTAGAGGATCATGTCGCTAAGTTTCCTGACCAGGTGGCAGCTTTAGAGGATGGATGGGTTTGAGTGGACCGCTTGACCCAAGGGATGCCTACCCGAGGTTTTCTGAATGACCTTGAGGATGTGTGGCTGGAGACCATGATGGCCCAGGAGATGGGCTATCGGTCGGTTTTACGATGGGTGGCAATCTTCGTTTTGATGGTAGCTCCAGTATTCGTACCAGGAGTGACAGTGGGTCCAGGTGCCCCACCTGGGGGAGCACCGCCCTAGAGTATTTTTCTACACGTGGAAAGCATCCATTACGAGGATGCTTCCCCTATTTTTTTCGACTTATATGTGTATCTTCTGGGCTGACCTATGGGTCAGCGACACTATTTTTTTGTACTCGGATGCATACATTTTTTATATAGATATGCGATAGATATTTTTTTCTGCTCTACATGGTGTGCCCTGTAATGTTCCAAAATTTGCAATAAAGTATTTGGAACATTAATCTTGCTTTTATTTTAATAAAATGAATAAAATGGGTGAGGGAACCCAATGTAGCAACATAATAAACACTCCTAAGGTGCAAAAGGTCACTTAAGTGGCTAAGATAGCAGCCCAAGTGTGAAAAGGGGCCAAAAGCAAGTGAGTTAAACCATGGTTGACTAAAGTCAACAGCGTACCCTAAGAGGGGAAGCTTGCACAAGAAGATTGCGTAGTTGGAGTGGAGGGAAATTCAAATGAGAGAAACCCTAATTTGAGTGGGGTCCATGAGCACAATGCATAAAATATGAAGGAGAGCTATTGTGGAGGGGAGTTTTTGAAAATAGAATTCGAAGTTGAAGCTCTCTTCAACTTGGTCCTGTTTAGCAAAAGAGGGTTTCCTGTTTAGGAATTCCCTTCTCTTCCATGGGAGGCCATGGGGATATTTTACTTCATTTCCTCTAATCATGGCATGAGGCCAAGGTAGTCATTTGCAGCTACTGCGTTATTCTTGCAGCAAGAGAACGCTGGAGTTGCTGGTGTTGCAGTGAGGGACTTCCATCATCACACTTCCAGAGTTGGTTTGTAGAGGGGAATCTCATTCCTTCTCTAGTAAATCAGAAAAGAATATTTCCAAAGCTCATATTTCAGATTTGGCATCAGGCCATATGTATTTCTCTCATGCCCATCACAGTCCCTTTCTCCTACAATGTTATTCTCAGTGAGGGTTTGCAGGTGAAGCATATTTTGTGCACTATGGAGTGCAATATTCAGGAAGGAGATCAGCTCCTTCACTTTGGAGATTATTGGAGGAGGTTTCATTTTCATTGCAGCACTTCCCATCCTCTTCCATGTTGTATTATATTTTGAGCTGTAGTAGCTGCCCAGCTACTCCGGCATTTTCTGGTTTTATGTATTCTAGCCAATCCCTTGGAGGATTGATGCAATAATGTTTTATGGGGTTGAGATCTTACTCCCCATTCTTTATTTGAGCTCATCATGTCATATCATCTCATATATATCAGATTGCAGCCATTTTCCCCTAGATACTACACAGTAAAGAGTAGCTGGATTATGTAGCAGTGTATTTCTTCATTTCATGTATATCTTCCTTTGAGGCTGATTTGTACTAACCTTGAGAGGTCTTTTCCTCAAGGATTTTATATTACATTTGCTGCTACACTTTCTATATCAGATTTGTACTCTTCTTGTATTATGTGAGACATTATTTCACTGCTGCTACTTGTTGAAGTTTTAATGCTACTGAAGGATTTCTCATTGAGCATTATTTTAGTACACATGTCGGTGGAAGATCTGTATAACCCCCTTAGGGTTATTTCTTTGGGCTTATATTCTGCAGGGAGTCTGTATCAGATGTATTCTTAGGTATCCCGACATTGGATGGCCTTATTTTCATATGGGCTTCCTTATACAGCGTCCTCATGGACAGCTGGTGAAAAAATTCCTTGAAGGGAATTATTAGCTCTTAACATGTTCTAATGGCAGAGTCTGTTAGAGGGCCAGTTAGCCTCTAGATCTCATCCTTCCTTGTGAAGGTGAAATATCTAGTAAATTCCCCTGCAGTCAATCTCTAAAATAGTTTAGTGTTGATTGTTAATACTCCCAGAGGTGGAAAAAAATAGGAACATCTAAGATGTTCCTGATGGAGTAGAAATTTCCCCATTTGGGATATTACAGTGGTATCAGAGCTTTGAACTTGGCTCAGCCTGTGAAGTTTGAGTTTCAGAAAAAAAGAGGTCAGAGATGATGCAGAAGATGAGATCAATCTCATCAGTTTTGGGTCCAACAACAACCTCTCCAAGGAGGTTGATAAAATAGAAGAGGAGAAGTGGAAGGACCATGCACTTCCTATTCTCATAGAGGAGCAGAGCAGAAGCATGGAGAACACTTGGAATTCAAAATTCTAAGTGAGCAGCTTGCTGAATATGTAACAAACCCTAGAGTCTTCCAAGAGACTCTATCTTTCACACTTGTTCAGCAAAAGAAGAAATAACTTGGTGGTTCAGCCATGGGAGGCATGTAAGGGTTTCTACTCTTACTGATTTTCTTAGATCTTGATCAGAAGATTTTTCCAAAGGAGGGAGGAACCCTCACCACCAAAGGCACATTCCAGTGCTGTTACATTCATGGAGTAGCAGCCTCCACCTTCAGTTATTGAGGCAGCCAGCACACCTGAGGAGGAGACTCTTGCAGCAAGGTTCTTCCAGGATCTCTCCAAGGTATGCATGAGTTTTCATCTATCATGGAGGATTGTACATTTTTTCATGCTGATTGTCTTGAGGAGGATACTTTCACTGCACTGTGCCATTATTCTTAGACACCCTTGATGAGGCATGCACCACACATGAGGGTGGGGTTTTAGACATGGACCATGGAGGAGATTGCATTTCAATGTCCCATGAAATGCAAAAGGAGAAATATGTTTTGGGACAATGGTAGCCCTTATGAAAGAGGTACCAAGTGGCAGGATACTTACACCAAAGAGCAAAGCCTTGAGGATCATATGTGCCCAGTGGAAATGTGGAGGATCCGTAACCCATAAGTCCTAGGATCTTTTCACTCTCATTGTATTTGATGGACAAGGGGAGAGTATGGGTGCGTCATGATGGAGTGGCATTTATCTTTCCACTCATTATGTTCCCATTTCATATTGGGTATGGTGGACGTATAGGGGAGCAGCAGTACTCTTGTTGCTCAGATTTTTTTCGCGTGTTGTGGGAGCAAGAGGAGGCACTAGCATAGTGCAAGAGGATTTCTCTTTGATCTTGGATTCCAAGCAGCACCTTCTTCATGGGAGGAGCACTACATTGTAGAAACATGATGGGATGAGTCTTTGACAAGATCTATGTCAAATATGGGAGCTTTGAGATGATAGTGGCCCTACTCCAAAGGCCAGCAGCACTGTCACTTGAGAGCTTGAGTTACTTGTTGGAGTGTCTTCCAAGCCACTTAACAAGTGATGCGTTTTGGAGGCATGTAGGTGATGAGCATGAAGGAGTAATGTAGGGAAGAATTCCTCACTACATTTTGACTTTCTTGGCTTGGTTGCACAAGCACAAGAAGAGGAATCTACATTTAGAATTTTGGGTTCTTCTTTCATGCATTTCCATGCATATTCTTCATTGATGAATGAGTCCACTTGGGGGGGGGGGGTTTCTAATGAATGCATATCAGCATATGGCTAGATGCATAGCCCAAGAAATGATGAGATGGTTGGCACAACCACTCCCCTACTATGTTGCAGTAAGGGGGACTTTTCATTGGAGCCATTTTCAGCTCAAAGGCCAAAGTACTGGATGAGGGAGGTAACCATTTGCTCTATGTTTGGTGCTCTCTTATTCTTATGATCAGTATGTTATATCAAGGAGGATCATTCCTTATTGTACATTATATTCAGCTCTACTTATGGTCTATTGCAGCAAGAAAGATGCCCATCTTATAGGTGGTTTGTGGGGAAAGCCACATAGTTTTGGTGTGCACCTTTGGCACCAAATTTTGTTTTTCATGATCACATCTTGCAGGATGTATGTGGCAGAAAACAAGTGGCTGAAAAGACACCTGTTGTACCATATTTGGAGGCAGGAAAATGATGCCCTGTGCTGGTTCCATGCATGGGACCAAATTTCACCTCCTTGCTCTCATAAGTTTATGCTTCCATATGTTGTTAATGGAACGTTGTTTAGAGGAAGCATTATTTTGAAGGAGGAAAATGAATTGAAGATGCCCATTGGGAGTATGATTCTCCCTAATTTTCATGCTATATGTTTCAGGAGAAGCAATGGGCAGCCCATGATTTCCAAGCTTCATCTCTTTCCTTCATGTGGGAGGAGTTATTTGGAGAGTTCAGAATTTGGAGGAGGCATTTCATGGTTTGTATGATTGATGGGGTGGCTTGGGTCTCTCATGAAGACTATTTCATTTCAGCCATATATCAGTAGCAGCCCCATATATATCATGAGGAGGGAGAGACTCATTGGGTGGATGTGCCCTTTGGGAGAGAAGACCTCCATTTCTTTTGCAGCACATACTCCAAGAGGAGTATGGAAGATGATATGGTCACCATGTGCAGCCATGTGTTTTTCCATGAGGTGAACCATATGATTGTTTGGATGCCATATGTGGATGAATTCCAACTCATCACATATGAGATGATTTGGGTCAGCTTGATTTGCAACATTGGAGGAGACGTCCTTTGGGGATCTAGACTTCATCCTGCCTCTTGAATGCAACACTATTGCAGCCCAAGTTCAGCTTTCACTCCACATTCACCATGAGTGGAGAAGAGGACTGTGTCGGGTAGGCTATGAAGCTTACCAAGTTTAGAAACTCAACCCACCTATTTCTCATGAGCACAAGGTTGAGGAGTACTTTCAGAAGTTGCCTAATGGAGGGTAACTCATTTTTCTTGGTTGATTTCTTGATGATGGAGGATCTACATGACGATATTTCAGACTCCATGCCTTGAGTGGAGGACATTTTGTAGTTCATCCTTGCTCTTTCTTGAGGAAAAGAAAGCTTTGGGAGGGGAGGAATGTAATGTTCCAAATTTTGTAATAAAGTATTTGGAACATTAATCTTGCTTTTATTTTAATAAAATGAATAAAATGGGTGAGGGAACCCAATGTAGAAACATAATTAACACTCCTAAGGTGAAAAAAGTCACTTAAGTGGCTAAGATAGCAGCCCAAGTGTGAAAAGGGGCCAAAATCAAGTGAGTTAAACCATGGTTGACTAACGTCAACTACGTACCCTAAGAGGGGAAGCTTGCACAAGAAGATTGCATAGTTGGAGTGGAGGGAAATTAAAATGAGAGAAACCCTAATGTGAGTGGGTTCCATGAGAACAATGCATAAAATATGAAGGAGAGCTATTGTGGAGGGGATTTTTTGAGAATAGAATTTGAAGTTGAAGCTCTCTTAAACTTGGTGTTGTTTAGCACAAGAGGGTTTCCTGTTTAGGAACGCCCTTCTCTTCCATGGGAGGCCATGGGGAGATTGTACTTCATCTTCCCCACATCATGGCATGAGGCCAAGGTATTCGTTTGCAGCTACTTTGTTATTCTTGCAGCAAGAGAACGCTGGAGTTGCTGGTGTTGCAGTGAGGGACTTCCATCATCACACTTCTGTAGTTGTTTTGTAGAGGGGAAGCTCATTCCTTCTCTAGGAAATCAGCAAAGGAGATTTCTCCTACATCGTTATTCTCAGTGAGGGTTTGCAGGTGGAGCATATTTTGTCCACTATGGAGTGAAATCTTCAGGAAGGAGATCATCTCCTTCACTTTGGAGATTATTGGAAGAGGTTTCATTTTCATTGCAGCACTTCCCATCCTCTTCCATGTTGTATTATATTTTTAGGTGCAGTAGCTGCCCAACTACTCTGGCATTTTCTGGTTTTATGTATTCTAGCCAATCCCTTGGAGGATTGATGCAATAATGTTTTATGGGGTTGAGATCTTACTCCCCCTTCTTTATTTGAGCTCATCATGTCATATCATCTCATGTATATCATACTGCAGTCATTTTCCCCTACAGACTGCACAGTAAAGAGTAGTTGGATTATGTAGCAGTGTATTTCTTCATTGCATGTATATCTTCCTTTGAGGCTGATTTGTACTCACCTTGAGAGGTATTTTCCTCAAGGATTTTATATAAAATTTGCTGCTACACTTTATATATCAGATTTTTACTCTTATTTTGTTATGTGAGACATTATTTCACTGCTGCTACTTGTTGAAGTTTTAATGCTACTGAAGGATTTCTCATTGAGCATTATTTCAGTACACATGTTGGTGGGAGATGTGTATAACCCCCTTAGGGTTATTTATTTGGGCTTATATTCTACAAGGAGTCTGTATCAGATGTATTCCTAGGTATCCTAGCATTGGATGGCCTTATTTTCATATGGGCTTCCTTATACGGCGTCCTCATGGACAACTGGTGCAGAAATTCCTTGAAGGGAATTATTAGCTCTTGACATGTTCTATTGGCAGAGTCTGCTATAGGGCCAGGTAGCCTCTGGATCTCATCCTTCCTTGTGAAGGTTAAATATCCAGTAAATTCCCCTACAATCAATCTCTGAAATAGTTTAGTGTTGATTGTTAATACTCCCGGAGGTGGAAAAAAACAGGAACATCTAAGATGTTCCCGATAGAGCAAAAATTTCCCCATTTGGGATATTACATGCCCCCTGTTTTTGTTTATGGATTATGTTATGCTGATGGATATCTATTTTTTCTATGTTTTTATTTTTTATGCATGATGGTTTATCCGAGATGCATTCCAGTTTAGAATATTGTTAGCTATGCGATCAGTTGTTTGGTTTTGACTCCTTGGTACATGTGTGAATGTAATGTAGTCAAATTTTATGCTTAATCTTTCTGCACAGAATTATTTTCTAAATAGATGTGAATCTCGTATCTCAAATGGTTGGTTTAACTGTGACACAAATAACTGAGAATCAAGGTAGATGTGTATATGGCCTATGCCCTGGTTGAGGGTGTCACACATAAGTTCAATGATGGCGTCATATTTTTCCTGCTTGTTTATTGCTGAACCGGTACATATACCATTGGTGCAGAGTGGTGATTGGTTAGGGTGATAGATAACCTAGGCAGCTCCTACTAAAATTTGAGACCATCTTGATGCTCCATTAGAAAATATGAAGTAAGGGTCGGGTTGGTAATCCATTGTGACACTCGAGCACATTTTGTAACAAGTATTTTTGTCAAAAATTTAAAGTGGTTGGGTTTGTGTATGTTGACTCTAGGGTAGGGCCCTCTTGGCCCTTATGGCTATAATTTCTTGAGGTAAAGGCCGTTGATGGGATTTATGAGGCATGTTCTGTTTGGTTCACTCAAGATGTATGCCCCCTTGAGGAGTCAATTTTTTATGATGTAGGGTCCTTTCCATAGGGTTTCAAACTTTCCTGGCCCTAGGGCTTCTTTTTCAACATCATAGAGGAGGACTAGCTCTCCCTCGGTGAATGAGAGAGGGTTGATGTGGTGGTCAAATGATGCTTTGACCCATTTCTTGTGGGCTTTGTTGGGGTCCTGTGATTTGGCAGATTAGCATACCAAGTGACAAGGCAACATCAAAACTAGTCTTTAGAGATCTAGGACCTAGCCTTCCTAGTCTCAGAGAGGGATCTCTCAATTGTTTGCAAAAATATGACTTGTTTGCTTGTAAAAGGTTGATTTTAGGCAAGTTATTAAGCATGAGTTTTCTTGATTGTTTGGTGGGACATGATGATCTAGGCAACATAGATAGAAAAGGGAAAGCTCTAAGTCATTGGGCAATGGAGTCAAAATAGAAGTTGTAAAAATTTTGTAAATGAATTAGGGGTATCAAAGGGAAAATCTAACTTGGCTATTGCATCTAAAAAGTCTTTCAGGTGAAATGAAATGAACATTAAAGGTTTAGAATGAAAAGTAGAGCTAAGGGAAATTAAGAATCCTTAATTATATGTACTTCTCAACAAAGGGACTCAAAACATTATTTGAACATGAAGAGGTAATTCATAGACAGGGCTAGCCATAAATTCTAGAAATCACACTTCAGCAAATAAAAATTCCAAGAAAAACTTTTCAAATAAAATCTAGGAGTCGAGGAACGCTCTATTTCATCCAAAGATTTCACTTTCAAGGATAAGAAAACATTCAATATTCACAAATAATTGCATTCATAGAAGAGGGAACTCCTAGACATATTTGATTATAGCTATAAATACCTTCAAAATATTTATTTGAGCAAGTACAAAGGGTATGATCAAAACAGACCTCTTTGGCAGACTTTGGACAATAGTACTTTGAAGGGAGACTTCAGAAACAGTTTTTAAATAGCAACAAGTAAGAAGGGAAAACCATAAATCATTCTTGAGACCAAATGTTTGAACTATTTCTGCAATAAATAAGCATAAGGGTTCAAGAGAGCAATTAAGAATTCTCTAGAATGCCTCAGTAGAGGAAAACATAAAACAATGGAGAGTAAAGAGGTCTAAGGTGCTTCTAGGAGACATTTCTTAGCCTAAAATTTTTACTCTACTGTAGTAAGAAATGATGAAACAAAATGGAAAACATGAAAAACATTAAAAAATTAGAATACTTCACCAACAGCCAAGCTCAGGGATCCAATGACAGAGCTTTCTCCATCAACAAACAGGTCAAAACATCTACAGGTTCCAAAACATCAAATTTCTTTCAACTTCAGTAGAGCTATGTATTACTTCAAAGATTCATCAAATTCCCCCCAATACAATGAGTTCAAATGCAGTATTTATGCTACAAATGAGGAGGTGGAACTCATCTAGGGTTCAAAATGTTATTAATGACAGAGTAAAAACGTTCCTAGCCTTGAAAACCATGCAAGGCATAAGGTAGGAACATCTGTAGATACCTCTATGTTTTAATAACTTTATCTTTACTTTCTAAGGATAAAACAAATGAAAAGATTGACTTTAAGGCTTTATCATTATATTTTACAATAACTGTCCTGACAGTTTAAAATATCTTCTTTAGTGTAATAACTACCAATTTTCCCTTTGGGACAGAAAGTAGGCCAAAGGTGTCATTTTGATATATTAAGGGAATAACTGCTCCTTTTGATGTATTTGAGGCTTCTTTAGCCTAAGTTTCCTTAAATTTATCATTAAACTGTGCTTTAAGGCTTAAATTTGCTTTTGGCCTTCATAATGCATCATCGATGTCCCTTTCCCTTTATTCACTGCTTTAAACCTTTATTTATTTCTCTTTTAACTTTAAAACCTTGATTAGGCTTTAATCCTCTATTTTAAGGCTTTGATTTTCCCTTAAGCCGTTACAATCATCCTTTGCTAACTTTTTCTTTATCACTGCTTAAACCATTTGTTCTATTTCTTTATCCTTTGACCTTCAGCCTTTAATCACTCATTTTAAAGGGCTGATTTTTTCAGCTTTAACCCTTTAAATTGTGTTTTGGCCTAATTCTGCCTCTAGTCTTCATAATCCATTATATTGTCTTTATCTCCTTTCTTACCTTTTTAAACTTCTTTTCATCCATCCTTGACTATATTTTTTAACCTTTAATCATCAATTTAGGCCTTTTAATCTTCTGTCTTCTGAATTTTCCTTTTATCCTAAAACTGTGATTAAGTCTTCGGTCCTTTCCTTCTGTTCTTCAAACTTCATAGATTTCTCTGTTTATATGTGTGTAGGAGGCTTCCTTGGTGCGCTGGAGGGTTTTATAAGGACCTCAATGGTCATAAAGCATCGATTTCGTCCCTTTTTTCAAACCCTGGATCTCTTTTCTTTAATTCGGGTCCTCGGATCATCATCGTGAGGCCACAATATTTATCCCGACTGGGGGATGGTTTCTAGGGCTCGGGGTGCCATCAAACCTGCAAAATACATTAAAAATATTATAAAACTCTGCGTCTTTTTGGATAAAACTGCTTTTCAGAGGTTCGGGGAGGCGGAGGAGCTTATGCAGAGGGAGGGAGGAGCAAAGGAGGGTTCCATAGGAAGAAAAGGAGAAAGAGAGTTTGAATTTGAATCGGGTGCGAAAAAAGGAAAAGGAATTTTTGCGAAAACCACGAATGGTATTTGGGCAGAGGTTGGGTGGTTTGTGGTTTTGTGAAAATCGAACGCGATTCCATACAGGTGATGACACCTGTCCACCCCAATACCGCTCGTTTCGCGTGTAAGATGCACTTTGGAGGGGTTTTGTGGAATAGAATGTGTCAGCCGTCCAATCTACAGGGATGCAGATCAATGGTGATAAGTGGGCACGATGGAATGAAGTTGATCGGTGAGAAAGGATGGTGGAGGACAGGTGGCGGACGGAGAGTGGGCTGGTGAAATGTTAGTGGACGGTGGGCCATAATGCTGGCATCGGCTATCTTGTCGGGTAGCAGGATGGGTTAATTGATCGGGTTGCGCATGGGCCGTTCGATCAATACGATCGACGGTGGAGATAGATCCTGGGGGGAGGTGGTGGATGAGGAGTCGGGGAAGTGGGGAAAGACTGATGGCCGTCAGATCTCCCAGATCAATGGTTAAGATGCATCTGAAGGGAAAAGGGAAAGGGGATAGACAGGAGATGGATAAAGGTGGGGAGTGCCGACAGCTATTGATCTTGGTAGATCAATGGTACAGATCATATCAGTGGTTGAATCATTGGTGGAGGAAAGGGATAGTGGAATGAGGAAAATCATGATTTGCCAATATGTCGATGGGGGCTAAGGGAGGTGTTGGGGCACGGTCCTGTGCGGAGTGGAAAGAACTGGGGGCTCATAAGGGCTTTGAGGTATAGCGAATGGTCACGGGTTATAGTCATATGGGGAAGGAGAGCCAAGGGCTTAAAAACTGAAAAAAAAAAGGCTTAATGCCTTAATTCATATATGGGCGGGTAATAGGCTAAAAAGAAGGTTTTTTGGCCTTTTTGGAGGCTTTAGTGGAGGATCTCAGGCTTTGGCCATATGAGCAAAGGGGGTAGAGGATTTAAGCCCTCAGGGGATTGCATCGGCGGGGGGAAAAGAGAATGGGAATGAGGAAACGAGGAAGTGCCGATGCGATGAATTGCCGACGGTTCCCAGCTATGGTTATATGGAGAAAAGGGTTAGGGCTGAAGGCCAAAAAAGGGCTTAAAGCCTTATGTTTGAAAAAGGTTGGAATTGGCTAAAAACATGGGTTTGTAAGCCTTTTTGGAGATTTTCGATAGGGTAAAAGAGGGTGTTTTTAAACCAAAAAAGGGGTTTTTATGGTTTAAGAGGCCTTTTAGGGAAAATGAAGGAATTATTGAAGGTAAAATGAGTTTTATAGAGGGAAAAGGGATTGATAGAAAATAGGGGCAGGAGTGACAAAATGGGGGAATGAAATGGAGGAAAAATGGTTAAAATAGCTTGAAACAAGCTTCCTTTTGAAATAGAAGGGTGATATTTCAGAAGGCATAGATGAAGATTTTGGTGAACTGATAGACTTAGGATGATGAAGGCAGTGAGATTTCTAGAACTCACAATGTTTCCGCAAATATTATTTCTAGAAATCTGAGCTTTTTCAAATTTAGTCATCATTGGATAAATTCAAAAGTATGGATGACTAACAGTGGCTCCACTTGGGGAGGACAACTATCCTTTTAGGTGTCCAGAACCTCAGTTTATCAATCTCTAGTTTTCAGCAGACTAGGGCCTTATTCATTGGGCAGTTTCTTCCTTTTACTTGCTGATATTTCTCTAAAAAAGACAACTTTTGCAATCCGCAACATGTAATATTTTCATGCAGTCCTTCTACCTACCCATTCCTACTTGTCCTGACATTTTTTCTTCCTCTTTGAGTGCATTTGAACTAGCAAACTCTTTGACATTTTTTTTTTGAAAACAAAAATAAACTATCTATCTTATCCTTATTTCTTCCATGAGTTTAGATTAAATAGTTGAACTCATAAATTTTCTACCTAAGCTACTATCTATCAGGATTAAGATGTCTCACAGATTTTATTCTCTATATTCTAAAACAGAAATTTAAAACACAGAAAAATTAGGATTAAGTTGTCTGATTTTTTGTGGTGTCTATGGCTATATGTACAAGCTGCACAGAGACTTTATTTGCAGAAAAATAAAACAAAATTGTGAAGGCTTAAGATCTGAAAATTATAAACATCCTTCTATTATTTTTCCACCTCTGGTTTTGATCTATTTAGAGCTATCTTTTTCCTTTTCTTGGTTCATATTTTGAGCTTGTTAGAACCATTTCCTTTCTATCCTAATCTATTCTACTGATAAGTCAAGTCTGAAAAAAATATCATCAATCAATTCTTCTACTAACTTATCAACATAAATTTAAAGTATGTTTAGCCATGATTAGGCTAGATGACTGAACAATATATCATTTTTTAATCAGCAGTGGCACTTCGATTTTCTCACTTTCAGAAAATTCTCTTTTTTGGGTATGCGGTTGTACCTCTTTTGAGTCTACCCTCTTTTCTTTTTCTGTTCTTTTATTTTTTTTGTATTTTTTATGATTTCTAAACATTCTAAGACTAAAAATATGCTCAAAGGCTCAGATTATTTTTTCCTATCTATCTATCTATCTATCCTAATATAAACTATACATAATATACATTTATTTGGTGAAATCTCTTTTCCAGTATAGCCAGTCAAGTAAGTCACTAGACAATTGCTTTTTATTCCACCTCCTAGGTATGCTGGTAAGCCACTCCCACTTTGGCATGATTTATTCCCTTTTTAAAAGTTTCTAAGGAAACAACAAAGGGGTCCACGAATAATAACTGGCCTAGAGGATTCGAGAAATATACCTTGTTTAGGATTACTCCTTCCTTCTCTTGAATAACCTTGGGATCCTTTTGAGAAAGCATTTCTTCTCCTTCTTTATGACTATTTTATTTGAAAACTTCAGAATGAAATGTTATGATGCTTTCAAGCAATCTAGGTATGCCTTGATTGAGTGAGTTGATTTCTGTTTGAGAACCATAATTCTGATGAGTAGGAGCATTCCCTGGCACCAGGTTTTCTTGAGAAGGTAGTCTAGCATTAGCATCAATATGTTTTATAGCTTCTGTATGAGAAAAGGCATCAACAGATAGGTAAGTAGTAGAACATATAGATATATCCTCTTTACATAAAAGTATGGAAGTTGGTTGCATGTTTAGGATTTGATTATTTTCTTCTTCAGTTAAAAGGGGAGGTGTATTTTTCTTTCTCTGGATAGAATCATGATTTTTTTTTTCCTTTTGTGACTTCTCATAGGGTTGAATGTTTTCTTGAGGAGGTTTTCCAATTTTAACAACAATATGTTCCTTTGTTTCTTTAGTAGGTAAGGCAGTAGTGGATAACATCTGATCTATTTCTTTTTCAATTAAAGGAGGAGGATTTTTATGTCTTCTTTGGATTGGGCACCAATTGATTTCCATTTTTTGTGGAAGTTGATCTTGTGGCTGAATGTCCTCTTGTTTTTTTACAAAAAGGGGCAGATGGATTGTTATTTGTTTGAACCTTTTCAAAGAGCTCTTGTGGATCCTCTCTTAATTTTTGATGGATTTCATCCTTGATCAACTCTTCTTGGCCATCTTGACGGTTACTTTGGGTAAGAAATGAATGGATCTCCTATAAAATATCTTCATGGTGCCAATTTCCCAAATCTCCATCAATGCTAACAAGGTGTTGTATGAGATCTTCTGATTGATCACAACAATTTTCAGCTAAGGATAGAGATGGAAAATACCCTACATAGTGTTTGTAAAATACCTTGTGAAAATCCTTTAAAGAAAACAAGATGCCAGGTTTTAGCCATTCATACCAATTTCTTGCATTACCTTCTAATTTTGCCATGAACATTTTCATAAGACAGTCCTCATGGCATTCAACTTTTAACCTCCATATATGTATATGAAACTTGATGAGATGTAACAAGGGGTCATCAAATTTTTCATCTTGAAAAATAGGTAGGTTTTTCATCCAATCTATTTGAGGCATTTTGTGTGGGAATCCATGGATATGATCTTTTTTTATTGGAGCATATCTCCTTTGTACCCTTGGATCAATGTTTGTAAATTATAAATGGTCACTAAATCTTTTCAACCAGTCTAGAGTTCTCTACTAGTGGAGTCTTTAGATCTATTGAGAGTTGTGGAGTCGCCAGGTGGAATATTTGAACTTTGTTGTCCACCAACAATATGATTGGGTTTGCTCAATGCATTCCCAAGGGAGTCTACAAGGACTAGTGAAGTAAGAGGCCTACTGGAGTCCAATGGAGTCTCCAGGTGGAAAGTTTTAGCTCTTTTGGAGGTAAAATATTCTATGGTCCACCACCAATGTTTATTATGAAACCACTCTGAAATTTTTTGGGTTTTTGTGAGTTTCTATGGTTATTGAAGGACTAATGAGTCTATAAGGGCTTGCTAGGAAACTATGAACTCAGAGGTCCCACCGTGATCGCCAAAATGTTGGGGTTATGTGATTTGGCAGATTGGCATACCAAGTGATAAGGCAACATCAAAACCAGTATTTAGAGCTCTAGGACCTAGCCTTCCTAGTCTCAGAGAGGGATCTCTCAATTGTTTGCAAAGATATGACTTGTTTTCTTGTAAAAGGTTGATTTTAGGATAGTTATTAAGCATGAGTTTTCTTGATTCTTTGGTGGGACATGATGATATAGGAAGCATAGATAGAAAAGGGAAATCTCTAAGTAATTGGGCAATGGAGTCAAAATAGAAGTTGTAACAAGTTTGTAAATGAATCAGGGGTATAAAAGGAAAAATCTAGCTTGGCGATTGGATCTACAAAGTCTTTCAGGTGAAATGAAATGAATATTAAAGGTTTAGAATGAAAAGTGGAACTAAGGGCAATTAATAATCCTTAATTATATGTACTTATCAACAAAGGGACTCAAAACATTATTTGAACATGAAGAGGAAATTCATAGACAGGGCTAGCCATAAATTCTAGAAATCACACTTCAGCAAATAACAATTCCAAGACAAACTTTTCAAATAAGATCTAGGAGTTGAGGAACACTCTATTTCGTTGAAAGATTTCACTTTCAAGGATAAGAAAACATTCAATATTCACAAATAACTGCATTCATAAGAGAGGGAACTCCTAGACATCTTTGATTACAGCTATAAAGACCTTCAAAATATTTATTTGAGCAAGTACAAAGGGTATGATCAAAACAAACCTCTTTGGCAGACTTTGGACAATGGTACTTTGAAGGGAGACTTCAAAAAAAAAATTTAAGTAGCAGCAAGTAAGCAAGGAAAACCATAAATCATTCTTGAGACCAACTGTTTGAACTATTTCTGAAATAAACAAGCATAAGGGTTCAAGAGAGCAATTAAGAATTCTCTATAATGCCTGAGAAGAGGAAAACATAAAACAGTGGAGAGTAAAGAGGTCTAAGGTGCTTCTAGGAGACATTTCTTAGCCTAAAATTTTTACTCTAATGTAGTAAGAAATGATGAAACAAAATGGAAAACAAGAAAATCATTAACATATTAGAATACTTCACCAACATCCAAGCTCAGGGATCTAATGACAGATCTTTCTCCATCAAAAAACAGGTCAAAACATCTACAGGTTCCAAAACATCAAATTGCTTTCAACTTCAGCAGAGCTATGTATTACTTCAAAGATTCATCAAATTCCCCCCAATACAATGAGTTTAAATGCAGTATTTATGCTGCAAATGAGGAGGTGGAACTAATCTAGGGTTCAAAATGTTATTAATGACAGAGTAAATACGTTCCTAGCTTTGAAAACCATGCAAGGCATAAGGTAGGAACATCTATAGATACCTCTCTATTTTAATAAATCCGTCTCTACTTTCTAAGGATAATACAGATGAAAAGATTGACTTTAAGGCTTTATCATTATCTTTTCCAATAATTTTCCTCACAATTTAAAATATCTTCTTTTGTGTAATAACTGCCAATTTTCCCTTTGGGACAAAAAGTAGGCCAAAGGTGTCAGTTTGATATATTAAGGGAATAGCTGCTCCTTTTGATGTATACGAGGCTGCTTTAGCCTAAGTTTCCTTAAATTTATCATTAAACTGTGCTTTAAGGCTTAATTTTTCTTTTGGCCTTCATAATGCACCATCATTGTCCCTTTCCGTTTATTCACTGCTTTAAACCTTTGTTTATTTGTCTTTTAACTTTAAAACCTTGATTAGGCCTTAATCCTCTGTTTTAAGGCTTTTATTTTGCCTTAAGCCTTTACAATCATCCTTTGCTAACTTTTTCTTTATCACTCCTTAAACCATTTGTTCTATTTCTGTATCCTTTGACCTTCAGCCTTTAATCACTGATTTTAAAGGGCTAATGTTTTCATCTTTATCCCTTCAAACTATGTTTTGGCCTAATTCTTCCTTTAGTCTTAATAATCCATTATATTGTCTTTATCTCCTTTCGGACCTTTTTAAACTTTTTTTCATCCATATTTGACTGTATTTTTTAACCTTTAATAATCAATTTAGGCCTTTTAATCTTTTGTCTTCGGACTTTGCCTTTTATCCTAAAACTGTGATTAGGTTTTCGGTCCTTTTCTTCTGTTCTTCAAAATTCATAGCTCTCTCTGTTTATATGTGTGCAGGAGGCTTCCTTGGTGGGCTGGAGGGCTTCATAAGGACCTCAATGGTCATAAAGCATCGATTTCATCCCTTTTTGCAAACCCTAGATCTCTTTTCTTTAATTCGGGTCCTCGAATCGTCATCCTGAGGCCTCAATCTTTATCTTGACTATGGGATGGTCCGTAGGGATTGGGGCGCCATAAAACCTACAAAATAAATTAAAAATATTATAAAACCCTGTGTCTTTTTGGATAAAACTTCTTTTCAGAGGTTTTGGGAGGCGGAGGATCTTATGCAGAGGGAGGGAGGTGCAAAGGAGGGTTCCATAGGTGGAAAAGGAGAAACAAAGTTTGAATTTGAATCGAGTGCAAAAAAAGGAAAAGGCGGTTTTGTGAAAAACACGAATGGTATTTGTGCAAAGGTTGGGTGGTTTTTGGTTTTGTGCAAATCAAACGCAATTCCATACAGGTGATGACACCTGTCCACCCCAATACCGCCCGTTTCGCGTGCAAGATGCACGTTGGAGGGGTTTGGTGGAACGGAATGCGTCAGCCATCCGATATGTGGGGATAAATATCAATGGTGGTAAGCAAGTGCGATGGAATGAAGTTGATCGGTGGGAAGGGATGGTGGAGGACAGGTGGCAGGAAGAGAGTGGGCTGGTGAAATGTTAGTGGACGATGGGCCATAATTTTGGCGTCAGCTATCTTTTCGGGTAGCAGGATGGGTTAATTGATCAGGTTGCGTGTGGGTCGTCTGATCAATATGATCGACAGTGGAGATAGATCCCGGGGGTAGGTGGTGGACGAGGAGTTAGGGAAGTGGGGAAAGACCTATGGCTGTCGGATCTCCCAGATCAATGGTTAAGATGCATCGGAAGGGGAAAGGGAAAGGGGATAGACGAGAGATGGATAAAGGTGGGGAGTGCCGACAGCTATTGATCTTGGTAGATCAACAGTGCAGATCATATCGACAGTTGAATCATTGATGGAGGAAAGGGACAGTGGAATGAGGAAAATCGCGATTTTTCGATATGCCGATGGGGGCTAAGGGAGGTGTTGGGGCATGGTCCTGTGTGGAGTGGAAAGAAACAGGGGCTGATAAGGGATTTGAGGTATAGCAAATGGTCATGGGTTATAGTCATATGGGGAAGGAGAGCTGAGGGCTTAAAAACTGAAAAAAGGGCTTAATGCCTTAATTCAAATATGGGTGGGTAATAAGCTAAAAGGAAGGTTTTTTGGCCTTTTTGGAGGCTTTAGCGGAGGGTCTTGGGTTTTGGCCATATGAGCAAAGGGGGCAGAGGATTTAAGCCCTCGGGGGATTGCATCGGTGGGTGTAAAAGAGAATGGGAACGAGGAAACGAGGAAGTTCCGATGTGATGAAGTGCCGATGTTTCTAGGTTGTGGTTATATGGAGAAAAGGGTTAGGGCTGAAGGCCAAAAAAGGGCTTAAAGCCTTGTGTTTGAAAAAGGTCAGAATAGGCTAAAAACATGGGTTTTTAAGCTTTTTGGAGATTTCCGATAAGGTAAAAGAGGGTGTTTTCAAACCAAAAAAGGGGTTTTTATGGTTTAAGAGGCCTTTTAGGGAAAATGAAGGAATTAATGAAGGGAAAATGAGTTTTATAGAGGGAAAAGGGACTGATAGAAAATAGGGGCAGGAGTGACAAAATGGGGGAATGAAATGGAGGAAAAATGGTGAAAATAGCTTGAAACAAGCTTCCTTTTGAAACAGTAGGGTGATATTTCAGAAGGCATAGATGAATATTTTGGTGAATAGATAGACTTAGGATGATGAAGGTAGTGAGATTTCTAGAATTCACAATGTTTCTACAAATATTGTTTCTAGAAATCTAAGTTTTTTCAAATTTAGTCATCTTTGGATAAAGTCAAAAGTATGGATGACTAATAGGTCTCGTTGTGTTGGAGTGACTATCGTCAGCTTTTGTCGACGAGCTCTAGTCGTACTAGGCATTGTTCTAGAGGCTAGGTATCATCGAGGAGTTCTATGGTGGCATGTAAATTTGGGATCTCGCGCTCTATGGGAATCATGGCTTAGACCCCTTATACCAAGTGGAAAGGAGTGAAACTAGTGGCTATTTTCATGACCATGCGGTATGCCCACAGGGTGGAGAAAAGCATATGGTGCCAATTGGTTTTATGGTGATTCACCATGCGTTGTAACATTTTTTTGAGGACTTTATTCACAGATTCTACCTGTACATTTGATTGGGGGTAGTATGGTGGAGCGAATTCATGGGTGAATCCAAGGTGGTGAGATAGTTACTGGAAAACTTCATTCTTGAAGTGTTTCCCATGGTCGGAGACTAACTCCTTGGGAACGCCGAATTGGGAAATCACATGGTTAAACATAAATAGAGCGATGGTTTTTGCAGTGTTATCATATGTGGGCATGGCTTCGGCCCACTTGGTGAAATAATCGACAACCACTATGACGTATTTATAATTGTCAGATGATGCGGGGTTACAAGTCATGAAGTTCATTCCCCATTTTCTAAAGAGGTCAGCGACGATTATAGGGTGCAGAGGAGTGGGAGGGGCTATTTCTTTATGGGCGAATCACTAACATCGCTCGCATCTCTTCACTATTGTAATGCAATCGTGAAACAAGGAGGGCCAGAAATATCCTGCTCATAGGAATTTTTGGGCAGTGGCCATCCCGGAGAGGTGGCCGCCGCAAGCTCCTCCGTGGTAGCCATTAAGGGCTTGTTTCCCTTGGTCATGAGTAACGCATCAACGTAAAATGGTGTCGATGCCACGTCGGTACAAAACATCTCCCATGAGGAGATATTGGGGGACCTAATTGCGAATGTCTTGATGGTCGTCTCGAGTGAGATGAGGTCTGAACTTTTGGGTTCGTAGGAAGAGGAAAATATATCCGTACCTAGGGCCTTCGGTTGCTACGAAGAAGACATGTTCATATGGTAGCGAATCATTTACTGTTGATCCCTTGGTATCTCTTGGGAGGGCCGTAATGAACTCTGCTAAGATAAGCACCTTTTTTCTTTTAGGGGAGTGAAACTGTAAGTTGTATTCTTGGAGAATGACTATATAGGGGCCGTATTTGTGGTTCATTTGGCAGCATGTGAGCAGATATTCGATGGGATTAACATTCGCAATGACCGTAGTGGTCTTTAAGATGATGTGGAGGAGAAGCTTTTGCACTGCATGTATTAGTGCTAGGGCAGTCTTTTCTTCGAGTTCATATCTTAATGTTGGGTGTGCTAAGGTTTTACTGATGTAGTAGATTGTGTGCTCGTTCCAATCTGGGCCTTCTTGGATCACTACTCTGGCCAAGGCGGTCTCGGAAGCTGATAGATAGAGGTTGTAATATTTGCCATAGTCTGGGGGACTGATAAGCAGTGTTGAATACAACGTTTCTTTCAGCGCATCGAATGCTTTTTGGGCATGATCATACCATTTGAATGGGATGTCCTGGCAAAGGAGGTGTAGGAACCCTTGAGTGCAAGTGGCATAATCTAGGATGAAGTGTCTCAGAAAATTGGCCTTCCCCTGCATGCTTTGTAGTTGCTTGAGGGTTCGAGGTGGGGGTACCTCTTTGATGGCTTGGACCTTGAGGTGGTCCATAAAAATACCTTATTGGGACATGATAAAATGTAAGAGTCTTCCTATTGTGATTCAGAAGACATACTTGAGGGGGTTCAAGCATTGGTTGTATTGTTGGCACCGTTGGAATAACAATCGCAGATCCTCAAGATGGTCTGAGTGTTTCTTGTAGAAGACGGTTAGGTCGTCCAAGTAGGTGAGGATAAGGTGTTCCAAGTCATGAAATATGTAGTTCATGTCCCTCTGGAAGGTGGCCCCAACGTTTTTTAGGCCAAATTGTATTACCTTGGATGTGAATGTGCCCCAAGGGGTGATGAACGCGGTTTTGTACCAGTCTGTATGGCGGATTTGAATTTGATTGTACCGACAAAATCCATCCATAAAGGAGAGATCCTCGTGACCCACACAACCATCGATGACTTGGTCGATGAATGGGGCGGGATAATTGTCCTTGGGACATGCTTTGTTCAAATCCCAAAAATCGGTGCAAACACGTATTGTGCCCTATTTTTCATGACGGGAAAAGGGTTGGAAACCCAAGATGTGTGAGCAATGGTGTAGATAACCCATCTTTATGAAGCTTATCGATTTCTCATTTTATTGCTTCTACCTTTGATGGGTGTATTTGATGTTGTTTCTGGTGTATTGGAGGTACGTTAACCCAAGTGTCAATATGGTGCTCTACGATAGTGGGACTAAGCCCAGGCATTTCTGAGTAGTCCCACGTGAAGATATTGTTTGTGCTCAACTTAGTGTTCCTAAATTGAGTTCATTAATTGTCAACCAGGGCTAGTAAACTGCTAAAGTGTGGTGCACTATATGTGCCTAGGTATTTGTTTCTCACTGCATTGTGTTTAGTGTTTTATGATGTTTTTGGTTTTATGGTTTTATGTTTGAAAAGGGAAAGAACTAAGTGCTGGTGAAAAGAAGCTATTGGTTATATTAAAACAGAACAAAGCCTAAACTATGGATGGCAAACAATAAATGAAAAGCTTGATAATGACTTCATTGCAATGAAATAAATCACAACATGAGCTTGAACTTATCCAATTCATTCATTAAAGGAGTGTTGGAAGAGCTTGAGAAATGGACAAGTTAAGTGTAAATGAATTTATTCTAAATAAACAATCAACTCACAATATTACAAAAAAAATGATTATTTGTAACACAATAATGTTTCTATTCTAGATTAACCTATGATTATGAAGTTACCCTATTCTGCAACTTGACTTATCACTACTAGGCCTTATTCAGAAGTTTAGAGATTTTCTAGAATAATGTTTCGGAAAAAGGCTATAGGTGAATTTGTAAAATATTTGCAGAATATTCCAAGCCTTAAACTGATATTACTGACCCCTGTTCATGTGATGATGTATCAATATAAATTTAGAACAAAATTAATTTGTAAATAATGAAGGCCGAGAGACTAACTTTGACAACTAGTACTACTTGAAATACAATGGATAACACTAGGCTAGAATGCGGTCTATCAATCTTAAAATACAGTGACTACAACTAAACTAGAATGCCATTAATCTTTTCTTGAAACAAAATGAACTGAGACTGAACTAGAGTGCTACTAATCTACTTGAAGTAAAGTGAACAGAGTTAAACTAGAATGCCATTATCAAACTTGAAATGTAGTGACAGAGCTGAACTAAATGCAATCAACCTCCGGAGTGTTATAACTAAATTAACATGCAGCTAGTCTATGGAATTCTACAGTCCATCTCATTCAATATGAATGATATTTTGGAAGAGTTTGTAAAAACAAGTCTGGCTGTATTATTCAACGTAATTGAACATAAACATAAGATTTGAAAGCAAATACAACTAGGATCTAAGATACCACAGCTATTTCTTATTCATTGTTAATGATGTTTTGGAAGAGTTTGTAGGAGTAAGACCGGCTATGACACTTAGTGTAAACAAGCATAAATCATAAAATTCGAAAGGAAATGCAACTAAAATCTACAACACCACAGCTATGCCTTATTCATCGTGATGATATTTTGGAAGATTTTATAAGAGTAAGTCTAGCTGTGATGATTAATGTAAACAAGTATGAAACATAAACTTCAGAAACTTGCTTAAGCTAGAAATGAAAAACGAGACTAAAATACTTATCTAAGTCGTATGAACAAAGCTGCTCAGGTAGCAGGGGCCCTCTACCACCAGAGTAGCACGCAAAATATACTTCAAGATTGACTCAGCGCTTTCAATAAAGTGATGTTTTTTTCATTAAAAGAGAAATTACTTCAAAACAGAGTGTTTTCGGACTTCTGAAATCTAGCAATCAAACACAAAATCTAACCTTGTCCCTCGGTTTCCCGAGCCATATTTATAACAAAATTACATAACTATCTTGAGATAACCTAGGGATAATTGTCTTTCCAAATTAAAATCAAACTAGAACTCTGATGGTGGTCTCGTAATATGATTAAGGACATCTGGACTGTCCTTGTCCTATTAGGAGTCTATCTCCTAGTTTGAGTTCCCACGTGCATAACCACATACAGAATTCCATTCAAACTTCATGGAGAGAAAAAAATGATGAGGGAATGATGTGGAATACGACCATATGTGTTTTTCTCTGAGATGACACCTGGAACCTATGTAGACATGAAGACAGCTGTAGAATCGGCAACTAGCTACAGAATGTCTGCATTCTGTAGCTAGATCTAGTTCAAAAAGTACTACAATGACAAAATCATAAAAACATAGCAAGTTAGTCATGATATACATTCTTAAAGAAATTTTAATTAATTATATTGATCATTTGAGCCTGTAATTAATAATGGACAAAGGAAATGGAGTGGAATGTGGTGGAAGAAAGAACATCTTTGGAGCTCAACAGATATCTCGATACCCTTATAGCAATCGGGTATAAGAGTTTATTTCTTCTAGAGAGCATGTTGCCCGCAGTGAGATTTCCTCGACCTTACCAATATTTTGGGATATGTTCACCTTGAAGGTAGGTGAGATGTTTGACATATTTCCTTCCTCGAATGCATCAGGCATCAGGATAGGATTCTTGAACCAATCAACTTTCCTTGACGGGAGGAAATATTTTGATTCAATTTCATAGATATCTTGTTATTTTGTCTTGTCAGGACTGAACATGTGCTTGGGGAGAAAAAGTGAACAGTGATGCATTGCATCCCATGGATAATCTGGCTCCGTCATGGCTTCTAGGATGTGCCCATCTAAATGAAATAGGGACCTTAAGGGGCGTTGATCCTGCGGAAGGTTGTGTCGAAGAGCTTCAATCTGCATGGATCTAGTTGATAGACATGAGAAGGATTCCATCGTCAAGGTGGTGGAACTAGACACGATTGACAGAGTGTAGAAATATTGGGTCTTCATTTTCATAGGTACAACTATTCTCGTAGTTTCATTTGACTCGGCACCTATGGAAGATGAGAAAACAACTCGAGTCATAGTTCTGATACATGACAATATGAATTGTATATGGTGTATCGTGTCATCAGTGTTTGGTGGGGGGAGAATCTCCTTTATGAGAGTTTGCGTAAGCGCAAGGTTGGGTCCCCTATTAGGATGGTCAATTTCCTGTCAGTGGAAATTGTTCCTGGTGCAAAGGTGCCTGAATGTTTCCATTAGCGGGCATGCCTTTGGTTCGTGGTTATGGCCAGTGAAAATGGTGCATGGTACCACTATGCAAACTGAGTAGATTATGTGGAAATAAACACTACTCTTCATCCCAGACGTGGACGCTTGGAAAGAATCTTTTGTACAGGATGAGAGCTCCTACTTCCATTTCCGAGTTTTTGGCGTGGGTGTGTCTAGCTCTTTTGGGGAGTGTAGAATCAACGCTGCTCTTGCAACTCTAAGCTTCGAGAGATGTTCACATTTAATTGTATGATGAAAGTGTGAACAAATTCGATAATAAGTGTGCATGATTTTCTCTTGGTTAGAGAGAAGTATCTGTGTGAGAGAAGAGATTGTGCAAAAAAATTTTGCTAGGTGCTTCAGTACTTTGCACTGATTGACCCGGTGTCCAACCAGATTGTATAGTCTGCATGTTATCCTAGGTTGGACCTGGGTCATGCTTGGTTGGTGTTTTGTCCCATTTTTCCCCTTATCCCGATGCGGGTGTGGGGTTGCTGGCCTGGGGGTGATATACTTTCTATACCAGTTGAGGAGATCATCGCATTTATTTTCTAATGTATGTATCATATATATTAGAGGAAGAACTTGTAGAATAGAAGCACAACGCTAGTCATGGTGATTGCCCTTACATACTGGGAAATATAGCCTAGATATGGGGTTCCCATCCTGCTAACTTGGTGGCGTGACGAGGTACCAGCGACGTAGTGCTTCTAAGTTAGGGAAAGTGGCGACTAAATGTTTGGGTGTTTTACATAATGTACATGTTGGTCTTCTCTATAGAGGGTGGTTGGGGGTAACTAAGGGTGCCCTGATTAGTCGCTTTTTAACTGACAGAAAGAGGATGGATGTACTCGTCACATATTCTTGGGTTTTCGAGCTATTGATAGGTTCCGAGTCTGAGTCATCTTCTTGAGAGAGGCAGACTATTGCTAAGCGCAAACTAGCCAGCGCAAGAGAAATCGAGGGATATAGTGGAAATTTTCTAAAATGTGGTTGTCAGCACAAAAAGGACATGTGAATTGTGCTGCCTACAAACCAACATAATAAATGTGCTCGATAGGATATCATATGTTGATGAGTTCTAGGGCTGCGCATTCCTCGATGAAGTGACCATGTTCATCACACAACGTTCAGCGTATGATGTGAGGGGGGAATATGAATGGGAGTCTTCCTGGCAAATTTCGTTCCTCCTGCAGGTATAGAATAGCGCAAGGTTACTCTCCAGAATATTGGGTGGAGGGATCCTCTTGATAGGATTGCTCGATGACATGTAAGGCATCCCTATATCGTGGGATCTCTGGGAAATGATGGGTATAGTGTCCATAATTGCTATAGATATCGCACGTGTGATTGGTACAAAATGCTTTTCCTTGAATTTATGTGGCAGGTTCCTTCTTACAGGAATGTGATGCCGTGGTGTCAGTTGCAGAGCTAAGAAGCAATTTTAGTTTATCTAGCTCTGGGAAGATGTGGGTAGGGTGTCCTACTTCGTCACATATGGCGCAACGTGGTGATTCCCATTGCATGGTGGGACTCTCCACCTTATTTCCTCCTCTCTCGGTTTTCTTAGTTGTAATCATCGATTTTACAATGAGGATTTCCTTTACATGGATGTTTGCAACAGTCTCCTGAATGGCTGGGGCTAGTTCAGGGTTGATGGGGATTAACCCTATAGAGGTGATGTGTGTGACTCCCATTGGGGTGGGTGGGACTAGGTACCAAACTGGTATTGTGAATGATAATTTTGGTAGGGCCACCATGGCCATGACCTGCTGTGACACAAAACCAGCTGGGGGGAAGAGGAAAGGAGTTTGGGAGGTGGCATAGGCTAGAAAGGGTGTCGTGGCTGAGGACTCGGTGTCTTTACTACTTGTCATCGTGTCTTGACTAGCTTCGGTGCTTGATGTGGACATCATGCACACCGGAGCCCTAGTGACATCAGGTGATGACTCAACTATAACATGGGGATCTCCTAGGAATGACCCTAGGATGGATGATGGTTTGAACTAGCCGGGGCCATATTCTTGGTACCATGTAAGCGAGTCAACAGATGTGTCTGCATAGGGTAGAATTCCATCGGTTTTTGTTAGGGGCCGCTTTTTTCTATGTGTCAATTGGTCAAGAATAAGGATGTGGTCCTCGTGGGGGAACATCATAGTTCGAAAGACGGAGGAGGTGATGACTCACATGGTGTACATATAACTCTAGCCAAGGAGTATATTGTAGTCAAATTGGGTGTCCAAGAATTCAATGTCTATAAGGACCGTCTTTCCAGCTAAGCAGACTAGGATATTTTGGTAAAGACCAATGGGGGCTGAAGGGCGACCATCATATGCTCTAAGCGTGATGTATGACGAGTTTAGTTCGGGAGACCCTAACTTTTTCCAAACGTTCTTTTATATGATGCATGTGGATGCACCTTCATAAATGATACATCGGTGAATGGTAATGTTTTATACTGATAATGGTATCTGAAAGGCGACCACTGAAGGAATTCTAGGGGTGGCTTTATTGAAATCATAATCCATCACACGCGAATCGGTGGGATCGATGGCGCCTAATGCGGGAAGTAAGGCTTTTTGCTGCTTTGGGCATGATTGTAACACCTCCAAAGTTGATATAGCGGTGGTATATTGAGATAGATCACCCACAATGCTATAGTTATGGGACGCTTTGGAATAGTTTCCTGTCGGCCTAGTTGGTCCTTTAATCATTTTTGGAAAAGGTTCAATAGGCATCTTTGATATGGTCAAAGGTGTTGTTGGTGCACTAGTACTAGCTCCTGACGCGTTGGTGTCTGGTGGGGCATCATAATTTCGATTCCGTGTCTGAAAAAGTATTTCTTCACCAGTCATGTAGATTTCCTCGGTGTTTTCTCCAGAATCATCTGGAGTTTGTTGTTGTGTGCTAACTGTCCCTTGATGGGGGAAAGCCTCCTGCATGATTGTTCTCTGCTGGGAGGATCCCCCCTATCCATGGTTACTCTATAGCTTCTTCAGATCAGGGAGGTCGGGATAGTGGTGAGTATAATGGCCATACTCTCCATATATCGAACTAGAGTGGTTTTTTCGAAGAATTGGCCTTTTTTTTGCCTTTGGGAGCTGCTTGGCTCCTGGTTTTGATTTCAGTTGGATTTTCCTCCTGCCTGAGATTGCAGAGGGTGTTGTTGATTGTTGCCCCCATGTCTAGGATTTACTTTAGGCTTGTTTTTTCCTTTTTTATTAACCATGTTAGGAGGATAATTTTTATTCTCCTGGTTGTATGGTTGGCACGGTTGGTTTTGGGAGGGTTGCACAAATTTCACCTATGCATTATTCTTCATGGGGGGTTAATGTGATGGGGACTGGGCATATTGCGTTCCCTATTTTGTAGATGGCTGTTGTGGGGGATCTCTTTCGTCAGCATGTCTGGCTGCGTACTGGGTCCCCTGAGCCAGAGGATAGGGTCCTCCATGCTAATGGTGGTACGATGATGCCCTACTGGTCAAATTTTGTGGAGGCATGTGATGACTTTGGTAGCCAGGTTGTGGTATGTTTTGAGTAGTATCGTATTCGTAACCGGGGTTTTGAATGCTGCTACTTAGGTGATTTTGGGTCAATGACCCAATTAAATCGTCTGTAGAGTTTGATGCACTTGGAAATTCTTTATACGTTTGCAGGCACGGGGCATTCGGCAGGATATTGTAAATATACCCTGACTGTGTATAGATCAGCTCGAGTTGTTGGGCCTTATTTATGGCATCCTCTTTGGATATGGGATTTTTTTGTGCCACATCCTTTGAAATCTCTGCGGTGAGATTTTTCAGGAATAGGTCTAAAAAAACTTGATCGTTGAGTTTTCCTTTGCACAAACAACAATGTCGCTGCCATTCGTGGAGATGGTCTGAGATATGGACAGCGGGGGTTTGCCTAAATTTGGTCAGTAACTCCATTTCAGAATCATGGTGGATGGGTAACTGAAAATAGGTTAGGAACGTAGTAGCGAGGGCGTTAAAGGTTCCACTTGTAGCAGAGGGCTGCTCCACATACCACTTCATTGCTACTCCAGTTAGAGTGCATTGAAACAGTCTTATTCAAATAGTTTCATGAACGATGTTCGACAAACACCATAGGTGGAAAGTCATAACATGATTTCTGGTGTCTTCTGCTTGCTTCCCTTCAAATTTTGGAATTTCTAAAGGGAGATTCGTGAACATGGGAGGCCATATGGGGTTGTGTGCAATGGGGTCATTTGTCAACTTGGTGAAATCTGATAGATTTAACGAAGCTAGAAAAGTTGACTCCGAGTTTTTAGTCATTGTGATTTGTGAAAACACAATGTTATGGCTAGGAATACGGTTTTTCTATGACGTATCCTACTGTGCGTTCACCAGGCTTCTCGAATGGGAAGAACTCCGCTGCCTGCTAGGGGTTGTGGGAGGAGTGCTGTGTGGTGACCCTGCGAGGGTGTTCACTAGTGTGGCATTGGGAGACCAACTAGGGTTCCCAAATAAATATTCCCCGATAAAGGATGAACCAATAAGGGTGGCAGTGTTTCGTCTTTAACGCCTAAATGGCGAAAGACCTAGAACCCCTCTCGGTAATGGGGGGAGGTCCAAAATACGTCTAGATTGACGAGGTCCCATTAGGTCCATTATAGTGTTGACTAGGTATGGTTTTTGAAATATTTGAGAGGATAAATACTATAATCAAAACAAATATCTAATCGCATACATAAAACATAGCAAAAATAGAATAAATTTTCCCTTTAGATTAATCCTATGTGATCAGTCAATAAAAAAATATGGTTTTTTGTTGTTTTTGTATGATACTCAAATCTTAGAAGACCTAATTGTCCTCACATGCTCAAATGTAACTGGGCCTTGAGAAGATATCTTGTGAATGTTGGCACAATGTCCCAAAAGAACTGGTGACGCCCCTAGTCAACCGAAGAAAATCCACCAAGGTAAGGGTAGAGGATATAGTGCTTTCCTGCACCATCAACTATAGGGAAAGGATGCCCTAATTTTTGCCACTAAGCACCGTCGTCCCACGTGAGCATTAATTTAACTGGAAATGTTTAATTTAAATAGTTTGAAAACTGTGACATTGATTTTATAGATTTAAATAAGTTAGTCTCGACCGCACCAATATTGCATGGTCCCAATTGGGAAATACCATTTCATATTTGATTAGATGCATCAGACACAGTGATAGTAGTTGTTCTTGATCAAGAAGAAGATAAAAATTCCTACAATATTTATTATATCAGAAAAAATCTCACCCCTGTTGAGCTAAATTATGCAGTCACAGAAAAGGAATTCTTAGCAGTCATATATGCCATAAATAAATTTAGACATTATATAACTAGCTATCAAGTATTTATGTATACTGATCATTCTGCCATTAGGTAATTAGCTAACAAATTGATTACAAATGGGAGAGTGACTTGTTGGCTATTACTTTTGCAGGAGTTCGATATCACTATTAAAGATCTTCCAGAAAAGGAGAACCCAGTCGCAGATTTTTTGTCACGGGTCCCAAAGGTAAATGATCCACTAGCAATAGAGGACTAGTTTCCTGATGAACACTTATTTTCTACAACAATGAAAGCATCGTGGTATGCAGATGTGGAAAATTACCTCGCAGTAGGAAAATTTCCCAGACATTTAACAACAAAAGAAAGGAAGTTGATCATCCAACGCATCGCCCTCTTTTCTTGGATTGTTGGGTTTCTCTTCCACACATGAGCTGATATGCACATACCCAGATGCATCCAGGAAGATGACATTTTTGACATCCTAAGGGCCTGCCATAATGAGCCTTACGGTGGACACTTCGCAGACTGTAGAACCAGGCACAAACTATTACAAATGGGATATTATTAGCCCAATATTTTTAAGGATGATAAGAAATATGTGCATGCATGTGATAGCTTCCAAAGAATGTGTCACCGTGGTCAATCTGATGAAATGCCCCTACAACCACAATTTGTGATAGAACCTTTTGAAAGGCGGGCACTGTATTTTTTTGGTCCATTTAATCCACCCTCAATCCTTAAATATTACATACTGGTTGCCACAGATTACGTAATGAAATGGGTTGAAACAGTAGCATTGCCAAGAGCCACAGAGGACACGGTTATTAATTTTCTTTTTGAAATATTTGTGCAATATGGCTTACCCAAAGAAGTGATAACTGACAGAGGGGCGTAATTCGTAGGACATAACATCATAGCCACTCTATGGAACCAACACATTTAACATATAATCACTTCTCACTATCACCATCAGGTGAATGGGAAGGTCGAAAGTACCAATAAAATCACTGAAGCAATTCTCACTAAAATGGTCTGGACACATCGGCGGGATTGGGCTAATAAACTATGAGAGGCCTTGTGGGCCTACCACACCACTTTCAGAAATACTACTGGATATTCTCCGTACCCACTTGTATTCAACAAGTAACGCATTTTCCCATTCAATTTGAAATAAAGACTCTCAAAAGAGTACAAGAAGTGGGACTGGACTTGACGAAGGCTCAAATCAAGAGACTTCAATAGATAAACGAACTAGATGAATCTTGATTACTTTCTCTACAATGTACCGCAATCGCTCAGCAGCGACGGGCTAAGTGGCATGACATCCTGATCAAGAAGAAGACATTCCAGGAAGGATATTGGTCACTCCTCTACGACTCCATATTTCAAGGCTTCCCAGGTAAACTACAGACATGATGGCTCGGCCCATACGATATTCAAGAAGTTCATAACAATGGCACTCTCACTTTGACCACCATAGATGTGTTTGGTTCTTCTTTTCGAGTAAACGGACATCGGGTACATCTTTATCATAAACCACTCACAAAGGAGTCTTTAGGCCAACAAGTACGTGACGACCTCACCATGCAAATTTTAGCTACAGGGAGTAATGACCCAAAAGCTTTACCATCGTAAAAATCCATTCTTTTCATTTTTGTAAATAATGTATATATTGTCTTGCATTTGATTGTGATTTATGCTTTGGTGGTTTTTTTTTAATCAATTGAACAACCAATTTATTTTTTTTCTATGTTTTTTCTATTTAAATGATTGAACAAATGTTCAACCAAATGAACATCCGTTGTTCGCTCAAATGATCAACGAATTTTATTTTTATATATTTTTGTTGTTCAAACGATTGAAAAATTGTTGTTCAATCGATTGAACAGCTGTTGTTTGGTCAAATGAATTTTTATTTTTTATTTTTGTGTGTTTTTTTGTTCAAAAAATTGAACAATTGTCATTCAATCGACTGAAAAACCGTTGTTCAGTCAAATGAACAACATATTTTATTTTTGTGTGTTTTTGTTGTTCAAATGATCGTACAATTGTTGTTCAATCGATTGAATAGCCATTTTTCAGTCAAATGAATGACGTATTTTATTTTTGTGTGTTTTTGTTGTTCAAATGATTGAACCGTTGTTGTTCAATTGACTGAACATCCATTGTTCGGTCAACTGAACAACGAATTTTTTTATTTTTTTATTTTTGTTCAAATGATTGAACAGTTGTTGTGCAATCGACTAAACATCCATTTTTCGGTCAAATGAAAAGGGGGCTTTTTTTGTGTGTTTTTTTATTCAATTGATTGAATAGTTGTTGTTCAATTGACTGAACAACCGCTATTCGGTCAAATGAACAACAAATTTTTTTGTTTTTGTTTTTGTTGTTCAAATGATTGAACATCTATTGTTCAATTGATTGAATAGCCTTTCTTTTTGCAATAAATAGTTGTCTAAATGAATTTTTGCCAATTTTATGACCATATAACCTTTTTTTTATGCACTTTCTCATGAAAAATATCTTGTGAATGGGGAATGAGCATCTAAGAAGGAGAAAAATAGTGATATTAATAAAAATTATAATTTTTTTTACCTTTGATGCGTATCTTTATTTCCAGACATTGATATGATCTAAAATATATAATGGTTTGTTGGGTATCTTTGCTTCAGAGATATTATGAAAAAAATCATTATCTTAATACCATGTTGGTTTATATTTTTACACTATCAATGGTTGATATTCTAGGGTAGGGTCACTTAGGAATAAGTGTATAAATTTTACTGGAATTTATTTTCACTCCTCACACCATCCCTAACTCTTAAGGAGATAATGAACCTCCCTCTATTTCTGATTCAAAAATATAAAAATACAAAAATAATATGAAAATGTTTTAGAGAGGATAGGGGGTCTCATCATGAGCCAGCCTACCATGATCATAATGAGATAACAAGTAACATTCCCACAATGGCCATGACACCAGGGTAATGACCTTCAAGCTAAATTAAAAAAAAAAATACCTGAAGGATAGGAGGTCTCATCACGAGCCGACCTGATTACTTTGTTAAATCCTAGTGAATGGAATTGTGGCTATTTGGTTACCAAACGAGCACTGTGGTCTTTCTATGAAAGAAAATTAAATATATAAGCACTAAATAGACAATTCTTGCTCATTTTTTGGTTAAAAAGAAACCTTGTCGAGGCTATGGATGCATGCTGGCAGCAGTGGCTCTGCTTGTGGCATTTGAGTTTCATGTTGAAAAACCAATCATTTTATATTCACTCATTCTTACTAGCCCATTCCCAAAGGAGATTTTATCATGAGAATAGTGTTATCTTTATAAAAAATAGTATGCATGGTAAAAATACATATGAATTTACTTAATTATGTTTGATCACTTAATTCCAGTAGTTGTTACCACTCTTTACATATCATGTTTTATCCCAACTTTCCATAAAAGAAAAAATCCTTTTCATAATAATTATTTCTCTGTTTTTTCCTTTTTAATCATTTCCCTTCCATCATCATTATTTGAGCTAATTTGATTGATTTCTACCGCATTGTACGTCGCTTTGATTATTATTCTAAATGCATTAAATGATCCTCAGTGTATTTCTCTTTTTCTATGCTCTAAGGGCGTGGACACCCTTCTCTCATTGGAGGGGGAAAAGGTTTACATAGGTATACATGATGAGAAAGCATGCAAATTAATAATCAAAATCTATCAAAACCTGATGATTTTACGAACAAATACAATTGCATTTACACCCTTTTTAACAGTTTCAAAGTATTTGCATGCAGTATTTGTGCTATTCTAAACTTATGCAGTCGTGAGTAGTGCATGCAGAAGTAGAATTCAGCCTTTGAGACACATCATTCATTGGTGGAAGATATTTCTGCAACGATCCCACAATACCTAGTACTACAGAACAGGCTCATGCTATACTGCGGAATGCTGGTTGGCTCTCATATTTGGAAAAATTCCAGTGATTCCACACTAAGGTAGCATTAGAATTCCTGCAGAACCTGCATAATGGACACAAAACTATGAAATGCATAGACATAACCGTATTAGAAACTATAATAGCTGAGGTTTTTGGACTTCCAACATAAGAACAAAGTGGACTGAGAAGCACGTTCTGCGACATGAAGCAGTTGCAGTATTCCAAGGTCCAGGCGAGAATTTGGTAATGCAGAGGAAAGTGGATTCACCCTACAACTCTGAAGGAACCATGGTAGGAACTAGAAATCATCATTCATAAGTATATTACATGCGATGGTCGTGAAGACGTGGTAAAAACCCGACAACTCAAACTTCTAGCCATACTCAAGTAGAAAATTTCAGTTAATTTTCCATTTTTCTTGAATTCTTTGTCACATGACATATCTAGTCGGGTTGGGAGAGTTAAAACTCCACACATAGTCATTAACCATCATGGTCTGATAAATTTGATCGTCACTCATGGATTAATTGAGCATCAGTTAACTTGGGACAACTTTGTAGACCCTATCCTAACCCCATTAGAAGAAAACCTAGACAATAGAGATATTTACTAGCCAAGAATGGAAATATTAGTTCCAAAAAGAGTGAGAGGAAAGATGAACCATCCCTTGACCTCAGGGTCAGTGAAATGAAGATGCTCTGAGCGATTAATTTCACGACAAAACACTTCAACCTTGGTCGACGAGGTAGGACCATATCATTCACCTCCTATAAACACGGAAGAGGGAATTCTCCAGGAGTATGAGGAGGAAATGACCAGAGTGCTGGAAATTATAAGTGCATTTAATGAATAAAGAAACCCCTCTGGGAATTCTGAGGGACTCAATGATCCTCTAGACTAGGTTGCTTCTGATGGAAGTTATGGTCACACTGAGATTCTACCATCTGAGGAGGAAATGAAAAATTCAGGGGATTCAACACCCTGTGGTGGTGAATATGTGGAGGAAGGAAAATTTGCAGAAAGAACTCCTAAGTCTAAAAACCAGTCAGGTGACACCGTCCCATTAGAATAGAGTATTGATATAAGCACAATTCCCATGGTGCCTGAAAAAAACACCATCCTATTTTACTAGAGTACTGATATAGGCACAATTCCCATGGTCACTGAACAAAATTCCATCCCATTGGATCAAAATATTGATATAGGCATAAATCCTTCAGTGCTTGAAGAAAATATTTTTTTACCATATTATGGCTTAGAAATTGGTACAACTCCCTCTATGCCTGAAGATAGTACTATGACCTCTTCTACTAGAAACCCTACAAAGAAAAGTAAGTCAGCAAGGGCCAAGTTGAGGAAATTGTGCAAGAAGTACAAAAATTTTAAAATAACAGTCAAGAAATTAAGGGAATGGTTAAAATAGGCAGATAAGGCTTGGAGGCCTAAGAAAGAAAGAGACATTGCTGAGACTCAGACAAAAGTAGAGACACACACTGCTGAAACCCAAATAGAATTAGAAACATAGACAATGGGAACTCAGACTGAATTGGAGATGCAGACAGAGGAAACTCAGTCAGATGAAACACCCTTTCATACTCCTTTGGTAAAAGAAGTCGTTTTTTCAAGAGTTCAAGACACATTGACATAGACCCAAAAAGAATTGGCTAACTATAAGAAGGAAGTGGTACCACTATAGGTACACCAGGAGATGCCGGAAAAACTCAAGAAACTTACTACAACTGAAGATGAGCCTTTTGCCAACTTCAGAAGTGAAGAGGAGAGGGTAAAGAAAGCACAAGCTAAGCTTGAAGGAGCCACAAAGAAAACTAACACTTTTTGCTCAATTTATTCAAATGTCTTGTCTTGTAGATCACCTGCTACTAATTATGCTCCATTCTTATTAGAAATATATATTTTATTGAAATTAAAGGTCATTAGAGTAGGGAAACCCACCGAGTTTAAGGCTACTACAGAATTTGTTCATTGTTGTGGGGACCAGAATGAGAAAGTTCAATGCCTCTTGTGTGAACTATATTTTCACAACTTCTTTTTGGAAGATGAAAGATACAGTAATCCAAGCCCCTTTATAGGATACATTTAGTTTCAAGCATTCATCTCTTTTGCTGATAATCAAATCAAGTGGGCTAAACCTTCTAATGTTTTTGAGAAAAGAGAACATGGTATAGATCTTTGAGTCAGAGGGGAACCCACTAAACCTCTGCTTCTCTTCACTCAACAAAAAATATATATGAAACAGGAAGGGGTTATAAGCATGTTGGGAACACTCCATGAGGATATTATACAAGATGGGAGATATTACTTTTAGGATATCAGATAAGATGCCTTTTTAGTAGCTAAGAAAATATGGAAGGCATCCACCAACAGTGTTAAGAATCATGAACATTTTAATTATAGAAACTTTAAAGCACCTGTTGTTCATTTTTTCACATATAGTAACATAAATTTATGCATGTGTCCTACATGGATAGGGTGTTGCTACAGGTGTCCTATCATATGGTACCCTCCTGAAGGCTACCACCATAATTATGATATTCCAGAGGGTCATGAAAATCAGGCTTTTGCAAGAATTAAACAAAAACATGGTTTCAAACTATATAAAGAGGAAGTCTACCCTACCTATTCTTTGAATTTGTTACACCTCAATCATCTCATTGCATGAGGACATGCAATAAGGTAAGTTCGGGAGTATGTTGGGTCACGAAAAAGGTATGATTTACCCTCATGATTAAATTGATTTATTATTCACTTTCATGTGTTTGCCTTAATTTTGGGAGTAAATCTGGAAGAATTCATTATAAACAAAGGGTAAAAGTAATTATCAATAAATTTTGTAATTATGAAGAAAAAGTCCCAACTTCCACTTTTTTTAGGTGCAGGAAATCCAAAATTATTAACCGATGTTCAAATGATTGAACAACACTGGCCAGGAAAAGTAAAACGATCTTGTTTCAGTTTATACAGGCCAGTAACAATCAAGGAGGGCCTCGCTCATTCTATAGCACAAACTGTTATGCAACTGTGAAATCCTCTGGATCTCCTGATCTTGAGGATTTTCCTTTATCTATTATGTTTCTCTATAAATATATAAAAGATCAATAGATGGAATAGAATGGGAGTTGATTATCCGTATGTTGTAATTGTATTTTATTTGCATTCCTTCTGAACCAGAAGTTTTCATGCTCAGTGATTTTGTACTCTGACTGTTAAATTTAATGAAAGAGATATTGGCTTTTCCATAATCGTATTTTGAAAATCATCTGGCAGAGACTTCTGGAGATCCTGGGCCCAGTCGCTGGGAGTTCTACTATTGTCTTGTGTTATATTCTCATTTCCCTATTTGATAATTAATCATTTATGTGTTTTATAGAATTCATAATTGATTTGAATTTCATCAGCATCTAGTGGTTTGCATCTTAATGATTTAAAGTCTTAATTTCTTTCATTTTCTTCATGAATGTTATTTCTCGCAAGTTATTTGAACAACTAGAATGATGTTCATTCTAAGTGAGCTTGTTGGTTGATCAACCATTGATAATTTCAATTGCAGAACGTGACTATGTTACTTTTTGTTTAGTTGCTGCAATATTCCCTGCCTGATTAATAGATTGTTGTGGTTGTTAATAGATTAATGTAGATGTTAGTTTGTAATTCTAGTTCATTGTGAATTCCATTAAGTTTTCATTTCCATCTGCTTTTATATAACAGATTAGAAGTAAGTAGAGTTAATTGGTTGAAGTTATTTAATGATTTCTTTTATTTCTTTGATTGAACTTCAAGAATTAGATTTTACTTCTGCAACTATTTCGATTTAATAACCTTTAGTTTCACTTGCATATACTGTGCTCAACACTCTTGAAATAAAAATACGTACCCTGGGATGATGATTAATGTAGGCATTAGGATTTCTTTAAATAGACATCTTATTGAGCCAACATGTTACATGTCATGAAATCAATGCCCCATTTCACAAAAGGTCCAACGACGATAACATGGTGGAAAGGAGTTGTTGGAGCACATGTTTTACAATCATATATCTATAAATCATGAAACTTTTGGACCGCGAGGATTTAGTCACGAAACATAGTAGGCCAAAATTAGCTAGCACAAAAAATATTCTATGCGATGGGATTACTAGACATATTTCCACCACATTCCCTAGCATGGAATTCACTTAAGGATTTCTCTGTATGCTCATGAGAAAGGCACCTTCGAAAAATAGTGTCAATACCACGACGATAAAGGGTTTTTTTTATTATAATATAATTTTTAGCTTTATATATGATACATCATTGGTCATAGCGATTGGTATCAGATCGAAAAGTATGGGTCCGAAGATATATGATAGTGTCTCCATAACATGGGTCAACTGAATCAATAAATGAAAACAAAACATCTACAATAGAATTGTTAGAAATTATTTTAGTTGCATCAAAGGGAAGGTTGTAGATCATATCATCAAATACTAAGGATTTTTTTGACTTGGATTTAATGAAATACAAATCAAACTCTTGGAGGGTGATTATCCATTTGGATTACTTTTCCCCCAGCAATTTTCATGAGAATATTTATGTCATGTGGTTACAATCGGAAAAAACCATAGTCTTACAAAGAAATATATAGTGAAGCCTTTGAACAACCTTAGCAACTTCCAAAGCTAACTTTTCGATTTGAATATACTTGATCTTGATATCATTCAAATTTTGATGCAGGTAATAGATAGGATATTCAGTCCCTACATCATCCTCTTTTACCAATACCATAGCGATGGTAGTAAATGCAGCGATGAGGTATCGAAAGTAATCACGTTGGTAATCCGGGGGATACAACAATGATGCCCGAATAATAACATATTTCAAGGCATCAAACACCTTTTGGGAAGTGTTGTTCCAATGGAAGGGAACACCTTTCATTAAGATCAGGTGAGTAAATCCATTGGTCAATTCAGCGTAGTTGGGAATGAATCTCCATAAGAAGTTAGCCTTCCCTTGGAGTCGTTGCAGCTGAATAAGGGAGGAAGGAACGAGAATATCTAGGATCGCATGAAATTTCAATGGGTTAGTACAAATTCCATGATTTGATAAAACAAACTAAGATTTCTACAAGATCTTACACAAAACACACACATTCATATTGATTCGAATATTATAGTGTCACAAATCTAAATATATAGCCCTTAGATGCATTGGGTGATCGGCACAATGTTTCAAATGAGCATGTAAATCATCCAAATATGGTTATAGAATATGTTTGATTCTTTGGCAGACATAATAATTTCCCTTTGGAATGTTTCCCCAAAAAATTTCAATCTGAAAGGGAGTTTTTTATATTCAAATGTGCCCCATGGACAATTAATATGGTATTATGTTGGTCTACTATGAGAATGTTGATATGATTATAACCGGAAAAACAATCCATAAAGGAAAATACTTCGCAAAGAGTACAATCATCAGAAATATGGTCAATGAATGTGGTAGGATAATTGTCCTTATGACAAGCACGATTGATGTCCTAGTAATCGACACACACACACAAATTGTTTCTTATTTATTCATGACAGAAACAATATTGGATACCCAATTGGTTAGAGGTATTGGGTAGGTGAAACTAGTGCATAGAAGGTTTTCAACTTCAGCTTTGATAGTGGAAGCATTCTTGGGATGGAACGGATCAAGATGTTATTATACTAGTTTAGCATAGGGATTTTCCTTAATCTCATGTAGAACAATGTTTGGATCCATACCTAGAATATCCTCAAAATAACATGAGAAAAAATTTCTAAACTCTTGGAAAAGGGATTTATAGGTCTTGATCTCATCGGGAGAGCAAGAAATACTGATATACACATTCTCGACAATTTTGGTTTCAATCAAGATATCAAGAGGGATTGTCTCTTCAAAATTCGACAAGTTATTCTTAGAATCAAAATCATGGATAGATATAGAATTTGTAGACATCTCAATGATTTTGGGATGATAAATCTCACAAATATTATCCTCATAGGAATCCATCAAGGATGACTGATGACGATGATCATCCCATGGCGCATCATCCGAGCATCATGATCCCCATGATGCTCTCATAAATAGAGAATGTAAGAGAGAAAGAAACAGAGGATGTTTCATAATCTAAGGAATGGTCAACCCAATTGATTGAGGAGGAGAGTGAAAAATGTACTTCACAGGCTAAATGGATGGCTTCGTAATTTCATTCAATGGGGATTAGCAACATACAGCCACCAAATTTTTCAATATTAGCTTGATCCAAAATTATCCAAGAATCATATGGAGTAGTACAGGATGATATGACGTTGACATGGGAAACCGAATTATATTTGTTGCGAAGGAATTGAGGAAAAGGAGGAGGAATGTAAAATTTCCACATGAGGGAAGGATCCTCAACAATTCCCACCCTGACATGCTGATAGTGACGTGGGTTTTCACCCACAAGAGGTACCCTTCCAGTAACTTGAGAATTTCTCGCAAAGAAAGTGAGTTGATCAATGGCTACTATATTGCACTTATGAGGGAAAGATATCATTTCTAAATATGTCAAAACAACAAACGCCATAGCATACACCCACATATGACCTAGTATAAGATTATAATATAATGGTCCTTCCATAACATCAAATTCTATGGATATTTTCTTTCTGCCTAATTCTACTTGTAATGAATTCAAAATTCAACAAGGCTTGTAGCTTCTTTCAACAAAATTTTGTAAAGTAGTTGGTGACTAAGCTAATTAGGGAGAACCAATGGCCTTCCAACAATAAAGATACATGATGCAATTTGAAGCCCCTTAATTTATAATGGAACGATGGGCATTTTTACCACAAACAACAACCTTAATCATAAAATATAATTGAGCTGGAAGTCGACGCGTATAATTCTCATGGTTAAAAATGACTAGGTTAGAATTCAAGGGATAAATACATCCAATTGCAGAGAGTAAATCCTTATTCTAGGTGAGACAATTTTGCAAAAACTCGAGAGTTGACATAGCTGAAGTATCTTGAGTTAGATCCTCAACTATGTTATTATTCTAAGCAGCTCTCACACGAGGGTTGAAAGCATATTTATGGATAACACCTTTCAAAGGCTTAATTGTGAATTTCGTAGGAAACACATTTGGAGTAGGATATGATGGATATGCAGTCGAACTGGTAGGTTTATCAATAGCCATACAATTTGAGGGATTTTCATTACCATAGTATTTATTTCTGGTGGCCACCATAACATCATTTTCTAGCTTGGTGGCAAAAAGCATCAAAACTGAGTTAGAGGAAGTGAGACCTTGAGTAACCATATTGGACCCCTGATTCAGAAACATATATGTTAATACAACAGGTGAAATGGATGACTTAAGGAACTAATTTATGTCCATTCGATGTGGACAATCACAATTTAAATTCCCCTCAATACAAATTAAATATAGATAACAAGGTTTTTGTTTTCCTTAAGAATATTGATTGTGTTGTTTATCCTGTAGAGAAGGAGCTTTCTTATTTTAACCTTTCCTTTTCTTATTACTTCACGTTTGCATATATTTTTCCTTATTAGATTGGATGACATTGATCTCAGAAGTGGAATCCGCAGGGGTAGTGGAAGGATGGTTTTACGTAGCCACAACAAGATTCGAACCATATGGTTTATTGATTGACTTTTGGCTCACAGAACGAATCACATTGTCGACAACATGTGATTCTTTAACTAGAAGTTGAAGAAAAATATGGGTGGAGCATGGATCATTAGGTATTTTATCATATAACATGCCAGATTGGGCATAAATAATATCCAAATACTGGGTATGAGTAATTAGTTTATCTTCTAGCACAACTCCACCTTTAATGTTCTCTTTTTTTGTGGTTGGTAATAGAGACTTAATAAACCATTCGGATAATGATTGATCTGGAACAAAATTTTTAACAAAATGACAATGACATTACCACTCAAGAATGTGATCAGAAATGTTAGTGGAATCATATTCTTTGAAATTGGTTAAAATTTGTGTTCTAGTCTCATATTGGATAGGTAACTGGAAATGTGTTAGGAATGTGGTTGCAAATACACTCAAGTTATTGAACGAAGATCATATTAGTTCAATATACCATTTTTTTTCATTCCAGTAAGTGTATATTGGAAAAGACATTAAAAAATGCAGTCGTAATTGAGAGAAAGCGAAGAACACCACAAATGATAATTCATGACATCTGTAGATGGGTCTTATCTAGGATTTCCATTGAATTTATGGATATCACTAGGAAATTTTGTTGGAATAACTAGCCACCAAGGAGAATGCACAATGGGGTCATTACTGAGTCGGGTCAGATCTAGAAATTCAAGATTTGCTACAAATGGAAACTGCCTATTAAAATCCAGTCGAGGATAACCTGGGTAACATGGGATGGCCTTAGCAACAAGAATCTACCCTCTGTGATAAGGAGAGTTCTTATAAGCATGTATCTGTGCTCCAGAATAAGGAGGGTTCTGATAACAAGAATACACATAACCATGTTTCCCAACTCCACGATAACCTTCTAAAGGTTGAAATGATTGAGTTCAAACTTTCTGACCTTGATAAGGTACTTGAGGGATAACTTCAAATAGTGTTTATGGTTTCGCTATGGGATTTTGTATCATCCTGACATAAGGTGGGTTAGATTTCTCATGTTCGATACCATATGCATTTAGACCCACTTGCATTTGAGGAGTAGACTGATTAAGTGGTTGGGATTGTAAGATATTTTGAAGAGCCTGGGTAAGTGGGTCCTAGAGGGAACCAGATACCGGATGAATAGGTTGAGTCAAAGGTGCATCCTACAAAGGTTGACTTAAATTCACTTGAGATTGAATAGGTTGGGGTATAGATTGATAAGTATGAATTTCAAATGCAGATGGAACTGGTTGAGATATTAGAGATGGATCCATAACCAAACCAGGTTGTATCGGCAATGTATGTTTCCAAAAGGCGGCATCCATTCCTCGATGTGGAAGACTCAAATAAGGCTAAGCACTAGCTTGTACTATTTGATGAGGAGATAGAAAAATTATAACAACAGGTTTCCCCTGTGCTAAAGAGGATTGGAATGTGGATGCAACTTCCCCCCGAGAGGAGGGTTCCCAGTATGAGACGGATTGGGTTGTTGTTAGTTTCCATACCCACTGACATAAGGACCAGTCTACTGCTAAATTGTACGTGTATATGGAGGAATAAGAGAAGACTATGTATCCCTCATCAAAGAAGTACCATATATGATTCCAGAAGAGGATGACATGGGAGAAGTCCATGGTGGATGTTGCATAAAAAAGGGTACCAGATAATGATTGATAACCAAGCTGGATGGACGAGGCACCATACAAATGTGTCTCTAGCTATGTTACAAACATGGATGAATTTGCAACATTGGTTGTCTTGGTCAGAGTAGGAGATATAGGCTGAGAAGCAATTGCGGATCCAATGATGGTTAACTGTCCTAAAGAAGATCATTACGGGAAACTCAAGGGTGTTTTGAAAGGAAAAGAGCCAGAAAAAGGAGCTTGCAATGGAGTATGAGGAGAAGTAAAAAAATGAGTCTGATAAAGATAATTCCCTCTCAAATGACCTGGAAACGAGGGGGGTTCAAGCTCTTTCGGAGGAATCTCTTCAATACTCACAATACTAGGTGGAAGTCATTCACTGTTAGGTCCAAGATGTATAGGTTTTCTTTCAGTTTGAGATAAAGGAAGAGAAGAAAAATTTCCTTAAAATAGGTATAGGTGATTGAGGCACCTCAGGTTGTAAAACCTCAATTTATATTATTTCTAATTCAATATATCAAGTTCAATAACCTCAAGTTATCAGATGTCAGGTGCTTCTCTTTCGACAATATCAGATTCACCAACAAATGAGGAAGTAATATTAGGTTCAATACTCATAGGAAAGGATTAGCCTGGTGGATCTATTTCAAAGGGAGGTCCAGAAGGAGTAGCTCCGGAAGTACTAGATCCAGTAGTCTGTGCCTTCTTGTTTTTATGATGACAAATAGAAGTTGCCTCAGGTGAAAGAAGAGGTTTATTTTTCATTTTTCATGAACGGTGGAGTGGGGGATCCTATTCTTCCATGTTGGCTTAATAAATATTAAACATTAGCAATAAAATAAACAAATCAAATAGGGTAATCTAGAATTTTTTTTTACCAAGAAACCATGAACTACAATTTACCAACTTGAAGAACCAAGTATTTATGTACGAGCAAGAAATCTCCCCGAATGTTGTTTATGGTATATCATGGTATACAAGGTGACCGACTCGGTTACCCAAGTTGAGGATAGAAACCTATGGTGTACCCCAAAAATATACTCGATGGTACGTGGAAGTTCAATCTGTGTTAGTGTTGTCTAATGTGTAATCGTACGATGAGAGAATTCCCAGACACTTTCATGCGCGGAGTGCCATCCAATATACCCAAAGGTACGTAGAGAATGGTTCAATACACTTACATATGTGGAATAATATTTCACCCCCAGAATGCAACACTGGTAAAAGAAAGACAACTCATATGTTTATAAGAACTAGAATACATCTCTAGCCTAGACCTCTATATGTTTGCATTAATGTTACAAATTCTCCTTTAGGTTGATTCAATAAATTTTAAAGTTGATGTTGAATTATGTTTCAATTTCAAATTCCCGCTGCAAATTTCACCTGAATATCATAAAGATGCAATCTAGCATGAAGAAATGAAAGTTTATTTTCAATGAAAATATATATACGAAAGTGAAGAGAACAAATATTATCGCAACATCCAAAATGAAATAAACAAATATTGTTAAATCAATTCTCCTAATGCAACTATTTCAATTTCCAATTTCACATAAAACCCTAAATGCAATGCAAGATGCAAAACTATGAAATTGTTCTTTTCAATCCACTTAATTTCCAAAACTAAGTGAAAACTAATATGATTTCTAAATCGCTGATAAAAGAAATGATACATTGCGATGACGATAATATCTATTCTTCAAAGAAATCAATGATTAAGAAATCAGTTCGCTAATTACCTAATTGACAACAACAAAGAAAAATACAAAAAAAATCTTATCAAAGACTATAAAAAACAAAAATCAAAGCAAATGATGGCTTATGAGAGACCAAGACTCACTCACGGACATAAGGAGGACCAGCTAGAATAAATATAATCAAAGAGTAAGGGAGAAAAAGGATTTTTTTTGCATCTAACAAGGGTCAACGTAGGTGTTGAAAGGGCACCAGTGCTTTGCAGCGTACATGCAGAGAGAGCTAGGGTGTGCAGGAGCACTCTGTCTCTAGACCAGGGGGAGCACTGATCTAGATTCATCCAGTTAAAAACAAAAAAAATCAAATCAAGCTCAATGAAAGGTCTTCCCTGAGCTAGTCAAGATCTGAGTGAGGCAATGAAGGTCGGTTTAAGAGGTGAAACAAGTACTAAGGTCAAGGAAACCACTAAGGGAAAGAAATGTTCCCTTTTATGGTTTGCAATTTTTTATGTGCAATTTACAATTGCGGACATAAGTATCTTCCCTATACCTACTTGATTGGTCTAGAACAACAGAAAGAAAATAATATAAAATTTTCCTTAGAGAGATTGAAGAATGGGAAGAGGCTTACCCGGAATTCATCATAATCTTTACTCTCCTCCTCACTTGTAAGATTCAATCATAGATCCAAGCACTATAATTAGAACCTATAGATTGAACCAAAACAATCCAAGTATCCAAAAAATATATGTAGCATAATTCAATTAGTATATTCGATGAATCAATGAGGAAATGAAATATATAAATGTAAATATAACATAACACATATATGAAAAAAAATTACTCTTTGTATTAATAGAAATAGGCTAAATTTGACAATCAAGAATAATAGCTGATCTTCTAGAGATCTCCCCAAGTTGACTTGTCATTCCTTGTCACAAAGAACTTGTAAGTGTCACCCTAATGCATGAAGATGATGACTCTCTTCGATTCAAGGGAGAAACATGAGGGTATGATTAGTATGCAAAATCCAACCCTGATGTTATGGATGGCAATAAATTTATAGGAGAGTGTGGTAGTTTAGGAATCGTTATCAATTTACCAATCTAGGCTTGAGATCCACTTAAGATGGGAGGATGAGCTCAATGTAATATTCATGTTGGCGTAAGGGGTCCTGACCTAGGTTCAGATTTAAGGTTTTCCAACAAACCCCTATAATATTGTCCCCTTTGGCAATGACCTACTTTTATAGGCCAAGGTCTCACCCGAAGTAGTATCGGTGGGTGCTGGAACCATGTTTCCACACCCTGGTAGAAAGTGGGTAATTAAGGCAGTCCTGTTAAGATCTATCAGGTTCACATAGAAGAAATCTTATTACCGAGCCCTTAACAATATAGACATCATGTAAGCATAAAAAAAGCTAATATTATTAAGCAGATCTTAGCAACACCTTTGCATCCATGTGCACATAAGAAATTATCATCACAGAATAACACAATTGCAGCTAATTCAGATAACATAGACACAATCGCAGCTAATTTAGATAACGAAAAGGTACTTCAATAGTAAACACAAATAGTGCAGGTAACATAGAGATACTTCAATAGATTCTGCATTCATTAACATCCAAAACCAAGTTACAAACCCAAGTCACATCTTGTGCACACATCTAGCAGGAGTCCTTACCTAATACTACCCAAAACAGATCTCAATAGTTCGTACTTAGCATTAATATTACTTACTTATTCTTAGACTCAAACTATCTATCTATTTATATCATCATACCCTGTGCTATCCTGTGCTATCTAGGTCTACCCTTTGACCCATTATAATACATTGGGGGCTTTGAACCACCCCAAGGACCCTGCCCTAGACTAATGAATACAAAATATATACCAAAAATGCAGCTAGGGGACCCTGTTCCAACAGGCCCCCAACACAATATTCTGACTCATCCAGAGTCACAACGGCCATGGGGTTTGCATATTTTCCTAGAGCTACTTGATTGCATAGAACAGAGGGGGAAACACTCCTTCTCTATCTGTGGTAGCATTCTACGCAATGTCCCACAACTTTTGCGAATTTGGGCCTTTTGTGGTAGCGGTGACACTCTCCAAGGTTAGATTCAGTTGTTTGACTGTCACATCCAAGTCCTGAGATATTTTGAGGGCTTCATCAGCCCATGGCTTGAGGTGGTCACCAAAAACCTTCTTCTTGTGGTGAAGCCCTTCCAGGTCATCTCTGAGTGAATGGCTGGCTCGCATACATGCTAAGTGTTAGGCTGGGATCAGAGTGGGCATTGTAGCCTCCATTTGCTCGAATTATTCTTCCTTCTGGCGCAGTTCTTGGGTAAACTTGTGTAGACAATGGCTACGCTACACTGTAGACCAAGCCTGCATAGCTTTCTCAAGAAATTCGGTGCCCTGAGAAATTTGTGTTGTGATGGTGTTCGTAGCTTCTTTGACCAGCGCAACTCTCTGGGCACGTACCTCAGGAGGGGTTTCCAGTTGCAACTTAGCTTGCAAGGTAGTAATATGCTACTCCATCTCAGCCTCAACACTCTGTATCTCGGTCCGAGAAGCTTTCAGGGCTGTGATGACTCCCTCAATATTTTCTTAGGGGGTGGTAGAGGCCGGAATGTCTTCGGTCACATCTGCGCAGAGTCTACTGATCAGACACTCCAACTCGGTCTGTTGTGTGACGACAAGGATACACACGGCCTGTGCCTGGGACACCTTAGTAGTCTTTTCTACAATGGTCTACTCGGTTGTACTTAGCTGCTGCTACACCCATCAGTATTTGTGCTGGAATTACTCAAAGAGGCATGTGTGGAGAGCCTGTAGCGGCTCGCCCTGAAGCCGGGTCGAGTCCAGATGTACTTCTACATAGGCCTGGACTTGCACACATAAGTTGGGTGGACTCAGAGTGATTGCTACGCCTAGCAGGGCGTAGAGGTAGCTCTCGGTCGTGGAGATCAACTCTATGTTGGTCGCTTGAGGCAGCCTCACTTGAACCATGCTCATCTACAAGGCATCGGCTTTGAGCTGAAGATCTTGGAGCTCAGATTGTAATGCGAAAACTATGGCCTTTTGTTGCTTTTCCAAGAAAAGCCATCTATCCTCCGAAGTGAGGGTGAACCCATCTGCAATTTTCTCCAAATATTCCTCGGTTAAAGTGACCTAAATCTCCCTACCGGGCCTTGTATCCCATTGTTTCTTTCGTTGGCCCTTGAGAAGTTCAGCTGTCCATTTCATGCCACGCAGGGAACCAACACCCTACACATCTAGGCCCTCAATGTCCATGTCCTGTTGTGACTCTTGTTCCACGCCCGGCGCTGCATCTGGGGGAACCACCATCCTGCTGGAGGCTTTCGGGCCACAGCCTTTTGAGTTCTTGGTAGCAATTGGTGGGGTGGTGGTCTTCAGAGCTGCGCTTGTACCAAAAGTGCTATTTTTTCCAGGGCCATCCGATTTGAATCCCAGTTTCCACTGTGGCAGCCAAGTGGCGATGAGCTGATCAATTTCCCCGGCAGCGACCATGTAAGGTAGTGACATCCAATTTGGATCCTTATGGCCCCAAATCTACATGTTCTGCATTGTAACCTGGAATGTTGTAATGCACTTATACTTTTCATATACCGTCGGCGACAGGCATGGCCGAGAGTGACTTGCTGTTGTGAGCATGCCCTCAAAAAGTACCCAAAATACTTTGTTTTCCTCAATATGCTTTGCATCCTTTGAATCCCACAAGTTTCTGTAGCGCGCCCCTTCACACATGCCTGGTTCAAGGTCAGGGAGGACCAATCTTTTAGCGGATTCTCGTGCGACTGATGAAATTAGGAGTAGTAGCCAAGAGTAATAGAACGCCCTCTCGTGGTCCTGGGCCTCGTGCATGTTTTCCAGAAACTCAGTGCTGAGGAACTGTGACCAGTTAAAGCACATCCTATTTTCACAGCGGCTAGCAAGATAAATTACATAGGTGGGGACAATCGTAGCCTGGCACTTGCGCACTATTTTACAAGCCACCAGCAGGGCACCATTACGCACTCTAGGATGGACAATAGTGTTGATCAAGAACCCTCTTGTATTTTGCTCAACATGGCAGTCTTCTCGCCCCTTGTTGGCGATCTTTTGCTCATACTTATTGCCGATGTGATCCATGGGATTCAGCCCCTCCATGGGGAGTTTAATATTCCCTTTTTTGGTGTCACCTATGACAGGGCTAGGATAAACTTCCAAATTTAGGAGCAGACCGGTCACAGGTACAACTTAGTGTCATCAGGGGGCCCAGGGGATTTTTGGAGGAGTTTTGAGGAGTTTCTATGTGGTCGGGTGGCATTCACTTGATATATTCCATCATCTGAGTAGTTTGGCTTTCGTTCCGGTGCATTCTGACAACTTTCGAAAATTTGAGTTATTTATGGGCTTAACTCAGCTAATTACACTCACGGTGGCATTCTGGGAGGAATACATGACAAAACACCTTAGTGTAATAGCTCATTGGAACCGGGACAAGGATACGTCCATAATGGGACAGTTGGACATGAGTTTCAGTGGCCAGGGGAGACATGGTAGCCAATTTACTCTTTTCTGCATTAAAAAGGAATATTTTAATAAGAGGCAAAAGTGCAGCATGAATAAAATAATAATAAAATAATGCTCTAGAAGGCTCCAAGAGATCTATAAAAGAAATGGAGGAGGCCATTGAGGGATATCTTTGAGGTCATATCATTTTCTTGTGTGAGAGGTTTGAGACGTGGTTCTCTACTTCAGCCATAGCCCCAAGACGGAAACCCTCAGGTGATTTGTGAGCGTTGGACGAAAACCCAACTCTCTTGAGGAGACGTAATTCAGAAGTTTCGCAGAGCTTCAAGGACTGGTGTGAGGATCATACAGATCTTCAACGCATGCTTCATTATCTTCAGTGGGTTCAGTGACAGCTGTTGCCAAAGGGAGAGTGCAAGAGTTCAGTTTTGAGGCCAGCGTAGTGTAGCAGCTCATCTTGGTGTCCAGTTTTCCATCTCAGCTATTTTGGGTCATATTTATTTGTAACCCCAGTTATTATCTATAATAAAAATGCTGAGATTATTCCTATTCAATGTGTTGATGGATTGCGGTGATTATGTGTTTTATTTTACATGGCAATCTTCTGTTTATTAATTCAGTAATTTTATGTTACAATGCTGGGTTGGTGTGATTTCTTCAAATTTAGTAAAATATCCCATTTGGGGATATTACAGTGGTATCAGTGCTTCAATCTTGGATCAACCTGTGGGTTTCTAGTTTTTAGTTGCAGCTATTTTGGCTATTTTGGTTAGAAGGGCCTACGCAGTCATTTGAGGAGGCTCATTTGTGGGAGCTTCATTGGTGGGATTTTAGAGCTGGGGTGTTGGGAAATTGATAGGAGAGCCATATGAGGAGGTTTGCTAGGATTTTGGAGAGCAATGATTGACAGTAGCAGCTGCAGTGCCAGAAAACGAAATTGGAAGAGGGCCAAACTACAGAGGGTCAGATTTTGAAGGTTGGAATTAGAAGAAACCCTTTCTGGTCATTTTTGGGTTTTGGGCAAGGATCACCTTCGCAAATTCCTAGAATTTTCTGAGCAGTTTTCAGTGGGTAAATTAGATTTTGAAGTTAGGAAGTAGTGTAGTCTTGGAGCAGAAGTGCAGTTTCTAGAGGAGCTTGCTATTTGAGCGGTTAGATTTGCTTGCACTCATCACCTGGTGCTTGTAGCTTGCCTTGTGCAAGTCCAAATAAACCATCGTTACTTCCATATATGTTGTTGAAACAATGAAGTTTTAAAACAACTCCTAAATCAAGATAGCAGTGCCTCAGTGGGTTCTGATCTAAACCAAAGACCAAAAATATTAAACAATGCAGAAGTTAGTTCCTTGAAACAAAAAAACAGACCCTTCTCCAAGAAGGTACATAATTTTCTCCAACAAAGGCACCCGAGGAATTTACAAAAGGAGAGAGAAGTGGAAAATTGGCTTTATGCACTTGGGATCGACTTACAGAGTGAAAGATCATAAAATGACTTTCCCATCTTGGAGAAACTGGAATCCTGCCTTTCAAAGGTAGAGAAATATAATTGGAGTTTAAATTGGGCTTTGGAGCCATCTATGCTTGCATTGATACAAGCTAGATTCTTGGAGCATCCAAGTGAGAGAGTCAAACTTGTAGCTGCCTCTTGTTTCAGTGACATTTTGGGGATAAGAGCACCATTCCCTCCCTACAATGATGACATTATGAAAATAATTTTCAGATTGATAGTAGGAACCTTTCGGGATTTGGACAACTGTGCAGGCTCTACATTTGGCAGGAAGCTTAAGGTTTTAGAAGTCATGGCCTTGACCCAGACTCATGAGATCATGTTTGACTTTGAGTGTGATGGCTTGATTCTGCAAATGTTCGAATGCTTCTTCAGCATTAGGAGACATCATTCTGACACATTCATAGCACACATGCATTCCATCCTGTCATCATGCATGGGAATCCGTGAGGCCATTTGCTGGGAGTTGCAGATTAGGTTGCTGAGCATTTGGAGGAGAGAGTAGTTGGTCTCACCTACTGCTTATGAACTAGCCCAAGGGTTGGTTGAGAAGAACATTGAGATTTTCAGGAGACAGATGACCAGGGAGGATTTTTTCCAGTTTAGTGGATCTGCAGCAGAAATGAGCTAAGAAGGAAGGGACTTTGCTTCATCTACAAAGGACCTTGGGGGCCTGATCACTCATGCTTGAGTGATGTAGATGATGTGGCAGAGGCAGAATAGAAGGGCATTCCTTCTGTATGCCAGGGTGAGGACTCTTCTTTAGATGAGTCCATGGGATCAGTTGAGGATGCTTCTGGGGAGCGAGAGAAGTCATGCAGAGATGATGAAAGTATCCGGAGCTATATTCCAGTATGTAGGGTGAGCTATCAGGGGACTCTACGGGAGATACTCTAGGTGATGAGACAATTGTGACGATTCAGTCCGAGCAACATATGATGGAGCTTGAGTCAGCAGAGTAGGTTAATATGCACATCAAGCATGATATTCCCTTGGGGGAGAGCCAGATGGAGGCTCACATTGAGTCCATGATGGATATGTGGATAACCTTGGGGTCAGCCACTGAGGAGGAGCAGTCAGATGCATAGACACTGAGTACGGTGACAACAACTACAAATCCATATCCTATGGAGATGTTGGAGGTTGATGGGATGGTTCTGCAGGGGGCGAGTAGACATCAGGAGCATTACATTCTTGATCAGGAGAGGGATGAGCTGTTGGAGATGGTGGATCATCCATCGTTGGGCCAACACACTGACGAGGTACAAATAGATGCGCATGTAGTCAGCAGAGATGCAGTACTTCTAGGAAGTATCACTCTCCAGGAGTACATCGATGGGGCTTGCAACATATCTTTCCCACTTTGGCCCATTATAGAGAGAGGGGCTTTCTTCTGTAGGCAACTTTTGTTAGCAGATGGGACAGAGTAGCATGAGTTTATTATGAGTTGGCGATAGCTCTCTAGGCTTGTTCTATATGCAGTTGACACTACATTAAATTCTTCCTCCAGGATAGATTGGTGGGAGATCATGAGCTGGTACCCTCTTGATGGTACAATTGTCTTCGTAGGGAGCACAAGGGAGCAGGTGCCCTTAGACAAAGCAGATGTTACAAATTCCAACTGGCAGTGGGGCATAGGTCGTCATTTCTTCAACACTCCATCCCAACTTCAAGATCACAGGATCAACATGGGATTGAGTCAAGACTTGGATTGGAGAGAGGTGATGAGTTGGTATGCAGTTGGTGGGGCAGCATATACAGTTACAGGTACAGCACAGCAGGAGCCTAGGAGCATTGATGCTTGTTGGTGGTCTTCACCTCTTAGAGCATCAGTTATAGCCAGAGGCAGTACACATTCCATGCCGTGGGACTTGGGCGATGATTGGCCATCATTGCATTGGGACCTGGGAGGATTTTTTGTTGACTGGTACAGTGAGAGATCGGTTTGGGATCCTAGCATTAAGGGGTCTATTCCGAGTGGTTTGACACAGGTGTATAGCAGCACCAAGAGGTTTGTATGGGATCCGGGCATTGGGTCTCAGTTGCGGCGAGCCAACAGAGTGGCCCACATATTTCAATTGCTTGAGGGCAAGAAATCTTGGGGCAGAAGGTCTATAATATTCCCTTTTTTGGTGTCACCTATGACAGGGCTAGGATGAACTTCCAGAGTTAGGAGCAGACCGGTCACAAGTATAGGTTGGTGTCATCAGCAGGCCCAGGGGCTTTTTGGAGGAGTTTTGAGGAGTTTCTATGTGGTCAGGTGGCATTTTTCTTGATATATTCCATCATCCGAGTAGTTTGGCTTTCTTTCCGGTGCATTTCGACAACTTTTGTAAATTTGAGTTATTTATGGGCTTAACTCAGCTAATTACACTCACGGTGGCATTCTGGGAGGCACACATGACAGAGCACCTTAGTGTAATAGCTCATTGGAACCAGGACGAGGATACCTCCATGATAAGATAGTTGGACATGATTTTTAGTTACCGGTGGAGACATGGCAGCCAATTTACTCTTTTCTGCATTAAAAAGGAATATTTTCATAAGAGGGAAAAGTGCACCATGAATAAAATAATAATAAAATAATGCTCTAGAAGGCTCCAAGAGATCTATGAAAGAAAGGGAGGAGGCCATTGAGGGATATCTTTGGGATCATATCATTTTCTTGTGTGAGAGGTTTGAGACATGGTTCTCTACTTCAGCCGTAGCCCCAGCACGGAAACCCTCGGGTGATTTGTGAGCGTTGGACGAAAACCCAACTCTCTTGAGGAGACTTCATTCAGAAGTTTCGCAGAGCTTCAGGTATTGGTGTGAGGATCATTCAGATCTTCAACGTGCGCTTCATTATCTTCAGTGGGTTCAGTGACAACTGTTTCCAGAGGGAGAGTGCAAGAGTTCAGTTTTGAGGCCAGCGTAGTGTAGTAGCTCATATTGGTGTCCAGTTTTCCATCTCAGCTATTTTGTGTCAGATTTATTTGTAACCACAGTTATTATCTATAATAAAAATGCTGAGATTATTCCTATTCAATGTGTTGATGGATTGCAGTGATTATGTGTTTTATTTTACATGTCAATCTTCTGTTTATTAATTCAGTAATTTTATGTTACAATGCTGGGTTAGTGTGATTTCTGCAAATTTAGTAAAATATCCCATTTGGGGATATTACAAGGAGACCAGTAACACAGTGAATTAGGGCTACAACGATGGAACTATGGTCTTGGATCCATAAGCTACCCTCATGGTTCACGGCTAGCAACTATCGCACAACTAATTCGGTGATATTGTATTGGCCAAAGTTAGATATCCATAACATGTTTAGTAATCCTGAACTTTCTAACCCGCATGCCAATGGCATTGGTAGTACCTTTAGCACATCCTCCTCTAGTACTCTTTCGAGATATAGTTCAGGTACCAATTTTTGGAAGGCCTCCAGGTTGGCAAGGTCCTGATCATCGAACTTAACTGACAAGAGTCTTCCAAATGCTTCTCTAATTATGGGGGCTTCATCCGAAATTAGTGATTTTTGCAAATCGGAGCACACAATGTCAATATTCTTGGGCATGTGCATCGAGGGTCTTCTAGGCCTAAAATAGGGTGGTAGCCAAGTTAGCGGGGCAGAAAGCAAAGCTTCTTCCTGAGCAAACAGGGGTCGCTTTATCGGGTTAGGCGAGCGTGCCCTAGGCACCTTCCAGGGTGATGGTACATTCCGAGGGGATGTGCGTGGCTTCACCCCAGCCCATTTGTAGTCCTCCCCTTCTCCTAATCCTATCCCTTCCCCTCAGTATTATTTTTCTCCACTTGCTTCCCCTTGGTCGGTGTGGACACGAGCTCTTCGACTTCAGGAGTTACCTCCAATACTTCATCATATGCTCTCTCAGTAGAGGCCATGGTCTGCGATGACTTAGCGAGATTGGTTTCAGTCATTCTTTCTTGGAACACGAACTCAGGGTTGCTTCTATCAGAGGGGGTAGCATGCCCACACATGAAGAGACCACAATAGTGACAAAAAATTCCAAGACACAAGAGTTTTAGGACGTCTGAGAACCAAATTCTAATCTTCCCTCCTCCATTTATAGCTTTGGATAGTGAACAATGGTCAGATGAAACTTAGCTAAAACTTGCCATCAAGGAAACGATAAAAAATCCTCGGAAATCGCTGCATTTATTGCCTATAAAATTTGTGGACATATTTAACTTCTGTTGGAGGGTATGGCCTTTCAGCGCAGCTGTCTATCAATGCTTTAATATTTTCTACTGCCTTCTGGTTGCATAGCAACTTCATACATGCCTGTATGAATGGATTAACTTCTTTGTTTGCTTTTAGGTTTTTTGGAGCCTTGGAGGTAGATGCCTGATTTTTGGTAAAGTATTTGCGAGCTTCTAGGAAGGTTTCTTTCTCCTTCTGTAGTTCCAAGCTTTCCTTTTTTATGGAAAATTTTTGGATAAGGGGTTCATTCGCAGCTCTTTCCTCAGCTCCTCTAGTGGCCATGTCACTTGCATAATGACATTAATACTAGGTTCCTCATCACGTGGCTCTCCCTTAACCCTTTGTAAATTCTGCGTTGGTGTCTACTATTTTTCTTGCATCTTTGCTATCAGTACTAGATAATCTTCGATCACATGATCGAATTGTCTGCAATATCTGCAAGATTGTCGTGCAGGGTTCGAACAGTCCCTTGTGAGGTTCCCTACTTCTCCACAATTATAGTAGATCAATTGCCCTCTTCCTTGACCTGCGCTTCGGCCTCTTCCCCCGAGGCCTCTAGCAGGGGAGCCTCCTCGTCCCGAGGGGGATAGTGGTGATGAAGGGTTAGCCTATAACCTATACATGTTTCCTCTGTCTACCGTTAAGTCATATGTTTGGTAGTTGTGTTCTTCATGTCCCACAAATGAGAAAAATTGGCACCATTTTTGCTTCAACTTTGGAACATAGGCACCAAGACGGGGGCAGTGGTTGGTATCATGTAGTCCGGCTATGTGAAAATTGGTGCACCATAACATGGGGTTGCTTGGTCCTGCATCCTCTTTAGGGTGCAATGGGTTGGGCCCCCTAGCCTACATGTATTCTACTAGCAGAGGGCACTGATCCTTGGTGTGGCCTGACACCCTGCATATTATGCACCAAACGTCTCAACTAGCTTCTTTTCCTCACTCCTTTCACAAATTTTGTATTTTGAGGTGCATTTCCTCTAGCTGTCCTTGGATTTGTTGTACCCCAAACTGGGCATCGTCTCTTAGCGTAGCTTCTAGCTTCATCGAAATCTCCAAGGATTTCTCTTGTGTATCAATTGCTTGCTGACACATAGGCCTCCATAGGTGAGGTAATAGCATGGCAATGAACTATTCCTTGTGCTACCTATCCTCATACTTAAATTCCCCATCTCTGATAACCTTCTTTATCTGTTGTTCAACCTCCCATATAGACTTAGTGGCTCCTTGTTTAAATTCTTTCAAGTCAACCACCAGTTGAGAATAGGACTTAGGCTTCTGAAACTGCTGTTTTAAAGAATCCTTAATTTCTTGTATTGATGGATCCGCATGTTCGCCCACATACCACATGAACCAGTCCACGACCCTTCCTTCAAAAGCTAGGGACAGTTGTGCCCTTTTTACAACATTGCTAGAAATATTCTGCACAGTCCATAGTGATTCCTCTATGAACCAAAATAGGTCCATGTATTCATCCCCCACACCCTTGAAGTTGGGTAGCTTCATGTGTGTGGCCATATCTTATTTTGGTAGTGGCGGAGGGGTAGGGAATTTCTTTCCCTTACGCTAATTTGACAATGGTGTAGCCAGAGGACTAGTTCATACATGCATAGATGGCTCTCTTAAGGGGCTGTAGATGGATCTATCCCCTTCCTGATTGACATGGTAGTACATACCACTTCATGTTGTACTCTTACAATGATCAGAGGTCATTCATTCAGTGTGGCTGCAAAAAATTCCTTTTTCGCATAGTAATATTTTAATCAGTAGCAGCAATGTTCACAAGAACTTACCTCAGAATCCTTTGAAGAACCTCTACTCTACTTTAGAGTAGGATACGAACTAATCGACTGCAAATTCTGTTACAAATCCTCCTAGCACTATCCACCTAGTGATCTATGGTCCCGGTGATTGTGTTGTCAACCTTCTCCAATTGTTGAATCGATTTTCGAAGTCCATTGCATAGCCTAATAATTTTTCCAAGACGTTTGGAATTCCACTAGCCTTGCTAGCCACTCCTATAGCTCGTGCACGAAAATTACAAAGAAAATTTCATATACCTCTATGAAAATATACTTGTTCTTCCACTTTTCAGCCATTAGCTTTGTGTTGTGATTCTCTTTTATGGAAAATTACTAAATATATTTTTCGAACTAGTCTTCAAGCTCCAATTTCTCAGGTATCCAATGGCCTCGTGGCATTACCCAATCTCTCTCTCAAAATTCTCCTAGTCTCGGCAACGGAACTATTTTTGGCTTAAGGCATCTGGACCCAGGTTCAGATTTAAGGTTTTCCAAAAAACCCCTATACTACTGGCCCTTTCAGCAATGACCTACTTTCACAGGCCGGGGTCTCACTCAAAGTAGTATGGGTGGGTGTTGCAACCAGGTTTCCGCACCTTGGGAGAAAGCAGGTAATCAAGACAGTCCTATTAATATCTATCAGGTTCACACAAAATCAATATTATTACCGATCCCTTAACAGTATAGACAACATGTAAACATAAACAAAGCTACTATTATTAAGCAGATCTTAGCAACACCTTCGCATCAGTAATTATCATCACAAAATAAAACAATCGTAGCTAATTCAGATAACACATACACAATCGCAGCTAATTCATATAACACAGAGGTACTTCAATAGTAAATGTAGCTAGTTCATGTAACATAGAGATACTTCAAGAGATTCTGCATTCATTAACATCCAAAACCAAGTTACAAACCCAAGTCACAACCCGAGCACACAGCAGGACTGAGGATCTCTGTGCACACAGCCAATAGGAGTCCTTACCCAATACTACCCAAAATAGAACTCAATAATTCATACTTAGCATCAATCTTACTTAGTCTTAGACTCAAACTATCTATCTATTTATATCATCATAGCTTGCGCTATCCTGTGGTCTGCAAACTATGGTTTGCAGACTCTAGGTCTATCCTTTGACCTGTTACAATACATTGGGGGCTTTGACCAGCCCCAAAGCCCCTGTGCTAGACTAATTACTACAAAATATATATAAAAAACGCAGTTAGGGGACCTTGTTCCAACAATTCCCAAATGTGAAAAGCAGGATTATAGAATGAAATGATTGAAATAGCAGTGTATAATATCACATCAAAACATGAGACCAATATGGAGCATTCTCATTAGTTGTAATAGCAGAAAATAATACAATATAATGAGGCACAAATAATACAATACAAGCCCACAAGCCTCCAATGAGTAAATCCCTCAAGAATGAGGTGTTGCTACTATATCAAAATTGTCGGAACACTACTAAAACGCAGTCATAGGAGCACTGCTACATCATATCAACATACAAAAGATAATATGGCTGATATATGCCTCAATAGATACAAAAATATAGATCTAGGCTCTATACAACCTCCAACAAGAAACCCAAGAGGGTTTTCTGAAATGCACCAATATACAAGAAATGAATGAAAGCCCTGGGGCTGAGGATTCACTGCAACAAGACAGCTGGAAATATGTGGCTGATATGATATGGAAAATAATATATCCTTTTCCAATAGACACTCTAGATGAAAGGCCGATCCCTTCCCTAGAAAACCTCCTCCCCACATGGTGTACTGAAACCACCCCTGCAACTCCTCCCTAAAATAACGCAGTCCAAGACTGAAACTGCATTGTAGGGGAAAATGATAGTGTGGCCTAATTCCAAATGCTGAAATAAGGCTCAAAGGCCTTCCTCACTAACCTCCCAATGGAAGGAAACCTTCCTCGACTGAAAAACAGCTCAGAAACCACCCAAATGTATTCTACATTGCTACAACATGCAACACAGCACAACCCTCTGCAGAAAATGCGTTGTAGAAGAAATATGGAGCTTGGCCTGATGTCATATTGTGGAAAGGTAGTGCAATCACCTATCCTGAGTAGGAATTCAAAGTCCCTTGAGGATTAAAGTGGGATTCCCGCTCGGGAACACCCAGTGCTAAACAACACTCCAATCTTAGCTAAACAGCTGAAGAGCGAAAAAAAGTCTTAACAGACCATATCAAAATAATAATCCAAAACATGATCACAATGGCTACCATCTCTTCCTTATATTCTTGGTGAGCTTCCTCACCCTTGGCCCCACTCATTAAAGTCACTCCTTCCATGCATGGAGTCTCCCTCCAAAACTGCATTGTCCCGTAATGAATGCCACTCCTCCATGACAACGTTGTTGATTTTGTCAGAGTTGACCCAATCTACATGCTCCAGCCCCTTTTCACACACAAGGGTGCTTTATCAAGACACTAAAGAGATATTCCTTCACATTAGCAGTGATTTTATTCCTACTAAGGAGAATTATGGGTCCCCATACCCTCTTATTCATCAAACAAAGAAGCAAAAACAAAATTTAATATTCCAACTAGTGCATGGCTAATTTGGAATATTACAATCATCCCCTCCCAAATGTTTCTTTTCCTCAAGAAAATTTAAGGGTGAGTGTTGCAGATATTCTCCTCCTTCCTTGGTGACACCTCCATGTGATAAGATCTCCTCATATACCAAGTGTCTCCCAATCAATCCCTCCATGAAATTATCCTCCCAAGTTCTCATGGGATTCAAATGACTCATCCCACAAGGAAGCAAAAGATCCAATGAAGAAATCATGGTTTGCCCAATGTTCTCCCTGAAACGTGAAGCATAAAAACATGGAGAGTCTCTCTCCGAAAGGGCATGCTCAATCCTCCCATCCTTCCCCCATTCATTCCCATAATAAGAATAAGAATGTCATCAATGTATGGGATCAAAATCAAGTACACATAGTTTTTCATATGAAATAATGGAGGTGGATCATAGTTCCACACGTGGAACCAATGCAATATATCTCATGACTACCTCAGATAATGATATGGTAAGCGGTTTCCCCAGCACTTACTTGCTGCCATATTCTCCTCACATGTTTTGAGAAGGTGAGTGATGTTTGGTGCCTTTGGAGTGCACCCTGAATGATATATCATCTCCCTATATCCTCCTAGGGAGTGGCCATGCTCGACACTATTTATGGCCCAAATTTGACCATGAATTTTATAAGGAAGAATGCTCCCACTTGGAGCAATGGCCTGCACATGTATGGTTAAGGAATGCACATATTGATTATATAAATCATTATGCATACAAACATGGTCCTTACCATATGCTTTGTTCACACAAATGGAGTGGTCCAAAGATAGATCCCCTCTCGTTCCCATAGAGGAAAGAGGTGGCTATGATAACTCCATTAAAGATTTATGTATCTCCTCCATCTCCACATGATCCATCCATATTCTCAAATGCTAATATATCTCCTCTTCAAATCCTTCCCAAGTAAACCCCTCCATGATAGTATGGTTTGACCTCATGGAATAAGTTTGATTGAAGAGGAAATCCTCATGTGCTACTTGTAGTAACTTCTCCTTGAGATTGGATGATCTAGATAAGAAGATCCTACCATGATAGTAGATGACCACATCTCTGACTGAATACCACTCCTCTTGTTGCTGGTAATCAAGTATCATACAAGTAAAAATATCCTTGGAATAATCCACCAATAGCTGGGATTTCCAATATGGATCTATCCTCCATAGTGACAACGCTGATGATCCATCATATAAAGCATATATCATGTAGTTTCCTTCCTTTTTGGCATCTCTCATGCCAAATTTACATATCGGGATGCTGCTATCCCTTCTCTACTGCTCCTCTTGCAGCTTCTCAAGCTCAAGTAAAGGTTGAAGTTTTTGGAGGTTAGTCTTCCATGGGAAGCTATCACCTATCCAAAACTTCCTGAGTTTGGCCAAAGCATGCATGAGTGGTCACCATCCTATACCATGTGTGGAATTTTTCTCAAGTGAGAACATCTTCTGAGCCTCCAAATTCAAGAAATAGTCTCCTTGCACCATGATGGTGCCATCCTCCAACCATGTAGCATCCTCTTTCAGCGCAAGATGTGGTGTGAAAGTGGGTAATGATGATAGTGGGACAATGTCTCCCTCCTCCTTGAGTGTACCCAAGACTCTCTACGTTGTACCATGACCTCCCTGTTGAATATTGCAACAAGAAATAGTGAAGGAGGCATCCTGAAACATCATTCCTGATACTAGTTGGAAAATAATCACCTAAACTAGGTGGGGCCCACACAGGTGATTTTTGGTGCAAAGTCTATTTTTAGACATGTCGATCATATTCTATGAGTTTCAGGATGCTATTTGTGGATGGTTGGTCAATTTGGAAAAATAGATGGATTTCTATTTTTAGACATATTGGGCGGAATCTATTTTTAGATTGCCAATCTAAAAATAGATATGTCGAATATTATTAGCTCTTAATAATATCTGAACTCTAAAAATTATCTTATTCTCTTGGAGCACTTAAATTAAGTGCACAGATGTGGCACAGGAGCTGACAGAAGGAATTACGCTATTCCTGAGGGTTTACTGGAGCTATTTCATGGAGGACTTCAGTTAGAACTCATGTAGAAGTACTTGGTGGAGTTGTGTTCAGTTTAACTCAGTTAGACACAGCTGGTGGTCATATACTCTGATCCCCAGTGGTCAGATACTAGTGAGAGTGAGGTGTGAATTAATTGTGGTGTTAACACAAATAATAACTCATTAATCAAGCTGAATAATACATGATTATTTCTACTGATTATAGACTGAAGTTTGATGCAGAACTGATGAGTGGAGAGGTAAGTGAAGAGCAAGTGTGACTATCAGTTGTGACTATAGTGTTGCATTGTTTGCACCACAAATTTAGTAGAGATTCCTTTAAGGATGCATGAGTATAATCACTGGACCAATTTGAGTTCATCCAGGCCATTCTTGACGAGGGGATTAGCCGTGCAGAGTGAGCTAAAGAGAAGTTTGGCAAGATACGATGCATGGATTTTTTAAGTCGTGCACGATTAGTCTGGCAACGTTAAGTTATCTTGGGAGCTTGTGATAAGCTTTGTATGAGGATTGTTACATGATATATATGACATATATTATATACGTATAGTTTTTGTTTTTAGCTTCAGGCTTTCCCATTAAAACACTGTGTTCATATGTGTGAATTTTTATGGTTTCATGTGTGCTTTGCAATTGATTTAATTTCCACATGTGATAGATTCTGTATTGTGAATGAAGTTAAAATAGTGTGTGATCAGGAGAATATTGGACATATTCATGCGTAGTGCATATAATTTCTACATGGTATCGGAGCATTGATCATTGGAGCAATTGAAATTATTGAAACAGTTGAGTTTTGTGCTGGTGGAATTCGAATTTGCTACAATGTTTTCTTGGTGTCGAAGTTGAGAATTCATTGAAATGACTTTCAACGGATTGCGATTGGAGAATTCCCTTGATGGGAGCTTGAATTATATTGCATGGAAGGACATGATGGAGGTGGTTCTGGAGGATAATGGGTTGAAGGAGTTCATAGAACCTGAAATTCCTAAACCGGGTTCTATCGATGTAGCCGCACTTGACGCATGGAAAAAGAAGGTAGCAAAGTGTCGAAGGATTCTGTTGGAAGGTGTGAAGGATCACATAGTGTCCAGAATTCATGGTAAAGCCACTCCATTCTTGATGTGGAAGGATTTGACAGAATTGTTCCAAAGCAGAAGTGACCAGAGGAAGTTGGCGCTTAAAGACAAGCTCAGGAAAATAAAAATGGAGAAGAATGACACTATTCCAGTATACATGAAAAAAATTTTCCACTGCAGGGATGAGCTTGGGAGTGTAGGAGTTAGTGTGGATGACGAGGACTTGGTGAGCTTGGCTCTCCTCGGGCTTCCGAAGAGTTGGAATTCCTATCAGGATTCTGTCAATGGTCGGGAGAAACTGCTAGGATGGGAGCGACTTTGGTCGGATCTTCTGTAGGAGGAGATAAAACGGGATACCAGGGATGGATCTTCATCAAAGAATGATGATGAAGAGGATTGTGCTTTGGCTGCCAAAGAAATGAAAGGAAAGGGGAGAAAAATCCTTCTCAATCCGGTGCGGATGGAAAAGAGCATGACATGTCCAAAGTAAAGTGTTTTCACTATCACGAACATGGGCATTTTGCCACAAATTGTCCACAGAAGAAGAAGAACAAGTAGGTTTTTGGAGCTGTAGTTGGTGAGGCTCTTGCCTCACAATTTGAGCTGGACTTCTCATTGATCACATGCATGGTGTCTAGTGCATTGGGATCAGGGTGGTATTTTGATAGTGGCGCTTCCTTTCACATGACGAGAGATGTGAACCTTTTTCAGTGACTTGGTGGAGAAAGATCTCCAGTTGCATGTTGAGATGGGTGACAATGGACGATACAATGCGACTGGCATTGGTACCATTACCTTTCAGAGGGAGTCAGGTAAATTCATTCTTTTACAATATGTAGTGCATGTTCTAGGTTTAAAGAAGAATTTAATCTCAGTCGCAATGTTAGAGGATAAAGGGTATGATGTTGTATTTAGTGAAGGAAAAGTGCTCCTTAGGTACAAAGAAATAGGACAAGTCAAGAAGGTTTGGATTCAAGCGAAGAATCTCTACAGACTTGAAGTAGATGGGATTTCTACGGAGCTTCCTACTGTTGGGAAGTGCAAGAAAGACATGCAATTAAATATTGAGAGGGAGCAGGATTTGCATGCAGGTCAGAGTGAACCTCGGGATGTGGAGCAGCCAAAAGATGAGGGTCATGGAGTGGGAGCAACCACTCATGCAGAGAAATTTCATGTTAGATGGGCAGAGGGAGTGCATGCAGCTATACCACCAAGAGAGAGGTGGGGTGACATGCATGAGTAATCCCAAGAGGAGATTTCTTGGCAGGATTCATTGAGATGGTGTGGATCTCATCAGTTGAACCTAACTACGAGGTGCCCATAGAGCAGTAGTAGCATGATCAGTTGGATTGATGCAGGTAGATCAAAGTGACAGTGTCGGATACTGGAGCGTGGTTCAGAGTTGACAGCAGGTGCAGAGTGCATGGGTGCAAAGTTCAACAGTGAAGTGGTTCCTGAAGACATGTGTAGTAGCTAAGTAGAAGTTGAATACTTTGATGATAGACGCATCATATTGATTGAGTTGTTTGGAGCCTATTCAATTTCGAAAGAGTTGCAGAGCAGATGCATGGAGTTGCATGGCGCTTGCAAAGGTTGCAGGGCGAATGCATGGAGTTGCATGTCGCATGCAAAGACAATCCTTTCTTGTTGAGAGGGAGTGTTGAAGATTGCAACAAGCTTGATGAAGGAGGCATCTTGAAACATCATTCCCGATCCTAGTTGGAAAGTGCTCACCTAAACTAGGTGGGGCCCACATAGGTGATTTTTGTCGCAAAGTCTATTTTTAGACATATGGATCATGTTCTATAAGTTGCGGGATGCTATTTGTGGAGGGTTGGTCAAGTTGGAAAATTAGATGGACTTCTATTTTTAGACATACTGGGCGGAATCTATTTTTAGATTGCCAGTCTAAAAATAGATATGTCAAATATTATTAGCTCTTAATAATATTTAGACTCTAAACATTATCTTATTCTCTTTGAGCACTTCAATTAAGTGCACAGATGTGGCACAGGAGCTGACAGAAGGAATTACTCTATTCCTGAGGGTTCCTTTAGGTATTGGATGGAGAGGACTTCAATTGGGAACTTTTGTAAATAGTTGGTGGAGTTGTGTTTAGTTTAACTCAGTTAGACACAGTTGAGCTAGTTGTATCTAGTCTAACTGATTGATACACTAGTGAGAGTGGTGTGAATTAATTATTAATTAATTCACTAAATAATAACTCATTAATCAACTGAAGAATACATCAATTAACTATAGTGCATGGACAGTTTCAGTGGAGACCAGTGGAGAGGCAGGTGAAAGAGAAAGTGTGACTATCAGCTGTGACTATAGTGTTGCATTGTTTGCACCACAAATTTAGTAGAGATTCCTTTAAGGATTACGTGAGCAAGGCTGGACCAATTCAATTTCATCCAGAGCCATTCTTCAACATGGATTGCGCATTAGAGGCAGGCTAAAGGCTGGCAAATATCGATGCATGGATTTGCAAGATCGGGCCTGATTAGTGTGTAGCGATTGGATTGTACTGAGAGCTTGTGATAAGCTTTGTATGAGGATTGTTACATGATCTCTATGAAATATATTATATAAATATAGTTGGGGTTTTTAGCTTCAGGCTTTCCCGTTAAAACACTGTGTTCATATGTGTGAATTTTTATGGTTTCATGTGTGCTTTGCAATTGATTTAATTTCCACATATGATGGTCAATGGTGGAATAGATTCTGTATTGTGCATGAAGTTAAAATAGTGTGTGATCAGGAGAATCTTGGACATATGCATGCGTAGTGCATATAATTTCTACACTCCCAATGCTCCCACTCCTCCTGGATCTATGAGTGGTGCAACATGATGTGAGACATTTCTCACCAACTCCTAATCAGGTGGCCTCCCAGGTGGTTTTCCACAAGACAGTAATGTCACATGGGCCAAAATTATGTGCATAATATATGGGACTATCATGTCCTTGCTTCCACTGTGAAAATCCAACTATGTTGTCTGTGTGGAAGTATTATGATATTTGGGTACTACTCTCAATGATGCAAGAGTCTCTCCAATTGGAGAAATTGCTCCTTTCTCACCTCCTCGTGGTGGTGGATAATCTCCTGCTATTCCAGCGCTGTGACCTCCTTCTAGTTCTTCTTCCTCTTCCTCCTCATCATCTTAGAAGACCTCTATATAGTGTTCCTTTCCTCCTGCACATCTATGTCCAGGTGCCCATGATTATTGCCATGTGAAGCAAAACTTCCTTCTCCTCAAATATCTACAGACACCATCACTAAGAGGTAATTTTTTTTGGCTCTCCTTTGAAGAAGGATCCTTCTCATATTTTCCCTTTGATAGAAAACTAAGATTTTGCTGAAATGTTGCCTTTGCTTTTGGCAAGGCATCTTGTAGATCTCTAGCCCTTTCAATGGCATCTTTAAGGGTAGGGGGTTTGGTAGATTTAACAAACCCATGAAGAGGTTTTTCTAGACCATAAATAAACATATAGACTCTTCTTGCTACAGATAAATCAAGAACCATAACAAAAAGCTTTAGAAATTCAGAAATATAAGTTTCTGGATTACCTCATTGTTTGAGTTTTTCTAACCCCATGAAGGTGCAACTAGATCTCTTCGTTCAAACCTCTCCACCAACATCCTTGTGAACTCTGAATATGCAGTCACATTGGTGTTTGGTCTCAACCTAGTCTCCTAAATTGAGTTCATTTAATTGTCAACCAGGGTTGGTAAACTGCTGAAGTGAAGTGCACTGTATGTGCCTAGGTGTTTGTCTCTTAATGCGTTGTGTTTAGTGTTTTATGATGTTTTTTGTCTTTTGTGATGATTTATGATGTTTTTGGTCTTTTGGTGGTTTTATGTTCACAAGGAAAATGACTAGAAAACTAGTGGAAAGAAGCTAATGATTAAAAACGGAGTGAAGCCTAATTGGTTGATGAAAAGTGACAAATGCAAAGGCAAATACTGAAACAAAATCAAACCTAAACTATGACTAAGAAGAATACCAAGCTTGATAATGACTTTAAGGAAATGAATCAAAACACAAACTTAACTTGTCCAATTCTTTTATCAAAGGTATTTTGGGAGAGCTTGAGAAATGGTCAGCTAAGTATACAAATTCTCCTAACTAAACAATCAAACAACCAGCTTATAATGATGCAACATTTTATCCATGTTTAAAGATTTTTTGAAACATATTTGGAGAAAAATATTGGTATCATCATAAGATCTCTACTCTAAGACTAGTTCCTAACCCTATTTTGCAACTTAGTTTGATACCACTACACTTCACTCAAAGGTTATATATTTTTAGAATAGTCTTTTGAGGAAAAGTTTGTTTGTGAGATGATAAAGGAAGTTACAAAAGTACTTCAGGCCTTGGAATGATACCGTCTTCTGTTCATATGGTTATGAATCAATTATAGATTTGGAACAAGAAGAGGTTTTGTAAATAATGAAGGCCGTTTTGTTAAGTTTAACAACTGATGTAATCTAATATGCAATGGATGACAACTGAATGTGGAGTGAAAATGCAATGAGTTAAGCTAAAACTGAACTTAAGATGTCACTAGTCTAAAACAGTGTTGAACTAACAAGCCATTATAAAACTTAAAACAAAATAACAGAGCATGAGTTAAATGCAATTTGACTCCGGAGTATCCTAACTAGGTTATCATGCATTAATCTATGGGATTATACAGTCTGTTTTGTCCATCATGATTGGTATTTTGGAAGAGCTTCTTAGAACAATATTGACTGTACAATTCAGTGCAAATGCAAACATAAAGACTGAAAGCAATTTAAAAACTAAGATGTCACAACTATCTCCTACCCATCATTATGATATTTTGGAAAAGCGTTTTAAGAGCAAGATCAACCATGTTACTTAGTATAAACAAACAACTGAAACATTCAGTATCACAGACATGTCTTAGACATCATAAGGATTTTTTGGAAGAGTTTTCTTAGTCTAAGTTCAACTGTGATAGTGAACAAAAGAAATTACAATTAAATCCTACAACACTATAGCCATTTCTCATTCATTATCATGATCTTTTGGAAGAGTTCTTAGAACAAGTATAACTATAGTGGCTAATGAAATTAACTATGAACTCAAACTTCAAAAACGTAAAAACAACTAAGATACTTATCTAAATTACGAAAGTAAAGCCGTGCAGGAGGCAGGGGCCCTCTACCACCAGATGGAATCTAACTCCAAATCAAATCAATGCTTTCAAAGCAATACTGTCTTCTTCATTAAAGGAAAAATAACTTGAACAGAGTAGTCTGCGTCTTCAGAAATATAGCATGAAATCTAAGCAAAATCCAGAGCAAAATCTAGCCTATCTCTCGGTTTCCCAAGTGTTTTTATAACAAATTTACTTAACAAGACTTGCAACAATTCGAGGATCATTGTCTTTCCTTATCGAAATCATACTAGGACTCTTAAAGTGGCAGCGTAAAAAGGAAAAGGACATCTGGACTAAGACAGTCCTATTAGAAATCTGCTTCCTTAAATGAGTTACCACGTACCAAAACCATATCCAGAATTCGGTTTTTCCTTCATGGTGAGCAACGAACAATGTAGACATGACGTGGAATATACCCATATGTGGTTTTTCTTGAGAGGCCACCAGGAACATACCCAAACGTGAAGACAACTGCAGAATTGCCGGTTAGCTATGGAATGTCTGCATTCTGTAGCTAGTTCCAGTCAAAATGCATTACAATGACAAAAATCACAAAACTTAGCAAGTCAGTCATGTTAATCATTCTAAAAGTAATTTTAACTAAATTCATTGATCAATTGGGTCTAGGATAACAATGGACAAAGGAAAATGAGGTAAATTAAGATGAAAGAAAGCACAATCTTGAGGCTCAACATACCCCCACTGCTGACTTCTTGCATGTCCTCATGCAACTTATTCCATAAACTCAGAGGCTTCTGCAAGAACATCTAATCCTCTCCTTCTTCTTTGCCTGGAAGCTAAAGATCTTCTGGGTTTTCTGATGACAAGTTTGAACCTTAAGTTGATAAGTGCCATGATTAGCTTCTTGTTCCTCTTTTTCAACTTTTCATTAGCCTTTTCCACTTTGTCCATTTGTAGAGATAAGGTTGAGTTCATATTGGTTTTGAGTTTGACTTGTTCCTTTAGAATATCATTCTCATTTTTTATGTGTCTATTAAGTATTTCCAGCTCATACCTATCCCTTCTTAACACATCTATTTCGGACAGTGGAGGACTAGGGGTTCTATCTCTACTCTTTGAAGCTTTCCTTTCCAAAGTTTCAACATAGTCATAAACTTCTTGCTGAGCAGGGTCAATTTCAGGGGTTCCTTCATTAAAATCCTCTTCAACGTCTTCTTCAATAGATGTTTCCTCATCTTCTATATTTATCACCCCTGTTTGTTTGATCTGAGTTTTCCTTAGTTTCCCCCTGAGTCTATGGCTTCTTCATGGCTGGGAAGATCCCTCTCCTTTTTCTGTGGCATATTTTCTGATTACCCTCTCTTTCTTAAGTTGTCTCTTAATTTGAGTCAACTTCTCTGAGATTATTTCCTCACTACTTTCCTGGACTGTTTTGTCAATTTCAATTTTAGAAGCTCTCCATTTTCTGCTTCTCCTTGTAGGCTGTTGTTCAGGTGAGGGCTCTTTTGGCTCTTTAAAATGATTTCTTATCAAGAAATTATCCCAAGTATCATTTTTTTTGGCTAAATGGTGTTCAATTAGAATCTTAACCAAGCCATGATGGTATAGAGTTGTCTCTAAGAATTGAACCCTTCTTTGAACACAAGAAGCCATCTTTTTCAAACTTTGAAGCAAGAAATAGGGAAAATTTAACTCTTCCTCTAGAAAATGCATTATCAGTCTAATATGGTAAACATAAAATGTGCCATATCTACCTTCACATGTAATAAATTTTTGCAGAATAAGCAAGATATTTCTCCATTTATTTTTCAATGCAGAACTTGGAATTCCCTTCTTAAACACAGTGACATCCATACCTGGTGATTTTAGAATTTTCTTCCATGATTCATTATGGAATTCTCTGTTTTTGAACCATCTCTCTCCATTTCTAAACAATCCCGTTGCTTCTGCAATGAAAACCTCAGTGACAGTGAATTTAACATCTCCCACTTCAACCTCAGCTCCTCTAAATGACCTTGCAAATGTTTTAGTGACTTCTTTGTGGAAGCCATTAAATTTCTCAAGAAATTGTAGCCATCCTACCTGTTGCAACATTTCTCTACTTTGAGGGTAGCCTTCCAGGTATTTTGTACCCACTGGTTCAATTCTTACAATGAAACCCATAATTATTTCTTCAATCTTCAGATTAATACTTCTTTATGCCCACGGAAAAAAAATAACTTCAACCTTCAAACTGATATACTTCTAGTTCACAGTGACAATGGCTTCAATCTTCAAAATGATATACCTCTGGTTGACAGTGGCAATAGCTTAAAATTCCACACTGATATATCTCTGCGTTTACGGTGATAATGCCTCAATCTCTGCTCACGGTGATAATGCTTCAATCTCTGCTCACGGTGATAGTGGTTTGATATTTCAAATTGATATACCTCTACTCACGATGATAGGGATATCTCTATTTTGTGGAATGAAATGATGAAGGGCTGGCTACGGAATGGAGTGATGGAGGTAGTTACGGAATGAGTTAATGAAGTGAGGTGAAGAAAAAAAATTAATGAGTGAAAAGACTGCGGAGATTTTTTTACAACAGAAAAGAAAATCATCATTGAATGATTTGGTTGGGTGACGTGAGGAAATCAAACACTTCAGCCTTTTTAACCGCTTAAATGATGGTCGGGTATAGAATTTGAAATGAGAGATTTTTATCCAAAGTTTGTGGAGGGTATATTGGACATGATCAATAAAAATAATCAAAACAACTTTTTCGAATGATTCATAACTAAAACTATGCTAAACTTTATGATATGCCATTATAATCAAAACTTGTTACCTTTGCTTTTCATTTGCCTTTTGTGGTCTTTGTCTTCTTTGTTCTCCTTTGGAAGAGTCTTCATAATCCTTCTTGATTCTTCTTATTCATGGATACACTAGATCATCTTGTTGCAATTCAAATGTCTGCTGATTAATGCCTTCAGGATTTGTAGCTGTGGAATGACTGTCTGGCTGCAGAAAGTCTGGTTAGCTGCAGAATGTCTGTTTAGCTGCAGAATGTACCTGTAGAGCATTTTAATCATGGAATGGAGTGGTTTGGAATATAAGTGAAATGTTATTTGGCATGAATGAATATGGGTGATGAGACATGATATGTATGAAGTGGATGATGAAATGGAATGGATTTAATTTATGAAGTGGAGTGGAATAATATAGGAAATGTCCTGCAATCCATGACATGTGTTATTCATTTGTAGCAAGACATCAAACTTTAAATTTTGACATGGAAATGAGGTGGATGAAGTATGGAATGAGATGAATGAAATAAGGAATGAAGTGGAGTATGAATGAATGAAATGGAGTATGGATGGATAAGTGAATGAAATGAAATGAAATAAGATGGATCATAAGTACAATGGATCTGAACTTATGATTTTGTAACAGCTGCTTGCAAAAACAAAATGGGAAAAGTTAGAGTGTCAGAAAGACTCTGATTTTCACCCTATCTTTTCTGTATAAACATGCCAATCAATGATTGGTTTTCATGTTTATACTTTTATTATATTTTTTTATTTTTTATTTTTTATTTTTTTAATTTTTTTTTAATTTTTTTAATTTTTATTTTTTTTTCAAAAAAAATGCTTCAGAAAATTCAATCAAGTTGATGAAGAAGAAATATTCTTCTTCATTAACTTCACATCACTGCTTTATTGGAACTTCTTGACAAATTCTTCTCTTGAGAGTGGTTTGTGATACAGCTTCAATCTATGACCATTCACAAGAAAAGTGACCTCTTCTTCATCTATTGTCCTGATTTTTACTGCTCCATTGTCAAAAATTTCAACAATTTCATATGGCCCAAGCCAATGTGTTTGAAATTTACCTTGAAAATCATTGAATTTTGAATCAAACAAGAGAGCCCAGTCACCTTCTTTGAATTTCTTCTCTTTGATGTACTTGTCATGCCATCTAGTCCTTTGCTGTTGGACTAGACTTGTTTTCTGAACTGCATCTTGTCTGATCTCATCCAATTCATTAATTTGCTCCAATCTATGCTTGTGTGCCTCCGTTAAATCAAGTCCTAGCTGAACTGCCATTTTGAAGGTTTGAATCTGGAACTCTATGGGAAACAAAACTTGCTTTCCATAAACAATTTCATAAGGAGTATGGCCTGTTGTGTTTCTCCATGTAGTTCTATAGGCCCACAAGGCTTCAGGAAGCCTATCTACCCAATCTCTTCTATGTAAATGAGCAGTCTTTGTTAGGATTCCTTCAATGACCTTATTAGTAGATTCCACTTGACCATTTGCTTGTGGATGATAAGGAGTAGATTTTCTATGCCTGATTTTTTGTACCTCTCCATCATTTGTTCCACTAGCCTTGATGTAAATTGAGCTCCTTGATCTGTAACAATTTCCCTTGGGACACCAAAACGAGTAAAAATATCCTCAAAAAGAAAAGTAACTACAGATGCTTCATTAGCAACAAGTAATGGCTTGGCTTCTACCCATTTAGTAACATAATCAGTGCAAACTAATATATACCTCTTCTATCTTGATGGAGGACTAATAGTTCCTACAAAATCCAAAGCCCATTTTTCAAAAGGTTCAATATGTACCTAAGGTTGTAATGGCATCTCACCTGAAGGAGAAGGTTTCCCTACCCTTTGGCAGCTGTCACACCTTTTGAAATACTCTTTAGCATCTTTAAACAAGGATGGCCAATAATATCCTAAATTAAGGATCTTATAGGTTGTCCTCTTATCAGCAAAGTGTCCGCCACAAGGTTCATCATGACATGCTTTGAGAATCTCAGGCATCTCATCTTCACGAACACATCTTCTAATGATCAAATCTGGACCTGTCTTGTACAACTCATTAGCAACCCATGAATATTTTTCACTGTCATAAATGATTTTTCTTTTATCCCTTGCATTCATTATTGAAGGAAATTTTCCTGAAACTAAATAATTAGCAATATCGGCAAACCATGGAGTTTGAGTAGAAATTGCAAAAAGATATTCATCAGGAAATTGATCTTCAACTGGAGTGTCATCTTTGATATTTTGGAGTCTAGATAGGAAATCAGCTACTGTGTTTTGTTTTCCAGGCCTATCTAGAATGGTAATGTTGAATTCTTGTAAGAGCAATAACCATCTTATGACTCTGCCATTGGTAATTGATTTGTTCATTAAATATCTAATTGTAGAATGATCAGTGTGAACAAAAGTTTCATAGCCTGTTATATAGTGTCTGAATTTGTTTATGGCATGAACAACAGCTAAAAACTCTTTTTCAGTTACAGTATAGTTTAACTCTGCAGGAGTCAAATTTTTACTGGTATAATAGATGGCATAAGGAATCAAATCTTTTTGTCCCAATACTGCTCCTAGAGTTGTATCGGAAGCATCTGTCGAGATATGAAAAGGTAACTTCCAGTTAGGTCCCCTTAATATAGGTGCTTCGGAAATTTTGGTTTTCAGGGTTTCAAAAGCTAACTGGCAATCAGAAGTCCACTTGAATTCACAATCTTTGGTAAGTAATTTGAAGAGTGGAGATGCTATCTTGGTGAAGTTTTCTATAAATCTCCGATAATATCCTGTAAATCCTAGAAAAATTCTAACATCTCTTTGACAACTTGGAATAGATAAGTTAGAGATGACTTCAACTTTTGACTCATCAACTCTAATCCCATCCCCTGAAATGTGATGCCCTAAGACAATACCTTCAGTAAACATCATAAAACATTTTCATGACTAAGTGAAAGATTTGCTTCTTGACATCTCTTTAAGACTTTTTCCAAGTTTTCTAAAGCTTCTTCAAAAGTGTTTACATAAACTTGAAATCATCCATGTACACCTCTACACAATCATGTATTAGATCCGAAAAAATTCCTAATACTGCCCTTTGGAATGTTGCAGGTGCATTGCATAATCCAAATGGCAATACTCGGTAAGCATAGGTACCCCAAGGACAGGTAAATGTGGTTTTATCTTGATCTTCAAGTGCTACTTGGATTTGGTTGTAACCACTAAACCCATATAGGAATGAGAAGTACTTTTTGACAGCTAATGTATCTAACACTTGATCTATGAAAGGTAAGGGAAAATGGTCTTTAAGAGTAGCTTTGTTTAGTTCTCGGTAGTCAACACATACCCTCCATTTACCATTTTTCTTTGGCACAATTACCAAAGGATAAACCCACTGACTATCTGAAATGGGATAGATAAAATTGACATTTAACAATTTTTGCAATTCTTTTTTAACAATCTCCCTGATATTTGGATTCATCCGTCTTTGAGGTTGTCTGATTGGTTTGCAATTTTCCTCTATATAGATGTGATGAGTGCATGTCTTGGGGCTTATCCCTTTCATGTCAGTGTATTCCCATGCATATGCAGAAGAGTGTCTCTGTAATACTTTGACTAACTTTTCTTGTTGAGATTTCTCTAGGTTCTTATTTATGTTCAAAGTTTTGCCTGGAAAGATCTCACTTGTAGAGCTGCCAAATTTATCCATAGAATGAAGAGACATCTACCTTGATGACAAAAACTCAATATTGGATCCCTCTTGAAATGATTCATGTTTGTGTTCTGGAGAGGATTCAAAGTTTTCTAGAGTATTCATAATTTGATTATCTTCACTAATTTCTGAAATTGTGAAGAGAGGTTGTAAATCTTCTTCATCCTCTATCCATTGAGTGTCATCTAAATCTGTAATTGTCCTAGCTAGAGGATATAAAGTGAATTTCTTAGTTGAACTACCATCAGAGATATACATATCACCGGATCTACAACTAATAAAAGCATCAGTTGTAGCCAACCAAGGTCTTCCTAATATAACAGGATGGCCTCCTAGATTATTCTTAGGAGTTAGGATCATGAAATCCACAGGGTACTCCCAAGAATCTAGGGACACTGGAATGTCTTCTATTACCCCATCTGGTTTGATCACAGATCTATCTGCTAATTGTAATAGTGTGGGTGTAAAGAGAAGATTAGGAAGTTTCAGTTTATCCATGATTTGTCTACTCATGATATTGATTGCTGCTCCTAAATCAATGAGTGTATTTTGGATTTCAATTCCATTGATGTGAATTTTAACAACTGGATTTCCTGGGTCAAGATACTTTGGAATAGCAATCTTGCCCATCATAATGTCTGTTATTTTTCCTGCGAGTTGAATTTTCTTTGTTTCTCTTATTCTTTTTCTTGTTTTCTTCATGCTCAACTCCTTTATTGTTTTGGCTAAAATTGGAATTTCCTTGATGGCTTGTAATAATGGAATTTTAATACAAACATTTCTCAGCTCATCTAGGAAATCATAATTAGGCACCATAATTTGTTTTTCTACACCTCTATCAATTTGTAATATTTCTGGAAAGGGAGGTATAGAAGTAGATGTGAATGGTTGCTCTAATACAGGAGTTGAGATTATTGGATCTTTTTTCTTTAATTTTTCAGTGTTTGGATCTTGAAAAGATGTGTCTTCCTCAAGACTTTTATTCACCCGTAGAGAGTCTTCCTCAGAGTTATCTTGTTCTTGTATAATCACAGAAGGTTTCCTCTTTTCAAGTATTCTTCCAGACCTAAGTTGAACATCACTAAGGTCTAAGGGAGTAATTAAATAAGTTGGAAACTGTTGGCCTTCTATCATGTATGTGTTCTGAGGATTTTTATTATTGGGGTTTGGTATGGGTTGAGCAGGCAATTGATTTGATTTTTTAGGGAATGGTAATGAAAGTGGTTGATTTTGATGTGGTTGGTTCTGATGATGTTGTTGAGGATTTTGTTGAAAATTTTGTTGAAGATTTTGAGGAAAATTTTGTTGAGGATTTTGAGGATAAAAATGTGGGTATGGTGGATAGGATGGTGGATACTGATAGTATGGGGAGTATCTTCCATAGGGACTTTTTGATCCTTGTGCCCAAACTAGAGATTGATTTTGAAATTGAGGCCAAGGTTGCTGCCAAGAATTCCAAGGTGGAGGTTGATTATACATTTGATCATGGAATCCTTGTGTTTGAGGTCCCTGCCAAGGCCTTCTAGATACAAAATTGAGAGACTCTGTGGAATCTGTAGGAGTTTCCTCCTGAAAGACAGCTTTGAGACCAGGAAGAGAAGGACAATTCTTGGTCTCATGTTTTTCAGAACAAATGACACAGGTTTCTACAACTTTTACATTCAAAGGACACTCTCTCAAGGCATGTTTCTTTCTACATTTGGGACAAAAGATTGCCAAGGCATCAGATTTAGCTTTTTGCTTGTTTTGTATCTTAAGGGTGTCTATTTGTTCACTAAGACTCCCTAATATGTCAGATTTAAAATCATCAAGCATGTGTCCTATTTCTGATCTACTTACTGTCCCAGAAGCAGATTTACTTGCCCTTGCAAGAGCAGGATCTCTTGGACCTTTGACAGTTTTAGATTTCCCTCTTGAAAGGTTGATACATAACTCAGATATTTCAGGTAATGTGAGTTGTGATATATCCCATTTTCCCATCATGTTAAGGATATCCAACCATTCATCCCTAATTGTTTTCAACAAAGAGCTTTTAAGGTGTCTTGATCTAGGTTTTCCATTTTTTGCTCTTTTGATGTTGTAATGAAATCTCTCCAACAAATCTTCTAAGTTTTCATCTTCTTTTTGTAACATCTTAAGCACTTCTTCCTTATGATTGACCGGCATACAATAATCCAGATACCTCTCTAGAAATGCTTGTTTCATGTCTTCCCATGTCCTAATAGAACTGTTGATCAAACTCATAAACCACTTCAATGCTGCTCCTTTCAAGGTTGAAGGGAATAATTTCAGTTTTTGAGCATCTTGTAAGTAGTCATAAGTTCTACACAGAACTTCAAATTCAAATAAGAAGGTTTCAGGATCTTCAGTTTTAAGTCCATAGAAGTTTGGAAGGACATAGGGTGAAATGTTTTTCATGGTTGTATTGGTTTCTTCATCAATTATAGGGAACCCAAAAGAGCTTCCTATTTCTCTTCTACCTCTTCCTCCATCTGCACCTCTACCTCCTTCTCCTCTACCTCTACCTCTACCTCCAAATAGTGTGTGTTCTCCATTAAAGACTCCTCCTCCTCCTTCTTCTTCCATGGTTGACTCTCCTGTGGAAGTGGAAAGGTTTGTGTCCCTAACAGGAGTTTTTAAATATTCTTCTATGGCAGGTTTAGTGGATGAAGTGGAAGGTTTCTCTAATGGAATAGCTGACCTTAGATCTTCTGGAAGTCCAGGATCAGTAAAGGATGGAATGTGGGTCTGAGTTGAAGGTGTACTAGCTCTGGCTCTAGGTGAAACAAGTGGTGTTCTAAGAATCAAACTTATGCTTCTGCTGCTTATGAATCTTCCCCTTGAATCTCTCTCTCTAATTGTTTTTGGATGCTAAGAAACAAAGTTTACCTAGTTTTCACTTCCCCGGCAACGGCGCCAAAAAGTTTGGTCTCAACCTAGTCTTCTAAATTGAGTTCATTTAATTGTCAACCAGGGTTGGTAAACTGCTGAAGTGAAGTGCACTTTATGTGCCTAGGTGTTTGTCTCTTAATGCGTTGTGTTTAGTGTTTTATGATGTTTTTGGTCTTTTGTGATGATTTATGATGTTTTTGGTCTTTTGGTGGTTTTATGTTCACAAGGAAAATGACTAGAAAGCTAGTAGAAAGAAGCTAATGATTAAAAATAGAGTGAAGCCTAATTGGTTGATGACAAGTGACAAATGCAAAGGAAAATACTGAAACAAAATCAAACCTAAACTATGACTAAGCAGAATACCAAGCTTGATAATGAATTTAAGGAAATGAATCAAAACACAAACTTAACTTGTCCAATTCTTTTATCAAAGGTATTTTGGGAGAGCTTGAGAAATGGTCAGCTAAGTATACAAATTCTCTTAACTAAACAATCAAACAACCAGCTTATAATGATGCAACATTTTATCCATTTTTAAAGATTTGTTGAAACATATCTGGAGGAAAATATTGGTATCATCATAAGATCTCTACTCTAAGACTAGTTCCTAACCCTATTCTGCAACCTAGTTTGATACCACTACACTTCACTCAAAGGTTATATATTTTTAGAATAGTCTTTTGAGGAAAAGTTTGTTTGTGAGATGATAAAGGAAGTTGCAAAAGTACTTCAGGCCTTGGAATGATACTGTCTTCTGTTCATATGGTTATGAATAAATTATAGATTTGGAACAAGAAAAGGTTTTGTAAATAATGAAGGCCGTTTTGTTAAGTTTAACAACTGATGTAATCTAATATGCAATGGATGACAACTGAATGTGGAGTGAAAATGTAATGAGTTAAGCTAAAACTGAACTTAAGATGTCACTAGTCTAAAACAGTGCTGAACTAACAAGCCATTATCAAACTTAAAACAAAATAACAGAGCATGAGTTAAATGCAATTTGACTCCGGAGTATCCTAACTAGGTTATCATGCATTAATCTATGGGATTATACAGTCTGTTTTGTCCATCATGATTGGTATTTTGGAAGAGGTTCTTAGAAAAATCCTGACTGTACAATTCAGTGCAAATGCAAACATAAAGACTGAAAGCAATTTAAAAACTAATATGTCACAGCTATCTCCTACCCATCATTATGATATTTTGGAAAAGTGTTTTAAGAGCAAGATCAGCCATGTTACTTAGTGTAAACAAACAACTGAAACATTCAGTATCACATACATGTCTTAGACATCATAAGGATTTTTTGGAAGAGTTTGCTTAGTCTAAGTTCAACTGTGATAGTGAACAAAAGAAATTACAATTAAATCCTACAACACTATAGCCATTTCTCATTCATTATCATGATCTTTTGGAAGAGTTTCTTCTTTTGGAAGAGTTCTTAGAACAAGTATAACTATAGTGGCTAATGAAATTAACTATGAACTCAAACTTCAAAAACGTAAAAACAACTAAGATACTTATCTAAATTACGAAAGTAAAGCCGTGTAGGAGGCAGGGGCCCTCTACCACCAGACGGAATCTAACTCCAAATCAAATCAACGCTTTCAAAGAAATACTGTCTTCTTCATTAAAGGAAAAATAACTTGAACAGAGTAGTTTGCGTCTTCAGAAATATAGCATGAAATCTAAGCAAAATCCAGAGCAAAATCTAGCCTATCTCTCGGTTTCCCAAGTGTTTTTATAACAAATTTACATAACAAGACTTGCAACAATTCGAGGATCATTGTCTTTCCTTATCAAAATCATACTAGGACTCTTAAAGTGGCAGTGTAAAAAGGAAAAGGACATCTGGACTAAGACAGTCCTATTAGAAATCTACTTCCTTAAATGAGTTCCCACGTACCAAAACCATATCCATAATTCGGTTCTTCCTTCATGATGAGCAACGAACAATGTAGACATGACGTGGAATATACCCATATGTTGTTTTTCTTGAGAGGACACTTGGAACATGCCTGAACATGAAGACAGCTGCAGAATTGTCGGTTAGCTGCGGAATGTCTGCATTCTGCAGCTAGTTCTGGTCAAAATGCATTACAATGACAAAAATCACAAACCTTAGCAAGTTAGCCATGTTAGTCATTCTAAAAGTCATTTTAACTAAATTCATTGATCAATTGGGTCTGGGATAACAATGGACAAAGGAAAATGAGGTAAAGTAAGATGAAAGAAAGCACAATCTTGAGGCTCAACAATTGGCATGACCTAATGTAAAAAGCCCATGAAACCACCAATCATGTGCCTCACCCTCAAGGTGAAACACTGCTATTTTGATGGCCTCCATCTCCAGTACTTGGTTTAGCTGGAAGTAGATATCAAGATTCTCTACCCATGATTTGGCAGTGCATTTTGATGACCATCAAAGTTGGGTAAGAAAAATCTACCCATAGTTCGGTGTGGATCATGATTCTGTATGAATCCTCCACCTCTATTGTGATGTTGGGGTCTCCTATTGTCCTTGATCTAAAAAAATTCTTGAAAACTCAAACGATCCTTGAATCTCTGAGATTGAGACTCATACTTCATGAAATAGTCTTCAAGAGTTTCTGGTTCTTGAAACCCTCCATTTCCCACTACTAAAAATTTAGGCATTGTAGAGCGTTCGGAAGCTTGTTGCCTCACTCGTTGATCACTCTAGTGATGAGAAATTTTTGAGCGTTCACCATGTAGAAACCCTTTAGGGAATTATTTGTATCTATCCATCCTCATCTTCTTTATTTCTCTTGCAATGTCCTGCATAGTTTGAATAAGAATCTTAAGAAACTCCTTCTCCTCATATCCTCTTAATAAAGGGGTTTTACCCTTGTCTTCTCTATTTTCTATATACTTCTGGTTTCTTTTGAGATATTTCCTCTCTCTATCTGTGAGAGGATCTCCTTCTTCTGATGACATATTGGCTTAAGATTTACACGTTGAGCCAATATTATGCTCTCATTCCACTGTAATATTCCAAAATGTGAAAGGCAACAATATAGAACGAAATGCTTGAAATAACAGTGCATAATATCACATCAAAACGTGAGACGAATATGGATAATTCCCATTAGTTATAATAGCAACAAATAATAAAATATAGTGAGGCACAAATAATATAATACAAGCCCACAAGCCTCCAATGAGTAAATCCCTCAAGAATGAGGCGTTGCTACTATATCAAAATTGGTGGAAGACTGCTACAGCATAGTCATAAGAGCACTACTATAGAATATGAACATACAAAAGATGATATGGCTGATATATCCCTCAATAGATACAAAAATACAGATCTAGGCTCTATAAAACCTCCAACAAGAAACCCAAGAGGGTTTTCTGAAATACACCAATATACAAGAAATGAATCAAAGCCCTGGGGCTAAAGATTCACTACAACTATATAGGTGGAAATATGTGGCTGATATGATATGACAAATAATATAGCCTCCTCCAATAGAATCTCTATATGAAAGGCTGATCCCTTCTCTAAAAAACCTCCTCCCCAGATGGTATACTGAAACCACCCTGCAACTCCTCCCTAAAATAACGCAGTCCAAGACTGAAGCTACACTGTAGGAGAAAATGATAGTGTGGACTGATGCCAAATGCTGCAATAAGGCTCAAGGGCCTTCCTCTCTAGCCTCCCAATGGAAGGAAGCCTTCCTCCACTGACAAACAGATCAGAAACCACCCAAATGTATTCTCCACTATTGCAACCTACAACACAACACAACCCTCTGCAGAAACTGGGTTGTAGATGAAAGATGGAACTTGGCCTGATGCCAGATTAAGGAAATGTAGTGCAATCACTTCTCCTAAGTAGGCACTCAAATTCCCCCGAGGATGAAGGTGGGATTCCTGCACGGGAACACCCTGTGCTAAACAACGCTCCAATCTTAGCTAAATAACTGAAGAGAGAAAGCAAGTCTTAACAGACCATATCAAAATAATAATCCAAAACATGATCACAATGGCTTCCATCCTCTTCCTTTTTTTCTTGGTGATCTTCCTCTCCCTTGGCCCCACTCATTAAATTCACTACTTCCATGCATGGAGTCTCCCTCCAAAACTGCATTGTCCCACAATGAATGCCACTCCTCCATGACAGTGTTGTTGATTTTCTTAGAGCCAACCCATTCAACATTCTCCAGCCCCTTTTCACACAAAAGGGTGCTTTATCAAGCCACTAAAGTGATATCCCTTCACATCAGCAGTGATTTTATTCCTACTAACGAGATTTATGGGTCCCCATACCCTCTTATTCATCAAACAAAGAAGCAAAAACAAAATTTAGCATTCCAACTAGCTCATGGTTAATTGGGAATATTACACTCAAGGGAGAAAAGGTGAAATCTCCAAGGTAGGATGAGATAGGTTTCAAGCTTCTTGTCCAAGGTAAATGGGTGAAGCAACCCCTGGAAGCTTCTTGAAGGGGAAGCGTCAAGATTCTTTTTAATTTTCCCAAACTTCTAGAATCAACGCACCCCCAGCAAGGAGTAATTTACTGTTGATCATCGTTGGTGAAGAAGGGAGAAAATTGTTGTTGAACATAGGTTTCTAAAGGGGCGGTGTGTGTTGGGCCTTAAAAGCACTGATTTGAGGTAGTTAATCCTGGAAACTAAGTTATTTAGAATGTTCATGCTTAGGGCTTCAGGTCGGGATGATGACAACATGTTCAAGGATGATGATTGATACGATTTGTAGGCCTATTGACTAGACGCGAAAAAATAGCCTATAAAAAGGTTTAATATTATAAACCCTAATATATTATTATACCTCTTAGGGATTAATATTATATAACCAAGGATATTAAGTTAATATTATACTGATTGGAAAGGATGGCTCTGTGCGACAAGTTGGTTCTAGGGTTTTCGTGAACACTACACTACTGACCCTCTCACTCCAAGCGCGGCTGCACCTTTACTACAGAGGAGACAAAACTATCGTGCTCCTCTGCTAACATTCCAATATGACTTCCCCCTCGGAAGGAGCGGGATCTTCCCCCCCTCCACCCAAAACATGCCCTGCGGCGACTTTATATTTTCCAAGAAGCTCTGAACAAGGTGCGCAGAAAGGCTCTGACCATGTCCCCACTATAGACAATAAAAGTGACGCAAATATAGGCATCGAAGCCCTAAGGGATGCGAGCACAGAACATGATGCTTCTACTACTCTGCCAAAAGCGTCCTCTGCCACATTCATCACTAAAGCTACAGAAAGAGTCAAAATCGACCTTCCCAGTCACAGTATAAATGGCCACATACAATATATGAAGGATCATGCCCTCATTGGTAAGTTCATCGGATTGTGGCCAACTGAGAAGGCACTGCAAGGTTGGATAATAACCAAATGGAAGCCCAATGGACAAGTGACTTTGCAGCTTGGCCCTAAAGGATTCTTCACTGCTATCTCCCACTGTCTAGAGGACAAGAAATGCATATTTGAAGGAGGCCCATATTTCTTCAACTCAGCGGGATTGTACTTGCGTGACTAGATCGAAAGATTTCATCCAGACAAGGAGGACTTCAACTGGGCTCCAGTCTGGATTCGTATGTATTCATTACCTCTGGAATACTTGGATGAAGAGACCCTATGGGACATAGGCAATGGTCTAGGAGAGTTCATAAAGGTTGCAGAGGAAACGAAACTCAGACGCTACACCTTGTACGCCAGAATCTGTGTCTACATGCACCTAACCAAGCCTCTCACGGACTCGGTAAGCTTATTTCATGATGATTTTGAATGGATTAAAACTATTGACTATGAGAATGTTCCATTCCGCTACAGAAAATTTCATTAGCACGGCCACCTATTAAGAGATTGTCCTCTGAACCAACAGCCCAAAACCCCCTCCCCTGATGCCCAAAAAGATGCTGATGGCTTCACCAAGGTATCTTCCAGAAAGAAGAATTCCAAGAAAACCCCCATCATCTCTACCACCCCCAACAAACCTGACACTAGCAACATATTTGAATTTCTCGCTACCCAAGACCCCCGTGGGGTTCAACAAGCCCAACCCTATGCTTCAAATCAGCCTCCCAAATCTTCCGCCTCCACTCTCAATCCCCTGCCTGCTGAATCTGCTAAAATGGCTCTCCTGCTTTCTCTTCTGCTGTTGATCAGGCCAAATCCTCTTTCCTCAAAAATTCACATATGGATGTGGATAGCTCCCAGGCTCTGACCCTTCACCACGGTCCTGACAAAGAAGATCAGAATTCTCCTACCCACATGGAGGAAGAACCTAAAAGTATAGATATGGGGGAGCTAGACATTCTTGCTCTGGAAGAAGCATGTCATCAGAGAGAATATAGAAATATTCCCCCTCGTCAAATTGACAATCTGGAAGTGGTTCTTTTCCATGCACAGCACAGAAACTCACTGGGCATTCAAGCGGGAAGTTTATTGGATGACAGGAAAATCATGAAAGAAACTAAAAAACGAGGAAGGAAGACAGATCTACAGAGAAATATTATTGTTGGAGAAATGCTTGTGGAATCTGGCAAATTTCCCAAGCTGACAAAGTTCTACAAGGCACTCCCCCATATTTCCTCATGAAGCTCATCTCATGGAATGTGAGAGGGCTCAATAGCCCCTCAAAACACAGAATGCTTAAAAATATGGTACAACAAATCAGACCATCGATTGTTTACCTTAAGGAAATGAAGTGCAATAGCAAAGCTCTTGAACACATTTTGGCCAGAGCATGGGCAGGCTGTCGCTCAGTATTAGTGGATGCTTCAGGTGCCTCAGGTGGGCTCGCAATCATTTGGGATCCTCAAGTTCTTTCACTCTATGACTTCCATGCATCGCACTACTTCATTCAAACCACCTTCCATCTCATAGGTACCAACACACATGGTCACATTACCAATGTCTATTTTCCGCAAGAAATCCAAAAGAAATGGGATTTTATCCTTACGTTAATAGATCTAAACTCCAGGAGGCGATTCCCTCTCTGGATCTGTGGGGGGGGACTTCAATATGATCATCTCCTTGGAGGAAAAAACTGGAGGAAGCAACCGATTGGAAGGGGATAGCTTTGGTTTCAAAGAGTTCATACAAAGCAACCTGCTCGTGGATCTTCATACCTCCAATGGTATGCATACATGGACCAATAAACGCAGGGGACCGCAGCACATCGCCTCTTGCCTAGATCGCTTTCTCTTGTAAGACAATTCCATTCATCTTGGTGGCGACTTCCATTCTTCCATCATGCCTCTTGTAGGATCGGATCATTGACCTATCCTCCTACAATGGGTTCGTCCAGGCTCGCGATGCAACCAACCTTTTAGATTCGAATCGTTTTGGTTTTCTCACCAAGGTTTCAAAGATTTTTTCATCAAAGCTTGGCATTCCTATCTTCTTCCTGATGGCTCAAAAATGTTTCAATTCCAACAAAAGCTAAGAAATCTCAAGCATACTCTCAAAAATTGGAATCAAACTCAGTTTGGTAATATCTTTGACCATCAGAAAGAGCTCGAGCACCAAATGAGTCTTCTACAATAGAGAATCATCACTGAGAACAGAACAGATGATTATGACAGTTAGGAAAATGAACTCCTCACCAAAATTGAAAAGCGTAGGCAAAAAGAAGAGACACTTTGGCAACAGAAATCCAGAATCAGATGGCTTCAAGACGAGGAGAAAAACACAAAATTTTTCCACAGGTCCACAATTCAAAGAAGGATGCATAACAACATTTCTTTTCTCAATAACAATCAAGGAGTCCGCATAGAGGCCCATGAGGACATTGAAAAAGAACTCAGAGGGTATTTCCAAAATATTCTCCAGGAACCTAAAGGCAATCGGGATCATGCTATTCAATCCATCACGTGACATATTCCTAAAATTATCACTGAAGACCAAAATGCTATGCTTCTCCAGCCAGTCACTCTCCATGAAGTGGAGCAAGCCATGTCTCAACTCAAAGAAGGAAAAGCGCCTGGCCCGAATGGTTTTACAGCCAACTTCTTCCACTCATTTCGGGAGAAAATCAAGCTGGAGGTCTGGGCTTTAGTGGAGGAATCCCGCTCCATGCATTGGGTTCTTCCTTCACTCAACACGGCCTTCATTTCTCTTATCCCCAAGGAGAAGAATTCCAGTACTCTGGAAAAATACAGGCCCATTTCAATCTACAACGTCATATACAAGCTGATTTCCAAAGTCATTGTGAACAGGCTCAAGCCCCTCTTACCACTCTTTGTTTCGCAAGAGAAAACAGGCTATGTCGAAGGGCGTCAAATTCTGGATGGCATTATCCTATCGCATGAGGTGATTCATTCTCTCAAGCTCCTTAAAAAACCAGGTATGCTCCTCAAGCTACACCTATCTAAAGAATTTGATAAATTAAGTTGGAATTATATCAATCAAATTCTCCTAGCTTTTGGTTTCAATGCCTCATGGACCTGTTGGATTATGAGCCTCCTTTCGTCCCCCGCCTTCTCAATCCTTGTTAATGGCTCTCCCTCCCTTCCGTTTCGGTCCTCTAGAGGTATCCGTCAGGGTGATCCCCTGTCCCCTTTCTTATTTGCTCTTATGGTAGAAGGCCTTAGTTGACTCATTCATCATGCTGCTTCCACCGACTCCATTAAAGGTATCTCTCTGCATGACAACGCCCCTATCACACACCAACAATTCGTTGATGACAATTTTATTCTTGGCCATCCGTCCGTCCAAGAGGCCCGAACCTTCAAATCCTTGATAAAAACCTTCTCTCATGCTTCTGGTACCACCATCAATTCTGCCAAATCCCAACTCTTCTTCTTCAACACTCCCTACATATCTCAACGCAATATTTCTATGATCTTGGGTTTTTTTATTACTATTCTTCCTTCCAAATATCTCAGGGCTCCTCTAGTAGACTCGGCTATCAAACATGCCTCTTGGAGAGCCCTCCTCGATAAGATGGGAGCCAGACTCTCCTCATGGACGTACCGATCTCTCAACATTGCCAGCAGACTCATCCCGATCAAATCTTTTCTACAATCCATGCCTCTCTACCTCTTTTCCATCTTGGCTGCTCCAAAATGGGTTCTAAAGAAAATTCACAACTCACAAAGGAACTTTCTCTCGGGATCTTCTGGCCTCAATAGAAAATGGGCTCTTTTCAAATGGACTGAGGTCTGCACCCCTAAAAATTTTGGTGGGCTTGGTTTGAGAGATCCACTTCATAGCAACCTCACCATGGGAGCTCGCATTTGGTGGAATTGGATATCTAAGCCATACTCTCATTGGGCTTGTCTTTCACAGGTCAAATATGCAGCAGGAAGACCTTAGGAAGACCTCATCCGCATCATCACGGACACCCCTGGATCGATGATTTGGAATGTTACAAAACAACATAGTGCTTTCATTCAAGCTCATAGGTTTTGGGAGATACATTCAGGAGACAAAGCTGGATTCTGGGGAGACTCTTGGCAACAATTTCCTAAACTATCCATGCTATTCCATAAGCCAAAGTGGAAAATCGTTCTTCAGCATACCATCCCCAATCAAGTCAATCAGTTGGCAACCACTCTCCTCACATGATTACCATCAGTGGAAACCAGCATTCACCTGGCAAGAGGACTGGCAGGGGAAGACTCATGGCGAGATAGACCAGGAGCTCAGCTTAAGGAGAATTAAAGTTTTTTCCCAAACAGACCGGCTGAGGTGGGGACACACTCCAAGCGGTAACTTCTCAACCCAAGAAGCCTACCAATTGCTCTTCTGCCCCTTGCAGAATCAGAAGGATCGCCTTTGGGATCAAGTCTGGCCAAAAATTTCCTCATTCCTCTAGCTCCTCAGCAAAGGGAAAATCCTCATGTGGGACAATCTTCTAAAACAAGGTTTTATCGACCCCTAAAGATGTCCCAACTGTAATTCTCAACCAGAAACCATCCAGCACCTCCTAGATTCTTGCCCTTTGGCAACTCAACTATGGGACCAATTCACCATTTGTACTAGAAGAACAGGCAGGCGTGCTGGAGATATCATCAATACTATCAAATGGTTGCCTTCGCAGCCCTTCCAAAGTCACTTTCTCAATGCCATTTGGAATCTGGTCCCAGTCTTCATATATTGGTCTGTTTGGAAGGAACACAATTAGAGGATCTTCAAGTATAAATCCACGCTATTAGAAATTCTATGGTCCAATCTTAAACGCAACTTGCAAGAAACATTAGCTCTTGCTCACTGGCAGGATACTGACATGCCTTCCACACTGGTTGAACGACTCATTTTGGAAAGATGGAATATCGATATTAAACACTCAGCAAGGGACAAATAGAATTCCTCTAAGGTCACAGAGTCACCTATCTCCTGGTCTCTTCCCGTGACTCATGCTTTCAAAATGAACTTTGATGGTGCAGCTAAAGGAAATCCGGGCTTAGCAGGTTATGGAGGCATCTTCAGGAATCATGAAGCCACTATCTCCCACATCTTCTTTGGCTCTATCAAATGTTATTCTAACAATGTGGCAGATCTCGAAGGCTTATGGCAAGGGTTATGCATCGCAGAAAAATAAAACTTCTTCCCACTGGAAGTTGAAGGGGATTCTCAGATTCTTATAGAGGCAGCAATTTGACTCCACACTCGATCCTATGAAACTAAAGTGGCTTCGATTTGGAGACTTCTGAGCGGACTGGAACACACCAAAAGATGGCTTAAGGTCCCCAGAGCCATCACCTTTAAGCATATCAAACACACTCCTAACAAGGTCGCTGATCGATTATCCAATCAAGGTGCCACACAACATCTTCCTTTCTTTGCTGGCCCTCTGCACAATTCTGATGATGCACAACTCATTCAAGACTACACTTCCATGGTGCACCAGGATCTACACCCCTCAGATGCTGGTGCTCAGGTGGCATAGTACGTGGCAGGGGATGTGGGTCGGCGCGTGGATTATTACCACCGCCACCCTCTCCCTCATCCTTTCCTTCATTTATTTCACATGCCCGACTGAATTAACGCACCGCAGTCGTCAAGCACGTGCCCTTTCACCTGGATTATGGCTTCCTCTAGAAGCTTCACCCCTGCTATGTTTCCTCTATGCTCATTCTTCTCCCCGGTAGCCACAGAGCATAGCTCCAAAACCGACACTGGGCATCGATGCTCTATCTCTTGCTGTATTGAACTCGCCCCAGGTTATCACATCTCGTAGAGCTCCCATTGTCATCGGGGGCTCTTTCCACCTTCTAATTCTTTCTCTGATCTGAGTTCCCATCCTCCCCTGATCTCTGTTCCTTACCATCCTGTTAGCCATCACCCTGCCTTGAGCACAATGCCCTGTCTACATCAGAGGATGTGGTGCCGTCGAGGCACTAGCTGTGGTCGTCCTCCCTGCCAACCTTCCACCTCCTCTTCGAGCTCTTTGTTTCCTTCTTCGGAAAACTCCTTGGGTCAATACCCTATCACTAGGAGTGGTCGTCGGCTTTCTCATCTAGCTAGGGGCTCGCCCATTCTTGTCTCTGGTCACCTGCACTCCACCCAGCTTCGCTTCCCTTATGCTCTCAATAGGCCGACTATAATTGACACCATTGCTATTGATTTCAAGGAGGATCCCCCTGAATCAAGTTTAGTGCCTCCGAGTGCTAACATGGAGCATAGAGAAGCTGAATGGCCCAGCTCTCCCACCAGCGGCGGCCAAAAACGCAAAGCGTTAGATTGCAGCACTTTGCAGGACAACAAAGCTGAAGCTGGTTCGGGAGACACCAAGCGGGGCTGCCACAGTGCTACAGAAGAAAAGCATGATGAGGACGACCCTTATGCCTACGCTTTTCGCGTGGTCAAGGAATCTCCCCCCTCCTCTCAAGAATCTTAAAATGGTTAGGCTCCTTCTTCATAGGTTTTTGGTTGGGCACCAGCCCAAGTTCGTTATGGTAATTTTCTCGCTGCTACTTTTTGTTAATTATCAGAATTACAGTTTGTCAATTAGACGGTTTCCCCTTCACGGGTGACTTGGTATTTTGGTTGGGAATAGTTCTTCATGCGTATATTCTCTTCGCCACTATTTTTTGGTTAACTTTCGTAGTTTCATGGCCAGTTTCCCCTGCGAGGGCGGCACTTTCTTGCTGATATGCTTGACGAATTCTGTTAAAAAGTGTAGTTCGGTAAACTTTTTTTAGTCATGTATACTGTATCAGAATGCCTATTCCATGGGCCAGACCAGTTGAGGCCTTGGCCTCCATGTAACATTTTTGTATATTAATAGATCAGTCTTATTCAGAAAAAATAAAATAAAAATAAAATAAAAAATAAAAAATAAAAAATAAAAAATAAATAAATAAATAAATAAAAATAAAAAATTATATACCCAAGGGAATAATGATATTTTAAATTAAAGGGATTAATAAACACAAGGGACTAATAATATTATAAACTCAAGGGATTAATAAACCCAAGGGATTAATGTTATAAACCTAATGGATAATAAATGCAATTGAATAATATTAAACCCTAGGATTTATAGTATAAACTGAATGGATTATTAACCGTGTGATTAATATTATAAATACTATGATTATAAACCCTAAAACTAATATCTTAAACTATAATATGAAACCCTAATTTATTCAATATCACAATGTGACATTGAAAAAATTGCAATTTAATGTATCATTGTGACAATGATTGTCACACTACTTGTCACATTGTGATGGTGCTTGTCAAAATACGACATTTGATAGATTTATGTACCATTCCATTGTCACAATATTAAACCATAATATTAAACCAAATATTATAAACCCTAACATTATAAAACCCAACATTATAAACTCTAAGATTAATATTATAAAGCCTACAATAAAAAATATAAATTGCAGGATAAATATTATAAAGGCTCAGACTAATATTATAAAACCTTGCATCAATATTATAAATCCTAAGATTATAAAACTCAATATTAAACATAATATTATAAACCCCAAGGGATTAATATTGAATATTAAACACTAGGATTAACATTAAACCCTAGGAATATAAACCCTAATATTAAAATATCAAAACCAAGATTAATATTATAAACGCTAATATGTTATTATAAATATTAGGAATTAATACTATAAACCAAATCGACTAATAAACCCAAGGGACTAATAATATTATAAAATCAAGGGATTAATAAACACAAGGGATTATAAACCCTATGATTATAATCCCTAAACGCAATCTTATAAAATATAATAAAACCTAAACCCTAAACCCAATGTTATAAACAAGAATATGGAACCCTAATTTATTCAATGTTACAATGTGATATTAAATAAATTACAATGTAATGTATCATTGTCACAATGATTGTCACATTTCTTATTGCGTTGCAATGATGTTTGTCAAATTGCGACTTTGGATAGATTTTTGTACCATTCTAATGTCACAATATTAAACCGTAATACTAAACCAAACCCCAAGAGATTAATATTGAAACTCGAAGGTATTAATATTAGACACTAGGATTAATGTTATAAACCCTAAGAATATAAATCTTAATATTAAAATATCAAACCCAAGATTATTATTATAAACCCTAATATATATATATATTTTTCTAAGTAAAAATATATCTATTAAGCAGTCAAACCAAAGTTACAATTCTCATCCGTAGAAATGGATGAATCCATGATGGAGGGAATAGGTAAAACGCCACTGTCCAAAACTAGACTTCCTCTAGAGGGTAAACCAACCTTGAAAATCCAAGCATAACATGTTGCCCATAGCAGTAAACCAGCCTTAGTAGCAGTACAAAATGAGATAAACAGAGATAAACAAAGATAGCAGATAAACCAGTAAATGGAAAAATTCGAAGAGTGAAGTCTATGGAGAACCTTCATGCGAGTCGCTGGGGGGAGGAGATTCTTCGAGAATGCGGTAGATATATCCATAATCCAGAGTCTCCAGGCCTTGGTTCGCATCCTCAAGAGGTTCATGCAGAGAAGGAGGAAGACCAAGGCGCTCCTCCGGTGAATCCGCAGAGGTGATATCATGCAAGAAGGCTGGATTGTCCAGAGAGGCCATCACATTGTGGTCATCTTTCTTCGAGGGGGTGCCCGAATGGCTCAACCCCTGGAGTCACTTCTCTACAAATGGTTCAAAATCACTGTCATCTGAATTAGAGTTGGAAGCAGGCTACACGGGGAGGGATTTAAGTTTGCGAGGGAGGAAGGCGGGCTCAACAGCAATGGTGGATTTACGAGCCCTCTTCTTGCAACGGGAAGAGGAGGGCAGAGCATACGAATCAGAGAGCTGCACGGGAGGAGCCAAAGGGTTGGAAAACACAGTGGGAGGCGAGGCCAGAGCAACGATGGAGGGCGACAATTCCGCCATATCCCAGTCAATAGGAGGATTCAAGTCCATGTGGAGAGCATGTGGCAGAGGGGGCCGCGCAAGGAAGCCCCTCCCCCCCACTCGCCTGCAACGCTACCGATGGCACCGTGGCATCTTAGCAATCCTGGGTAAGGTGCAGTATTGTTGCAAAGTCGAGATAGAAGACGAAGCTTAGAGGCTTCTAGCCAGAGATGAGGGGGGCCAAAGCCACACAAGCACAGGGAAGGCAAGCAGAGCAGGCTGAAGAGCTAAGGGAGGAGCGGGAATGGCGAACCTCATAGCACAGGAAGGAGTAAATAAACAAGATGCTGAGTACATCGAGGGAAGGGTGGCACATGGGACTTTCAAGCCTAGCCCACGTGAGCAATAAAGGCTTCATGTATCCCCAGGCCATGGCACATGGGCACACCGTGTGATGAGCCACATGGCCGCCCCCTGTAACCCATCAAGACTATATAACACCCACATCCGGGCGATGGAGGTCATTATGGACTAGGTCCATACATCCTTGGAGGAGAACTTCATCATCAATAGAGGTGAGAGAGCCAGCCCAGAGAGGCGAGGAATGGTGGAATCCTTTTTTCGTAAGGAGATCCGCTACCTTGTTAGCAGAGCGTTGCACCTGGTGGAAGTCAATATCCGTGTCCATGCGAATTCGTTGCTTGAGGATGGTGATTATGGTGGCCAGGCGCTAGCTTCTATTGAATTTGGTGGCTGAAGAGCTCACCTGGAGGTGCTTAGCCATGTCAATGAGTATATGAGAGTCTCCTTCGATGAGAAGGGGAAAGAGATGATGGTCTCTGGCTATGATGAGCCCCTGAAGTAGTCCTTCCAACTCTACCAAATTGTTTGTATCCCATCTGATGGATCCGTAGAATACTGTGTGCACTTGGCCTAGAGAGGTTCTGAAAATACCTCCAAATCCAACTTGCCCTGGATTCCCTTTGGAGGCTCCATCAAAGTTCAGCTTGTAGAAGCCTGAGGGCGGAGGGGACCAATCTCCCGAAGAGGGCGCCATTTGGTTTGAGGGGGGCTCAGGAATGGGCGAGGAGTGAAGCTGGAGGTTCCAGTTGGCCCAGATGATCTGTTCCCTTGGAGAGTGGGGAGGTCTGAATCCTTCCATGGATGAAGAGCTAAAGTCTCCTACAAGTTGCTACAAGCCATGTTCCATAGAGTTTCAGTAGAGGAACATTGGTATTTTAAAATACGACGATTGCACTCCTTCCAAATCGTTCAGAGGAGGTGCCCTGGGAGTATTTTCCATAGAGCGTTGAGAATGGCACAGTGAAAAGGGGTGGAAGGCCAGCTCCGTATGGTGTTGACGATGCTCCCAAGGATTCTATTTGATTTTCTGCTAAGAAATGCCAATTTGTCCCAAAGTACCTTTGCTACCACGCATTCATTGAAGAGATACTCAGTAGTTTCCTCCTTGTTCCCACAATTGGGCATTGGGATGGGCCAATGAATCCTTTTTAATAGAGATTGTCCCAAATAAGTAAGCGACACTTACTAAGGAGCCAGAGGAAAGTGAAATTTTTGGCCAGTTTTTAGAATGCAAGACTTTGTCCCAGATTCCGTCGTGCTGGTGAGGTGGTAGTAGCAGACTATAGGCTTCCTTGGTGGAGAGGGTGCCAGTGGAGGTATAGCCCCAATGGATATGGTCGAGATCCTCCGAGACCTGAATTTGTTGCTTATTGAGTTTTTCCGCCATCTCTAGGGTTAGATTGAGTCCGAATTGAGTTTGGAGATGATCCTCCGTTAGCCATTATCGAAACTAGCCTTGGGATATTTCTAAGTTTCTCCAGAAAGTATTTACGCAAGGATGGGCCAGATGTTCCAGGATGCCTCGCCAATCCGAGGTGGGAAAAAGATTCGGCAATTTCGGCATCTGCTGCCAAGAATCCTACTAGAAGTTTGCTGAGCTGCCTGACTTGACCTCCCAAAAACTGTGGTCAGGGATAAGGGCGCGATGCTAACTTTCCCCTCTCCAGATGAGGGAGCCTACTTGATCACTGTCATAATGAATGAGGTTGCCCCGAGGCTAGTTGCGGGCATATTTGGCTGCCCACATTTGTACCCATGGGTTATTGGTGTTAGAAACCCATTGCCACCAGATTTTGGCTCCCATAAAATTGTTACTGAGGTGTGGATCACACAGTCCCAAGCTATCTGCATGCTTGGGAATGCACACCTCTTGCCAATTCACAAGGGCCCATTTCCTTCTTGCCTTGCTGCCTCCCCATAGAAAGTTGAGTTGCAGGTCCTGAATTTCTTTGAGTACCCATTTGGGTGCTGCAAGCATGGAAAAGAGGTACAGGGGCATGGCTTGAAGGACTGATTTAACCAAGATGAGCCAGCTAGCAAGGTTCAGGGCTCAATGAGTCCATAAAGATAGCCGTGATTCCAATCTGTCCAACAAATCTTTCCAGGAGGAGTGCTTGAGAACAGAATCAGTGAGAGGAGCGCCAAGGTATTTAGAGGGAAAATCTGCAATAGGAAATCCAAGAATTCTGGCTATGTTGCATCAAGTGATCATAAGGGTGTTGAAGAAGAAAATCTGGGATTTGGAGTTATTGACTGAAGGTCCAACCCATAGAGAGAAGCAATCCAAGATGGACTTGAGAGTAGAGGCCTCTTGGACAAAGGGGTGGCCGAACAACATGTTGTCATCAATGAACTGTTGGTGTGAGATGGGAGGGCGCTGATGAAGAATTGGCCCTCAAAGAGAGTGGTCTTGAATACTAGCTTTGAGAAGCCTGCCTAAACCTTCAGCCATGATCACAAAAAGGAATGGGGAAAGAGGGTCCCCTTGCTGGATGCCACGAGAGGGAGAGAAGGGGGGGGAGGGAGAACCATTAAGGAGAATGGAGTAAAGGGGAGAGGAGATGAGGCTGAGAATCCATCTGATCCAGGTTTGACTGAAACCAAAGGTGGATAGCATTTGCTGGATGTAGCTCCAGTTAAGCTTATCGAAGGCCTTTGAGAGATCTATCTTGAGCATCATTCCTGGAATCTTATATGTACCCACTACTACATTTGGCGGAAATTATGACACTTGGTTCCGACGCTTTTGACCAAATGTCGAAAATTTCCCCAAATTTTTTCCATCCCGCCTGAAACCATCGCTATACCGACGTTTATAGAAAAGTTTCGCAATACCGACACTTAGAAAAGTGTCGCAATTGCGAAAATTGGAGGAAGACGTCACAATTGCGACACTATGGCCCAAAGTGTCGCTATTGCGACGACTGCCTCCAAATGTCGCAAGTGTGACACAATTTCTAAGTGTTGCAATTGTGACGTTTGGAGTCACCCGTCGCAATAGCGACGCTTTTTCCACCGTCGGTATAACAACACTTATATGCGCGCTACATAAAAATACGAAACTTATATGCGCGCTACATAAAAATACAAAATTTATATGCGCGCTACATAAAAATATGAAACTTATATGTGTGCTACATAAAAATGATCTTATTGTTTCGTATCCGTCGCAATAGCTACATTAACGTCTGATATCACGTGCGCATTCGCCCTCCGCTCTTGCAGAACAACATTTTCCCTCAGCATTCACCCTCAGCTCTTGCAGAACAACATTTTCCCTCAGAATTCACCCTCAGCATTCGCCCTCAGCTCTTGCAGAATGGTAAGTTCTTACTGCAGGCCCTTCCTCCTATAGTAGGGTTGACTCTATTTGGGTTTTTTGGTCAATTCCATTGGATTGTGTTAGGCTGTAGGGTTCTCTCTAGATGTCAAGAATCAAGATTCAATACCCTCTATTATCTTCATCACCCAATACAAGATTTAGATTTTTCCCAAAGAAACGCTTATTAATTTGGCAGCCATTATTTCTCCCTGCTTTAAAAACCCTACATTTAAATGAAAACAAGCATTGCATTTCAACTACAAAAATCTATTAGTGTTCAAATGTACATGTGTGTTACATTAACGTCTGATATCACGTGCGCATTCACCCTTCGCTCTTGCAGAACACCTTTCGCCCTCAGCATTCGCCCTGAGCTCTTGCAGAACACCATTCGCCCTTAGCATTCACCCTGAGCTCTTGCAGAATAGCATTCGCCCTGCATTCTCCCTCAGCTCTTGCAGAACAACATTCGCCCTGCATTCGCCCTCAGCTCTTGCAAAATGGTAAGTTCTTACTGAAGTCCCTTCCTCCTATAGTAGGGTTGACTCTATTTGGGTTTTTTTGGTCAATTCCATTGGATTGTGTTAGGCTGTAGGGTTCTCTCTAGATGTCAAGAATCAAGATTCAATACCCTCTATTATCTTCATCACCCAATACAAGATTTAATTTTTTCCCAAAGAAACGCTTATTAATTTGGCATCCATTATTTCTCCCTGCTTTAAAAACCCTACATTTAAATGAAAACAAGCATTGCATTTCAACTACAAAAATATATTTGTGTTCAAATGTACATGTGTGCATCACTTGTGTAGGGTATTCCTTTTCCACTTTCACATTATCCAAGAATGTGTGCAGTATAGTTCATATTTTTTGTGATTTAGATTATCTTGAAAAAGGAAAGGTAAATTATTTCCCATGGAAAAGAAGGTTTTCCCTTTTTACTACTGGAAATGGTACAACAAAGTTCCATTTCTACCCGAAACTCCTATGAAACAGGAACCAAATAAAGGCCATGTCCTCAATGGACATCATTTGGCTTTGAAAATGGCCATTGCAGTGTTTTGTTTCTTATATTACATCACGATAGTTTCTTAGGTCATTTCTTGTTTCTTGAGATGAAAAATAACCAAAGAAATTATGAAGATCCTTTCAAGAAATAAATTACCATTTCTCAATCACATCTCAACTATTTTTTATTTTATTCAATGGTTGCTTACTTTGAGAGAAATTTGACACTTTTATAAGGAATATAACATAAAAACACAAAATGGGAAGGAATTGATGAGGTAGATGAACTTTAGTTGTTGTCAATTAAGAATTTATAATACACGATGCATGTTCTGTACTACAAACTAGATTCCTTCCTGGAGTTAGGACACAGAGTATTGAATCAAAGTTGTAGTTTCTAACTTCTTGTATTGGTTCATCAATCTTGAAATTCAGACATCGCATGTCTTCATTGCTTCATGTTTGAATAATTTGCATCATATCGTACAATAGGAAATTAGGAATTATGATTATTATTACTTTATGGATCTGTTAAGTTACTTTTAAGTTTGCATGGTTTAGTGTGAAATTATTCTAGTGTGCCCCTAGGCCCAGGTGAAGGAATGCCAAGGACTGAGAACCCTAGTTTTAAAATGGTATTGTTTCTTATACCCAAAAAACCCTCAACATCACTTCTTATTAGTTCTTAACAATAGTGTTGTAAACAATTTGAGAATTGATATAGCAAAATCTCTCACTTCTCAAGATAAAGTCCTAAAGCTAAAGTGTGATACCATGTGTAATTCAATAGCCCCATTGTCACCTCACCAACCTCTTTTCACTTCGGGCTAGCTCTCTCCAACTCAAGGGGGGTTCTCCCTAGTAGATGTTAGGGATCTAATGGCCCAACCAAACCAAGTCAAGAGCCCCCTAACTCTCTATGTTTACTACTATCAATCAAAATATTGAACAATAGGGTCAAACATGCATCCTGAAGATAAAATTTCCAAGGTATTTTTGGGTAATTTCAAAGGAAAAGTCCCCAAACACATATAATCAAGGAATTATAACGTGATTTCAAACATTAAATATCAACAAAATCGTTTAAAGGATATTGAAAGGAAAAAGGTGATGGAAGATAGAAAGTGCCTTACTTAAATGCTCTAAGGATTTTTCATAGTTGCTCCAAAAGCTTCACTTCAAGGCCCTTCAAGATCGTCTCCAACAATGCTATACCATCAGCTTCAACAATGTTGCTCCAAAAATGTCCTCAAGGTCTTCACAACAAGTTTACTAGAAGTTACTCCAACAATATATTCAATAAGGTCTTCATTGTCAACTCGTCTCTTGTTTGGGTGCCTTAATGTGCAATGACATGTTTCCAGGACTGAATTCAATGCAAAGCATATTTGAAACTCTAACTCTGTCTTCCGGTGTCTTATTAGAAATTATTTCAGTTTTCATTTTGTGTTTTCAAGTTAGATATTGTTTTCAAGTTTTTACATTTATAATTTTATTGCAATGTGGCAGACTGATCAGAGCAATGCAGGAACAACCCCGAGACGGGATGATCGCGGAAAGAGGCCAGCGGAAGAACATGTAAAGTGCCAGAATTGCTCTATCTTCAGGTATTTTAGTTATTTACATAATTGAAATAATATTAATTTTGTTCAAATATGCAGACACCTAGCCATGGTACGCCCGATGATTCCCCCTTTGAGGAAGAGCTTTCTTCATCCCTATCTCCAGTGTTCTTGTTGCAAAAAAAGACACGAGATGCAAGGTCGGAATTTAATACTTTGATAGACGCGCCTCAAACACCTGAAACAGAAGAGAGGATAAAACATCTTATGAGCCAACTAGAAAGATATCAGGTAATAATAAAAAGTCAAAAGGATATTTTTTTTGTTCTGCATGAGATGAATTGTGATAGTTTGATTTTTAATTTTTACATTGACTAAGCTAACAAAAAGTTCTTTTGTATGTAGCGTTTTCTGGCACTTGCTGAACCCGATGTTGGTGGTAGTGGGACACAAGGGCAAGAGATTTCCCAGCAACCCTCTCCTACACCTTCTACTCCTTTAGGTGCCAGCCAAGAAACACACCCTTCCCAAGCAGACACCCAGCCAACCGTTGAACGTGTTGGCAATGATGAGGCTGATATGGCCAACTACATTATTGCGTTTCCTGGAGCTACACGTGTCAGCTCCACAGGGACCATTAATGGAACGTTGTTGGTGAACGATGAAGGTGTCCCTATAAAGCATGTACAACTCCCAGGTAAATTTTAATATTTTAACTATTTCATGTACTTTATCTAAAACATATTTATCATGATTTTTATTTTTAAATTAATGATAATATCTTTCTTTTTTTCTGTGTAGGAAACAATGAGTTCTACAGGTTTTTGGAGAGCCATGCGTTGGTAATTTTTTGCCCAACCATACGCACAGGGTGGAATTCCCAGAATTCCAACCTGAAAAAAGAACTTCTAGATTATCTAGAAGCCCTTTTTGGGGTCGGCACATTTGACAGAACAACGGTGGCTCGGGTAGCCGGAAAATATTTGAAATATACTAGGGACACCTATAGGACACAATTGCAATTTAACCATAGATATGAGCGTCCTCTCGCAGTTTCAGAGAGTGAGTGGAGAGCACTCATCCATGACGGAAAAGAGAAAAGGGCAAAGAAAGAAGGAAAAATGCCAACTGGACCCGCAAGGTAAATTACAACTTTAATTCAATAGCTTTAATTTTGTCTATGTCTAAAATAAAAGTGTGCTACGTCATATCTGACTTCAATATTTTGATGCTAGGTTGCCAGAAACCTCAAAGGCAACCAAAGCTAGGATTGAAAAAAAAGGCCATCACAAGCTAGGCCAGGGCGGCTACTTGAAATTAGCCGCAAGAATTGTAATTAAGTAGCTAAACATCTTATAATTAATTGTATCGCCTTCCAACGTTTTTGTAATCCTATCAAATATGATTAAAAATACATAATCATATGTAATGTAGGGTGATGAATTCGGAACAAAAACTACAAAGGAAGATAAAAATATCGCTTTCCATTTCGGCTATCAAGCCGTAGTTGAACGTCGCAGAAGCTTGGGGCAGGTCCCAAGATCCAGAATGCCTGATAAGGTAAAACATTAACCTTTCAATATGTTTGTTTTCGTCCATAAATTTAATGTCTAACAAATTTGTTTAAATCAGGGGAGCAGCACTATCGACGAGGCAAATAACCCAGTTTTAGAGCCAGATGTAGATGATCCTCACGTGCAACCTGATCATTGTAGTGGGGACCAGGCCGACAATGCTACTATCAGTGAGGGCCGTGACGGTAATTAATTTCCACTTATATTTTTTTCTAATTATACCTTGATGGTTGTCCTTATAACGTTTTTTTTTAAATGACAGAGAATGTTTCCCTTGAGGATCTTACCACCAGAGAGGAAGACAGGGCAACAGTCTCAACGGCGACAACTGGTGCACCAGGTAAATAATCTCATTGCAATTTTTTTTATTAATATTACCGAACTACTTCAATGATATTTAAAAACTGATAATTAAAATTTAATATTATCTGTTTTTGGAGGCGATGCCCCGTCACTGGATGAGACTAGACATCGTGACAATGCAACTAGGTCAGCGGCGACAACTGGTGCACCAGGTAAATAATCTCATTGCAATTTTTTTTATTAATATTACCGAACTAGTTCAATGATATTTAAAAACTGACAATTAAAATTTAATATTATCTGTTTTTGTAGGCGATGCCCCGTCACTAGATGAGACCAGACATCGTGACAATGCAACTAGGTCAGCGGCGACAACTGGTGCACCAGGTAAATAATCTCATTGCAATCTTTTTTATTAATATTACCGAACTAGTTCAATGATATTTAAAAACTGACAATTAAAATTTAATATTATCTGTTTTTGTAGGCGATGCCCCGTCACTGGATGAGACCAGACATCGTGACAACGCAACTAGGTCAGCGACGACAACTGGTGCACCAGGTAAATAATCCCATTGCAATTTTTTTTATTAATATTACCGAACTAGTTCAATGATATTTAAAAACTGACAATTAAAATTTAATATTATCTGTTTTTGTAGGCGATGCCCCGTCACTGGATGAGACCAGACATCGTGACTACGCAACTAGGTCAGCAGTGCGGGTCGAAAGGCACGAAACAGGAGCAGAGCATGATGATATTGATGATGTAATTAGAAGCTTTAAAAATAGGAAGAAGAAAAAGAAAATTCGATAATGTAAAATATTGTATTATTATAAGACAAACGTTACCATACTTGGAACGTTTTTTGCGTTATATAAAAAACTCATTTATCATACTAGTTTTATGTCAAGCATTAATTGCAATGTTTCCTTGCGTACTTTTTGTTGAATTGTTTTTTTATTAGTTATTGAATATTTTTTTTTATGCTCATGAAAGTAAAAAATGAAATATAGATTGGGTATTGGGGAATTGAGAGTGATGTGAGGGGTGGGGGAGGGGCCATAAGAGCTTCCACCTTCACGTGGTTGGCCCTGTTTAGTAGAGAATAATTTATTGGAGCGATTTAATCTTGGAGCAAACCTCCCTTGATCCAGCGTAGCAACAAAAAAGTCATTGTTGACTTAGTTGCTACTCTTTCAGATCGTGGGAGGCTTGTTCCAAGTTCATGTGACTCCAATAAATTGTTCTTGAAACGAAGAGGAGCTTATTCAGGTATGTTTTGACATTTTCAACATATGTTCTAACATTATTATAAGAATGCATCTTAGAGTAAAAAATACTACATCAATTACTTGTATTTATTGTATAGATAATGATGGATTTTGATTGACTTGGCAGTGCAGGTACAAATCCTCTTGCATCATGAGCAATAAAACTTGTCAACCAGGTTCATGTCCAGGATATTTTTGCTTGTGCGCTTGACCAGGTTCGTAATGTCACATTTTGTAAGTTCCTTTACAGTTCATAATTCAATATTAAGCTTGTTCACGATTATTATCTAGGTTTTTTGTATGTGTTTTTTCATCTATTTGATTGTAAGCAACTATGCATGTTTCCTGTTGTTCACTATGATTTCTCCCATTACCACTCCCAGATGAATCCAAATTTATTGTTACATAGGTTACTTTATTGTTACTATGATTTCTCCATTTACGATTTCATAGGTTACATCATGTAAAGTTGTCAATCTCAGGTTGGTGATGAGCTTTAGTTCTCCAGATTTGGGGCTTTTCTGATATTTTCTCCCTCATGTCATTCCTGCATCACCTCGTTGTTCGAGCATGCCAATTGTCTACCACTTGTACCAATTGTCACATGTCAATCTCTCCTTTGAGTGTGCCAAACATTTACCCATTTTCAAAGTGAGAGTTAGGGTTTTCCCAACATATTTTAGAACTATCAGGCCCAGTCACTGCCATACTATAATTTAGATTTAGTGGAGAGTTCTGGTAATATTGATTTAGTAGAACCCAACCTTCCATACAGTCATCTGATATTTGAAGTTTTCTGTTTTTTCTCCCGCTTCACTGCAGAAGGATATGGTGGATTCAATAACACTGCCTCTGTGCAGTGGGGAATTGTTAATTATAAAGGAGCATTTGATGAAGATATCCCATTGGATGCATTCATAGATGGGCACGAGAGGTCAAGAATTTAAATTAAAAATATGCAACCTCTAGCATGGCAACCTGAAGGCCGCGAGAGACACCGGTTAAAGATTGTTTTGTGTTGGCCTTAATATAGTCGTGATTTCTTTCTATTATCTTAATGCAAATATATAGTCCGGTCTCATTAAAATGAGGATTGTGGTTGTATTTCTCTTTGGTTTTTTCTCTCTTAATGCTCCAGAAGTTGCCAAAAGTTGTGATAGTTGTTTAGTTTGCCTGTTACAACTTAAAAGTGGTTTTTAGCAATGGGATTCATGTTTTTTAAGGTTCATACTAATATGAAGATCTTGTAATTCTATATTCAGCATAAGAGAAGATGGCCTCTGCTTTGGGCAGTATGACAACAATTGCCACATCTACCTCATTGGGTAACAATGGAAAGGGGAAGAAGTTGGGTGCATTGTTTGATAATTATGGCAGACAATTGTCTTCTCTTTCAGTTTTTTCACCCATTTCCTTTAATCGCTCAAGCAGAAGAGGGACTCTGAGATTACGCGACAGAGAGAAGGTAGTTAATACAAGAGATATGGAAAAGGAGTTGTACTTCAACAAGGATGGCTCAGTGACAAAAAAATTGCAGGTCAGAGAAAAAATTATGTTTAAAGGAAGGTCACCTGCACGTGAAACTTCACTGCGGTGGATCTTTCCTCGTCCACTTATATTCGATTTTAATGTGTTATTTTAATTTTTCATGGAGGGTTGTTTTGGCATATGGTCTGGCATTCAATTGCACACTTACTGAAAGCATTGTCAATTTGTCTTGCAGGCGGTGTGAACAAACTTGCTGATCTTGTTGGAGTCACCCTTGGCGTGAAGGGCAAAATGTTGTCTTGGAGAGCAAGCATGGTTCTCCGAAAATAGTTAATGATGGTGTGACAGTAGCTAAGGAGGTAATTTGTAGATGTGTGCTCTAGTTTTGTTTTTAACATTGTATTAGTTCCCCCTCTTAAATGTATGCATTTGCACTTTGTGATGAAAGTAAATATTAACACATTTAGAGTCATTTTCCATCACATGCAATTCTGCAACATCATCTACCTACCCTACCTACTTTACTCTACCATTTTTTCTTCTTTATTAGGGTGCACTTAGACTGGCAAACCCTTATCACACTTTCTTTTCTTTTACATGTAGAAGTCTATCTAAGTCTAACCTTATTACAACCAAGGGCTCAGATTGAGCTATTAAGCTCCTTTTATTTACTCTACCTATCTACTTATCTGCCAAGATTAAATAATTTGGTCATATTTTATTCTCTATCTCTAAAACATGAAATTGAAAGATGAAATAGCCAAGCTTAAACTATTTGACTATTCATAAATTGTGGCATAGGATACAAGTTGCACACAATTTTATTTATTACATAAGAGCAAAAAGTAGTGGCATTTAGACTTGCACACTTTCCTTGGCCTTTATTTTGGTGGGGTTCATTTTCTTTTACTTTTTTGGCCATTTTTATTCTTTTACCCTTTGATTTTTCTTTTAGGGTATACCCTCTTTACATTTTTTAAATTTTTTTTATTTTTTGATAATATGGAAAACCTTTGCAACAAGAAAATGTATGAACATATTACATAGCCCATCAAGTCAATCATGAAATATGACACCTATTGGTATAGGAGTCTAACACTAACTATGTTATCACTCATATTTTCCTTGAAGTTGTAGAGAAGAGGAAAGGGGTCCGAGGTAACCACAAACCAATCTTTTAGGTACAGAATCTAGCCAATCAGTACCCAGAGAGGGCTCTCTCTTTAAAATTTAGCTTTGTTTTGAAAGATATTAGGCTAGTTATAAAGTTCAAGGGTTTTGATTGAATTTAGGTGGTGGAATTCGATAGTTGAGGGCAAGATTGAAGTAATTCAGGCCATTGGGCTATGGAGTCAAAAAGATGGCTTCACTGGATTAAGTTTCTAAACAAAAGATGGTTTTACAGGGCAAGATAATCAAACAGAGAACAATTTTAGATCTTTAAAGCGAATGAGATGGAATTAAAATGGATGAAAGGAAATTAAGAATCTTTCAACACGTTCAAAGAGGGAAATTGAGTGATTATCAATAACGAGCATTCAAGTATTCTTTACTAAATAATCAAAATGCTTAAACTAGTAAAATAGGAGCAATTAAGAATTCACTGTTTAAAACCAGTTTAGAAGAAAAAATTTAGAATAACGATGATTAAAATCAGATTACACTTAAGCACTTTCTGATTTACTCTTTTTCATTAGCTATTTAGAAATGAAAACACAGTGATATGATAAACATATATAAAGACTTTAAAACACAAGAGAAATATGACTTATTGATCTCTAGTTTGACACATGAATCTTGTAAAAAGTCTTTCGCATCAATTCATCATCCATCAAGCCACAAAAAATTTCTCCAACAGCTCTTTATTCTAAAAAAGTCAATATTACAGCAAAGTATAAGAATCCACCCTCAATACTCTAATTGAAGGAGTATTTATACAAAAAATTATCAAAAATATCTCATAACAAATTGAGATATAATCTAGGGTGACTCATGAATAAGTTACAATAAAAATGTGCTGGAGGCAGGCCCTATGTTTTGGCCCGTTGTTGTCATCCTCCGTAATTCTATTCTGACTGCCTTGCTTTACTGATACTCTCTGTTTTCACTGATACACTTTGACCTCTGTTTATCCTTTTTATCATGGTATACTGTAGTAAATAGGCAAAATTTCATATAAGGATTAATTTTACAAAAGTTCCAACAGTTATTCCCACCATTTATCTTCTGGTATTCTGGTCCATTGAAGTTTTCTCAATGTTTCATCAACCTCAGTATATCTGAAAAAGGTAGGCTGAATTGGAAACAAATGCTTTACTTCATGCTCAAGATAAAATAAATTTTCCAATCTGTCATGAAGATTTTTTCCTGTTGGAAATGTTGCTTCTGATGTACTGGTTGAAGAATTGGCCCGATTGTCAGCATACTTGTCCAATTTTTCAACATAGCTTTCAAGGTCCATTAGTTTATCCTCTGAAACTATAGGACTAAGCAATCCTTTTTTCAACAAAATATCAAATCTTTCTCTGAAGGCAATGATTTCTTCTTGCATATCTGAGCACCTTCGTTCTAGATTCTGCATAAGGGTTCTCTTAGTAAAAACTCTTTTTATTTCCAAAATTGTTCCGGTCCTGTCCTGAATACCAAGTTCTACAAGTTGGTGTCTAGTTTGAGTGTTTAGAAACTGTATGAGTTGATTGGCTTCCTCAGGCCTATTTCCCAATTCTTCTCTTGTACTTTGAACTTCTTCTATAGCCAATTTGACTAAATCATTCTATTCATACATAATCTGAATTGAAGACCAGACATCCTTTATTGATTGGATAATGTTGTCCCAAAGAATTTCATTTATTTCCTTTAAAGGTTTCTCCAATGTGAGATCATTTTCCAATGCTTTAACCAATTTTTCTAATCTTTTGACCTCTCTTGTTTTATCAGCAACACTCATTTTTTAGAGATCATATCTTTGTTCTAAATTAGTAAGTTGTAACTTTGTGTGCTGGAGTTCTGTTACTTGAAGTTTCAATTCATTCATTGACTTTATTAATTCTTCAGAACTCAAATTGGAAGTATTTACCTGTGATAGCTCTGTTGGCTGACCTGTTATGGATGTACCTGTACCTGTAATTACCTCTGTTGTTGATGCTATAATAGTAGACTGCTTGTTCTTTAATGCCCGTTCAAGCTCTTTTTCTGTTTCATTTAGTTTCTCATTCAGTTTCAAAAGCAATTCCATCATTTCTTCTTCAAAATTTTTCTTTATCGTCTCTTCAGTTTGTGGATGTCTTGAAGCTGGCAATTTCAACTGCTTTCTCAAAGCTGCAATATCATTATCTTTTTTCTTGATTAGGGCCTCTATACCTTTGACATCTTTAGGATTGTGACCCAATCCAATGATTATTTCCTCCAATGTCTTTATCCTGTTTTCTTTGGCCTAAGAAGAGGCTTTTTCAAGTTGCAATTGTGCATTAGTGTTCTCCAAAGAATCTTGCAACTTCTGAGTTGCCATTGTTTTATCGGTCAGAGTAGAATAGATCATTTCACCAGTCTACTTATGTAACTCAATCTGATCTAAAGGATGAATATCCTTTGCTAAGACTTCAAAATTTGTTCTAATATAATCTGCAGTTGTTTGAGGCTACTGCACTTTTGGTTTGAAGTGACTCATTATCATTTTGCCTTGCTGAATGTCATAAGATGACATCAATATTTCTTGATTCTTAGGAGCCATCTTCAAATACTGATTGTAAACCTGGAGTCTTAGTGGATCATTCCTGGCTTTTATATTGATAAAGGTTTTCTTTATATCTCCTGCATCTTTAACTGGTGGTTTGAAATAAGATATTTCAACACTATGTTGCTTTTGCAGCTCTTTTCTCTGTAAAGTAGTGGATGCCCCACTGAATGTACCTATTTTTTGACTATCCAAATATTCTCTCTAGCTATCAGGAATTTCTTGAACAAAATATACTTCTCGAAGAGGATTTAATTTTTGTCTTTTAGCATGAGGCTGTTCTGAAGATCCACCAACAGGGGTAGCAACTTCAGCATCTCTCTTCTTGCCTTTTTCTATATTGATAGGAGTTTGTAAAATTGAAATTTCTAGATCATTGATCTGAATAGGAGGAATTTGTACTTGAACCTGTTCTTTAGAAGTCTCAGGTTGCTTTGTCATTGTGAATTTTTTAAATACTTGTATGTCAGGCTCTTTTTATTTTCCTTTAGATTGTACTGTGGCCAATGCACTGATCTCCTATAAATTTTTCTGAGAAGTCCCTGCAGAAGAAGGACCAATACCTGGTATCTGCACCTATCCAAAAGAGTCTAGGTCAAGTATTTTCTCAAGGTCTTTCATTACATTTTCAACATTGACCTGCTCACTATCCTGTTCTACCAATGTTCCTTCCATCCATTCATCCATATTGGCATATTGTTCAATTTCTGGAATTTTGTGATGAATGTATGGTGATAGTTTATTTTTCATTCTTCTATCATAGATAAATCTATTTGGGTCATAAGGCACCCAGTAAAAACTTTTTTGTAATCTGAGATATTCTTCTAAGATTCTTTCTGCTTCCTTTCCAGCATCTCTAGAGTTACAAACAAAGGGAACTAATTGACTTTTGATCCTGAGTTGAGCCTTTTTCTTTGCATTGCAGAAATGAACTATATCTGAGTTAATCATCTGCCTAAAATACTCTATTGCAAAGAGTCTCATGGAGACATATTTGGGCAACTTGAATGGGCACAATTCACATCCATATATTTTGATCTCAGTGTGATTTTGATATAAGTACCAGTCACCTACCCTATATTGTTTTGAGAGCTATAGAATTTTCTTGATTTCATTATTGAATCTAGGAGGGGAAAATCCTGTTAACAAACTGGTTTCAGGGTGTACAAATAGGTCAATAAACTCATTATAGGAGTAAGGAGAATCAGAGGAATTATGGGTGATGGTAGACCAAAATATCACAGACCTAGGATTTCCTTTGGCATCAAGTTTCTGAACATGGAAAGGGAAACTTTCTTATTGGTAATAAATCATGAGATGATATATAACAGAAGAATATTTGAACACTTTTTCATTCTCAAATCTCATGAACTGATCATGGATTTTATCAGCAATGTAGGATGAAAAATCATACTTGACAGCAGGGGACTGTCCAGGGGTAAATATAGATAACAATACTAGGGTTAATTGATCAACATATTCACTAGTATTGAAACCCATGATAAAGAATATCATATTCAGAATAAGCCTGCCCACATCAGTGAAAAAAGTATAACCATAGGGGGGAGGGCCTTTGGGCTGATGCTCTAGTAACATGAAGGTTTGACAAATGCGATTTAACTCTTCATGGGACAAATTGGCAGAATTTTCAAGTAATTCTCCCATGGACAGGGGAGTGAGGGCTTGACCAGGTTGAAATTGTAGCATTTCATTTATCGACTGAGTAGTGATTGGGAAAAGGATGTTCTGACTCAGGGACAAAACTGCTCTTTGATTGGGGTCATAGTTTGCATGGCAGTAATGAATTAACTCAAGAAAAATATGGACTGAGGGGAGAAGATAAATGGGGAGATTGGATTCCCATAATCCAATAATATCAAAACCGTTTATAAAGTTATCTCTGCAGCGGCAAAAGGTTCGAAGAGGATTATCACTAAGAACGAGGTCTTTAATTTGAAAATCTCTATCTACTAGGGGTAGATAGTCTAAATCTCTGTGAGGGGCATTCAAAGGTGCGACGTTCAGAGCCATTGGAACCTCCATTTCTGGTTCTTGTGGATTCAGAAATGAATTTCGGGTTTTTGTGAAGAACAAACACAATTACAAGTTTTGGGAATGCAATTTACAATTCTGGGGATTGAACAAGACCAAATTGAACTCTGTTTCTGTCTTTCGTGCGGAATTTAAAACAAAAGCTAGGATTTCACAGAGTTTTAATGGGAATTGGGGTAAATCCCTATTTTTTTGGAGATGAACAGTGATTAAACAGGTACAGGTTATAGCGTACGAACTCTGGATTACTAGTATGCAATTGTCTTAAGCAAAATACAGTTGATGGCGCTTGGCAGTTTGTTTTTGAAATTCTTTGCATGAGACTTTGGTCGTTCACAGAATAATGAAAATGACGCAGGTAAAATTTTTTTATTCACAAAGTCCAAAGGGTGACAGGGTTTATTTATTTATTTAATGGATGACGTTAGCAGGTACGGAGGATGAGTCACGGGAGGCAAGCGGTAAGCGGTTTCCATCGCACCGCTTTTGGGGAAAAGTGGTTTTTAGCAGAGGGCGAGCGATTCCATAGAATGATTGACGCATGGCATGGCACTGTTTGAAAACCTATGGGCCATCGCGCGTTATTGTTCGGATGCGGATGGCTAGCGATAACATTAATAACCATTTATCTCAGATGGGTTGATCGAATGGTGATGGGGACGTGGAATTGACGGGGATTTAATATGGAGGGCCCGACGTAATTAAACGTTAATTAATCTCATCGGGGGGAATCTGATTGGTGGAGTTAATTAATCGTGAGGATTAATCAATTTGTTTATAAAAATGCAGGAAAGTGATCGGGAAATGATTTAACCAAGGTTAGCGGTTCATGGAGGTATTGGGGATTTTACAAAGGTTTATAGTTTTAACCTTGGGAAAGAGAGTCGGGGGATTAAAATACACAGGGGAAGAATTATTTTTGTATTAAAACATGTAATAAAACATGTGTTAATTATTTTTTCAATATACTTTTATTATATGATAATTAAATCAGATTAATCTAATTACCATAGGGGGTGGAATTTAATATTATGATATATTTAGCCAAAGGGGGCATAAAGTGGGTTTTTTATTTAAACATGTGGGAATAAATAACTTTGGCTAAAATTTATTAATGGGTTTTTGGGGATATTATATAGAAAGGAGTTATATATAATAGAAGAAGGTTATTTTTGTAAGGATTTAATACATAAAATCAATGTTTATATGACAAGGGGACAATGTAAACTCAAAATACATTAATATAACTAAGAAAGTGAAGATTTAAAAGCAAATTGCATTATAATCACTTCATCACTTAGACTTAGAATAAAATGTGATTTTGAGGGCTTTTTATGAAATAATGCATAATTTTTCTAAGTAAAATGGGATTTTACTTAGGAAAAGATGTTTAGAAATGAGTAAATGTTATGAAGAATGACTTCAAGTCAAAATATAGTACAATTTCCTCTTGCTTAGGAGAAGGAAGATTTTATAATAATTCTTTAGGATTTCGGAAATTGTATGACTGAATTTGAGAATGCAAAAGTTTAATTTCGTTTTCATAATTTTCAGAAATTATCTCAAGAACACATATTTTTAGTTTGGGAGAATATTTTCTTGATTTCAAAAGAAGAAATAAAGCTCTTAAAAAATCCTCATCAAGCTGAAGTTCTAATATCTCATCCCTCAAAATAGCTAGTGATTGTTTTGTGAAATTATCATAATTATCATCATAATGATCATGTAAGTCTAAAAAATCTTCTAAGAACCTTGATTTTCTTAGGAATAGGTCATTTTTTAATAGCTTGCATCTTTTGAGGCTCCAACTTCACTCCTTCCTTTAAAACAATATGAACCAAATACTCGAATTCTTATTTCCCAAAAGCACATTTGGATATTTTTACATAAAAATGATTGTTCTCAACAATTTAGATAACTTTTCCACATGTTTAGTGTGGTATTCCCATGATTTATTATAAATATGTGTATTGTGAAAGAAAACCAACACAAATTTTATAAGATGGGATCAAACAAAATTGTTCTTAAGTCGAGCCCGCCGGACTTCAAACGGCGATAAACCATAATTGAAACCAAATTTGCGTTCCAAAATAGCCTGCTGACGTCAGCCAATTTTGTGACACGAAAACAAAATGAATTCCGCCCTAATATTTTTCGGGTCCGAAGTTGGGCTGGTGTGCGGAGGGAGAGTTGTGACGCGAATTTCTTATCAAAATCGCCCTAATATCCGAGCGGCCGAAACAAAGATCCGCTCCAATCAATTTCTGCCATGTGTCCTCAATTAAAACTTGCCCTGCTCCCGGCTGCGGGTGCATTCGATGGTGTTTAAGGCGATGGGACATGGATGTGGCGATATCATATCAATTGCATTAAGATTTAACGTTGTTCAATTAAGTTCCAAGTTTTTAACATCAAATCGCATTAAGTTTTAACACTGTTCAAGATCAGACCTCCACTCCCGTTAGCGATTCTGCATGCTCCAATATGATCCGGCCTTCGGCTCTCATTAATGATCAAAGATTAATTATGACGAGCGTCCTTTGATTGCATTGATAAAATGACATTTCTCTATGGTTTTTCAGATGAGCCGGTTGTTGGGTTACACTGCCTGCTCACTGTGACGAGAAGGAGAAGTGGCCAGCTGAACTGCTGCTTAGACCTTGCTGCATATCTGCATTTCTCTCAGTCTGGTCCTTGTCTTTCTTCCTCTGTTTCTTGGAATTCTGCTTCTCCATCTCCTCTTGTGCCCACTACTGAGACTGCACTCATGCCTCCCCTGCATCATAGGATGCGTTGCCGCAGGGGGAGCACTAGAGGTCAACCCCTGCGTGCTCCCTCTAGCCCCTCAACTGAGTCGCCTTCCCAGTCCAGTGATTATCACGCAAGTCGCTATCCAGATACTAGAAGTGGGCGGGGTCGGGTTGTAGGATCTGGCCACCGTATGGGCTCCCCTGCTCCACATTTCCCCAACGCTTCACTTTCTCCCATGACGCGCACTGCGCATTTTTCCTTTAATTTCTCTCTGAACAGCCCACGCATCACAGTGACAATTACTGTGGTTTTCCGGGAGGAGGCCCAGATGGAAGAACAATGCACCCATCCGGTAGGAATGAGCTCAGAAAAAGCCGGCCAGCATTCAGGCCTTCAGGAGGGCAGCGGTGGCATGACTGTGGAGGTAGCACCTAGCGATCCTAGACCTTCTAAAGGATGGTGCCGAATCGTCGAGGAGCCGGAGGAGTAGTTTGGTTAATTTGTTTTTCTTACTTCGCAGCCCACTTAATTGGGCTGCTTTTAGATTATATTATTGTGCTGGACCTCTATAATATTTCTAAATTCTATAAACGTTCAAGACTGGTTTCCCCGTATGAGGGCAGTCTTCTTAATTTTTTTATTTTTTGATGACAAATTTTCCATGAGTCTGGGAAATGTTTTTGAATTCGGTGTAATTTTATTCCCACTCTTAATAGATTAACTTTACTTAGAAAAAAAATGTTGCCCTGTTTCTATTTTAATCCTATTTTTTGAAATACAGAGCAATGTTTATATGATTGTTTATAGTCGAAGCACTGTGGGGTGGTTTATTATATTAATATTTCATGGTCGAATTATGTTCATAACAATTGGAAAAAAAAAATGTTGCCCTATTTCTATTTTAAACCTGTTTTTTGAAATACAGAGCCATGTTTATATGGTCTACGTATTATACTCTTTCTCTGTATATCTACAGGAACCTTTTTGCTATGAACAGGGTGGATGTTGTAGCAAGCTACTAATGGAAACAAGCGAGCATGAATCTTAAATCTCAGATGCAATAGATGGTTACCAATACTCCTCACATGATTAGCGTTTTTCTCTGTTCAAGGATTTTGGGTACTTTAATTTGTATTTGGAACAATGGACGTCGGTACTCTATCTGTTGTTTTACTATTCTACATACTGCTATTTCACTTTCTTATAGATGCCTCGGGCATATTTGGATGCTTTTTCAGATTTGTCGATAATCTCCATGTGGACCGTTACTGGGTTTTATATCATGTCCCTGTATGTGACATGGGGTATTTTTCTATCATTGTCTGGGGTGGGACTTCCACTTTTCTGGATGGATATTTAGGTTCCAATCTTCAGATGTGAAAATGTAATGACTTCATGGACTGTTTTACTTCATATAATATATTCAAAACAACGTTTTTTCTCTTGTGAAAAAAAAATGATTAATGTTTGTCACTCTGCCTTCAAAACTAGCGATGCTGGTCTATGTTGCTGGTTTATTGATATGGTCTGATGGTCTTTTTATATTTTGGACATATCACACTCCTCACGTGATTAGTGTTTTTCTCTGTTCAAGGATTTTGGGTACTTTAATTTGTATTTGGAACAATGGACGTCGGTACTCTATCTGTTGCTTTACTATTCTACATACTGCTATTTCACTTTCTTATAGATGCCTCGGGCATATTTGGATGCTTTCTCGGATTGTCGATAATCTCCATGTGGACCGTTACTGGGTTTTATATCATGTCCCTGTATGTGACATGGGGTATTTTTCTATCATTGTCTGGGGTGGGACTTCCACTTTTCTGGATGGATATTTGGGTTCCAATCTTCGGATGTGAAAATGTAATGACTTCATGGACTGTTTTACTTCATATAATATATTCAAAACAACGTTTTTTCTCTTGTGAAAAAAAAATGATTAATGTTTATCACTCTGCCTTCAAAACTAGCGATGCTAGTCTATGTTGCTGGTTTATTGATATGGTCTGATGGTCTTTTTATATTTTGGACATATCACACTCCTCACATGATTAGCGTTTTTCTCTATTCAAGGATTTTGGGTACTTTAATTTGTATTTGGAACAATGGACGTCGGTACTCTATCTGTTGCTTTACTATTCTACATACTGCTATTTCACTTTCTTATAGATGCCTCGAGCATATTTAGATGCTTTCTCAGATTGTCGATAATCTCCATGTGGACCGTTACTGGGTTTTATATCAAGTCCTTGTATGTGACATGGGGTATTTTTCTATCATTGTCTGGGGTGGGACTTCACTTTTCTGGATGGATATTTGGGTTCCAATCTTCAGATGTGAAAATGTAATGACTTCATGGACTGTTTTACTTCATATAATATATTCAAAACAGCGTTTTTTCTCTTGTGAAAAAAAAATGATTGTTTATAGTCGAAGCGCTGCAGGGTGGTTTATTATATTAATATTTCACGGTCATTGGAACGCCCACAATTCATAACAAATATTGGAGATTTATTGTCCTGTTTTAAAGTTTCATTTTTTTTTTAAATTGAACCCGTCGTCGGTATATCGATGCCTTGTAAGCGTCGGAATTGCGACAGCTTAAAAACTTCAGACCACATTTCGCCGGAATTGCGACAATTTACAAACATCGAAAGAGTGACGTTCAAAACGTCGAACCACATTTCGTCGGAATTGCGACAGTTTACAAACGTCGGAAGAGTGACGTTCAAAACGTCGAACCACATTTCGTCGGAATTGCGACAGTTTACAAACGTCGGAAGAGCGACGTTCAAAATGTCGGACCACATTTCATCAGAATTGCGACAGTTTACAAATGTCGGAAGAGCGACATTCAAAACGTCGAACCACATTTCGTCAGAATTGCGACAGTTTACAAATGTCGAAAGAGCGACATTAAAAATGTCGGACCACATTCCGTCGGAAGTGCGACAGTTTACAAACGTCGGAAGCGCGACGGTTTGGGAAATGTCAAAAGAGCGACGCTTGTTTAGAAGCGACGAAAAAAGTGTCGGTAGTGCGACACTTTGTAAATGCGTCGAAATTGCGACGGCATGGCAAACCACGCTTTGCCCGTCCTCGAACTGTCGCTCTTGCGACAACTATGTGTCGGAATAGCGACGATTTGGCCGTTGGAAATTGCACCAAATTTTCTAGTGATCTGAGAAATTGGATAATTTCCAGCACACAATAAGAAATTTCAAGCAAAGCTGGAAAAGGAAGGAGGACCGGTTAAAAACGTAGGGGATAATAATCCTACTGCAGTCTTCCACTTCTAAAGCTTACTTTTCATAAAGACTACAGAGGTGATGTGAGATACATTATAGGATTCAGTAATGTATCATCACAGGGGGAGCAATGTATGATGATTCCCATGGTTGGTTTGGTAATTTTGGATATGTTTATTTTTAATAGTGCATCTGATGTGAAGAAGACAGGTACAGGTGGCATAAGTTCAAGGGGAGATGGAGTTGTGAATTTTTTTGTAATTCACTTCCTATATGCGGGTTTCATGAACTAAAGCTGCATATACACGCAAGTTCCAATGGAGACAGAAGCTCTGCTGATATGATATGATGCAGCACAGTTTCAGGAGGAGCATTAGCCTTGCTGAGAGTAATGCATTGTTGGCATTATGATGGTAACATATATCCTTCGACATCATATAGAAATGATATAGACAATGAACCCAATGAAGAATCCGAAGAAGATTTATCTGAAAATGCTCCATCCAGATATGTTCAAAAGAATCATCCAGAATCTCAAATTTTGGGAGAAAAGGGATCAGGTGTACAAACAAGAAGGACTCTTGTGGGATCTTCTAGCAATCTGGCATTTCCGTCCACTATTGAACCTCACAGTGTCAGTCAAGCTAGCAAAGATGAATGTTGGATTCAAGCCATGAATGAAGAGCTTGATCAAATTGAAAAGAATCACACTTGGGAGTTAGTACCAAGGCCTCATGACAAAAATGTCATTGGAACTAAATGGATATTCAAAAACAATTTAAATGAGAATGGGGATGTTATAAGAAATAAAGCTAGACTTGTTTGCAAGGGGTATGCTCAACAAGAAGGTATAGACTCTGAAGAAACTTTTACTCCTATAGCTAGACTTGAAGCCATAAGAATGTTCCTTGCCTTTTTCAAGCTTCCAAAAAATCAAAGTTTATCAAATGGATGATAAATCGGCTTTTCTCAATGGTGATCTAGAAGAAGAAGTTTATATAGAACAACCAGAAGGATTTATTTTGGAAAATGATGAAAATCTTGTTTGTAGACTTAAAAAGGCTCTATATGGACTCAAACAAGCTCCAAGGGCATGGTATTATCATCTTGATAAATATCTTCATCAACAAGGATTTTCAAAGGGGTCTGTTGATAACAACTTGTACACAAAAACTGAAAATGATGAACTATTGATTATGGTTGTATATGTTGATGATAACATTTTTGGAAGTTATGAAGAGTCTATGAGTCAGAGATTTGCTTCTGATATGCAGCAAGAATTTGAAATGTATTTACTTGGAGAACTACCATTCTTTCTTGACTTGCAAATACAACAAACAACAGATAGCATATTCCTATCACAAGCAAAATATCTTAAGCAAATACTGAAAAAGTATGACATGGAGGAGTGCAAATGATACATGGTTTCCTATGATGAGATTATGGATAAGCCCTGATTGCTTTTTGCTGAAGAGTCTCTTTTTCTTTCACACATGGATGAGATGGAAGTCTTATGATTCGGAGATAAAGATAGATCATGCAGAGTTTGATGCTGATGACTTTTGTCATGGTTGAGACCTTCTATATATAGTTCCTACACATGGTACATCATGATTATGAAATAAATATAAATCATGAAGGTCTTGGTGATAATAGATCACATGGATGTTTACTTGACTCAAATTGACTATTAAAGAAGTTGTTCTGGTATGATAATTCCTCTTGAGAAGAATATGTTGATGCGGCAAAGAGCCTGAAGGCTTGGTTACTGACAAATGTTGGATGACACTTGAATACACAGCTATGGTGCTGTTGGGGATCTCTGGTGGTGTTTCTGCTCTCATAATTCTGTTTTACTCTCTGATGTTTTTGATGAATATGCCTTGATGATTTGATGGTGAAAGTGTTCAGGATGAACAAGCTAAGGGGGAGCTTTGGTCTTATGAAAAGGATGCAGTATTGGCATTCTAATTATTTGATGTGGTCTGATCTCATGCTTGAGATTCTTTGGTCTTGATTTTATAAGTTATAATGTGATGAAAAAGTCATGTTGAGACCTATGATGTAATATTCAGTCATGTGTAAACCCACTTGGTTGGGTACTTGTGTTACATATGCAAATCCACTTGGTTGGATCATTGATGTAAGTTTGAGTCCTTGGTGATAGGAAAGGTCATAGAGTCATGTACTTCATTGAATATTATGTTTGAAGATTCAGCATGAACTCAGGGAGAGCATGGTAACTTCAGTACACATCAGATCTCTAGAGCTCTTCTTCCTACAAGAGAAGAGAAACCTTGTTTTGGTTTTGATCCGACCTTTGCCCTTGATTTCAAAGGGGGAGAGTATCATGGTGTTTGAATAATGATTCTAATCAATGTATCTATCTGTTGTGGTGATCAAACACCATCATGGTTGCCATCAAGTCCAAAGGGGAAGATTGTTGGCAATATGATGCAGAGTGTTGTCCTTGATGGCAACCTACTCGATAAATTTGATGGCAACCTACTTGATGAAGTTGTCCTTGATGGAAACCTATTTAATAAGTTTCCTATGAAAAGCAACCTATGTGTTAAAGAATTAAGAATGATGTATCTCCATCAATGCCAAAAAAGGAGCACTTGAAACAGAAACAAAGAAAAGAGAAAATGAAATATGAAGCTAAGGAATTTTTAGAAGGGTTAGTTGATTGGAGATCTGGAAAGACAGCAGAGACATCAGAGAAAACAGTGGCAGAGGAATTGGCATCTGAAACAGTAACTAGGAACAAAGAGGTAGCAGAAGCAGCAGATGAAACAAAGGAATTAGAGACAGAGCAGTAGAGTTGAATTAGGGGTTTAATAGTTGAATTAGGGGTTTAATACAGTTTGCAAAGGAGATGGAAAAAGGGAGAGCTACTAGGAAGAGACAAGGTAACAGATTGAAGGAAAAATTGAATATCTGACCAAGTTCTGTATATGTTGATGAAGAACTGTGGAATTGTGTTAAGTATTGTGTTAAGTATGGTTGAGTAAATATGGAATATATATGACCTGTGTGATCAATTTCATAATGGGCAAAGGATACCGACGGTGCCCGGAGAGGAATGAAATCATTGTTGCAGAGTTAGGGATATGTGTATTGACTGATGTAATTCTTGTGTGGAATCCCCTGAACCTCTGTGTAAATAATCGATGTAATGGAGTCGACTAATGTCCTGTGTAATTGGAAGGCTTGAATGATACTCTGTATCTAATGAGGGAGTTGATGGGAGATGGCGCAGATTAATGGAGTAGCGAAACACTTGGTGACAACGAAACGCGAAGTTGGACGGAACCAGGAGTAATAAAAGGCAAAAACTTAAAGCGCAACTTAATTATAATAATACATTGAAAAGGCGATGAAACCCTGCGTGGAAGAGCGGAACCATGACCGAGTTATAGTTCGACCCAGGATGCCCAGCGATATCATTGAGCGCCGTTGATCTGGGAAGGGGTCATCGGACAGTCATCATTTGTTGAAGGTGTGTGAAGATTAACACAGGTACAGCGGGCCATCGCACGTTAACGTTTGGCATCAGAGGTCGAGCGATATGCATATACGCCGTTGATCTGGAAGCTTGCTAATCTAACGGTGATCGGACGTTGGACTTGCGCGAAGTTTACTATGGTACGATGGGCGTATTGGATTGGCTATTGACTATATATATGTGGGCCCGAGGTCAAAGGTTTATCGTAAGATTAATTTATTTGGAAGCGTTGGATATTTCTATAAAGTCCGAAGGGTTAAACTTTAGATATAAGGCTTGGGAATTCAAAATTTGTAAATATATTTATTTGTCAATTTATTTAAAATTGATAAATAAATTAAAAAGAGATCAAAAAGCCCCATGGGATAAACTAAAATGAATACTGACAGAGGAATATCATTAGCGGTTCGTGGTTTTGACTCATGGTTTTTAATAAAGGAAAAACTATATAAGGAGAAGAAAAATAGAGAACGAGGTGCGCATCGTAAGGGTTGTGAATGAAAAATTTCTCCAAGGAATATCTGTATGGGCGAGCTCTGTTCTTAACTGATAAATCTGAAACTGCAATGAACCCATGGATATAATGATCTGATGATGATGAATCTCTTGTTTGAATGACGGACAAAATCATGAAGAACTAGTGTGAGTATACTGAATGAATAAATTTGGTGGCTTGCAAGGTATGTCGTGTGGAAACTGGTGGATCCAGTATGAAAATTGATGCAACGTGGTCCGCAGTGGTGCTAAGGGTCGAAGCCTTTAGTGAGGGGGTTTCGTTGGGTATGTGTTATATTCTTTCCACGATTAGCCCCACGCGCCGTATGTTGCGTCGGCGTAGCCGGGGGTCACGAGGGGCGAAGCAGTCCCCACCGTTGGGGTCCGGGGCAGCGCCCCGGCCAAAATTGGTTTTTGTGCGGACCCACTCATAGGCGGATCCGCCCATGGTTTTGTGCATGGTTTTGTACATGGTTTTGGGGTTCGATGGTTTTCGGCCCCTGGTATTTTGTAGATCCGGTCAAGGGAACTACGGTTATGTTCTAATCCAGGGTTAATGGATTGGGGTTTATGTATGCTTCGGCATGTATATATATGTGTGTTGTAACACTAAAAGGAATATAATTGAAAATCAAGTCAGTCGTCCCGATTTGGGGATCCAGGGAAAATCTCCGTGTTTATTTGTTTTATGTTTTATGCTCTTGCTATTGTTTGCTTTCTTCGTTATAAGAACTTAATGTGTAGATATTTATTCTAGGGTTAAAACCTACATTTGGTATCGTAGCCGTTTCGGCTTCAAGGGGATGTTCTCGGTTGTTGAGGGTTTTTTCGGCCTGGGGGTAGACCCCTGTGGGTGCTGGGAGATCTCGCAGATCGATTCTCCTTGCGGTGAAAGAATATACAGCGGGGAAAGAGATAGAGATCGAGAAATTTAATGGTCGAGTTTTGAGTTGTGTAGTCAAGATGGAGGATCTGGTCATGGATAAAGATCAGTGGATCGCGGTAGATCCAGGTACTAAACCAACGACAATGTCAGATGAAGACTGGAAGAAACTGGATCGGAAGGCTAAGAGCACAATACGGTTGTGTGTGTCAGATTCCGTGGGAACATATGAAAGCATCATGATTCTCCGTTGAACACAATCTCTGATATGATGGTACCTGATGTCGATGTGTTTGGACCTATCATGAAATACTGGATTGGCCGAGAGTTTAATGCAACTCTGGTTATCACAGTAGATCACTGTAGGCTCCAAATGCAACCTGAACAATCCCGCGAGGATCTTCCTCATCCAAATAGCCTCGCATGCAGCCAAGCTAGCTGCCATGTACTCGGCCTCTGCTGAACTGAGTGCCACGGATCTCTGCTTCCTGCTGTACCAGGAAACTGCTGTCGACCCAATGTTGAAAACTCCTCCAGATGTGCTCTTCCGGTCCGTTGGGCTCCCTGCCCAATCTGCATCAGTGAAGCCAGAAAGCTTCGCTCCATCCTCCTGTCTGTACCATAGACCATATCCCGATGTGCCTCTAATATAGCGCAATACATGCTTGCCTGCCTTCCAAAAGAGCTTGGTAGGCTTAACCATAGCTTGCGAAAGCCGGTTAACTGCATAGCATATATCGGGTCGTGTATTGACCAGATACATAAGCGACCCCACCAACTGTCGATAGACAGTGGCATCCACTACCTCCGCTGAAGTAGCATCCTCCTTCCTCCAACCACCAGGAAGAGGAGTGTCAACAGGCTTGCAGCCTTGCATGTTGAACCTCTCCAGAATCTCCCGGGCATACTTGCCCCGAGAAACAAACAGTCCTCCACTGCGCTGCCAAATCTCCAATCCCAGGAAATAATGAAGGATGCCTAGGTCCTTCATCTCAAACTCTCGTGCAAGATCCTCCTTGCATGAAAGTATCAACTGCTCGTCGCCAGTCAAAATCAGATCATCTACATACAGTACGATGATCAACAGCTTCCCCTCCACCACAATCTGGTACAGGTTTTGATCCGCCTCACTCTTGGAGAATCCAAGCCCGGTGAAGTAGCTGTCTATCCGAGTGTACCAAGCACGAGGTGCTTGCTTCAGCCCGTACAGTGCTCTCTTGAGTCGGCACACATGCGACTCACTGCTGAAGATCTCAAAACCTTCAGGCTGCTCTATGTACACCTCTTTCTCAATAACTCCATTGAGGAACGCAGTCTTCACATCCATCTGATGAATGTGCCACCCCATCTGCGCTGAGAGAGCAAGGATCGTCCGTATGGAAGAGTACCTTGCGACAGGTGCAAAAGTCTCCTCATAGTCAATCCCCTCGATCTCTGAGAAGCCACGGGCGACAAATCTCGCCTTGTACTTCTCCACACTCCCGTCAGCCGCCTGCTTCACCTTGTAGATCCATCGCGAACCTACAACTGATTTCCCAACCGGTCTTGGGACAATCTCCCATGCACTGTTCCTGGTGATCGAATCATATTCTTCGATCATGGCATCAACCCATGCGGGTTCCTCCACAGCTTCCTCAAAAGAGGATGGCTCTGTCACAACACATTGACTCATAAGAGCCATGTATCCAGTGTACCGATCCGGTGACTGTCTCTGTCTGCGCTGTGCCGTAGGTGGTCCTACAACCTTCTCTGCATCCCGAGCCAGTCGCTCAGCTTCTGTAGTGCGCATGCGCCCTCTGATGGTTGGCGCTGCCTGGGTGGTTTCTTCCACCTCCCGAACCTCCTCTTGTGGCTGATCCACATCCGGAAGCTCCTCCTTAGGAACTAACAGCTCCTCATCTGCATGCAAGTGTAGCTCCCTCTCAAGCGAACACCGCATGGCTTTCTCCTCCTGAAATTTTATATCCCGTCGCACAACAGTCTTTCGACTGTCTAAAAAATACACCCGATAGTTGTGAGGTGTATCAGTGTACCCCACAAATATTCCAACCTCAGCAGTTGGATCCAGCTTCCTTCTCGCATCCTTCGTCACATGCATGTAGACAAGAGAACCAAAAATCCACAAATGGGAAATATCAGGCCTCTTGCCAGAATAAGCCTCCTCCGGTGTACTCATGCCAAGAACCTTGTGAGGACAACGGTTCTGCACATACACTGCTGTATTGCATGCCTCAGCCCACAAGTGAAGGGGTAGGCCCCGATCATGCAACATCGCCCGTGCAGCACCCACGATCGTTCTGTTCTTCCGCTCAGCCACCCCGTTCTGCTGTGGGTTATGGGGTGCGATGAGCTCTCTCTGAATCCCTTCTGCGCTGCAGAACTCCTTGAATTCAGCCGAGATGAATTCACCACCGCTATCACTCCTTAGAGCAATCACCTTCTTCCCCGACTCCTTCTCGACCAGTGCTTTAAACTCACAGAACTTCGCGAATGTATCGCTCTTCTTCGACATGAAGAAGATCCAACACTTTCGAGAGAAATCATCAACAAAGATCACATAATACTTGTGCTTTGCTGTCGAAGCAACTGAGAAAGGACCACACACGTCTGTGTGAACTCTCTCAAGGATCGTCGTGGCGCGACGATCCTTCTCGTGAAAGGTGGCTTTCACATACTTCCCTAAAGTACACCCCTTGCACTGATCTGACTGCGCAAGAGTGCCCTTAGGAAGTCCAGTAGAAATCTGCTGCAGAATCTTCAAAGCTCCATGGTGAAGATGGCCCAATCTCCTGGGCCATAGTTCGCCCTCATCATCCCGGCTCACCACATCTCCAGCCTTGCATGCCATAGCTGCGCAGTCATCTACCTGCAACTGATAAAGGTTCTAAGTTCGAACCCCTATCTTCCGGGTCTCTCCAGTAGTCTTACTGCGCAGGAAAGCTTTTCCTTCGCTGAAGACCACATCATAACCCTTATCCTCCAACATCGCTAATGAAATCAGGTTCTTCTTCAATCCAGGTACATGCATGACATCCTTTAAGACAAAGGGTTTACCAGACTCCCTCTGAAAGGATACGGTACCGATACCAGTCGCACTGTATCTACCGTCATCGCCCATCTCGATGTGCATACCCAAATCCTTGTCCTCCAGATCTGCGAACAACTCCCGATCTCCCGTCATATGAAATGACGCACCGCTGTCCAAGAACCACACCGATCCCAGCATACTTGAAACTAAGCATGCAATCAGTGAAACTTTGACAACCACCCCCACACTTCCCAGCTCATCTCTGCACTGAGTGAACTTCGTGAGGTATTTGGCGATACTGTCGCCCTTCTCCATCTTGATGTTCCCGAGCTTATCTTTGAGCGCCAGCTTCCTTTGGTCGCTCTTACTCTGGAATAGATCCGTCAAAGCTTTCCACATTAAATATGGAGTAGCCTTTCCATGCAGGCTGGATACAATATGATCCTTGACGCCCTCCAACAGGATCCTTCGACATTTCGTGATCTTCTTTTGCCATGCATCGACCAAAGCCGCATCAGTGGGCTTTGGGACATCCGCATCCACGAACTCCTTCAGACCATTATCTTCTAACACTGCTTCCATGCGATCCTTCCATGCAACATAATTCGAACTGCCTTCAAGAGCATATTCGAGCCGCAAACCATTGAAAGAAGACATCTTTCAACACCGGCACCAAGAAGAACAACCTTCTGCAAAATTCGAATTCCAAACTCAAAGCTCTATCGCTTCCGATCTATACTTGAAAAACAAATTATTTCCAAATCAGAGATTGACTGCAAAGGGCATTCACCAGATCTTTCACCTTACAAAGAAGGATGAATATTCCGGAGGCTACCTGGCCCGCATGCAGACTCCGTCCGAGGAAATAAGTTTGCAATCACCGTAATAGACTTCGACAATTAATCTTGCTCCGATACCATGTAGAAATTAGCTGAATAAATCACTTATTCACTGAAGATTAACCCGATCATATATCAATTTCGAATTGCATACATAACACATAACCTTCTTCTACAATTAATTGTCACATGCGGAAATAACAGAAGCAATCTCACATCAAATCAATCACACATTAACTCAATATGTATGGGGAAAGCCTATAGCTGAAAACCCCGCAGCTATTGTGTATATTATAATGGAGAAATCATGTAACAATCATAGTACAAAAACTCTTCACAAGCTCTCATGCACTACCTCCCATGCTACACACTATCAAGCTAGATCTAGCAAATCACTTGCTCCAATCCTTAGCCACTTGATAGCCAACCGTGATTGCGTATTTCAAAGCTATGGGATGGCCTCTTTATATAGATAAACCACCAGCCTAAACTTTGCAATACTCATAGCTTACTCCACCTATCTATGTGTTGCAAATAGCAACAGTATAGTTACAACTGATAGCTAACTCTACCTTTTCATCTATCTCTTTCACTGGTCTTCACTGAACTGATCATGCACTGTAGTGAACTGAAGTGTTCTTGAGTTGACTAATGAGTTAATATTTAGTAAATTAAATATTATTTAATTTACTCCACTCATATCTAATTGATTAGCTAGTTAACTAATCTCAACTAGTTCAACCGAAATAAATAGAACACAACTCCACTATTTGTCCCGTTAACTCCTCCAAAACTTCTGCCACTGAAGTCTAACTGAAGCCAACCATGCAAGATGCCATCAAACCCTAGGAACCACGTGATTCCTTGTGTCAGCTGCATGAGCCACCTCCATGACTCAAACTGAAGTGCGCCAAGAGAGTAAACTGCTGTTTATAGTCAAAATATTATTAAGGGTAAATAATATTTGACTTCCATATTTTTAGGAGATCAGTCTAAAAATAGCCCGGGTCCTAAAAAATAGGGTCTCATCTATTTTTACCGACATGTCGCATCCATCAAGAATCTCCAAGTAGAATTCCCAAATTATGCTCCGTATGTCTAAAAATAGACATAGTCTAAAAATAGACTTTGCGCCAGAATTTGCCTGCGGGCCCACTTAGTGAAGGCGACTTCATTTCACTAAGCTCCATCATATTGCTGCATTCTCAACACAAAAAGCCCCGTGGAATAAACTAAAAGGAATACTGACAGAGGAATACCATTAGTGGTTCGTGGTTTTGACTCATGGTTTTAATAAAGGAAAAACTATATAAGGAGAAGAAAAATAGAGAAAGAGGTGTGGATTTTAAAGGTCGTGAATGAAAAATTTCTCCAAGGTGTAGATCCGGTCAAGGGAACTACGGTTATGTTCTAATCCAGGGTTAATGGATTGGGGTTTATGTATGCTTCGGCATGTATATATATGTGTTGTAACACTAAAAGGAATATAATGAAAAATCAAGCCGGTCGTCCCGATTTGGGATCCAGGGGAAAATCTCTCGTGTTTATCCGTTTTATGTTTTATGCTCTTGCTATTGTTTATTTTCTCGTTTATAAGAATCGGTGTAGATATTTCGTTCGTGGTTAAAACCTATTAGGGTTGTAGCCTCTTCCGGTAATAAACGAGAGCAGGGGGTAGTAGCTCCCTTCCAGGAAAGGCTGGTAAACAAGAGCAGGGGGTAGTAGCTCCCTTCCAGGAGAGGTTGGTAAACGAGATCAGGGGGTAGTAGCTCCCTTCCAGGAGAGGCTGGTAAACTAGAGAAGGTTGCAGCCTTCTGCAGAGGGGTGTCTGCATGCTGGTATGAGTCTGCACCAGAATAAAATTGTAAGAAGTTTTCTTTATAATAAATATTGAGGACTAAGATTACAGCAGCGGTGGTTTTCTCCCGAATTGGGTTTCCACCTTAAATATTGGTATTCATATGTGTTGCTAGTTTGTTCTGTTATTTCTGTTCATGCTTACTGCTTATATGATGAATGAATGATGCAATGATCTAAGTAAAGACATAATAAGATCTTTGGACATACAAGTTGGAAGCAGTAATGTAACATATGGTTTTAAGAGAAAGGAAAACTAAAAATTATCAGTTAGCTCTAAATATTGATTCACCCCCCCTCTCAGTATTTTTCCAACAACACTTCCATCTTTATATATGTGATTGGTAGGCTTCCTTGTTGCTTTAATTTTAAATTCAATTTTTCTTGCCAACCTGAATGCATTTTCCAATGAATCAAGTTCCCAAACGTGAACTTCATGTTGAATGTCATCCTTTAAAGTCCCTATGAAGACATCAATCATGTGTTCCTCTGGAATATCAGTTACCCTTATATTCAATTTTTCGAAGTCCTCAATGTGCTCTGCCACTAAACTCTTTTGTTTGAGATTTATCAGTTGGCTAAAGAAGGTGTTTCTTTTTGTATCCTCATAATGTGCTATCATTTCCTCTGTAAAAATTGACCAAGTGACAATTTTTTTACGGGAGCAAAGCCATCGATACCATACAAATGTATTTTGTTCTAAATGTAAAGTTGCAATGCGTACCTTTTGTGTGTCTTGCACATTATTGAGATCAAAATATTGCTCCATCTGTAGCATCCATGTTACGGGGTCCTTTCTATCAAACTTCCTCATATCCATCTTTGGAATATGGTGGTTCTTTCATCCAACATTAGAGTTTATAAAATCACGATTAACATTTATTTTGTTCTCGTCATGAGTTTCCTCTACTATTTTTTCGCCATTAGGAAACATTTCTTGTATCAACTTTTCCAAATCATTCTTCATGTTTTCCATGTTGTCTTATACCAAATGTTGTGAAACCAACTCCAAAAATAGAAGAAAAGAGATATCAACGCCTTAGAAATAAGCCACTTCGAGGGGGCAACCTCTAATACATTACATGAATGAACAATTCTTGGATGATACAAATGACAAAACCTCCTTTCTATATATTGGAGTCCATGGGGCCACAATGTAATCCTATCCGACCTAACAATAATAATGTAAGGGCACAATAATAACAATATGGGGGTTACAGGGGTACAACAATAACAACAAGAGGGGCTACACTAACATAATAAGGGACTACACTAGTAATATAGGGACCTAACATGTCCCTCTCCTTCAAAAAAGTGTTGTCCTCAACGCTTGAGTAGCTCTGGATGTTTCTGTAAAAAATTCTCATCCTCCCATGTAGAATCTTTATTGGGTAAGTTCTTCCACTTGATGAGATACTCTGAAATTGATCGATTTCATAGCTGTCGATTTCTTATTTCCATGACCGCTTCAGGTTCCAATATGATTTTTCCTTCCTCATCAACTTCTGGAAATATTGTTTGAACTAGAAGATTTTCACCTATAACCTTCTTTACGAAAGAAACATGGAAAACTGGATGTACTCGCGAAGAAGCAGGAAGCTCCAATTTGTATGCCATAGTACCAATCTTTTACAACACTTTGTAAGGACCATAGTACTTTGGAGATAATTTATTATCCTTCTTAGCTTGCTTGAGGGACATTTTTTTGTATGGTTGTAGCCGTAAAAATACCCAATCTCCTACATCAAAATTTCTTTCGCTGCGATGTTGATCTGCCTGTTGTTTCATTCGATTTTGTGCCAAATTTAAGTTATCCTTTAAGAGTTTGAGAACTTCTTGTTGATGCTCGATGTGATCTTCCACTACTTGAACTTTATAATTTTCTCCTAAGGATGATGTGATGGACGGTGGATGATATCCTTAAAGTGCCATAAATGGGGTCGTTTTTGCTGCAGTATGGAAGGAAGTGTTATACCACCATTTAGCGAGAGGTAACCACTTGACCCATTGTGTTTGTTTATCAGATACAAAACAACGAAGATATCCTTCCAAACATTTATTTACTATCTTAGTTTGACCATCAGATTGAGGATGATAAGATGAACTATGAGCTAATTGAGTACCCAAACAAGAAAATAACTCCGTCCAAAAATTTCCAGTAAAAATGGGATCTTAGTCGCTCACAATAACCTTTGGGCTTCCATGTAGCTTTTGAATTGTGTCCATAAATGTAGTAGCAACTATACTTGCTTTAAATGGATGAGATAATGCACAAAAGTGTATATAATTGGTAAGTCTATCAACTACCACCATGATAACATTCTTTCCTTCGGACTTAGGTAAACCTGTGATAAAATCCAGTGAAATCTCCTCCCAACATTGACTTGGAATGGATAAAGGTTGTAGAAGACCCGGGGCCTTAATTGTCTCAACTTTATTTTGTTGGCATACCAAACATTCTGCCACAAACTTTTGAATATTAGATTTAAGGCCATCCCAAAAAAAATTCTTTCTTCACCCTGTGGTAATTTTTTAAAAATCTTGAGTGTCCTCCTAAAGGAGAAGTGTGCAATTCCAAAAGAATATTTTGTTTTAGTTGGGAATTCTTACAAAGATATAAGCGATCTTTGTACCATAAGGAATTATTTTTCCAACTAAATGTATCAGATGTACTAGGATCTTGCTGCAACTTTTGGATGAGTGTCCATACATCTTTGTCCTTCTTCCATTCATCTCTTGCTTCAGTTATCCAATCTGGTTGGATAATAGAAATGGCACAAAGCAGTGCTTCCACCTCTTCATTCTTTCTTGAGAGTGCATCTGCAACAACATTAAGCTTTCCTTTTTTGTAGATTATTTCAAAGTCATAACCCAACATCTTTGTGACCCATTTTTGCTGCTCTTCTGAAGATAGTCTTTGTTCCAAAAAGTGTTTAAGACTATCATGATCAGTTTTTACCTTGAAGTGTCGTCCCATTAGGTAAGGTCACCATTTCTTTAGTGCATGTAATATTTCTAACATTTCCTTCTCATAAATATCTTTTTGTAAATACTTTCCTTTGATTGGATGACTTTCAAAAGCAATGGGTATTCCTTCTTGTATTAAAACAGCACCAATTCCACTTCCAGATGCATCACATTCCACAATAAAAGTTTTTGTGAAGTCTGGCGTAGCTAAGACCGGTGCTAGGCACATTGCCTCTTTAAGATGTTCAAAGGCCTTAGTTGCTTCAGGAGTCCATGAAAATGCATATTTCTTCAATAATGTTGTTAGAGGTGCTGCTATTCTCCCATAACTCTTAACAAACTTGCGATAATACCCTGTTAACCCGAGAAATCCTCGCAACTGCTTTATGGTTGTGGGGACTTTCCATTCCTTAATGGCTTTAATTTTGTTAGGGTCTACTTTAACACCCTCGTGAGATACAATATGACCCAGACATTCCACCTCTTGTACTCCAAAGAAACATTTGGATGTTTTTGCATATAATTGTTTCTCCTGCAATAGTTTGAGCACCCTGTCAACATGTTCAACATGATCCTTCCAAGACCCGTTGTAGATTAGTATATCATCAAAAAATACTAGCACAAATTTTCTAAGGAAGGGTTTGAAAATGGAATTCATCAACCCTTGAAATGTAGAAGGTGCATTGGTAAGGCCAAAAGGCATGACCAAAAATTCATAATGACCTTCATGAGTTCAAAATGTTGTTTTCGGAATATCTTCAGTCTTCATTCTAATTTGATGATACCCTGAACAAAGATCCAACTTGGTAAAATAAATTGCTCCATGTAATTCATCCAATAATTCATCAATCGCAGGAATGGGAAATTTATCTTTAATGGTGAGCTTATTGAGCTCCCTATAATCCGGACACATTCGCCATGATCCATCCTTCTTGTGTACCAATACTACAGGAGCAGAGAAAGAACTTCGACTAGGTTGAATTATACCCGCCTCTAACATTTCTGCAATCATACGTTCAATTTCGCTCTTTTGGAAGTAAGGATATCTATAAGGCCTGATGTTTGGAGGAACACTTCCTGGAATCAAATGAATAGCATGATCATGATCACGAATAGGTGGAGTCCTTTGGGAGTTTCAAACACCTTGGAATGATTGTCCAAGACTTGTTGGAGATCTGCAGAAATAGATGATTTTGATGTTGGAACTTCTAGTGAGCATAATTGTGCAATTACGCCTCGCTGTTCTTTCTTTAGAAGCTTTGTCATGACATTAGAGCTTATTATCCTTCCTGGCTTCCTCGCAATACCCCGTAATTCAACTTCCTTTCCTTCTGAAAAAAATTTCAAGAAAAGTTCTTGAAAATTAAAAGCTACCGTCCCCAAAGATTGTAACCATTGTACTTCTAGTACAACATCAGCACCTCCCATAGGAATGGCAAGCATTGGACTAGTCAATACATATTCCCCCATGGTTAGCTTGATATTATGGCATTTTCCAGAGCAATTTATAGTTCCTCCATTGGCAACCATCACTTGACATTCTGGTGCTGGGTATAGGAAACAATTCAATTCCTTGGCTACCTTACAATGAATAAAATTATGGGTACTACCCGAATAAATCAACACTATTACCTTTTTCTTCTTGATATGTCCTTCTATCTTGAGAGTTTGAGGAGTGGTAATTCCTGCCAATGCATTACACGATATGGTCGGACTCATCTCTTCCTCTTCTAGGGTTGGTTCCTGGTGTATATCTTCTTCTTTGGAATATTCTTGTTCATTTTCTTTTTCCTCTTCACAATCTACGTAAAATAATTTCTTCTCAGCACACTTATGAACTTTAGTGTATTTTCTATCACAACTGTAGCAAAGCCCTTTTGCTCTTTTTTCTTCCAATTGTTGTGGTGTCAACCTTGTAGGTTGTGGAAGTCTAGAAGTAGCAACACTTCCATCTTTATATATGTGAGTGGTAGGCTTCCTTGTTGCCATAATTTTACATTCAATTTTTCTTGCCAACCTAAATGCCTTTTCCAATGAATCAGGTTCCCAAACGCGAACTTCATGTTAGATGTTATCCTTTAAAGTCCCTATGAAGACATCAATCTTGTGTTCCTCTGGAATATTAGTTACCCTTATATTCAATTTTTGGAAGTCCTCAATGTGCTCTGCCACTAAACCCTTTTGTTTGAGATTTATCAGTTAGCTAAAGAAGGTGTTGTTTTTTGTATCCTCATAATGTGCTATCATTTCCTCCGTAAAAATTGACCAAGTGACAATTTTTTTACGGGAGCAAAGCCACCGATACCATACAAATGTATTTTTTTCTAATTGTAAAGTTGCAATGCATACCTTTTGTGTGTTTTGCACATTATTGAGATCAAAATATTGCTCCATCTGTAGCATCCATGTTACGGGATCCTTTCCATCAAACTTCCTCATATCCATCTTTGGAATATGGTGGTTCTTCCATCCAACATTAGAGTCTATGAAATCATGATTAACATTTATTTTGTTCTTATCATGAGTTTCCTCTACTAATTTTTTGCCATTAGGAAACATTTCCTGTATCAACTTTGCCAAATCATTTTTCATGTTTTCCATGTTGTCTTATACCAAATGTTGTGAAACTGGCTCCAAAAATAGAAGAAAAGAGATATCAACGACTTAGAAATAAGCCACTTCGAGGGGGAAACCTCTAATACATTACATGAATGAAAAACTCTTGGATGATACAAATGACAAAACCTCCTTTCTATATATAGGAGTCCATGGGGCCATAATGTAATCCTAGTAGGGCCACAATGTAATCCTAACTGACCTAACAATAATAATGTAAGGGTGCAATAATAACAATATGGGGGTTACAGGCGTACAGAAATAACAATAAGGGGGGCTACACTAACATAATAAGGGACTACACTAGTAATATAGGGACCTAACAGGTTTTCTTCCCATTAGTTTTTTAATTCAACAGTCTCACATAATTTTGCCATCAATTTCTTTCCTTTTTTTCCCTTTTTTTCTTTTCATGCAACTACCATCCCAAATTTTGTATTGTTAAATTATCAATTTATTTCTTTTTTTCCCCCTTTTTTTCTTTTCATGCAACTACCATCCCACATTTTATATGGTTAAATTATCACTCACCCACTTGACCAAGTGCTTTAGCAAATTTTACTAGCTTTTCCTTATTTTCTTTTCATATAGATATCATCCCACACCCTACTTTTATACTACTAAATTATCAGCAAACAAGCATGCCATTTTAATTTTTCTTTGTTTGAGTTTGATGATATTACTCTCCCATCCTGTTATTTTATATTATTCAATGAATCAGTTATCAACCACCAAATTCAACCAACATGTTATATATTTATTTTTTTAATAAAATGCTTCCTTAAAATTCAATTAAAAAACATATTTCACAAAAAAGGGCATGTCATAAAAGTACACAACCACAAGCTCAAGAAAATAGCTTAATCAAGACAATGCTCCATAGATTGTCAACAAAGTCTGGAAGGAGGACGCACTCCTCACTCAAACAAAAAATTGACTGGCATCTAACCAACTGAAGGCCTAGCCACCATGCCACGCTGGGAGATGAACTCTCGCTTAGGATAGAAACCAAAGGCCAAGCTAATTTGTAGATCACAGATCCAACAACCACAAACACAATATCACCAGTTTTACCCTCTAAAAGTGCAAGGGTCATTTCATATTTTTCATGAGCTTTCGTCTCTCACCAAGCACCACAAAAGATATTTCTAGTTCAATGGTCAGCGATGGATACAACTTGCGAGGAAATTTGGAGGCCATATGGCTTGTTTTATCTGACACGATTACCATTCATCATCTAGACACAGGAACAAAGGTGAGAAGGAGTATGTCTGGTTTGATGAATGCTTTCAAAAAAGACATAGTTCACAATGATATTTCACTTGAGCACACTTGACATTGCATCATTGATGGAAAGCCTTGTATCTTAGCCAATTCTTGAGACCCCATGGAAGAAAGAAGCAAATACTAGAACGAATGCCCTACTGCAAGAGGTGGCTAAGGCATGATCTATGGAAAATCAAGGGTGAAATACAGCCCAAGAAGAGAACCTATATTGCACGAGATCCAGAGCATGACATACTGAAGGGCAAACCTAAAGGAGCAAAACACCTTACATTGGAGGAAGCACAAAACATGACATGTGGCAAGGAAAGAGGCTAGAGGAGGAGCACCCTAGTTTGGATGATGCCATGCAGCAATAGGAGCACTTGTGTGGTCAATAGAGATCACTTGGTGAGGAGTGTTCCACTTCAAGGAAGAAAAGATAAACATTTTGGTCACTTGATCATGAATCCACCTCCTCTAATAGGGTCACCTTGTTCAATAAGGAATTTTAAACACTTTTATGAGGCATTACACATAATTTGAGGCGTGTTCCGCATATGTGGTGACATATTCACTCTTGAGGTATCTAGGACAAGGGCACTTTTGATGCAGGAGCATGAGGCTCGAAGGATAAAAACTTCATTTTATTCCAAAAATCCAAAAAAAAATTACAAGCAAAGGAGTGGGATCCTTTAGCCTGCAATTTATTGTTTTAATAGATAGGATTTGACTGATATTTAGGGATTCAGATAGCTTTGTATTTGATTCAATTAATTTAGTTTTAAGTTGAGAATTTTTAGGCAAATATCATGTAATAGGACTTTTATCCAAGATTGAGAATAGAATCGGATTGAAAGGATTGTGTAGACATTATATATTTTGTGAGTTGCAATGTAATACAGAGAAGAGGACTGGATGAAAATTAATTATATATTTCCTATGTACCATTGTGTAGCTGTGTATAAATGCCAAATCTAGAAGGTCTCATTCCCTTCGAAATATTTTGAATTTATTTAACTAAATTCGAACTCTATAGATTTATGGTTGTGTGCATGTTCCCTTTTTTTTTTAGTTTACTGTGTATTGAGGCAGTTCAGTGGTGTTAAATGAAACGACTGTAATTATTTTTTTATGCCAAGAGCCGTGGCTTCTTAAATAGATAGATTCTGGCAAAATTAACGAAATGAGACTAAGGCAATAAGTAATGAATTCAATAATTCGGAAATCAAATTTTATTGAGACAAAGTTGGAGGTTGTGGTTTAGTGATAGTTCTTTTGCCAAGTGAATCAACGACTTACGCACCCATTTTTTTGATCCAGCGGAAATTGCAAATAAAGTCGCATGGAGTTTAATCTTCCAACCGGAACCGATACTTTATAGGTTCGATTTAAATATTTTAGTTGACCGTCCATCTTCAGAATAATCCAACGGCCATCGCATGGAAGCAAAGATCTGACAATGTTCGCATAAAAAAATTGTGTGGAGGTTATTCCAAAGATTGGATGCAATAATGTCACGAAAAAGGTTTAATGTTGTTCTAAATTCCGTCCATTTGAATCACTAAAAATTTATTTGGTGAAAATTTAATATTGTTCCATTTTATGTAAACGATACAATTATCCGCTATCGGTTACGTGAAGATTTTACATTAGGTTAATGTAAAATTAGTTTATAAAGGTTTAATTCCGTTGATATAGTACCAAGAAGGGAAATGCGATAATTTGCTAAGATGTGTTTAATGTCTTTGCAAGTTGGGTAAAAATTATGGAAGATTATGAAGTGGGTTTAATGCAATTAAAATTTGTGGAACAAATTTTAATGCACTATTAGAGTTGTGTTAGAAAATTAAAGGTTGATGACTGATACTCAGAAGGAAGGTGAAGACATTCCACTCGAATTAGAAGATATAGTTTCCAGATTTGAAAGTTTGTCATTTACACCTGCATCCAGACCACCATTAGTGGTATCAAAGCAGATTTTAGACACTGAGCGAGATCTCAAAGATCAGGAAAAGAAATCCAACATGGCTTACAGAGTTGGAAGAGGAGGTGGTGCTGGTCGAAGAAGAGGAAGACCAGTTGCAAACGCTGAAGTGATGGAAGTTATGCAACAGATGAAAGTCAGATTAGAAGCAATGGAAATGAGAAATCAAAGTGATGCAGATGTTGGAGATGTCAGTGAACCTGAAGTTGAATCTGCAGAAGAGGGAGACCATGCAGAAGTTACTCCTAAAATGAGATTTTTTAAATCAATGTTGGGATCCACATCTAAACCCAGACTTGAAGTTTCGGTTTTTACAGGAAGCTTAAACCCAGAAGAGTTGATAGATTGGGTAAATGACATGGATAAATTCCTCGATTATGAAGAAATGGATGAATGAAAAAAACGAAGTCTACTATTACAAAATTGAAAATTCATGTAGCGCTTTGGTGGGTGGAGTGCAGGCAGAAAGAAGGAGACTTGTTAAGAAACCGATAAAAAATTGGAACAGGATGGTGGCAAAGCTAAGAGGTAAGTTTTTACCAAGTGATTATCATCTTTCATTATTCAGACAAACGCAAAATCTTAGACAGAGATCAATGACAGTCAAAGAATACACAGAGGAATTTTACAAAGTGAGCATAAGAGTAGGACAAATTCAAGATACAGCAGAGAAGATTGCAAGATATATTAATGGTCTCATAATAGAGATCCAAGATAAGATAAGTCTGTCGTCTCCTAAAACAGTGGAAGAGGCTTATCAGATGGCCTTGAAGGTTGAATAAAAACTCATAAGAAAGCAATATGCCAGAAGTAGAGGTACTTTCCGAGGAAAGGGAAGTCAAGGTGGTAGAGGAACATCTACAACACCGAGAGAAGGAGCTAGCAGCAGCTCAAGTTAGCATACACACACAGAAGCTAATGCAAGTGGCAGAAATATTTTTTACAGAGGAAGAGGTAGAGGCAGAGGAAGAGAAATCAGATGTTATAGATGTAATAAGCTTGGACACAGAGCTTATGAATGTCCAGAGAATGTGGGGACAAATCAGAGAAATGTAATTGTTGCTCGGAATGAAGAGGAAGCAGTAAAAATGCCAGAAGCAGCAAAAGTGCCAGACGAAGAAAATACACCAGAGAAAGGAGAATCTTTGATAGTTAACAAAATTTTGTTAAAACCAACAAAGGAAGTTGTTGAACCAGCACAGAGAAAAACTTTGTTTAGAAGTGTGTGCAAAGTTCAAAGAAAATGTTGTCAAATGGTAATTGATAGTGGCAGCACTGATAATTTGGTCTCTACAGAAGTGGTGGAGAAATTAAAATTGAGGACAAAGAAACATCCAACACCCTACAAGGTGTCATGGCTTCAAAAAGGACATCAACTATTAGTAAATGAACAGTGTGAAGTGGAATTCCAGTTGGGCAGCTACAAAGACATAATTATGTGTGATGTAATGCCTATGGACGTATATCACATATTGTTGGGTAGACCTTGGCAGTATGACAGAGGAGCTATGCATGATGGAAAGAAGAACACATACAAGTTTTGTAAAGATGGTGTCAATCATACATTGTTGCCAATAGAAGAAGAAGATGCATCAAAGAGAAGATCTGATCCGAAAGCCTTGTTACTGAGTGGAAAAGAATATTTGCATCAAATTGAAGATGATGAGGTAAACTTTGCATTAATTTGCAAACCCAAAGTAGTAATTACTTCCACTAAAATTTCTAATTTGCCAATTGAAATTCAAGAGACGCTGGAAGATTATTGTGATATCATTGTAGATGATTTTCCGAATAAATTACCACCTATTAGAAAAATCAGCCATCATATAGATTTGATTCCTGGAACAAATTTTCCAAATAAAGCAGCATACAGGATGACTCCCACAGAAAATGAAGAAATCAGGAAGTAAGTGCAGCAGTTGTTATATAAAGAATTGATCAGACAAAGTTTGAGTCCTTGTGCAGTGCCAACAGTGCTGAGTCCAAAAAAAGATGGAGGCTGGAGAATGTGCACTGATTCAAGAGCAATCAATAAAATAACAATCAGGTATAGATTTCTTTTACCCAGAATTGAAGATTTGATGGATTGTTTAAGTGAGGCAAGGTATTTTACAAAAGTGGATTTAAAGAGTGGCTATCATCAAATTAGGATAAGGGAAAGAGATGAATGGAAAACAGCTTTTAAAACAAATGAAGGATTGTATGAATGGATGGTAACGCTGTTTGGATTATCAAATGCTCCTAGTACATTTATGAGGCTTATGAATGAAGTGCTGCAGGGATTTATTGGTAAATTTGTAATAGTATATCTGGATGATATATTAATTTACAACGAGTCTAAAGAAGAGCACCTAAGACATCTAAATTATGTATTAAGGAAGGTGCACCAGGAAAATTCGTTGATAACTTTAAAGAAATGTTCATTCATGAAGAAAGAATTGGCATACTTGGGATTTGTTGTTTCTGTTGATGGACTAAAGATGGACCCAGAGAAGATAAAGGCAACCATAGAATGGCCTTCGCCCAAGAGTGTTTTTGAGGTAAGAAGTTTCCATGGTCTTGCTAGTTTTTATAGAAAATTCATACGAAATTTTAGTAAGATCATTGTTTCTATTATTGAAACTATAAAGAAGGACAAATAGCCATTTAAATGGACTAATGAAAAATTAAAAATTAAAAATTAAAAATAATAATAATAATAATAATAAATAAATTATTAAAAATAATAATAATAATAATAAAATTTTAAATTTAAAAAAAAAAAAAAAAATTCAGTTGTTGAAAAGAAAGATAACAGAAAAGCCCATTTTAGTTTTTCCTGATTTTAATAAACCTTTTCAAATGAAATGTGATGCCAGTGGAGAAGCTATTGGAGCAGTGCTCAGTCAAGAAGACAAGCCTATAGCTTATTTTAGTGAAAAACTGAATGAAACAAGAAGAAAATATTCTTCTTATGACAAGGAATTTTATGCAGTGGTACAGGCATTAAAGAAGTGGAGACATTACTTGATGTCTAAAGAGTTTGTGCTTTATTCCGATAATCACGCATTGCAGTGTATTATGCATTAGCCAAAACTAAATCAAAAACATGCAAAATGGGTAGAGTATCTTCAGAGTTTCAATTTTGTATTGAAACACATAACTGGCCAAGCAAACAAAGTAGCAGATGCCTTAAGTAGGAAAAACATTTTAGTTCGAGAAAACCAAATTCAAGTGTTGGGTTTTGATTTTCTTAAATAAATGTATAAAACATATTTCGATTTTAAAGAGGCATTTGAAGCATGCAGTAATCCTGTTTTGTTGGACAGAAGTAAGTGGCTAGATTTTTTCTTGCAAGAAGGTTTGTTTTTTAAAAGAAATCAGCTATGCATACCAAATTTTTCTATGAGAGAAAATTTAATTAAAGAGAAATATAATGGTGGACTTGGTGGACATTTTGGTGCAGACAAGACTTATGAACAGCTGAGTCATTTTTATTTTTTGGCCAAAGATGAGAACTGAAGTGGAGAAGTTTGTGCGAAATTGTGAAGTTTGTCAGTATGCAAAAGGAAGGAGTCAAAACACAGGTTTGTATGTTCTATTACCTATTCCAGATAGACCTTGGGATATGGTAAGTATGGATTTTGTTTTGGGTTTACCGAAAACACAGAGAGGGAATGATACAATCTATGTTGTAGTTGACAGATTTTCTAAAATGGCACATTTTATCCCATGTTATAAAACCAGTAATGCTACTCATGTTGCTACTCTGTTTTTCAAAGAGATTGTAAGATTGCATGGGTTACCTAAAAGCATTGTCTCTTATAGGGACACCAAATTTGTTGGTCATTTCTAGAGGACATTGTGGAAAAAGCTTGGTACTAAACTACGTTTCAGCTCAGCGTATCACCCTCGGACTGATGGACAGACTGAGGTGGTGAATAGAAGTTTGGGTAATCTTTTGAGAAGTCTTGCAGGTGAATATCCTAAACAGTGGGATCAAATTTTGGCACGGGTTGAATATGCTTATAATGACTCTCCTAACAGGAGTACAGGGCAGAGTCCATTCCATATAGTTTATGGAATGCACCCAAGAGGAGTGTATGAGTTAAGAAATTTGGGAAAAGCAGAGATGAGAAGTGCTAATGGATAAGAGTTTGCTTCAGAAATTCAAGTAATACATGAACAGGTAAAACAGCAGTTACAGAACAGCAACATCAAGTACAAGAGCAGAGCAGATACGAAGAAAAGGGAAATTAATTTTTAAGTTGGAGATTTGGTTCTAGCACACTTGAGGAAGGAAAGATTTCCAAAAATGGCATAATACAAATTGAAATTTAAGATAATTGGGCCATGCAGGGTATTGAGAAAATTTTCTGCAAATGCTTATGAAATTGAATTACCCCCTGACATTGGAATATCTCCAATTTTCAATGTTGCTGATTTGTACAGGTATGAAGACGGAGACACGGGTGATACAGTTGAAGGCAAAGAAGAGATTGACTAGTTGAAACAGTTACCCACAGCAAAAATATTGCAGCCAAAAAAGACTTTAGACAAAATATTGTCTAAGAAAACAAGAGGACGAGAATACTTTGAGTATTTGATCAAGTGGAAAGATCAACCAGTTGCAGAAGCTACTTGGATGACAGATACCATGCTACAGAAATTGGGCAATTCTGTAGAGGAGCTCATGGACAGGAACCCATGAAGAATTTTGTCTTCAGGAGTCTGATGCAGGAGCACGAGGCTCGAAGGATAAAAACTTCATTTTATTCCAAAAATCCAAAAAAAAATTACAAGCAAAGAAGTGGGCTACTTTAACCTGCAATTTATTGTTTTGATAGATAGGATTTGACTGATATTTAGGGATTCGGATAGCTTTGTATTTGATTCAATTAATTTAGTTTTAAGTTGAGAATTTTTAGGCAAATATCATGTAATAGGATTTTTATCTAAGATTGGGATAATCCGATTCTAAAAGAATCGGTTTGAAAGGATTGTGTAAACATTATATATTTTGTGAGTTGCAATGTAATACAAAGAAGAGGACTGGATAAAAATTAATTATATATTTCGTATGTACCTTTGTGTAGCTGTGTATAAATGCCAAATCTGGAAGGTCTCATTCCCTTCGAAATATTTTGAGTTTATTTAATTAAATTCGAACTCTCTAGATTTATGGTTGTGTGCATGTTCCTTTTTTTTTGCGTTTACTGTGTATTGAGACAGTTTAGTGGTGTTAAATGAAAAGACTGTAATTATTTTTTTATGCCAAGAGCCGTGGCTTCTTAAATGGATAGATTCTGGCAAAATTAACGAAATGAGACTAGGGCAGTGAGTAATGAATTCAATAATTCAGAAATCGAATTTTATTGAGACGGAGTTGGAGGTTGTGGTTTGGTGACTGTTCTTTTGCCAAGTGAATCAACGGCGTACGCACCCAGTTTGTTGATCCAACGAAAATCGCAAATAAAGTTGCATGGAGTTTAATCTTCCAACCGGACCCGATACTTTATAGGTTCGATTTAAATATTTTAGTTGATTGTCCATCTTCAGAATAATCCGACGGCCATCGCATGGAAGCAAAGATCTTACGGTGTTCGCATAAAAAAATTGCGTGGAGGTTAGTCCAAAGATTAGATGCGATAATGTCATGGAAAAGGTTTAATGTTGTTTTAAAATCTGTCCATTTGAATCACTAAATATTTATTTGGTGAAAATTTAATATTGTTGCATTTTATGTAAACGATACAATTATCCGCTATCGGTTGCGTGAAGATTTTACATTAGGTTAATGTAAAATTAGTTTATAAGGGTTTAATTCCGTTGATATAGTACCAAGAAGGGAAATGCGATAATTTTTTAAGATGTGTTTAATATTTTTGCAAGTTGGGTTAAAATTATGGAAGATTATGAAGTGAGTTTAATGCAATTAAAATTTGTGGAACAAATTTTAATGCATTATTAGAATTGTGTTAGAAAATTAAAGGTTGATGACTGATACTTAGAAAAAAGGTGAAGAAATTCCACCCTACTTAGAAAATATAGTTTACAGATTTGAAAGTTTTTCATTAACACCTACATCCATACCACCATTTTTAATACCAAAAAGCAGTTGTATCGAAGAAATGGTGCACCTACCTGTCCTTTTACAAAGGCACAAAGTCTCGTCGGAGTTGCCTCCATGCCCCCACACTACAACACTCGAGATGCGTCGCTGAGGTACTTGGCATACTTTAATTCCAAAAACGATATTGAAGTCACAAAATTCATATTTCTTGAATTAGTTTTGTATATGAGCCCACCTGTAAAAACATCATCTCTCCAGTTACCTCATTCATCTTCCGGCAGCAGCCAGATGTACACAACAAACAAAACAAAACATAAATAGTTTATTCAGGGAACCTGGTGTGTATTGAACATGTTGTGGATAAGGCATTTCAGGAAAGAGGGAGCAAAAGAAACTCATCATAGGGGTTCTAAGAACCATGCATTCCCGAACAAATACTCCTGCGTATAAACAGAATATACAAGTTATATAGTTTACATGATGAGCATTGTGAAGTTGCATGGAGTGATTACCTTGGTGAGCAGTACTGCATTTTCCAGCATGCTTATTTTCACATCCAAAGTCGTCATTATCTCCAAGTGTTTTTCCATTGATGTCAATGTAGTGCAGATAGGAATCGTTGGCCAATGCTTTGTGCAACCATGCAGCAGCCCACAACAATTCATCCTAAAATTACCATTATATAATTCACTATAAATTTAGGTTTGGCCTTTTGACGAAACTTTTCCGGGTGAAAATAAATGAAACAGGAAACTTACTTGGTATCCATCAAAACCGCAGTCAAATGAGCAAGCTCCAGACTTAAGGTTGTCACTATAAGCTCCACGATATCTGTCTACAAAGTCGAAGAGCTATGAAGGAAAAATACATGAGTAGTTGTCTACTTAAATTCATTATTAAATACAAATCAGCATCAATGTACATCCAATTAATATTATTCTCTACTTCTGGATATGAACTGTGTGAATTTGCACGTTATATTTAATTTTTTTTTTTTTTTTTTTGTGAGAATCAGTGGTCACTTCACTTATCATCAAGAATTTATTTTTGATGTCGGAACAATATTAAGGTTTTAATGATGGCAGAGTAAGTACCAGAAATGTTGGACATTTTCTGCAAATGGAGAGCGTTAATATATCCACAAATAATAAAATTAGCACAGTAACATAAATAGGTAGTATTTATTTAGAAATAATAAAACTATCGCAATAATATAAATTAAATAGAGAAATAAAAATAAATATACATCAATTAATAATAAACATCAAACCATTTCTTTCATCCTACCCTACCCTACCCCTTGCTAAAATTATATATATAAACCATTCACTTCATCCTATCCTATCCTACCCTTGAACCTTAACTTTGCTAAAATTATATATATAAAAACTCCTCGGGTGGGCTAAATTCCTCGACTCCTTGTTAAATCATGAGGTTAAGGGTTGGAGATCAGGCTCCATATTGTTGAGCCAGAGGTACCCACCAAAGTATTCTAATTTATACTATGCAACGCGGTGTTTATTGTTAACATATAATTTACTTTACCCGAGTTGCAGTTTCATGGAGACATTGGGAATAAGCGGCGTCCAATATCCGGAAAATGATGGACGCATCAGCCATTGCCGCAGCAGTTTCACCGGCGACATGAGAGGCTCCATTCTGGATGTCGATACTGCAAACGGTACGAGGTGTATCCATATCTTCCGATCGCTCCCGGCAAATGTGATCGCCCACCTTCACAACCACAAAACAATATTAAACATTTATAAGAATTTCTTGTATCTCAGTAATTTCTTGCTGTAGTGCGGTAAATTATAGTTTTCAATTGGTCATACCTGCACGAATCGTTTTCCCGGGTGAGCGGTAGCTTTTAGGAAATAATTGGTAGCCAAATGAATCGAAGCTATGGCATTTTGAATCTCCTCACCCATTGAATCGTCGAATTCCAGCACGCTCCAGGCTAACAGGGTAGTACTAAAAGCCGTCGGAAACGTAAATTTTTCAGTATCGCCTACATTGTAATATCCTCCAACCTGTTGGAATATATGAGAATTCTTGAACAACAATGGAGAGAGTAATACTCTCCTCTACTAACACAGAGAAATTAAAATTTCACTCATAGGAGACAGAGTTTCAACTCATAAAACAAACTTCTATTCCTTTAAAAAAAATTGTTACAAAGCTTCCTCTAACAGAGGGATTCAAAATAGTGACTGCTGCTAACACAGTGCACACACAAGACTTCATTGTCTCAACAAAACAACACTCTGTCTCTCACAAATATCACTGCTTTGTATTCTCTGTTTCCGCACCGTTGTGCTTCTCAAATTTGTTCTGTGTAATAAAAAAAACAATTACATTCTATATTTGCCTCACGAGCTCTTACATTATATATGCCCCGCATATTTTTTTAAAACAAAACAAACTATATTAAAACTTTAAACAAAGTCTATTCAACCGACTGTCGGCCCCATTTTACAATTAAAACCTATTGTATAATTGTTTTGGGTCCGTGTCTTAAACAAAAACAAACGACCAACCGAACTTCCGATTGCGATTGGTAAGGCGGATGCGATGGCCGAATTAACTCTGCCATATAACATGCGTCGGGTCCGTGACATAATAGAAATGAACGGGCCATATAAAAATTGCAATCTCCAATTGGGAACCGGACGCGATGACCAACTATAAACTGTGGCCTGAAACATACATCGGGTCCGCCTTTGGTTAATGCAATCGGGCCATAATACAATGAGCCTCCGATTCAATACTTGCAATTGTGTATTACACTGCCGCGTGGTCTGTGGGACCACCCACGGACCTTGGCTTCGGTGGAGGGAAATTACAATAAAACATGCGATTTAACTTATCACATCGCAATGTTTCAACACACATTGCGGTTGTATAATCATATGAAACTACCGATTGCGATGATCGCATCGGACCTCCAACATCAACAATACACTGTTGTCGGGACCACGACATACATAAAAAAATCTTCACTGTGTTTTTTCAAAACTTTAAGTCTTTCACCGCTTAAATGAATTTCTTCAATTTCGGTTGTTGAGGGTTTAAAAGCCCGAAAATACTGTCTTTAAATAAAAATCTAATCTTCCGTGATTTAAACCATGAAAATCTTCATTCCTCTGCTAAAACAGCTACACACAAACAAACATAACTTCTCCTCTGCAATGGTGGTTGCCGCCTATCAAACATTAATTCCTCCTTGCCATTTTCTCCATTCAATCTTGAATGCACATTGCTGAGTACGTAAGCTCTTCTGCTGCCCCTTTGTACTCTGTTTCTTCCTGCTCACAGTAAGCAGGTGAATTTAATATTTCAACACTCACCCTTAAATTCAGCTGCTGGGTTATCAGTCATACCCAAGCATTTTCTTAAAAATTCAAAGGTCTTCTGCCCCAATGGCTTTGTCGAAATATCTGCAAATCGCTCCTCTGTTCTACAATGTTGTAAAATAATTTCTCCATTACTTACCAATTCTCTGATGTAATGAAATTTGGCATCAATGTGTTTTGTTCTCTTGTGAAACACAGAATTCTTTAACAATGCAATAACTGAGTTATTGTCACAATAAATCATAGTTCCCTTTGTATGATCTTGGCACAAGCTTCTTAGCATCCTTCTCATCCAAACTGCTTGACACGCTGCTGCTGTAGTTGCCACATATTTCGCCTATGCTGTAGATAATGCTACAATGGGTTGTTTCTTAGAAGCCCATGAAATGGCTCCTGAACCCATGTGAAAAACATAACCAGAAGTGCTCTTCCGATCATCTACACTTCCATCCTAATCACTGTCAGTGTATCCAACTAAATCTGAACATTTTGAAGCAGTATATAAAATACCAAACCTTTTTGTACCTTTAACATACCTCGGAATTCTCTTCACTGCCTGCCAATGTGCATCCTTTGGCTTCTCCATGAATCTAGAAATCAAACTAACAGCATCCATTATGTCGGGCCTAGTTGCAGTCAAATACATGAGGCTACCAACTATGCTTTTATAAAAACTTGGATCAAAATCCTTGTTGTTGTCCTCTCTGCTAAGTTTTAATCCCATCATTGTGGGAGTGATTGTTGCTTTTCTCTCCTGCATGTTAAATCTTTCAAGCACTTAATTAACATACTTTTCCTATGAGATAAAAATCCCATTTTCATCTTGTTCTACTTCTATTCCTAAGAAGTATTCCAACAAACCCATGTCAGTCATTTCAAATTCTTCTTTCATGACTGTTTTAAAATTTTCAATAAGGTAATCATCATTACCTGTGAAAATAACATCATCAACATACAAAACTACAATCAATATTTTTCCATCCTTCTCTTTGATTGAGAGGGTGGGTTCTCCCTCACACTTTTCAAATCCATTTTCCAGTATATAGGAATCTATCCTACTGTACCACGCTCTTGGTGCTTGCTTTAGCCCATAAAGATCTTTCTTCAACTTGCACAATTTGTGCTCTTGGCATTTCTTTTCAGAACCGAGAGGTTGTTCAACGTAAACCTCTTCCATTAACACTCCATTTAGGAATGCTGACGTCACGTCCATTTGGTAAACTTTCCACTTGTTTTGTGCTGCTATGGACAACACTGCTCTCACGGTTTCCATTCTAGCAATCAGTGCGAAAGTTTCCTCATAATCTATCCCATGTTTCTGCTTATATCCTTTGACAACAAGTCTTGCCTTGTGTCTCTCTATTTTGCCTTCAGCATTATTCTTGGTCTTGTAGACCCATTTAACTCCAATGACTTCTTTACCTTTTGGGAGTTCAACCAAATCCAAAGTCTTGTTTCTTTCTATGGCATTAATCTCCTCATCCATAGCTTCTATCCATTTCCTATCCTTGATAGCTTCTTCGAAATGAACAGGATCATCAACATGACAATATAAAGCAAACAAAGAATTGATACCTTCATTTGTTACATCTTGTTCATAAATATCTTTCAAATTTATGAACTTCTTACCTCTTTCACTAGGTGTACAAGTGCTTGAAGAAGCACTTGGATTTCCTCCTTATGGTGTGCTTGGAGAAGTACTTTCATTTCTCCTCAAGGGCATGCTTTGCTCCCCTTGTGTTGGTGTTGCTGTTTGGGGATGTATTTCAGCCAACTCATCATCATTTTCATCATGAGATGAACAGTGTTTAACATTCACTGTTTTCTCTATGCTTCCATCCCAAGCTTCCTCCTCAATGAACTGAACATCTCTACTCACAATAAACTTCTTGGTGGATGGGTTGTACAAGCGATAAGCTTTGGATTCATCACTGTATCCAATGAAAATACATTTCTCCCCCTTGTTGTCCAACTTCTTCCTTAGCTGATCCGGTATGTGTGCATAAGCCACACATTCGAAAACCTTCATGTGTGTGACACCTTGCATTGTGCCACTCCATGCCTCTTCCAGCACTTTGTTCATAACTGCTTTTGTAGGGCATCTATTTAGAATGTACGCTGCATAATGTACAGCTTCAGCCCAATAATCATTAGGCAAATGCTTTGCCTTTAACATGCTCCTTGCCATGTCCATTATGGTTATGTTCTTCCTTTCAACTACTCCATTTTGCTGCGGAGTATATCTAGTTGTAAACTGCTTGTGAATTCCATTTTCTCTACAAAAACGTAGAAAACCTTTAGAGATATACTCACCTCCTCTATCAGTCCTTAGGACTTTGATGTGCAGCCCACTTTGGTTTTCCACAAGTGCTTTGAAATTGCGAAATCTTTCAAACACTTCACTTTTGTTTTTCAAAAAGTAAACCCAAGTTTTTCTTATAAAATAATCTATGAATTTTAGCACATAGTGGCTACTAGCAAGCGATGGAGTTTGCATCGGTCCACACAAATCTAAGTGGACAATCTCTAAGGGTGCCTTTTCCCTTATGCTTTTCCCGGAAGGAAAACTTTCTCTGTGTTGTTTCCCCAAGATACAACCTTCACAGAGGTTGTCCAGTTTCTCTATCAATGGTAGACCTCTTACCATTCCTTTTCTGTTCAACACGTTAAGACCTCCAAAGTTGAGATGTCCAAATCTCAAGTGCCACAACCAATTATCATCTTTTGGTTCACTTTGGAAATCCTCTTGTGCCACTGCTGCTTTCTCTTCGCCATTTTTCAGATATGCTCTCATTCTGAGAGGGAACATCCTGTTCCTTGTCATCTTCACTTCAGCAATACATTGTTTGCTGGGTGGTTTATCCATGATGGTACAAACATCATCCTCAACAAAAACATTGTACCTCTTATGGACAATCTTTCCAATACTTAAGAGGTTACACTTCATTCCTGGAACATAATAAACATCTGCTATGGATTTCTTTGCACCTTTCCTTGTTAAAACATTTACATTACCTTTTCCCATAACAGAAACTTTGCTATCAGTTCCTAGTGTGACTTGTGACTTCCCACTCTCATATAACATAGAAAACATTGCCATGTTTCCTGTCATATGGTTACTGAAACCGAAGTCTAGAAACCATAAATCCTCACTTTTTTCTTCAGCTATATTACAAGCTAAAAACAAATTATTTTGACTGATATTTTCTCTAGTGAATTTTGCACTAGTTCTATTTCCCATATCATGCTGCTTATTTCTACATTCATTAGCATAATGTCCATATTTCTTACAATAGTGACATTGGACATTGGATTTATCATACCTTTTTCCTTGAGCATTCTGCTGACCACTCTACTAGATACTACCTTGGCCTTGATGCTGATTTGGATTGCTGCCCCTTCCTTAAGCATTTGCTGGACTATTTCTTCCACCTCTGTTTTGGCTTCTGCCTCTGCCTCTCTTGTTTCCTCTGCCTTGCCCTCTTCCTCTTCTGAAATACATTTGGGTCTTAAAGGCATGCTCAAGAGATGAGTTTTCACTCCTACCTAATCTCTGCTCATGGGTCATCAGTGATGCATGTAGCTCATCCACTGAAAATTTTGCGAGATCCTTAGTATCCTCTATGGTGGTGACAATCACATCGAATCTTGAGGGTATACTCCTCAAGAGTTTTTCCACAATCCTTTTGTCTTCAAGATTCTCTCCATGAGACCTTATTTGTGTGACCATTCCAATCACATGAGTGAAGAACGAGTCAATAGTATCTGAATCTTTCATACAGAGAGTCTTAAAGTCTCTCCTCAGCAACTAAAGTTTTATTGTCTTAACTTTTTCCATGCCTTGATAGGCTGCCTTGAGAGTTTCCCATGCTTCTTTGGATCTCTTGGCTACTGTTATCCTCGAAAACACACTCTCATGCACTGCTTGATACAATAAGAAGAGAGCTTTGGAGTCTTTCTTCTTATTTCTCTTCAGCATCTCCCTTTTTGCCTGTGACAAATCATCAAGCTCTTCTTCATCTGCTGGCTCTTCAAAGCCTTCCTCAACAAATTCCCATAAGTCTTGGGAAACAAATAAATCTCTCATAGTTATTGACTAGTAGTCATAATTTTTCCCATTAAATAGTGGGAGGTGGATATTTCCCATACCCATTCTAGTCCTGGCTCCAGCCATTCTTGCACTCTTAACTATGATTTAAAAACACTTTAATGTGTAATTAAAATAACTGTCTATTCTGCAACAGTAACACAAAAAAATGTTTAGAGAAATACCTTTTGGATTCTTTTTGGCTGAGACTTCACACTGCTGGAGAAGCTGCTGCAACAATGAACTCCTTCCTTCAGCTTCTTTGACCTTCAAAGAGCCTGGACTAGCTTTGATACCATGTTGGAATATATGATAATTCCTGAACAACAATGGAGAGAGTAATACTCTCCTCTACTAACACAGAGAAATTAAAATTTCACTCACAGGAGACAGAGTTTCAACTCAGAAAACAAACTTCTATTCCTTTAAAAAAAACTATTACAAAGCTTCCTCTAACATAGGGATTCAAAATAGTGACTACTGCTAACACAGTGCACACACAAGACTTCACTGTCTTAACAAAACAACACTCTATCTCTCACAATGTCACTGCTGTGTATTCTCTGTTTCCGCACTGTTGTGCTTCTCAAATCTGTTCTGTGTAATAACAAAAACAATTACATTCTATATTTGCCTCACGGGCTCTTACATTATATATGCCCCGCATATTTTTTTAAAACAAAACAAACTATATTAAAACTTTAAACAAAGTCTATTCAACCGACTGTTAGGCCCATTTTACAATTAAAACCTATTGTATAATTGTTTCGGGTCCGTGTCTTAAAAAAAACAAACGACCAACCGAACTTTAGATTGCGATTGGTAAGGTGGATGCGATGGCTAAATTAACTCTTCCATATAACATGCGTCGGGTCCGTGACATAATAGAAACAAACGGGCCATATAAAAATCGCGATCTCCAATTGGGAACCGGACGCGATGACCAACTATAAACTGTGGCCTGAAACATACATCGGGTCCGCCTTTGGTTAGTGCAATCGGACCATAATACAATGAGCCTCCGATTCAATACTTGAAATTGTGTATTACACTGCCGCGTGGTCTGTGGGACCACCCGTGGACCTTGGCTTCGGTGGAGGGTGATTACAATAAAACATGCGATTTAACTTATCGCATCGCAATGTTTCAACACACATTGTGGTTGTATAATCATATGAAACTGTCAATTGCGATGATCGCATTGGACCTCCAACATCAAAAATACACTGCTGTGGGGACTATGGCATACATAAAAAAATCTTCATTGTGTTTTTTCAAAACTTTAAGTCTTTCACCTCTTAAACGAATTTCTTCAATTTCGATTGTTGAGGGCTTAAAAGCCCGAAAATATTGTCTTTAAATAAAACACTGATCTTCCGTGCTTTAAACCACAAAAGTCTTCATTCCTCTGCTAAAACAGCTACGCACAAAAAAACATAACTTCTCCTCTGCAATGGTGGCTGCCGCCTATCAAACATTAATTCCTCCTTGCCATTTTCTCCATTCAATCTTGAATGCACAATGCCGAGTACGCAAGCTCTTGTGCTGCCCCTTTGTACTATGTTTTTTCCTGCTCACGGTAAGCAGGTGACTTTAATATTTCAACACAACCAAATCAACCTGTATTCAGTTCAATGATTAGGTCAAATCATATGAAAAGCTGAAACGTGCAACCAATTATTTCCGCGTGCTTAAAGCAGTAATATTATGAGAAAAAATTACATACATTCTGATCAGATCCATATTTGAGGGCTGAATCTTTCCTCCATGTCAACCTCTGATTGGGTGGAACAATACCCGACCGCTGCCCCTCGAAGAACAGAATGCTCTTTGACACGGAATCTTTGTAGCCATGATTTCCAGTGTAACAATCAAGCACCTCTGAGTATCTTTGATTCTTTGCTTCTATTCCTGTCGTTACCAAAAACAGAGAAAACAATAATATCCCAAACTTAGTCATCTTTCTCGGCTGGGAAGATACAGTACTAAGTATTAGCCTGTAACGACGCTGAATAGAAGCAGCTCAGAAACATTCAGCCACAGTAATGAGCATTAGCCAGTGACAATTGCGAGTAGAAGCAACTCAGAAACGTTAGAGGGAGAGAAATGAACGTGAAGTACAAGGATGGACCTTGTTTGACTAATCGCCAAATGGGAAAATGAGGTTACTGTAAAAAAGTAAACTCTCAATTCTTAAACATGGCAGAATACCAGCAAGATATATGCATAAACTCCGTACTGTTTTCGGGGCATATTCTTCATCTCATCTGCGCAGTAAAGTTTTTTTTTTTTTTAAATGGTCAGCTCTCCCCTATTCATGGATAATAGTGGATAATATGGTTAGTATTTTTTCTTTTTTTATATGAATATTGGAATATAAAACTTGGTATATATATTTATTTTACACTAAACTTGTCAAATGAATTTTTTGGAGAAACAAAATTTCCTTTTTACAAAATACAAATGGATTTTCAGTTAACCAAAATAATTAAAATTTAAAATAATATGTCGTGAGCAAAATTCTACAACCAAATAGGAACTTTAACCAAATTCAAATTCATATTAAATATAAACTTGACTTCCATATCCCATTTTGATTACCATCATTGAATATCAAAGTCAAATAGATGAATTTTGTAATACTAATTTCACATTAGTCTCATATTTATGAGTTTTAAATCAATTAGTTTGTACGGGTTTAGTTTTCATCAAATCACAAGTCTTCAAATTTCATGGGGAGGGGTTGGGAATAAGAGTCATTTTTGGGGAAATTAAATTATCCCAAGTGAAGTACAAGTTCAACCAACCATAATCTTCCACTCAGGGGGCTAAAATACACTAACTCCAAGAATATATAAATGAGGAATTAAACTATTCCAAGGGACATCCAACCTCCACTAAGCACAATCCTGAACATCCAAGCTCAACCAATCACAATCCCCCACTAGAGGATACCTAAAATATACCAATTATAGCAGAGATAGAAGTATATATATATATATATATATATATATATATATATGTATATATATATATATATATATATATATATATATATATATATATATATTTCAGAAAGAAAAAAACACTTAATTATATAATGTTCCAGTACATATTTGATATCTTTAAGAGTACAGATCAAAATTTCCAATATATAGCTTAGTAGTTCTATCGTGTTCTATCAGCCCTACTACTGATCCTCCATATACAACAATTTCAGTTTATATCTCAAAAAATGTCTCTTCTACAGTCCAAAGCATAATAAAAACAAAGTGACCTTTATGTAAAAATTTCCAGCTATTTCAAAGATCCACTAACAAAGGCAGTTTATTCTATCATAACACATCCCAAAAAACATGTACCATCATATCAGAGACAAACCATAATAGTTCTGTTGTGATGAGAGCCAATTGTGACAATATCCGCCTCCTAGTAAACTCGGCATAGAAAAAACATCCTGACCCAAAAAAGTTGTATTTGTATTCCAAACCCCCCAGACAACATTTGTAACTAGTGAAAAGTAGAGATAACCAGTAACCCCCCAAAAATATAGTCCATATAAAAACTCACTGAAAAAACTCTGCTCAATAAAGTTTTACCTCACCATTTGCACCTTCTCCATCCAAAGTCGTCAGCTCATAATGCATGATCCCAAATGTTCCATCCAGCCCTTTTTTTGATAATCTATCTGCCTGTGTGTTCTTTTCACTATAGATATGACAAAAACGAATAGAAGTAAATGTTTTTCTTATCACTTTAATGCGCTCCATCCATGTCGTTATATTTCCAGGAATAAGTTTTGTATCCTTATTTAAGTGGTCTATAAGAACCTTTGAATCTCCGAAGACCCAAATGGTCTCAATGCACAGTTGAGAGGCAAACTAGAGTAATTAATCCCCACAATGCCAGTACTTCTACTCTCGTATTCATCCCAATGCCCTCGTGCCAATAAATCTTGTAATGACAAATTGGTGATATCTTTAACCAAGCACCACAACCACATCTAGATAATTGTGATGCACCGTAAAAAAACCCCACCGGATATAGTATTTCAACAGGTCTCAATCGAATTGAGAGGTCCACCGGAGGCTTCAAAAATATTTTCATCCATTCCCAACTTTGAATGATTTTACCATCAATTTTCTTCGGACTACTACCTACCTCCTCGAATATCCACTTATTCCGACAAACCCAGATAGACCAGTGGAAAAGTGCCGGTATATTTCTAATTGTAATATTCTTATTATGCCACCAAAGAATGAAATCACCAGTATTATCCAATGTGGGAAAAATCACCTTGAAATATGCACATATTAGTTTTAAAACCTTACTTGTTAAAACACAGTTGTAGAAAAGATGTGAGTTGTTTTCCCCCGCCTTCATAAATAGCCTGCAGATACCTGGACCGATCTTACCTCTCCTATTTAAGTTTTCCCAAGTAAGGTTTTTATCCATTAAAACAAGCCATAGAAAGAGCTTCATCTTCAGTTGTGCATTATTATTCCATATGTGTCTATCACTAGTACATTTTGGGGAAATTCCAACACTTGGTTCCGACACTTTTGACCAAATGTCGGAAATTTCCCCAATTTTTTTCAATCCCGCCCAAGACCATCGCTATACCGACGTTTAGAGAAAAGTATCGCAATACCGACACTTAGAAAAAGTGTCGCAATTGCGATTTTTGAAGGAAGATGTCGCAATTGCGACCCTATGCCCCAAAGCGTCACTATTGCGACGATTGCCTCCAAACGTCGCAAGTGCGACACAATGTCTAAGTGTCGCAATTGCTAAGATTTGAGTATATATTTGTCGCAATATTTTACGCTTGGCCGTCATCAGTATAATAACACTTATATGCCTTTGCAAAATCCGTGTCACTTATGGTTTATTTTTTATTTTCTTTGTTTAACTAAGTCTTTATTTCCATATGGATTGTGTAATTTCACTTTTATTGTATATTAGAATGTGTTTGTTTATAATATTATATGATACATGTGAGATACACATATTACTATATAGTAATAAAATTTATCAATATTGTACATTTACACTTTTATGAGGTGATGTTATAAGTAAATTGTAAATATCTCTTTTAATCCTCATTTTACTCCATGGAATATGTGCTTTTGGAAATGAAATTTCAATATTTAATTTTCTCCTAACCTATGTATCATCAATATTGTAATTTACATTCTTAATTATGAGGTGATGTTATATGTAAATCCATGAATATCTCCTTTAATCTTCATTTTACTCATGAATATGTTTGGAAATGAAGCAATTAAGATTAATTTTCTTGATATATGCTTTATGAAGATATGGTATGAATTCTCTTCTTGTTCTTCTTAGAAATAATTTATATATAATTTTTATTTTTTTCAAAATAGATTAAAAAAATTATATGAGAAAAAATATTAATTCATCAATATGTGTGTGTGTGTGTTGTAGATGAATAATTTCATAGTTCTAACCTTTAATGTTCATTATATAATCATGTGACCATCACCAATGATATATCTTAAAAGCAAATCAAAGCCATGTGTACAAAATCGATGTATACTCTAGAGAGTGGTTCTCATATCACTATGTAAATTGTTGTATGCTACTTCAACAAAATTATAAGATAAACTCGTAATACACATCATATATGCACCATAACAATTTCCATACAACTAATTTGTTTTAGGATTCATGTAGTATCTAGGTTAAATTCCATATGATGTGTATATCAATCATTAGGTGTTGGTAAGTTGTGAGCATCTAAGAAATGATAAGGAATATCCATACATCATGATCTTGTAATGTGATTATAAATTGTGCTCATAATTTCCATAAAATGTATAATGATTTGTGTAAAAAATCAAACATAATCCCCAACCTAAACAATGCTCATGATGTGGAATGTCATTATTAAACTAAAATGATGGTCACATGTCCCATTTATATGGTAATGGTGATCATATATATGTTGTAGCGACACTTGATGAGTACTCAAATAAATCTCAAAGTGTGACTCATTGTGCCATATTTTTTTGTGCCATATGATTTGTTTTCCTAGTTTTTACTGATTTGTTAACATATTTTATTCATTTGGAAAGCTAATTAATGATGCTTTAAGTAATTAGGACCTAATGAGAGATAATCTTCACATCTTCACTTAAATATTTTTGGTAATTGTAGTCACTATATGAACCGCACATGTAAGCATTAAGAAAAAATGAAATATAAAACTATAATACACATCTTGCATCTACATAACAATTATTATGCACAACTTATTTACTTCTATATATATAAAATATCAGTAATGCCATATTATGTGTATACCAATATAGTAGGTGTTGGTAAGTTATGAGGATCTAAGAAATGATAGGGTATCCACACATTAGTGCCCCGGTGAATTTTTTGCATAATTTTCTATTTGTTGTAATTAAGGTTCGGATTTTTGTTATAGATTTCAAATAATACAATATCTACCAATCTGTTCATTATAAAGAAGAAGTACAATAAGTATTCACCTAAAAGTGAGCTATGTGAAAATATTGGTAACATGAGTAACCCGGTAAGCTGTAAATGAAAAGTGAATAACCTCCACTCACCAACAAAGGGAAAAGGTTGGAATTTGATTTCTCTTTACCCGTCACACAATTTTTTTTGACGTTTTGGTCATTATTTTTCTAGTCAATGCTAGCGTTTAAAATTTTTCACTTCATTAATGACGTTCTCGTAATAAATTAACCCTTCACCAATAAAAGTTTGATTAAAAAATTGAACGCTCTTCCATTTTCTTTTATTTTGGAGTGTGATATATCCTCGTGTCATGGACTTTTAATACCTAAAGTTTCAAGAGGAAATATTGATTCTTACAAACTAATATTTCTAATATATGCTATGATCTACTAAAAATTACTTCAAAAAGAAAGTAACCTTCCAATATAAAGAAAAACATGAACAAGCTTTCCCTTAAATTGCAATAAATTTATGTTTATTATTAATATTGCATAATCTTTCTTATAAAAATTTATATAATCTGATTCTCAAGAAATCAGATCTCAAAGGCATTTTTATTACGTTGTGATTAAAATAATGGAGCCAAAGAATAAGTTAAGGCACTCTGCAGAGAAATTAATCAGAGGAAGTATTTCTACAAAATCATGTTGAGTAGTGGAGACTAAGCGCTAGATTTTTTATCCTCAATCTCTATTAATTATGCCTATGTAGTTATAAGAATAACAAGCCAAAGAAATCTCAGCATCTAGAGAAATTGTACCGTGTGCAGAAATTAATGATTACCGTTGACTAAATGTTATACCATTTGGAATTGCCGAGCGGAATTAATCAAAAAGCGTGATGTACCATTTGTCAAGTATCTATTTTCTCATGTATGAAAGTTGATGTACCATTGAAAGTTTAATAATTCTATTGAAATTTCATATATATATATATATTAAAATTTAATGATTAATAATAATTAAATTAAACTTCTTAAAAAGACAAAATAAAACCTAATAATCACTAACTATTATGATAATTTAAAAATATACAACTTTGTGCCGAACATAGTTACAAAGATACCAAGAAAAGAATAGCATGTGCATGATAACCTCTTTCTTGACAACCTATGAATGGCATTCTCAATGAAGATCAAGACTCAAATCGATTGGATTGTGTATCAAAACAAAAGAGGAATGAATCAAAGTTCAATGAATGAATAACTTGATCGAGAAAATATAGAAAGGTAACTTCGACTGTCAATCTACTAATCCCTACTTCCATGATTAAAAAACACCACCTTCTCAAAGGGTCCCACTGCATCCACTCCATTGAAAAAATAACCAACAAATATTATTTTATATATATTTTCGTATGGCCATTGACAATGATTTACTATGGTTTTCCTACTAACTTCCAATGGATGATTATTCAAAAATATTGAGAATTAGTTTAGTCTCAAGGCATAGCCAAGAGTCTTATCGATAATTATAGATTACCTTCCATTGATGATTGTACATTTTTTTCATCTACTTTTCACGTGGAGTCTGCTTGATGGGGATTCTGGCTCTATATTTTCAGGAAGCTAAGAGTTAACTTTGATCTTACATTAATAACTATATATACTTGCATGAATATCCAAAGCTATACTTCCCCACCGTGGTCAATGCTGATGTATGGTCTTGGCCCATTGATCTTACAATTAACTCACTATTCATGATTCCACTTTTCCGGTTCATCCCAATAAACAAGGAAAACAAAATGAAGTCTTGATTTTTCTTTCCAAAGGTTCTACATAATACAAATACTCTTAAAAAACCAATTAATATATAAATTTTCATCATTCATGCTAAAATCGCTTTCAATTTTTTTAATGAATCACACAATTAATAGATTACATTATGTCACAGAATAAGAGATAATTTAGAACTATGATTCTACAATACAATTACCTTAGCAGCTCAAAATTCGAACATACCTTATGAAATTAAAATATGCAGGTTAATGAGCCAATCTAGCTTCGGTGAGCCAATCTTGAGCCTCGCCTAAGTCCTCAATGTGCCTGGAGAGCAGGCAAGAACCAGACGCCTAAAGCTTTTATTTTGTGCTCGTGTAATTCACCGTTTGACCATCGTCAAGCCACCACGATATTAACACTACTGTACAAGAGATTGGCATTCTAATTTTTTAATGCTATAGCCGTATTTTTCACATCGTCATTTAATTAACCTTGAAGTTTGGTGGCACCAAGCCATTCTTCTTTGGTGTTTCATGTAAAAGAAAGATTTGTGAACTAGAATAGGAAGGGAAAAACTAAATGACTTAATTTTAAAATATCAATAATGATAAGTGGTAATTCTTTACAAATTTTTAATTTTGAGTGAGCCTAAAAAGTAACTTTCCTTACTTTTTGAGTATAGCATTCTGCACTACAAGATATCTAGTGTTGCAAAATGACAGGTGAAATGAAGTGGCAACCTTTTTTTGAAAAAATTTCAAACTTCAAATTAAGTCTTCTGTCCTTCCTAGCACGTCACGGAAAACGGGAATCCACAAATTCTAGTCATCAAATACGTGCAAAATGCCTTATGATTGGAAAATGGAGGATCGGTCCTATGCCGCGTTGGCGAGTTAGGTTTCATGTGTTAGGAACCTTGTATGTTTTTCATGATAGGAAAGAAAATATTTGCCGCTAATCATCACATAAACTTCATCACCATTTGAAAATTTAAACTTACCTATGAAACTAAGAAGACTACCCAACTGTTTCATTATTTAATTTTAGATTGTGTAATACACAAAAAATATCCTAGAGAACTTAAATAATGTGAAGTGACTTTTGCAAAAATTAGTGGGAGAACCTTCAATTGCATTTATTTTGAAGATCCACTTGCATTTTAAGCCATTTTAATTAGTCTTTCATGGCTATTATTCTTAGTAAAAATTTCAACCTCTTGTAGTAAAATTTGAGCTTGTCACTGTATTAGAAATGCAAAAAATCCTTCAAATGTATATAAAAATGATTTGAAATGCAAAATTAAAATAAAGCTTTTATATAAAAATGATTTTATTAAAACTACATTAACGTCTCTGATATCACGCGTATCGCCCTCGCCTTCTGGCAACAAAGATTCGCCCCCGCCCTCTCGTTATCAGCATTCGCCCTCAACATCGCCCCTCGCCCTCTTGCGAACAACATTTGCCCCGCCTCTTGCAACAACATTTTCCCCGCCCTCTTGCAACAACATTCGCCCTTAGCTCTTGCGTGCACGCATTCGCCCCCGCCTCGCGCGTGCGCATTCGGGCCGCACGCCCCGCCCAAGTGCACGCACCCACCCTCGCATTCGCCCCTCGCCCGAGAAATGTACCCGCCTTCACTTTCTGCAAATGTAAGTTCTTACTGCAAGTCTCTTCCTCCCATAGTAGGGTTGACTCTATTTGGGTTTTTTTGTCATCCCATTGGATTGTGTTAGGCTATAGGGTTCTGATCTAGATGTCTTCCAATGTTCTTTCTGATGAGTTTCAAAGAGGATGTGTAAGATGTGTTTGTGCTTAGAAGGAATTTGACTCCAATTCGGGCTTCACAGTTGGTTATGGATTTTAGTTCGACAAACTCATCCATCTCAACACCATGAATGAATCGCTTCCTTGGTCTCGATCTATAATAGTTGTAGAAGTGTATGTAGAGAATGGTATTCAAAGTCATCAACAACTTCTACCATGGTAGTATCGATCGAAAGTGATGAGCTTTAGTTCTCCATTTAGATGCCGACACATACTGAAAGTTTGGTGATCCATATTAATCCATATCATGTCAATGTTGAGACTGGCCTCATATAGATAGTCACTTATATATATAGGGCTAATATCATCATCACTATCCATGGAAAATTTAATGTTTACAAAATCTATGTCAGGGTTGGCTCATTTATAATTATTACCCATTTACAAGAGAGTACTTAAACACTATGGCCTCGAGTGTAGCTAATAATAGGGAAAATGGAATTTCAGCCGCTTCATCAATAACCAATAGCTCCACTTGAGAAAAATTTCATAATCTTTGGGGCTCAATATTACTACATAGATAACAATTGTGGTTATCATTTCTGTCCTCCAATATATTAATATACTTTACATTGAACTAAAAGAAAGGGAAATAAGAAAATGCTAGCCACTAAATGCTTTGACATAAGAGTTTTGAGTGACATACTTGAAAAAAGAACTCATCCACTGACATTTATAACACTGAGAAGCATTCAAGTTAAACACAATGTCAAGAATCAAGATTCAATACCCTCTATTATCTTCATCACCCAATACAAGGATTGTAAATTTTTCCTAGCAAAACGCTATTAAATTGGCAACCTATTATTTCTCCCTACTTTAAAAACCCTACATTTAAATGAAAACAAGCATTGCATTTCAACTACAAAAATCTATTAGTGTTCATGTACATATGTGTGCATCACTTGTAGGTATTCCTTTTCCACTTTCACACATTATCCAACAATGTGTGCAAGATAGTTCATATTTTTTGTGATTTAGATTATCTTGAAAAGGAAAGGTAAATTATTTCCTCTCGGAAAAGAAGGTTTTCCTTTACTACTAGAAATGGTACAACAAAGTCTCATTTCTACCTAAACTCCTCAAGAAACAGAACCAATAAAATGCTATGTCCTCAATGGACACTTGTTTGAAATTGCCATGGCACCTAAGTTGTTTCTTATATTACATCACTATAGTTTTTTGTAGTCATTTCTTGTTTGAGATGAAAAACAACCACAGTCATAAGATCCTTTCCAAGAAATAAATGACCATTTCTTCAACTATATTCCAACTATTTTTTATTTTATTCATGGGTTTTACTTTGAGAGAAATTTAATACTTTTATATGGAATATAACATAAAAAACACAAAATGGGGAAGAATGATATAGACACCTTTATTTGTTGTAATTAAGAATTGATAATATGTCGATGCATGTTCTGGTACTACAAACTAGATCTTTCCTAGAGTTAGGGACAGAGTGGAAGTTTAACCAAAATTTGTAGTTTCAACTTCTTTGTATTGGTTCATCGATCTTAGAAATCTTACATTGCATGTCTTCATTTATTACATGTTTGAATAATTTCAAATATATCTATACAGGAAATTAGGAATTATGATTACATATTTTATGGATATGTTGGGTTACTTTTAAGTATGCATGGTTTAGTGTGAAATTATTCTGTGGCCCTGTAGCCCCAGTAAGGAATGTTAAGACCCAGAACTTAGTTTTAAATTTTGCATGTTCTTTATACCTAAAAACCCTCAACATCACTCTATTAGTTTTTAACAATATGTTGTAAACAACTGAGAATTGATATATAAAATCTCAGACTTCTCAAGATAAATTCCTAAAGCGTGTGTGGACTATAAAATTCAAGGTGAGTCTCATTGTCTACCTCACCAACCTCTTTCACTGGGCTATCTCTCCACCAAGGGGGTTCTTCCTAGTAGATGTTAGGATCAGAATGGCCCAACCAAATCCAAGTCAAGAACTCTGAACTCTCATGGTTTAGACACATCAACTAAATATTGAACAATGAAATGCAGCATGCATCCTAAGATAGTAATCATTGTGGCATTTTTGGGAATAAAGGAAACCTCAAACACATATAATCAAGGAATTATGTTCAGATTTCAAACATTAGTATCAACAAAATTGTTGAAGGAGATGAAGAAAAAGGATGAACAGAGGTGGCCTTACTTTAAATGCTCTAAGGATTTTTCTGTTAGTTGTCTGTGCAAGCTTCACTAAAGGCCTCTCCTTCAGACTTATCTCCATCAATGTTATACCATCATCTCTAACAATGTTGTTCCAAAAATGTCCTCCTAAGGTCTTTCACAATAAGCTTGTTGTAGAAGGTTCCAATGTATCATATTCAATATGGCCTCATTAATAACTATTTTGTCAGCTTCTTAATCAATGACAGTGGTTTCCTGGCACCGAATTCAATGTAAGGTATATTTAGAAACCTAATTTTATCTTCTAAGCCCAATAGAAATAGTTTCGCTTTTCTATTGTATTTTCAAAGTAGATAGGATGTTTTCAAGTTTTACATTTATAATTTTATTGCACAAGGACTGATTGTAAGTATATGAATAACCCTGGATAATGATCACTAAAGAGCTGTTACAGGAATAATAAAGTGCCGCATTGCTCTATCTTCTGTGTATTTTAGTTATTTATGTTTAATTAAAATAATATTAATTTTTTCAAATTATGTGCACACTCTCAGCCATGGTGCGCCCGATGATTCTATGAGGAAGAGCTTTCTTCATCCCCATTCCTAATGCTCTTGTTGCGAAAAGGCACGGTAATGCATGTACTGGGGACTTGATCCTTTGATAGATGCGCCTCGAACACCTGAAACACGAAGAGAGGATAAACAACTTAGTGACCCAAATGAATGATATCAAAGGAATACAAAAAAGTCAAAAGGATATTTTTTTTTTAATTACATGAGACAGCCAGATAGTTTGATTTAAATTTTACATTGACTAAACTAATAAAAAGTTCTTTTGTATGTAGCGTTTAACACTTGCTAGAACTCGTTAGGTGGTAGTAATACAGTGGTAAGAAGATTGCCCAACAACCCTCTCGTACACCTTCTACTCCTTCAGGTGCTAGCCAAGAAACACACCCTGCCCAAGCTGACACCCAGCCAACTGCTGAACGTGTTGGCAATGATGAGGCTGATATGGCCAGCTACATTATTGCGTTTCCTGGAGCTACACGTGTCAGCTCCACAGGGACCATTAATGGCACGTTTTTGGTGAACGATGAAGGTGTCCCTATAAAGCACGTACAACTCCCAGGTAAATTTTAATATTTTAACTATTTCATGTACTCTATCTAAAACATATTTATCATGATTTTTATTTTTAAATTAATGATAATATCTTCTTCTTCTTTTTTCCGTGTAGGAAACAATGAGTTCTACAGGTTTTTGGAGAGCCATGCGTTGGTAATTTTTGGCCCAACCATACGCACAAGGTGGAATTCCCAGAATTCCAACCTGAAAAAATAACTTCTAGATTATCTAGAAGCCCTTTTTGGGGTCGGCACATTTGACAGAACAACGGTGGCTCGGGTAGCCGACAAATATTTGAAATATACCAGGGACACCTATAGGACACAATTGCAATTTAACCCTAGATATGAGCGTCCTCTCACAGTTCTAGAGAGTGAGTGGAGAGCACTCATCCATGACGAAAAAGAGAAAAGGGCAAAGAAAGAAGGAAAAATGCCAACTGGACCCGCAAGGTAAATTACAACTTTAATTCAATAGCTTTAATTTTATCTATGTCTAAAATAAAAGTGTGCTACGTCATATCTGACTTCAATATTTTGATGCTAGGTTGCCTGACACCTCGAAGGAAACCAAAGCTAGGATTGAAAAAAAGGGCCATCACAAGCTAGGCCAGGGCGGCTACTTGAAATTAGCCGCAAGAATTGTAATTAAGTAGCTAAACATTTTATAATTAATTGTATCGCCTTCCAACGTTTTTGTAATCCTATCAAATATGATTAAAAATACACAATCATATGTAATGTAGGGTGATGACTTCGGAACAGAAACTACAGAGGAAGATAAAAATATTTCTTTCCATTTCGGCTATCAAGCCGTAGTTGAATGTCGCAGAAGCTTGGGGCAAGTCCCAAGATCCAGAATGCCTGATAAGGTAAAACATTAACCTTTCAATATGTTTGTTTTCGTCCTTTCGTCTATAAATTAATGTTCAACAAATTTTAAATCGGGAGCAGACATCATTTGAAAAATAACCCAATTTTAGAGCCAGATGTAGATGATCCTCACGTGCAACCTGATCATTGTAGTGGGGACCAGGCCGACAATGCTACTATCAGTGAGGGCCGTGACGGTAATTAATTTCCACTTATAATTTTTTCTAATTATACCTTGATGGTTGTCCTTATAACGTTTTTTGTTTAAATGACAGAGAATGTTTTCCTTGAGGATCTTACCACCAGAGAGGAAGACAGGGCAACAGTCCCAACGGCGACAACTGGTGCACCAGGTAAATAATCTCATTGCAATTTTTTTTATTAATATTACCGAACTAGTTCAATGATATTTAAAAACTGACAATTAAAATTTAATATTATCTGTTTTTGTAGGTGATGTCCCGTCACTGGATGAGACCAGACATCGTGACTACGCAACTAGGTCAGCAGTGCGGGTCGAAAGGCACGAAACAGGAGCAGAGCATGATGATATTGATGATGTAATTAGGAGCTTTAGAAATAGGAAGAAGAAAAATAAAATTTGATAATGTAAAATATTGTATTATTATAAGACAAACATTACCATACTTGGAACATTTTTTGCATTATATAAAAAACTCATTTATCATACTATTTTTATGTCAAGCATTAATTGCAATGTTTACTTGTGTACTTTTTGTTGAATTTTTTTTTTATTAGTTATTGAATATATTTTTTTATGCTCATGAAAGTAAAAAATGAAATATAGATTGGGTATTGGGGAATTGAGAGTGATGTGAGGGGGGGGGGAGGGGCCATAAGAGCTTCCACCTTCACGTGGTTGGCCCTGTTTAGTAGAGAATAATTTATTGGAGCGATTTAATCTTGGAGCAAACCTCCCTCGATCCAGCGTAGCAACAAAAAAGTCACTGTTGAATTAGTTGCTACTCTTTCAGATCGTGGGAGGCTTGTTCCAAGTTCATGCGACTCCAATAAATTGTTCTTGAAACGAAGAGGAGCTTATTCAGGTATGTTTTGACATTTTCAACATATGTTCTAACATTATCATAAGAATGCATCTTAGAGTAAAATATACTACATCAATTACTTGTATTTATTGTATAGATAATGATGGATTTTGATTGACTTGGCAGTGCAGGTACAAATCCTCTTGCATCATGAGCAATACAACTTGTCAACCAAGGTCATGTCCAGGATATTTTTGCTTGTGCGCTTGACCAAGTTCGTAATGTCACATTTTGTAAGTTCCTTTACAGTTCATAATTCAATATTAAGCTTGTTCATGATTATTATCTAGGTTTTTTGTATGTGTTTTTTTCATCTATTTGATTGTAAGCAACTCTGCATGTTTCCTGTTGTTCACTATGATTTCTCCCATTACCACTCCCAGGATGAATCCGACTTTATTGTTACATAGGTTACTTTATTGTTACTATGATTTCTCCATTTACTATTTCATAGGTTACATCATGTAAAGTTGTCAATCTCAGGTTGGTGATGAGCTTTAGTTCTCCAGATTTGGGGCTTTTCTGATATTTTCTCCCTCATGTCATTCCCGCATCACCTCGTTGTTTGAGCATGCCAATTGTCTACCACTTGTACCAATTGGCACATGTCAATCTCTAAGTGGTGCCACATTTCACCTATTTTCGGCCCACTTGACCACCTGAAAAACTCAAATCCACACACCATGTGTCTTTATCATGGAGTGCCACATGTCCTAGATATTTAGGCCGATAGGCCTTCTGTTATGAAAGAGATCAATTTTTTTTCGTCAACACTTCTTATCTAGGCACGACACTTGTTACTTGTTTAATCTGACGGTCACAGTCTCTCGGGTTACCTTCTAGGTTTGACATACCACTGGTTTCTGGTATATTTCCATGGAATCGGTCTGAAAATACCAACAACAATCCACACACCTGCAACCGTCAACAGACCTGTCGTTTTAGTAGCTACATTTCCGCAACTGCCAATACACCTGCCATTTTAGTTGCTGCATTTCGGCAACTGCCAATACACCTGCCGTTTCATTCTCTTGGACTCTGTGTATGCATATTTTTCATATAATTTTATCACGAAGTTGGCTGCAGTGCTTTGACATGCCTTTGAATATTTTTGCAGGTTAGAAGACATTTCAGGCCAGAGCTATTGAATAGACTTGATGAGATAGTTTTATTTGATCCTCTTTCTTGTGATGAGCTCAGAAAATTTGCTAGACTACATATGAAAGATGTAGCGATTCGTCTTGCAGAGAGAGGTGTTGCTTTAGGGGTTACAGATGCTGCTCTGGATCTTGTTCTTCAGGAAGCCTATGATCCTGTAAGTAATCACTTTGTTTTGATTTCTTTCTTATTCAGAGTCTATCTTGCCAGGGGATGTGCCCATTATGGTTTGTTATGAGACCGTTGTCAATTTCATCACAGTCCCTCATAATATGTTTGATTGTGTTTATAAATAATAAACAATTACTACACCAAACAATAAACAATTAATTGTACTATGAGTAATATGATATCTTGAAATAATTCTCATTATAATTTCATAACCTCTGCTCTCACTTGGTGGTGTCTATATCACTAAGTGTGTCTTCTTTAAAATTATAGTTACATCAGACAATGAACAATCAACTGCACTGTCAGTGATATCTTGTAATAATTCTTATTATAAGTTCCTAACCTCTACTCTCACTAGGTGTATCTATTTTAAAAATATAGTTTCAATGGTAGCTAAATTGTTATCTTAAAATTATAGCTTTGATGGTGATACCTTGTGATTGATAATGCAGTTTGAAGCAGCTTTGGCTTTGACTAATATAGTCTCAGGAACCTCTGAGAATACAAAGGTTGTGATTGATTACGGGGCACTGCCAATATTTGTGGAACTTCTTACCTGTGGGAATGATAATGTTCGAGAACAGGTAGCACGTTTATTTTAGAGGCATAAAATTATTCTTCCCAACTATCTTTATATGTCTGTAATTTTGGAATTTGATTTAAAAAACTAGTACCTAACTTTGAGTTAAACTGGTGTTTGTGTAAGGCTGTTTGGGCTTTGGGAAATATTGTTGGAGACTCTGCAACATTTAGGGATATTGCCCTCAGTCATGGAGCTATGAGGCAGGTGCTTGCCCAGTTGAATGATACTGCCATAATTTCAATGATAAGAAATGATACATGGGCTCTGTCAATTTTTTGCCATGGTAAACCCCAACCACTATTCGAACAGGTAAGCAGAAATCATTTTCTGCCTCTTCTTCTTAGTTTGCAGATACTGTGGATTTTTTTTATAGATCTTGGATCTTGGTAGATTTGGACGTAATATGGACCTAGATGCTTGTTCATTACAATGACTCTGTCATCAGGTTTTAGGAAATGCTCAGAAATTTTGGTTTCACAAGGGGATTACCCTTGCTTGCAATTATCGATTATGAATCACATTCAAAAAAATTATTTCGTAGCATTGCTGAGCTCTTTGAAGGTGAATTTCCGAGGAAATTTCACAATATCTAAACTAAATTTGTCTGTCCTTTTCAATACTCTGCGCTTGTAACAGAACCAGACAAACAATATAGTGGCCAATGCAACAGCAAAAGTACCTCCTGTTGCAATGCCTGCAATTCACCCTCTCTACACGCATGAACGACTATGGCACCCTCCTTTGTGAACATGTACTGGAGCTGAAGGTACTGGTTTCCATTAGGATCGTGGAATTCAACATCCAAAATAGTATCAAATTCCACTGCAATAGTATTCCCCAGCGAGGGCAACGGTTCATTGAGACCTATTGGACTCATCACCCCCAAATAGCCTCCAGGGCTACCCAGAGTGTGATCATCTGGAGCAATAAAAAATGCTCATCCATCCCCAATTGAAACAAGAACAAGACCCACATTGGTTACAGAAAAGGAGAAACACGTTTTGAAAGAAGAAGAAACTTTTGTATTAGGGTCCAGAAATCTAACTGGTCTATTGTACAATGCCCTACCTACACTTCAAATTGGTACTCCCAACTCCATGCTAAGGCTCACTGTGCCATTCTTTAGATGAGCATCTTAACCTGAAGTTTGATTCCAAAAAACCCAAGTCCCCTGTTCTATGCCCAAGACCTCTGTTACAACGAGTAGAGTTCTGAGCAAAATACTTCACAATAGGAAGCAAAAGAAACATCGCAAAATTTCTCGCTTTAGACTAATAATTTTCTGTGCGAAAATTCAACTGCGGACAGTAAAAACATAATATCAAACACAACTAATCCACAATGGAATTTGAACATGAGGATTTATAACCAGAGAAAACCCTCTCTAGGTTAAAAGAATTCTAGAATGGCTTTAAGATTCTAATTTCTACTAATGAGCGCTTACAACACCATAGCAATTACTGTCACAATGAAATCTGCTGGAAGCAAAGCCCTTGTACAGTTTCTACATTTCCATAGTGGAAGCAAGAATCTTGCTATCTCTCATGATCTGGTTTTGTGGTCAGATCCTTTGCTATGGCTGTCTTGTTCTGCTAAACGTGAATCTGTCTTAGCTTTGGATCTGGTTCTCATTTAGGATCGTGGCTATTTGATCTTGCTGCGGCTTTGATTATAAAAACTTGTTCAATAGGAAAATGTTGAATCTACTATATATAGGAGCTTCAATGGGTGCTCTCAAACTGCTCTACTATAGTAGTTGCACTCTCAATGGACTTCTACAACAATTGGCACCATCAATATGATTTTTTACAATGATGGCTCACGTCAAAAAACTGTGCTACAACCATTGGCACCATGAATCTTCTCTCTGCTTCATCAAATGGTTAGCACCATCAACTGACTTTGCGCTCCTCGGGGTGATGACAATGGAAAACACTTTTTTGGGCATCTTTGTTTTGTCTCTGATTCAAGGCAGAACTATGTTGGCCTTGTTTTTTTAGTCCTTGGAACATAGTTCTCTCATATTTTCCATCCCATCCCCAGTTTGCTACCGAGAAAGACATAACTTCACGATATCAAAATTGACTATTTTTGGCCATTTATCTTTAGTAATGGTACAACTTTAATTTGGTGCATTCGTACAGTATCTGAAGAGCACTCTCAAGCTGTTATTTAGTATTTTAGCATAACTACTACATTTAACTGCCATGGTCTAATATTTATATCAACCATAAGAATTGTTAAGGTAGTTCCACGTTTATGAAGAAGAAGGAATGCTTCTGACAACTTCTTATCATAGTGGTACAATTCTGTTCGCAGTTTATCTTTTATAAACCTCCAATTTTCCAAACGTAGTACAATTTGTTTAGTATTCTACATAAAATGCATTAAGAATACAATGTTGTGTCTACTAAGAACAAATAATTGTTGTAATGAGTCATCTAAACATCCTCGTTTTATATTCCTTTTCTGTTTTCGCAAAGTTTCCTCTGCTACGGGAAATGTAATTATATTAATTTTTTTTCCATCGATATACAGATTGGATCTAATTAGATGTAAACCCTTACTACAGTGGTTATTCGAATGGGTTAGAATGTGCATTGTTATTTGTTTCTTTTGAAATACATGCATTACCACTACGCGAGATCTTTGCATTAATTTTGAAATGTTGAGATCTTTGCATTGATGTTGACTCTGCTTGGTGGTGTCTCTGTGATTGAGCTGATCCAAAGGCAATGGATGTGCATTAGCGGTCAAGTTCTCTTTTCTAGTACTGTAATCCAAATCCTCTAGCATGCAAACAGGTGCCGCAAAAATTATATCTAGGATTGATCATATTTTTCTCACCTTCACTTTAGGCTTGGAAAATTTTGTTCCAGATTTTAGCATTTGAATCACCCGATGTATTAAAGATATATGTGGGAATTTAAGGCTATATTGGATGTATATGAGAAATAATTACAAATGACAAACCTTGGAATCATGGCCTCTCGGGAAGAGATCTCTGATTCCCAAATTCTTCGTTCTTCCCAGGATCCGCCCGCTCTTCTCCAAAGTTTGGATCTAGTAGGCTCCTCGCTCTTCTACACTCGCTTGAATTGGAGCACCTCCATTATGATATCAAATCATTCGCTACTATTAAATGACACAAAGGTGATGCTTTGATAGAGACTTTTTTTGGCACTTCACCGCAAACCAAGTTTTAAAATGTCACAACCCACTTGATATTTATCCCTAGAAAAAGTGTCACATGTGAAGATCAAAGCTGAGGAAGTGAATAACTTGGTAAAGAGAATTTTTGATTACTTATGTATTCGGCCCAACAATATAGATTTTGATGCACTATCATTTTTAACCATGTGTCGAAAAACATACAAAAAACTATGTTTTTAGTGAAATTTGAGTTCACAAGAATCGATGCCAATCAAAATCTAGACCTTGCTCCCACTACCGTAAAAAGGCGGCTCTCATATTTCATGCAAGAATGGAATGCCTTTTTTCGTTGTTTTATCTCGTCTTATTCGAACTTCCAAGTCTAAGATCAATGATTGTCTTATGTTTTAAAAACTAAATATTATGATTTAGAGAAGTGTATCTACTTCTTATTATACTTCTTAACTTCCAAGTCTAGCATCAATGATTATTTTATGCTTCACACATAATCTAGTTTTCATTATACTCCTTGAAACATTTTTTATTAGTTGAATGAGACAAACTTAAAAGGAGTAAGCTAATATATTAGCAAAAGGTTTTCTTCGTCACAAATCTATAAGATTATTATAGTGAATTAATGGAAATTTTGTGCATCACCCGAGTAATCTTCTTCTGTCTGCAAATTTTGACATCCAGAGAGAAGTTTGTTACAACATTAGGCAGCTCCTACTTGAAAACATGTTGATGTTGATGCGTAACAATCTCCTTCATTTATAGCCATGTGTTGGAATATTTGAAAAATTCAGAATAACAATGGAGAGAGTAATAGTCTCCTCTTCCAACACAGAAAATATTGAAATTTCTTCACTGGAAACAGAGTTAAAAAATATGAAAAATTTCTATTCCTTAAAAAAAAACTATTACAAATTCTTTCTCACTAAGAGGGATTACAAAATGTGACTGCTGCAAAACGCAGTGCATTCAAAATTCTTCTGTCTCTAAAACTACGCACTGCTATGCTCTTCAAAACACTTACACTGCTATTGTGTGTAATAATAAACTTTACAACTACATTCTGAAACAAGCTCGCAACTCTTTTCTTTTATATGTAATGCATATATTAAAAACATAACAAAACTATGCAAATAACAACTCTGTTAAAATGCTCCTGGGGTCCACAATTTATAAATGTTTTAATATATATATGAAATATAGATATAAAACATATATATATATATATATATATATATATATATATATATATATATATATATATATATATATATAACATATATACGTCACATTTTGTTTTCAATAAAACTATTCTGCCGCTTGTTATATAAAATAAAACATATAACAAAAACTTTGTCAAAACTTCAAACAAACCCTTTAGCCGTGGAGCTCGCCAGAATTCAAACGACGATAAACCATAATTCAAACCAAATTCACGTTCCAAAATAGCCTGCTGACGTCGGCCAATTTTGTGATGCGAAAACCAAATGAATTCCGCCCTAATCTTTTTCGGGTCCGAATTTGGGCTGGTGTATGGAGAGAGAGTTGTGACGTGAATTTCTTATCAAATTCATCCTAATATTTTTCGGGTCCGAATTTCCATTGTGCGAGTGGCACAAACAAAGATCCACTCCAATCAATTTCTGCCATGTGTCCTCCTCTAGCTTGTCATATCAATCACAATAAGTTTTAACGTCGTTGTTCAATCAATCGTATTAAGTTTTAACACTGTTCAAGATCAGACCTCCACTCCTGTTAGCGATTCCGCATTCTCCAATATGATCCGGCCTTCGGCTCTCATCAATGAGATTTATGACGGGTGTTCTTCGATGCCATTGCAGTCGGGTCGATAAAATGGCGTTTTGCTATGGTTTCTCAGACGAGCCACAACCTTTGAATTGCAGATTATCTCTGGTTTTTGGGTTACATTGCCTGCTCACTGTGACGAGAAGGAGAAGCCAACTGAACTACTGCTTAGACCTTGCTGCAAATCTACATTTCTCTCAGTTTGGTCTGTGTCTGTCTTCCTCGGTTTCTTGGAATCCTGCTTCTCTGTCTCGTCTTGTGCCCACTGCTGAGACTACACCCATGCCTCGCGTGAGTCAAAGGATGCATTGCCACAGGGGTAGAACCAGAGGCCAACCCCTGCGTGCTCCCTCCAACCCCTCAACCGAGTCACCTTCCCAATCAAGTGATTATTACGCAGGCCGCTATCCAAACACTAGAAGTGGGCGGGGTTGGGTTCTAGGATCTGGCCACTGTATGGGCTCCCCTGCTCCTCATTTCCCCACTGCTTCACCTTCTCCGACGACGCGCACTGCGCTTTTTTCCTTTAATTTCTCTCTGAACCGCCCACGAATCACAGCTTCAATCACCATGGTTTTCCGTGAAGAGGCCCAAGTGGAGGAACAATGCACCCGTCCGGCGGGTCTGAGCTCAGAAAAAGCCCAGCTTTCAGGTCTTCAGGAGGGGAGCCATGGCATGAATGTGTAGGAACTAGATGCTCGAGATCCTGGACCTTCCGTGTCTGAAGCTGCTCCCTCCGAAGGATGGTGGCGAATTGTCGAAGAACCACCGGATGAGTAGCTGGTTCTCTTTGATTTGGTTTTATTTCTTCGCGGCCCACTTAATTGGGCATGTTTTTGTTTATATTATTGTGATGGACCTCTATTTTATTTTTGAATTCTGTAAAGAATGGTTCCCTTGCGTGGGCAATACGTTCAAGACTGGTTTCCCCGTATGAGGGTAGTCTTCTTTTTTGATTTTTTGACAAATTTGCCATAAGTCTGGGCAATGTTTTTGACTTCGGTCATGCTGTAATTTTATTCCCACTATTAATAGATTAACCTTACTTAGAAAAAAAAAAAGTTACCCTGTTTCTATTTTAGACCTGTTTTTTGAAATACAGAGCCATGTTTATATGATTGTTTATAGTCGAAGCGCTGCGGGGTGGTTTATTATATTAATATTTCACGGTCAAATTATGTTAATAAAAATTGGAACGCCCACAATTCATAACAAATATTGGAGATTTACTGTCATGTTTTAAAGTTTCATTTTTATGTTTGCCGAAGGATGGTGCTGAATTGTTGAAGAACCACTGGATGAGTAGCTGCTTCTCTTTGGTTTGGTTTTCTTGCTTCGCGGCCCACTTAATTGGGCATTTTTTTTCTTATGTTACTGTGCTGGACCTCTGTTTTATTTTTGAATTTTGTAAACACTGTAATCGTCAAAGATATCAAACGATGGTTCCCCTGCGTGGGCAATGCAACGACCTGAAAAACGTTCAAGACTAGTTTCCCCGTATGAGGGCAGTATTCTTTTTTGATTTTTTGATGAAAAATTTGCCATAAGTCTGGGCAATGTTTTTGACTTCGGTCATTTTGTAATTTTATTCCCACTGTTAATAGATTAACTTAGAAGAAAAAAATGTTGCCCTGTTTCTATTTTAAACCTGTTTTTTGAAATACAGAGCCATGTTTATAGTCGAAGCGCTGCGGGGTGGTTTATTATATTAATGTTTCATGGTCGAATTATGTTCATAACAATTGGAAAAAAAAAATGTTGCTCCGTTTCTATTTTAAACCTGTTTTTTGAAATACAGAGCCATGTTTATATGATTGTTTATAGTCGAAGTGCTGCGGGGTGGTTTAGTATATTAATATTTCATGGTCGAATTATGTTCATAACAATTGGAAAAAAAAAATGTTGCCCTGTTTCTATTTTAAACCTGTTTTTTGAAATACAGAGCCATGCTTATATGATTTTTTATAGTCGAAGCGCTGCGGGGTGGTTTATTATATTAATATTTCACAGTCGAATTATGTTCATAACAATTGGAACGCCCACAATTCATAACAAATATTGGAGATTTACTGTCCTGTTTTAAAGTTTCATTTTTTTTTTTAAAATTGAACTTACCATCAGTATACCGACGCTTTGTAAGCGTCGGTCTTCTGACGTCTTGAACGATTTCCATTTTCGTCAGTCTTGTGACGTCTGTCAATATTGCGACAATTCTTCCTAGGGTCGGTATTGCGACGCTTTTGGAATGCATCGGTATTGCAACGTTTTTTCAATGCGTTGGTCTTGCAACACTTTTGTACGGTGTCGGAATTGCGACAGCTTAAAAACGTCGGAATAGTGACATTATAAAAACCTCGGAAGAGCGACGTTCAAAACGTCGGACCACCTTTCGTCGGAATTGCGACAGTTTACAAACGTTGGAAGAGTGACGGTATCAAAACGTTGGAAGAGCGACGTTAAAAACGTCAGACCACATTTCGTCGGAATTGCGACAGTTTACAAACGTCGGAAGAGCGACGGTTTGGGAAATGTCAGAAGAGCGACGCTTGTTTGGAAGCGATGGAAAAAGTGTCGGTAGTGCGACACTTTTTCAAGGCGTCGGAATTGCGACGTAATGGAAAACCACGTTTTTCCCGTTCTCAAACTGTCGCTCTTGCGACGACTATGTGTCAGAATAGCGACGAAGTGGCCGTCGGAAATTGGGCCAAATTTTGTAGTGTTTGGAAAACTGAATTCAAAAACAGACAAAGATTGTTTGAATGGTTAGTTATGCTATTTGGTTTAACAAATGCTCCAGCTACTTTCATGAAAGTCGTGAATGATGTACTTAGAACATTTCTAGATGACTTTGTCATTGTTTACTTAGATGACATACTCATATTCAACAAATCAAGAGAAGAACATGTCATGCATGTGAACAAGGTAGTTGATGTCTTGAGCAAAGAGAAACTGTTTTTAAATATGTCAAAGCGCGACTTTGGTAAGACTTCATTGGTGTATTTGGGACACATTGTTGGAGGAGATGAGCTGAAGATCGATCCTTCCAAAGTAGAGGTCATTCTGAATTGACCCAAGCCCAGTACAGTTAAAGAGGTAAGAAGCTTTTTAGGGGCAGCACAGTATTGGAGGAAATTCATTGCTAAATTTTCTTCCATTGCAGCTCCATTACAGGCATTGAAAAGTGTGAAGAAAGTCCTCCATTGGGGAGATTTTTTATAAAAAATCATGTGCTGCTTCGAAACAAAATATAATTTCAACACTGGTTTTAGCACTTCCAGATCTTAGACAACCATTTGAGATCCAAATAGATGCAAGTGATTATTCTATGGGAGCAGTGCTCATGCAACATGGTAAGCCTATTTCATTTCATTCTGAAATTTTTAATGGAGCCATGACTAAATATTCCACCTATGATAAAGAGTTATATGCACTGGTACAAAGTGTAAAGAAATGGAAGCACTACTTGATGGGGAAAGTGACCATTATCCATACCGACCATCAGCCATTGCAGTACTTACAATCATAGTCAAAGTTGTATATCCTCTCTAGGCTTATTGTAAATTCAACTATTATACTCGAGAACAATTCCATTATGCATTAAAGTTACATTGAACAATATGAAAATGATAGTGATTTTAAAGATGTGTATGAGAGCTTGAGTCGAGGAAACCAAAATGAAGAGTTAGATTATCATGTGCATAACAATTTGTTGTATCACTTGGGCAAGTTATGTATTCAACAAGGAGAAAGAAACAATATCATAAGGGAGGTGCACACCTCATTGATTGCAGGACATTTCGGTGTAGGCAAGACAATAGCAAATCTCCAAAGGTATTGTTATTGGCCACACATGATTGATAGTGTATCTAATTTTATTAGAGGATGTTATTTATGTGAAAAAATTAAGCCTAGCAATAGGAAGCTTGGATTGTAAACTCCACTTTCGGTTCCTTCACATCCATGGGAGAGCATCTCAATGGATTTTGTAGGTGGTCTTCCTATGTGAAGAAAAGGTCATGCTTATTTATATGTTGTGGTAGATAGGTTCAGGAAAATGTTTCTTTTGATGCCATGTAAAAAAACAATTACATTTGAACAAACAACTCACCTTTTCTTTCAAAATTTTTGGGTTCATTTTGGTCTTCCTACTTCTATTGTGAGTGATTGGGATTTCTAGTTTGTTGCGAATTTTTGGTCAAAATTACGGGACATGATGGACACAAAGTTGAAGAAGAGTACAAAATTTCATCTGCAAACAGATGGTCAAACTGAGGTAGTAAACAGGACAATCATTCATCTTCTTAGAGGTTATTGCAGAAAGCATCCCAAGTTGTGGGATGAACAGTTGCATTACATTCAACATGTATACAATAGGGAAAAACATTCTTCCACAAACATATCACCATTTGAGGCATGTTATGGTTATTTTCCAAGATCACCATTTGAATTCATCTTTGAGAAAGATGTTTCTATAGATGGTCATAGTGACATAGATAAGGCAAGGAAGTTCATTGATAAAACTTAGTTGATACATCACACCATGCAAGAGCAACTTGAAAAGAGTCAAAGCAGCTGCAAAGCAAGGCATGACAAACACCGTGTTGATCACAAATTCCAACTTGGTGATTAAGTTTGGTTGTACATAAGAAAAGAAAGATTGCAAGGGGAAGGTAAAAATATCAAACCAATCCATTATGGTCCATTTAAAATTCTAGAAAAGATTGGTATTCATGCATTCAAGCTAGATTTGCCTCCTTATATGCAAATATATTTTGTCATTAATATTGATAATTTGAGATTGTTTGAGCCTCCTTTGATTGATGATCAAGGAGAACATGTTCAGATGCCATCAATAGATGATTCATCACAAGAATATCTTGATGAACTTCAATAAGATCTCATACTTGACAGAAGAATCAGAACTTCAAGAAGAGGGAATGTTGAATACCTTAGAGTGGGACTCAAGGGACAAAATCCTTCGAAGGCCAAATGGAAGGAGATTGGAAGGGTGAGGGAGTTGTGCCCTCACCTGCTGAACACTTGATAGTATATTTTGGGGTCCAAAAGGCTTCTAGTGGGGAGGAGTGATCAAGAGATCAATATTTAGCTAAAAATTGAAAGTGATCAGAAATGCTTCAGACCTGAACCCCTGGATAGAGGTCGTCTCTAGGATTCCAACATAACTCGTTTCATCAAATTCCGAGTTCATATGAGGGAGTTATGGTTTGTTGTTATTTTTCCCAAACAGGCAAAAAATGAGCAGAACAGGTACAGGGATGATGTGGCAGTATAGTCAGCTTCACAAGTAACATTCTCCAGAATCAGCCAATTACATTGTGCCAAGTGTCACAGCTGGATTCGTTGATGATGACTAGGAAGTGAATTTTTTTTTATCCTAAGTCTAAAGGTGAATTTTGAATTTTAATGGTACAGGTTATTATTTTAATTGGTGAATTTATGAGCCAATGGGAAAGGGCCATGGCACAGCTAGGGGCTACCACGTGCCCCCTTCCCATGGATTGGTATAATAGATTAATTCACAGGTTCAAATTTGGAGTGCATGTCATATTATATATGCAAAATTTGGATTAACCAAAGTTTAAAGTTATTTGAGCGCATATACATATATATATATATATATATATATATATATATATATATATATCTATTCAACATTGCAACAACAAACAAAACGCGCAAATGGTGGAGGTCGGGGTTTGACTCCACGACCTCCCCCAAATCACTACCTACCACCACCAATGGACCACTCACATGTTCCTTGAAAGCCTTTGCTGCCAGGATATGTGCCTTCAATTCCGTGCTAATGGACGAAGGAGGGGGCCAGCCCCCTATCCACGTGATCACGTGCCTAGAACCAAGAGCCATCACTTGCCAACTGGGGGAGGTGTTAAACATTAACCCATGGTTATTATATGCTAATCCATGGTTTAAGCCACGTTAATCCAAAATTAGCCCTAAATGCACTTTATACCCAAACAACACTTATATTAAGATTTAAGAGGTGCTTATCTTTTAATTAAAGTGCAGTTAATGTAGCGGTAAATATGGAAGAGGCGCTTTTTAGGAGGATTTCTAAATTTAGCCATGTTAACTGGCATAAATTTTCGACCATAACTGAGGAATTTTTTGACCAAAATGAGCACAGAAAGAGTCATTCTTGGTAGATTTTGATGTTTTTGAGCCATTGGAGTAGGTTTCAAAAGAAACAGAAGACTATAAACAAGAAATTTTCACAATTGAAGCTAATACAAAGGGCCACACTATGAAGCTGGACCAAGGAGACGTAGCCTAGGAGGGGTGAACTTCTTCAACAAAAATTGTGTATTGAGCTTTGTTATTTGTGCTTTATGTGTTTTTATATGCTTCTGTTCAACATTAAGTTTCTATGTTTTTTATTTGATGATAAAAACTAAATTTCACCAAGTTTTAATGAATTGTCACACATAAGCTCATGGATAAACTCTTGTTTGATAAGCAAACCAAAGAAATGTTATTTTAAATCTGAAACTGATATTAGCACAACATTAACTAATAATAAATTTCAGATAAAAAAGAGAATCTTGTAGGGAAAGAAGAAGGATACATCAGTTATGATGGTCACAGCTATGCAGGCTAAGCATAGTTGCAAGAAGGGTGTGTGATGTTTGCAGTTCATGTTTCCAGTGACAAGGGTAAATATTTTGAGGATGAAAAAATCTTCAAGAGGTATCTTGTATTGCAACAGTTTGGGGATATTTTTCTAGCAGATATTACAGAGTTGTATCCTCATACTGAAGTGGAATTTTCTATTGAATTGGTACCAGGGGCAACACCAACATCAAAGGTGCCTTACAGGATGAGCACTCCAAAGCTAGTGAAATTAAGGTTACAGTTGAAGGAAATACTTGATACGAGATACATTGGGCCAAGTGTATCACCTTCGGTGTGCCAGTATTGTCTATGAAGAAGAAGGATGGCACCCTCAGATTGTGAATTCATTATAGGCATTTGAACAAGGTGAAGATCAAGAACAGGTACCCATTTCTGGGGATGATGACTTGTTTGATCAGTGTAAGGGAGCAATGATGTTCTTGAAGATTGAATCAAGATCAAGATACCATCACGTACACATCAAAGAAGAGAACATCTACAAGACAACTTTCAGGACCAGGTATGTGAATGATTAGTTTGTTATAGTTCCATTTTGTTTAACTAATGCTCCAGCTACTTTTATGTGCTTGATGAATAGTGTGTTGCCTCCTTATCTCAACAATTTTGTTATTTTGTTCATTGATGATATATTGATATATTTCAAGAATGAGGAAGAGAATGTCAAACACTTAGTAGTGGTGTTGGTATTGCTAAGAGAGCATCAATTGTATGCCAAGATTAGCAAGTGTAGTTTCTTTCAGACAAAGGTACATTACTTGGGACATGTTGTTTCCAAGGAAGGCATAGTAGTAGATCCAAAAAAGATAAGGGCTATCATGGATTGGGAAACTCGTATAAATATGGATGAAATCATATAATTTAGGGGGTTAACAGGTTACTATAGGAGGTTCATCAAGAACTTCTCACGCATTGCATATCCTATTACATCATTGCATAGAAAGGGTAAGAAATTTGAATGGATAGAGGAATGCGCAGTAAATTTTGAAAAGTTAAAGGAATTGTTGACAAATGCTCTAGTTATTAAGATTGAAAATTTGAATAAAGAGTTCGTAATGTGTACAGATGCTTGCAAGAGAGGGCTTGGTAGAGTCCTTATGCAGGAGGGATAGGTAGTATGTTATGAGTGTAGGAAAATAAATGAGTACAAACATAACTACAAGACTCATGATCTTGAGTTGGAAGCTATTATTCATGGCTTGAAGATGTGGAGGAATTATCTTCTTGGCAATAGGTTTGTATTGATGGGAGATCACAATGGGTTGAGATATCTATTTGACCAAACAAATCTAAATTCCATGCAAGCTAGATGGTTGGATACCCTTAGTGAGTTCAACTTTGAGATCATATACATAAAGGGTAAGGAGAACATGGATGCAGATGCTCTCATCATGAGAGTGTAGATGAACCATGTTGCAGTAGTGAGCTCATATGGGACAAATTTACAAGATCATATATTATAGGCAGGACAACCAGATGGCAGGTACATGGAGCTTATGCGCAAGTTACAACATGGTACAAGTGAGCAGGATGTGGACTATCATCTCATGATAAATGGATTAGTGATATTGAGAGATAGGATCTATGTGTCGGAAGATGGTGAACTCAAGAAGCTTGTCTTGAGGGAATTTCATATCAAGCCATATTTAGGTCACCCAAGATATCATAAGACATTGACTATAGTATAGAATTATACTATTGGTTGAATCTGAAGAGGGAACTGGTAGAGTTCGTGGCTAGATATTTGTATCGTCAGCAAGTGAAAGTAGAGTGTAAGCATACAGGTGGGTTGCTTCAGCCTATTCCTATTCTAGAGTGGAAATGGGAGGTCATTTCCATGGATTTCATTATAGGTCTTCCAAGGACATCAAGGGAGCATGACTCTATCATGGTTTTGTTCGATCAATTGAGTAAGGTAGCTCACTTCATTCCATTGAAGACTACTTATTCAGTCAGTGAGGTAGATAGTAAGGTTGCATGGCGTTATGAAGAATATTATGTCATACAAGGATGATAGGTTCATTTCCAAGTTTTGGAAGGATTTGTTTGAAGGTTTTGGGATAGAGTTGGCATTTAGTACAACTTATCATATGTAGATAGATAGAAAAATAGAGAGGGTCAACAGGATACTGGAGGAAATGTTGAGGATGTATTTCATGCATTAGCAGAGGAGATGGTATGAGTACCTTCCATTGGTTGAGTTTTATTTACAACAATGGTTATCAAGAGTCACTAAGGACGAGTCTTTTTGAGCCACTCTATGGGAAGAGTTGTAACACTCCCATCAGCTGGAGTGATCCAGTGAACAAGGTACTTATTGGATAGTGAAATTCCATGATGCTTTCCATGTTTCATTGCTTAAGAAATATGTAAAGGATGTTGACCATGTTATTGATTGGTATGTATTGCAGGTGAAACCATAAGGATAATTCAATCTGGAATCTCAGTGAATATTGCAGCGGAAACAACTCATGCTCCAAAACAGAGTAATTGAGCAAGTTAAAGTGCAGTGGAAGCACTTTGGGCCCGATGAACCCACATGGGAGATGTCTGATCAGATGCAGGTTATGTATCCTTCATTGTTTGTCGGTTGAGGAAAAACAACTTTGGTATTTGTACATGTTTATGTAGGTTGCTATTTTAATACCGCAATTAGCTATGTTATAAAGATCCAATAAGTGGTATGGTTATCATGTTTTCATGTTTGTCATGATGCTTTTTATTTTGAGCAGATGTTATTGTAAATACTACAACGAGTTGGGTTATAAAGCTCCATAGGTAGTATGTTTTTTGTTTTTAGTGGTTTTTCTGGTTGTAGGGGTCACAGAACATCGAGGACGGTGTTCCCCTAAGCGGAAGGGGTTTGTAACAACCTCAAGTTAAGATTTCGTGTCATAATTTAATAAAGGAAAAATAAGACCAAGGTCATGGGACACATATTCCAAGTTGAATGTTGGGAAAAATATCCTAGTGGGTATCACTTGTTCATGTGTTTATGGCTAAGGCGAAATTGGAAAAGACAACGTAAAAGGCTTTGAAAAGGAAACAAGGTTGGAATTTTATTTATGAAAATAAAGGAAATGAGGAGAAAAGGGAGGTGAAAGATTACAAGTTGCATGTGTGGAGGAGATTGAAGGATAATTTAGGAAAATCAAGAACTTAGAGGCATCAAGAATAAAAAGACATCAGAGTATCAATTTGTATTCTTTTGTCAGTTCAGTTTTAGGATTAGTTTAAGAGAGGATAAGAGCACCAACAGGAGAATGAAAGTAAGCTAGAAAAGGAAGGACAAGGAAAGAAAAGGAAAGACAAGGAAATAAATGATCAAGCAGCTTCAACAGGAATACTTGTAGGTAACAAATTTCATATATTATTTCCTAGTTGGTTTTGGCATGCGTGGGAGATGCATGCATGTATTAGTTTTCTTTGCTATCAGTGGCATGGATTTTTTTTAGTTTTGAAAGTGGTTTAATCATTTCCTTTCCATTTATAGATAGCTATGGTGTGATGGGATTCATTCTCAGTTGAGCTTTGGAATGCCAGAACTTTTTAGATCCGAGTGAGGTGGTCTCGGGAAGATCCCGGGGGTTGAGGATGGAGATGGTTTTCTCCAAGAAGCCCTCAATAGGTGGGTTTATATAGGAAAATTCCTCAAGGGATGGTGAAGGAATTCTAAGGCATCTAAGCCCGGGTTCGTTTTGTGATCTTGGGACCAGCTTAGGTGAGATCATGAAATGGTGAGGGTGGAGGCGATTTAACCTCTGGATTCCCTTGGTTGTTTATGTATTGGTTTATCCCATGAGATCCCACATTCATTCTTGGAATATGGAACGAGGGTGATTAGCTGAAAGAAATATTTGGTTCAGCCCAATGTGAGGTCAGGTGGTACATGGAAGTCCCAGACCTGGTTGGATTTTGCATATGGTTAATAAGAGTTATGTTTCTCTTGCTTTTGATGAGTAAATGTACTTGTTATTTTGTGGCTTTAATGGTTTTTCTAATATTATTAGTATTTATCTAGTTATACACTAGTTATAAGCATGGTTATTTGACATATCTAAGTATGGCTCTTATCACATTTTCATTAATGAATGTCTAGTTCATAAATGTAGGACCTAACTAGTTTTATAACAACTATTGTGAGAAGGCTTTGGTCCTTCTTGTTAAACCTCAGATAAGTTTTCAGATATTTATGTTCATATATGTATTCATGACCTGTAGGTTGTATGTTTAACATGTGTTTGACGAAATTTTAGTCCTGGTTGCGGAAGGGTCAAGTTAAGTCCTGGTTCAAGTTTTCGTTTATAAGATTTGTTTCTATGTCATATATAATTTTTGGAAGTTTTAATGAGTTCTAGGTAGAGGCTTGAGTCCTAGCCCTGAAAAATTGGGTCAGAATTCGGGGTCACTGGCATAGAACTAACTGGAAAAGTCCACAATCGCTGGCACCCAAGACTCTGGGAGCAACTGAAGACTTATGGTCACTTTGGAAGCCTTAGAAAGAGAGTGGTTTAGGCTCTAGGTCAAGTGATAAAGAGGGTTAACACTGGGGTTGGATACCTAGAGAGGTGGTTTAGCTCTTGTTGGTCCTGTAGCTCTTAAGGAAGGTCAATATGGTTTTGGTTTGTTGATTCCACTTCCTTAAGGTTATCTAGGAGGCTGAGTCTTATCATAGTGACCCACAACTCATGTTTACCCTAGGAAACCAGTGAAAGTGGGTAAATGTTGGATTGCGGGTTACATGGTCTAACATGTCACCTATCCTAGGCAGGGGGTACATATTCTTGAGTGTGATTTTTTTCATCACCCTGTAATATGTACACATTTTCCAAGTCTCACCTTTCTTTAGCACAATGGTGATGGGTGACTCACATGGTGATGTACTCAACCGAATGACACTTGTTCCAATAGTTGTTGCAATTATTTCTTCACCTCACTTTCTTCTATAATATAATACTTATACAACCCAATGTTTGGAATTTGGGAGTCCAACAATAGCTGGATCTCGTGCTCCACTTCCATTTTAGGTGGTAACCCTTTATGCTCTTGGAACACATCCTTCTATGCATGTAGAAACTCTTCTAGTTGTTATTTCTATTTCTTCGTACACTCGTCTAGGGATGCCCTGCCTCTTATTGACTCTTCTATAGATTTATTTTTCGTTAAAAAAGAAAGAAACATACTTCTTGCTCGAATTGATCAATTTCTTGGCTTGGTTGGTACTTACCAACAAAATTTTCGACTTTCCTTTGTGTGCATTGATGGTGAATGATTTCCCATCCTTGACGAGCCAATATTGGTTGGACTTCTACATGAATATTGGATCTCATATGTACATGTAAGGAATCCCAAACAGGAATCCACATACATCAAGGGGAACCCCATATATTTCTACTTCATCAATAAAATCATCACTAATGGAAAATCTAATTTTGCCCTATTTTTTTACCTTCAACTATGCATCCTTATTTACCCTTTTGGATTATCACAAACTTCCAACACCAAGTTCTTGACCGAATCTGATGCAATGAGATTCGCTGACGATTATGAGTAAAATAGAACATCAATATTTATCTTCTTGACCTGTATCTTTATATGGAAGATTTTTGTAATTTATTTCTCTTCCTATTGCCGAAGGATACTCAAATTCACCTCCTTCTGCACTGATGTACAAGCAATCTTCTCATCCACTTCTGATTTGCTTTCAAATTTGATTCTCGAATTAGTGGCCATGAGATTCATCTTCTTATTATCTTTCTTTTTTTTCTTCAGGTTTAGTTCTAGATGCAACTTCCAACACTTCTCCTTTGTATGGTCTTTAATGTTACGGTGGTTGCAGTGGCTGCTGTGATCTTTGCATTGGTGTGTTGTGGTTGTTGTATTTTTATTTTTTCCCCATTTTTACTTCTTAGTCCCCTCCTTAGAAGCATCTTGTGTCTCCTTCTACTACAATCCACTTAATTTCACTCTCTTAATTCCTATGTTCTCTAGGTATTGTGCCTAAACGCAAGCCTTGTCCATCGATTTTGTCTTGAACAACATCAATTTCTCCCATAGATAGCGATTTAGACCCCCAAAATACTTCAGAAGTACATATGTATTATTTGGGGAGGTACCCAACATTATGGCCATATTTCTAAACTCCGTGGTATACTCTGGCACACTTTCCCTTGCTTTCACTTGAAGTATTACCACCAGATACACTGGTCCTATACATAACTAATAAGGTAAAAATATGAATTAATGAGGGTTTTTAAGTCCTCCCACGTAGTCATTGGAGGCTCTCCATCCAACCTCAGGGTCTATGTGTGGCTTTCCCACCAATTTAGGGCATGGCCCTTGTTATCACTGGAAAATCGAACAAGCAAAGATGACATTATTTAATGTCAGGGAGAAGGATTTATAGGGCTGAGAGACATTAGAGAATATGAAGTATTTAAAAATCTCTAAGGTCTAAGAGGAAAATAAAAGTGCGCACTGAAGGAACCAGCAAAATGTGCCTTTGTGCGCATATTTCTTCGATAAGCACGCATTTGTACGACTTTTCCTCAAAAAGACGCGCGGACCTGAGTGTGGCGGAAGTCACTTTTTGGGACCACAAGGAACACTCCAGGACATTGATCCCACACTTGAGGCAGCCTAAGGACAACTGCCCAAGCCTCCTAAGGAACTCAAGGGAGAACACAATGGAATAAATATGGCACACAATGGAATCACCCTCCTCTCTTGGGTCACCATCCACAATGTACCAAGAGAGGGAAGGAGAGTTTGAATTCTCCTATAAAAGGCCACCAAGAGATGAAAAATATGAGAACACCTTGTTATGTTGCCCATAATTTCCCCAAGAAATCCAGCAGTGTGTGATACAGAGCAGAGATAGAGGGGACTCAGTTATTGGCCACCCAAAAACTCCAGTCCACTAGAGTAGAGAGAGGGAGACTTTGCGCCAAGGTAGCTTGGAAGTAAAGACATCCTTGCATCGGGACTTGTAACTCCCTATTTCTAAGGGCCCCTTGGCAAGTGGGAAAAAGTTTCATCCTTCATTCCTACCAGCACTCAATAAGAGGGGACGTAAGTGCCACCTTTTGGATTATTGAAGTTGTTTGAATCTATTTAGAGCTTTTGCATTATTATGTCTTATCATGTTCCCTAACTTTCTTGAATCCCTTTATTTTCTGCCTGTGACCAAGAACTTAAGAGGGGAAAACCACTCCTCTTAAGTAGGTGTGATTTGGTACATTCATGTGCCAAACACACATAAACAGGATTGGCGACTCCACTAATGTTTATTTTCAAGTTTATGTGGTTGTGCCTTTTTGTAGAGACCTGTTTCTTTAATGTGGAGTTGGACCAGAACTGCCCCCTTTCTCTCCTTCACTAATTGATTCACCCTTAGTGATAGGCTGAAGTTGAAGAGCTCCCAAAAATTACTTTGTAGGAAAATTGCATGGCTTTTTTTACAGGCAGACGTGCCCCAGTGTGACCTACGTGCAACCTTCGCGCCTGTCTTAGCCTTTTGCGCGAGGAAACCAATAGAAGTATTTTTCTACTATTTCCATTTATTTATTGCTTGTAAAGTGACTAGTAGCCCTTAATAAATCTTCCAACACTGGTTGAGGTGTCCCACAACTTGTTAAAGATCACTTTTAGCTGTGTTTTAGTAGTTTAAGTGTTAGTTTTATTTCAGGTTGATTTTCGCAAAGTTAACACATAGTATAAGTAGGGGGGGGGGGATTAATTTCCATTCTTAAATAATTTATGTTTTAAAAATTTAGGCATCAAAAAAAACTTAGATAATTAACCAAAGTAAGTGGCTCCAGTCCACACATGCTTAGCTAAATCCTTTTTCTTTTTCTAGTGTAAAAATTATTAGTTTAGTTTAATTTTTTGCACTAGGATTTAGGACTAGGATCGAATTGTTTGTAGAGATAAAGTAATCTCTGCTGCCTTTGCACCTTCTGGTGATCTTAGGAAAGCATATGAACACTCTCTATTGATAACTCACCATCTCCCTATAGTTGATCATTTATATTAACTAGGAAACATTGGAAGCAGCCCATATCCGCACATGTTTTTCTTTTGAGCAAGGAACAACAAAACATAGTTTAAATAGGGGATTTTGAAAAGGATCATTGAATATCCACACGTTCAAACTATGTGCTTGTTCACATTTTTTTCACACATATTCACACCCTAAGTAAATTGAAGATACCTAAAACTAACTTAACGAAACTCACTCTCCCCATAGGGGCCACAAGAGAATTTATAGTTTAAGTTAGGACCAAGGGGGTAGGCATCTAATAAGCCATCGTGGTAAGTATACATCTTGAAACATAGAAGTTGGCTATTTAGGGAACTTTCAAATCTGTCTATCCGCCCACCACAAAGAAAACCCGAGCACATTAGAGACTCGATTCAAAGGGGGTTAGGCTTAGGCCCAGTGCGTGTGATATTATTCGGAGCTACCTGACCCATCTAATACTCGATATTGGTATCTGAATTACCAAGAAGCCCAAGACTCAAATACTCATGTGGGACGACGGTGCTTAGTGGCCAAAATTAGGGCATCCTTCCCTATAGGTGATGGAGCAAGCAACACTACATCCTCTACCCTTACCTTGGTGGATTTTTTTTCGGTTGACTGGAGGCGTCGCCAGTTCTTTCGGGACATTGTGCTAGCATTCGCAAGACATATTATCAAGGCCTTGTTACATTTGAGCATGTGAGGATGAATAGGTCTTCTAGGATTTGAGTATCATACGCAGAAAACAAAAAACCATATTTTTTGATGGAATTATCACATAAGATTTTTTTTTTTTCTAAATTAAGCTAATTCTATTATATAAACATACTGATACAAAACTGCCTCAGTTCAGCTGCGGGAGCCTGAACTGGGCTTGATGTCCATGCTGTTAACAAAATGATGAACTGCCCATATCGGGAAACCAGTTCTATCAAAATAAAGTGCATCGCCCTTGAAAGGGAAACCGGTGGATAGTTCAGTACATACACCATAAGAGAACTAAAGACAGATGGTTCCATCATGCAGCTTCTGCTACTATAGATAAAAAAAACCAAAATATCATCCAGATGCTGGAGTGTAAATACCATGATGAGCTAAGGCAGAGAGGGCAGATTCGTGTGAGGTGGAGAAGGTTGCTCCTCCTCAATTCGGCACCCGTAATGATCCTCTGCATCTTCAACAGTTTCCATATGAACGCCATCTGTGCCTGAGAGATTTGCTTCCACCTGCAAAGAAACCTGACCCGGGATGGGAATGTCAGAGGCGAGGGGAGTGTTAAGATCGGTAGAAGAAGTAGCAGCAGGGGCGGGCCGAGGGAACAAGGGAATGGGCGGAGGCGCATGCAAAGGAGGGGGTTGAAGGGTCGACTCTTCACGAAGGGTAATGGTGATATAAGCAGTGATGGTAGGCCGGTCGAATGCACAGTCAAAGCGCAACTCCGCTCTCTGCGAAGTTTGTCGAAGAATGTGGCTTCCAGAAGGACGGGGACCAGCGCAAGCCGGAGGAGGAATATCTCCAGGAGGATGAGAAGAGGGTTGATGATCTTGGGCGAAGCCAAGAGGGCTATCCTGATCCCATTGCTGGCGGGAGTCCTGAGTATTCCGTCTCTCAATGTGTTCAATGGAGAGAGCGTCACCATGAATGGAGGAAGGATGCTCACTAGCTAGCCTACACCGAGTGGTGCCTCTGCGGCACCTCATACGGTGTCTTAGCCTAGGCATAGCGGTAACAACAGAAGGAAAAGGCCAAAGACGAAGGGAATCTTCTCGGATGGGAGTAGGAACATAGTGAGAACCAGGAGGAAAATGAAAATTGGAATGACAGGAGGTGCTGTGAGAAAAGTGACACTCAAGAATTGTTTCAAGACAACTGAGAAGTGAACAACGCCGACCAGTGTGATTTCGGGCATTGGGCACAACACAAGATGCCGAGCAAACTCTGCGAATGGGATTCAAGGAGCTGCGCACAAAGCTGGAAAGATCTGGAGTGCTCGAAGAAGGAGCCATTATGAATCGAATTAGCATATCGAGAATGGAGTTAAGCCGTCGCTGGAGAGTTAAAGGCCTGCGTGCAGGCGCATTTAATTTGAAATCAATGGAGCCGCGGGGGGCCATATGGCCTCCCCATGCGAAGCTCCTTGGGAGGTACTCCGGGACGGTAGTCCCATCAAAACATTTAAACATCCACATCCGGAAATTATCACATAAGATTAATCTAAAGGGAAAATTTATTATTTTTGCTTTGTTTTATGTATGCAATCAAATTTTTTCTTCGATCATAACTCTATCCTCTCAAATATTTCCAAAACCATACCTAGTCGACGCGAGAATGGACCCAACGGGACCTCATCGATCTAGATGTCTTTTGGATCTCCCCCCATTACCAGGAGGGGTTCTAGGTCTTTCGCCATTTAGGCATCAAAGACGAAACACTACCACCCTTATTGGTTCATCCTTTATTGGGGCAACATTAGTTGGGAACCCTAGTCGGATTCCTAACGCCACACCAGTGAACACCCCCACAGGGTCACCGCACACCACTCCTCCCACAACCATTAGAAGGCAGAGAAGTGCTACCCATTCGGGAAGCCAGGTGAATGCACAGTAGGATACATCACATAAAACCCCTATTCCTAACCAGAACATTGTGTTTTCACAGGTTTCAATGCCTAAAAACTCATAGTCTCCTTTCTTAGCTTCATGAAATCTACCAGATTTAACCAAGTTGACAAATGACCCCATTGCACACAATCCCACATGGCCTTCTATGCCCATGAAGCTCCCTTTGTACATTCCAAAGTTCGAAGGGAAGCAAGCGGAAGACCTCGGAAATCATGTGATGAATTTCCACCTATGGTGTTTATCGAACAACATCGTTGATGATACTATTCGACTAAGACTATTTCAACGCACCCTAACCAAAATAGTTGTGAAATGGTGTGTGGAGCAACCCTCTGCTACACATGGAACCTTTAGCACCCTCGCTATTGCATTCTTGACCTATTTTCAATTACCCATCCACCATGACTCTGGAATGGAATTACTGACCCACTTTAGGCATACACCCACTGTCCATATATCGGACCATCTCCACGAATGGCGGTGGCATCGTATTTTGTGCAAAGCCAAACTCGACGATCGAGTTCTGTTAGACCTGTTCCTAAAAATTATCATCCCAGAGATTTAAAAGGATGTGGTGCAACAAAGGCCCATATCCGATGGGGACACCATCAATAATTCCCAACAAATAAAGTTGATCTATATGCAGTCAGGGTATATTTACAATATCATGCCTAACGCCCCGCGCCTGCAAACTTACAAAGAATTTCCAGGTGCGTCGGAATCCGTAGATGATTTAATTGGGTCATTGAACCAAAATCATCTAAGCAGCAACGTTCAATACCCCGATTACGCATATGATTCTACCCAGAACATATCGCAACCTGACTACCAAAGGCATCCTGCACCTCCGCAAAATTTGACCAGTAGGGCATCATCATACTGCCATCAACATGGAGGACCCTATCCTCTGGCTCAGGGGAACTAGTACACAACTAGACATGTTGACGGAAGAGCTACCCCCCAACAACCATTTATAAACCAGGGACTGCAATACACCCAATCCCCAACACAAGGCCCGCCCATGCAGAATAATGCACAGGTGAACTTTGCACAACCTTCCCAAATCCAACTGCACCAACCATACAATCAAAAGAATCCAAATTATCCTCCTAACGTAGTTAAGAAAAAAGGAAAAAACAAGCCTAAATGAAATCCTAGACAGGGGGGAAACAATCAACAACACCCTCTGTGATCTCAGACCAGAGGTAATTCCAACCGAAATCAAAACCAGGAACCAAATAACCCCCAAAGGTAGAAAAAGAGGGTAAATCTCTGGAAAAAACACTCTTGATAGATCCGTGGTGAGTACGGCCATTAAAATCACCACTATCCGAACCTTCCTGAGCTGAAGAAGCTTCAAGGTAACCGTGGACAAGGGGGATCCTCACAACAGACAATAGTCATGTAGGGGCCTTTCCCACATCAAGGGACAGTTAACACATAGCAACAAAATCCCGATGATTTCGGAAAAAATAGCCACAAAATCTACATGACTGATGGAGATTTTTTTTTTTCAGACACGAAACCAAAATTATGATACCCCACCAGACACCCGTTCCTTAGGGGCTAGTACAAGTGCACCGACAACACCTTTGACCATATCAAAGATTCCTATTGAACCTTTGCCAAAAATGGATAAGGGACCAACTAGGCAGGCAAGAAACTATTCCAAAGCAGGCCATAACTATAGCAATGTGGATGATCTAGCTCAATCTCCTGTCACTATGTCATCTTTGAAGGTATTACAATCATGCCAAAAGCAACAAAAGGCCTTACTTTCCGCATTAGGCACCATCGACCTTGTCGATTTGCGCCTAATGGCTTTTGATTTAGATAAAGCCACCCCTAGGCTTCCCTTGATGGTTTCCTTTCAGATACCGGAATCAGTTCAAAACATCACCATTCACCGATATATCATTGAAGAGGGTGCATCCACATGCATCATGTCAAAAAAATTCTGGCATAAGTTAGGGTCTCCCGGACTAAAGCCATCAGACATCACGCTTAGAGCATATGATGGTTGCCCTTTAGCCCCCATTGGTCTCTACCAAAATGTCCCGGTCTGCTTAGCCAGAAAGAAGGTCCTTAAAGACATTGAAGTCTTGGATGCCCAGCTAGATTACAATATAATCCTTGGCCAGAGTTATATGTATGCCATGTTAGCCATAACATCCTCCATCTTTTGAACTATGATGTTCCCCCATAAGGACCGCATCATTACTGTCGACTAGTTGACACAGAGCGAAAAGCAACCCCTAACAAATACCGATGTCATTCTACCCTACGTAGATACATCCTTCGAGATGATTACAAGGTACCAAGAATATGGCCCCGGTTAGTTCAAACCGTCATCCATCCTTAGGTCATTCCTAGGAGACCCCCCTATTATACTTGAGTCATTACCGACTGTCATAGAGACCCTAGTGTGCATGATGTCCTCATCAAGCACCGAAACCAGTCAAGACATGAAGATGGGAAATAATGACACTGAGTCCTCGGCCACAACAGCCTCTCTAACCTACGCCACCTCCCAAACTCCTTTTCTCTATCCCCTAGCTGGTTTTGTATCCCAGCAGGTCTTGGCCACCGTGGTGTTACCAAATGTATCTTTTGGAATCCCATTTTGGTACTTCGTCCCACCTACTGGGACATGAGCCACACACATCACCTCTATAGGGTTAGTCCCCCTCAGTCCCAAGGAGGCCCCACCCGTTAAGGATATTGTCGCAAACATCCCGGTGCAGATAACTCCTACCACAAAGCCGATGATTAGGTCCAAGAACACCAATAAAAGAGGAAATAAGGTGGAGAATCCCACCCCACAAAGGGAATCACCACACTGCACCATATTTGACGTAGTAGGCCATCCTACCCACATCTGCCCAAGTCTGAACAAATTAACACTTCTCCTTAGCTCTGCGGTAGATGTCGCGGCAACAAGTTACCGTAAAAAGGAACCTGCCACCAAAATTCAAGGCAAATAATTGCATACAACTCATGCATATGCTATTGGAAACAATTATGGAAACTATACCCATCATTGCCCAAAGATCTCGCGATATAAGGATGCCTTACTTGCCATCGAGCAATCCTATCAAGAGGATCCCTCCACCAAGTCATCTGGAGATGAACCTCACACCATTCTATACCTATATGAGGAACGAAAGTCACCTGAGAGACTCCCAGCCATTCCCCCTCCCCCTATCGAACGCTGTGTACTTTGTGATGAAAGTGATCATTTCATCGTCGATTGTCTGGCTCTGGAAATGTTTCAACGACGATATCCAGTCCATGTAGTGTATCGCACTGACCCAGATACACAATATTCATGTTAGTTATGTGGTGGCAATCATCCATTACGCCATTGTCACTATATCCCTAGATTCCATGCAGCAATAACTTGTATGCGATCGACTATAGTTCACCTCTCCCAAGAAGATGGCTTTGACTCTGAATCCATGAACAACTCGACAACTCAAGAAGATGTGACGAGTAGATCATCCTCTTTCTGTCAGCTGAAAATGACCAATCAGGGAACCCTTAATTACCCCCAACCACCCTCTACAGAGAATACCAACATGTACGTTGCATAAAATGCCCAATCATGTGGTTCCCACTTACCCTGACTTAGAAGCGCTACGCCCCTGGTACCTTGTCATGTCATCAAGCGAGCAGGATAGGAATCCCATATCTAGGATTTTTTTTCCTAGTGTGTCAAGGAAATCATTGTGAGAAAAACTGTGCTTCTGTTCCACGATTTCACCCTCTAATTGATATGATACATACATTAGAGAAGAAACACGAAGATATCCTCAACCAATATAGAAGACAGAGCGCCCCCAGGCCATCTACCCCATACCCATATCGGCATAATGGATGAGCTGGGATGACGCAGCAACCAAGCATGACCCAGGTTCAACCTAGGATAACGTGCATACTATGTGACCTGATCGACCACTGTGTTAATTAGTGCAAAGAACTGAAGCACCTCGCAAATAGTTTTTGCACAGTCTCTTTTGTCCCGCAAAGACTTCTCTCTAACCAAGAGAAGAACACGCACAACTATTTCTGGATTTGTTCACACTTTCATCATACAATAAAATGCGAGCATCTCCCAAAGCTTAGAGTGGCAAGAGAAAATTTAAGTCTTCACTCCCCAAAAGAGTTAGGCATACCCATGCCTAAAACTCGGAAATGGTAGCATAAGACCTCATGTTCTACATCGGATCCTTTCCGAGCATGCACTTCTAGGATGAGGAGTGTTGTTGATTCCCACACAATCTGCTTAGCTGGCGCAATGGTACCATGCATAATTTTCACTGGCCATAACCACAAACCAGAGGCATGCTTGCTAATGGAAAAATTCAAGCACCTCAGTACGAGGCACAACTTCCACCTCTCGGAAAGTGCCCGACATAACGAAGGATCTAGCCTTGCACTCACGCAAGCTCCCATAACATAAATTATTCCCCCACCAAACGCCGACAACACGATATGCCATATACGATTCATATCGTCATGTATTGGTACTAGGACTCAAGTTTCTCGTGCATCTTGGGCCCCCAAATTCTCGTCATAAAAAATTAGGACACCCTACGCTTTTACATTGATTTCTGCGAGATCTTGAATTTACATGCCACTATTGAACTCCTCGATGATACCCTGCCTCTAGAACAACATTTAGTACCACTAGAGTTCATCGATGAAATCTGACAACAATCGCTGCAACACAATGAGGCCTAAAAGAAATGGGTAAAAGCATCGTTCGACCACCACATCACCCCTCGCTCATTCATTGAGGGAGAGCTATTCCTCCACTATGATGTTGCAAAAGAAGCCCTAGGGCCAGGAAAGTTCAAAATTTTGTGGAAAGGACCCTACATCATAAAACATTGCCTCCTCAAGGGGGCATATATCTTGACTGAACCGGACGGAACATGCCTCAGCAACCCCGTCAATGGCCTTTATCTCAATAAATTCTACCCACAAGGGTCGAGAAGGTCCTCCCCTAGAGTCAATGTACACATACACAAACACTTTAAATTTTTGACCAAAAGACTTGGCACAAAATGCTCTCTAGTGTCACAATGGATTACCAACCTCACCATTACTTCGGATTTGCTGATGGAGCATCGCGATGGTCTCAAAGTTTAGCAGCAACCGCCTAGGTTATCTATCACCCTAATTGATCACCACTCTACACCAATGGTGTTTGTATCGGCTCAACAACAAACAATCAAATAGAATATGACGCCGTCATCGGACTTATGTGCGACGCCCTCAATCAGGGCATACACCATAAAAATATCTACCTTGATTCCCAGTTAGTAGTGTCAATTAAACCAAGCATTTGAGATAAGGGATTCACATCTGTTTAGAAAATACTTGCATGCAAAAATATTAAGCTGACAATTTGACTACATTACATTCACACATGTACCAAGAAGTCAAAACCAAACAGCTGGTCGCATAGCTAACAATATTCTAAATTGGAATGCGTCTCTGATAAACTGTCATACATAAAAAATAAAAACATAAAAAACATAGGTATCCATCAACGTAGCATAATCCATAAACAAAAACAGGGGGAAAATCATGTAGAGCCGCAAAAAATATCTCTTGCATATATACAAAAAATGTATGTGTCTGAGTACAAAAAATAGTGTCTCTGACCCGTAAATCAGCCCAAAAGATACACAAGTACAAGTCAACAAAAGTAGGGAAAGCATCCTCATAATGGGCGATTTCCCTGTGTACAATAAAACTCTAGGGCAGTGCTCCCTCAGGTGGGGCACCTGGGCCCACAACTGCTCCTGGTACCAATACTGGAGCCGCCGTCAAAACAAAGATTGCCTACCCGACGTAGAACCGGTTGATTGCCCCTCTCCTGGGCCATCAAGGCCTCCAACCACGCATCCTCGAGGTCATCTACAAAACCTTGGGTAGGCATCCACTAGGTCAAGCGGTCCACTCAACCCCATGCATCGTCCAACAACCGAGCTCTGACCTCTAGAGCAACCACCTGCTCTATTAGCCATTAGGGGAATTTTGAGGTCTAAAATGGGCCTCTTGAGGAAAATGTATAATCAAAATTCACTTTATGAGAACCAATCACATTTTAGGGGATGCCATCATCCTAATGGTTGAGGTGGCATTGCTTGAGTTAAATGTACTTACTTGTCACATTCTCAATGGTTGATAAAACTCATGGTTAACCATGATAATGCTTTAAGTATTTTTAAACTCATAAATTAAAGTACTCATAATAAATGTCATTTCACACTTTTTGAATAAAATATTATTATTTTCATTTCATATTTTTTGAAAGAAACAATACATATTCCTACACAATCTTCATGTCTTTACACCATTTTTAATAAATATTATATTTGTATATTTTCATATATTTATTGGGGCATAAAAAAATCTAAATTTCAATGTATATAAATCTTATATTATACTTATAAATATAAATTAAATCAATTTCAATACTTTTTTCTTTCTTTAATTTTAAATACAACTCGATTTATTTCATTATGATTACATTAGTATTATATATTGTTATATATAATATTATGAAAAGTAATCTAAATGTTATAGAATATATATTATATTCATTTTTATATTATATATTATTTCTTCTTATGTTATAAAATTCATACATAAAATAATATATTATATTTATTATTTTATATTATTTTTATATAGTATATTAATTACATGTTATTATGCAATTTAAATAATATAAATTTAATTAATAGCATTTTGTATAATTAAGAATTTATGAATTTATATTTATGTTGTATTTTAAGTACAAAGGACAAATGCATTAGTTGTTCAATAATAATGACTTTTTCTTGAAAAACTCATTCTTATTTATAGTCACATCAATATAATTTTTTATTAATTTTATTTTGGTATAATTTTTGAATTTAATTTAACTATGGTTACATGGATTGTGGTGCAAAAATTGAATTGAAAATTCATAAATATTATTTTATTGGTTTAACTATTATTTTATTATTTCATTAGAAGGCCCATTTTAGACCTCAAAATTATCCTATTGCTCAACAAATCAAGCCTCTGCCGCATCAGCATGAGCTTGTTCAACAGTAGTCTCGACAGCAGTCGAGCTGCTACCCTCCCCTAAGGGGTCGGCCCCTCCGTCCAGTGCTCCACCCAGAGGCTGCTCTAGAGCTCCTCCCTATCCCCTGCGAGCTCCTCGAAGTCGCTGAATCGGATGGTGCCCCACTAACCGAGCCATTGAACGTCCGATCTCGCCAACATATGCAAGAGTAACAAAACTATGTTAGTGTCATCATAATACACATACAAAACATAAATTCTCAAGTAAATGCAGAAAACCCAAAAACATACCTGCTGACCTCCAAGCATATCCACCAGGTAGACCCATGTCTGGGTCTCCCTGAAATTCCATCCACGCATAAGGGAATGGCGAGAACATATGAGGATTAGGCTCAAACCAAGACTCCATGGTGGCATTCCAATAATGCCCCACCCTACCTCCACCTCTGTGAGGCATCACAGGGGCCCACCTCCTCATGCGAAGCTCTTGTGGCCCCCCAGCAGGCACAACCACCATAGGTCTCAGCATCACCACCCACTCATACATGAGGCTGCATAGGATGCTAGCATAAGTAAACAACTTTAATCCATCCTGGACCTTGGAAAGCCACGCCAACACCCCATCGTAACAAAAATGGGAAAATTAAAAAAAGTGCCCAACCCTCAGCCGACACAAGATACTGATCTGCGGTCCCGATACCCAATGAGGAGAAGACGATCCCACAAGTCGTAAAATGGCTGTCAGAGCACACCACTCGGCCAAGTCTATCACAGTAGCAATCAATATGCACCCCTCCGTAAGGGGTGCCCCACCACAATGGCCTGCTTAAAATCTCTCAAGATCCACTCTCCTAGAGGGAAGTGGATGGTGAAGCGCCTCACCTTGAGGCAACAACTCAGTCACAAAACATATATCTATCTCAGGACGGATAACAAGGTCACACCCCCGCAACACCATTACCTTGCGCCGCCTATTCCAGCATCGGATCAGGTAGTGCAAAAGACGATCTTGTGATCATAGCAGGTCATTCTCCATGAACTTGAGAAGATCTCAGCGCGCCAACTGTTGGCACACATGACCATCAACAACCAAGTAAACACGAATATTGGGCTAATCCCTCTCCCTCCACAACATCCTATCATCAAACACGCACACATTAGTCACACTGAAAAATAGAAAAAATTTCCCAAAATTTTGAAAAAATAGCTTCAGCCCTCTGCGTGCCTATTCCTTAGACAAGCACGAGGAGAGCGCATCTTTCCTTCTCACAGATGCACCAAAGGCACACCCAAAGCTAGGACAAACGTGATAAATGCATGCAAAACCTCATTTTTTCATGCAAGTTGTGCGCCTGTACCTTGATCACCCGCGCAGTCAAGTAAAAAACTAGCCTAGGATCCATACAAATCCATCTTGTGCAGACCCTGGCACCGACACACTGAAAAAATTAAAATGTAGGATGACATGGAGCTTACTTGACTAAAAAATATCTAGTCCCAGGTACTCAGGTTGATTGCAATGGCAAGAAATGCTTCACAAAAGCCTCTGACATCTCAAAACCTCAAATTCTCAACGAATATAAATGAATAGAATTGAGCCATATCCACCTATATGTGGCACTTTTCAGAAACTTTCGAGGACCATAACGAGAGCTCAAAAGGCTAAATTACCAAACCAAAATCAACATTGCGATCAACACTCCATAACAGTCAAAGGCGGTGCCACACATTTGCACCCCCAAAAAAATATTTTTTCAGTGCCGACAGGTATGCCCTCTCTCATCTTCTTTTTTAAAGCACATGTATTTCAATAATATTTGAATAAAGAAGATGCTTTCACTTGGGGTATTTTTTTTGCAAGTGGTATGCAATCCATCCACCACTCCATCCACTGAAAATTCCAGAGCAGGTATCACTATACCCTCAGCATGATAGAGTCCCAAAAAAACTATGCATATCCTGACATCATTTCTCCATAAAAAATTAACCATAGGTTCCAAACACCTGACCATGTTTATCATCACCCCACATTGCACATGATAAACATCCTCGTCGGTCAGTAGAGCCTCCCCTCTATGGAGCCCATCACCCACAATAGACCATACATCACAAAAAATAACAACGCCATGGCCATACCACTTTAGTCCGGGAAGCACCTCATGCCCATTCACCCGCCATGCATTAGGTCAAGTTTTACCATATCGAACTAAAACCCCTTTCCCAAACTTCCAGGTTTTACAAGTAGATCAAAAGCGCATTACCGTGCCTCGCATTTGGCATACCATATCTCCATCAGCATAGCCCATCTGTGACATTTTCCATCCGCTTCATCAACCCCACACATGAGACCAACCAATGGCCCCCCCACCCTCAACAAAAACACCTTCCTCACATCATTAGTGAGCGAACACTTTCATGTTTTGGGGCACCCGTCTCGGTGTTTTGTACAAACCAAACCCCATTATTTTATTATTTTGGTAAGTGTACAAAGACCACAAACGGTGCACTATGTCCCCCACCCACCCATTCATTTTTTCTCCCATGGAAGCAGTCCCTCGTCACCCTTGGTCGAAGTATCACACCCTCATGCAGAAGCCACCATGACATTCATAACCAATATATACCCACCCTAGATATCCTACCAACTCCAGGGATTTCCCCATCAGAAATAGTTATGACTGTTGCCAAGCTACTTTTTATACTCTGACCTTGGGCCACTAAATCCCCGACATAAATTTTCAGTCACCCCTCGCGATCATGCCTATGTTAAATGCATCACATCCAGGATCCTTGTTCCCTGCATCAGTGACTCTCTCATTCAATTGAGGCTTTCTTTTTTTTGACATCAACACCTATTTTCCAAAAAGGAAGCGTTACCTTGCATCACCCCTCTCCACAAAAGGGACATCCTCAGGTGGCACTACGGGAGGCATAATTGCCCACAGATGTCATCAATCCTCTTGAAATTCGACTACAAAAAAATCTTTCATGTTAAGATGGTATCGTACCTTACAACCATTGCACTTTGATCAAATTCGTCGAAGACCCATGCCTTTACAAGTGTCACTTTCAGCAATGCTTACACGGGAAGGTCCCAGCCATACATCTATGCATACAATGCACATTTATATGCCATACCAAATTTATGCATATGGGTACCACATTCCACCTATTGTCAAAGAAAAACTGCCCCCGAGGGCGTAAACAGTCATCGTCATCACCTAGCAGATCACTACCATACTAGTGACATAGACAGAATTTATATCTGTCAAGTAGATTTGTTTAGCTAGCCAAAGCATCATAAGCATGGGACATGCTCGGCTCGTAGAAAAATTGTATTTATTATATCATACCATTGCTTGCAAGTTTCCCACAGGATGTGGCCGCTCTTCAACTTGGTGTAAGGTGTCTCCAACTCCGTGCGACACGCAAGTCTCTCTCTCTCTCTCTCCACACTGTACACAGAAAAGAAAATATAATGTATTTCGACTATACAGTTCTTCCTAGACCTCACACATTAGGGGGCAACTGTTATCACTGGAAAATCGGACGAGAAAAGATGAAATTATTTAATGTTAGGCTGAAGGATTTATGGGGCTGCAAGACATTAGAGCATCTAAAGTATTTAAAAATATCTAAGGTCTAAGAGAAAAATAAAATTGCGCACTGAAGGAACCAGCAAAATGCGCCTTTTCGCACATATTTCTTCAATAAGCGCGACTTTTCCTCAAAAAGCCGTGCGGAATTGAGAGTGGCGGAAGTCACTTTCTGAGACCACAAGACACACTCCAGGACATTGATCCCACACTTGAGGCCGGCTAAGGATAGCTGCCCAAGCCTCCTTAGGACCTCAAAGGAGCACGCAATGGAATCACACTCCTCTCTTGGGTCACCATCCAAATTGTAACAAGAGAGGGAAGGAGAGTTTGAATTCTCCTATAAAAGGCCACTAAGAGATGAATAATATGAGAATACATTGTTATGCTAGCCATAATTGCCCCAAGATATCCAGTAGTGTGTGATCCGGAGCAGACATAGAGGGGACTCAGTTGTTGGCCACCCAAAAATTCCAGTCCACCAAAGTAGAAAGAGGGAGATTCTTCGCCAAGGTAGCTCGGAAGTAAAGACATCCTTGCATTGGGACTTGGAAATCCCTAATTCTAAGGGCCAATTGGAAAGTGGGTAAAAGTTTCATTCTTCATTCCTACCAACACTCAATAAGAGGGGACATAAGCGCCACCATTTGGATTATTGAAGTTGTTTGACTCTATTTAGAGATTTTTTATTATTTGTTTTGGTTTAGTTTTTATGTTTGAATATGCATGCTATTTCTCTATCTAGTATGTTTATGTCTTAGAATGTTCCCTAACTTTCTTGATTCCCTTTATTTTCTGCCTGTGACCAAGAACTTAAGAGGGAAAAACCACTCCTCTTAATTAGGTGTGATTTGGTACATTCGTGCGCCAAACACACATACACAACCCTGATCTAATTTAAGTCGCACAAATAGAATCTTCTATTCTTAATCAATTCAATGGACATTGAATAAATTTCCAGTTCCTGCAACCATCTATCAACTTCAAAGTGTCAATCTTGTTGTGGTATGACTATATATACCTACACTTCCATTTTAAACATGGGATGTGATTGATTCATGACACTCAAACTGGGTTGATATTTTTTGAGTTCTTTATTTGGTTGATTCTTTGTTTCATCTTGATCTCCTAATCCCCGTTTTGATTTGTCTTCTACATTTAAACCCCCATCTTCTTTGAATATCCCAGGATTATTGTTTAGGGCCACCATAAGGAGATTTACATTATGATTTATATCCATGAATTGTTGGAGATTTACATTATGATTTATATCCATGAATTGTTGTTCCAGCCATAAAAACCTTTCCTTTGCAGGATCACAAGGGTTATTCATAGATTCATTAGCCTTAGTTAGGGTTTTTTGACCTTTCACCCAATTGATCTAGATCCCCCGCAAATCTCCAAAAAATATTTCAAAGAAACTTGCTCTGATACCAATATGGTTCGTAAAATTCCGTGGATATTCCACTAAACATTTCATCACCACAGATCTGATAAAATTATATTTAAAATATTAAGTTCTACACTATTACAATTTTATTAGATTTATGGATTTATAGATTATTGTTAATAGTGCATGCAGCATGCAAATGAAAATTTATGCGAAAATAGAGAGTGACAAAATAAAGGCTCATACACAGACATTATATGCAAGATATGCTCTAAGAAACCCTTTCGGGAGAAAAAAACCAATTGGAAGGTGAGGTCGCTCCACTCTCTTTCTCTAAATGGAAATATGTTGCGGGTATAAAGAAGTATGGCATGTGGCCCGTGGACTGCTACAATAAAAAAATAATCTCTATGTGTTCCACCTCCTATCCCTCTTGGCCGTTTTTTCTTGACTATGGAACAAATGCACTCAAAATAATGGATCCCCTTTTCCTCCTAGTGGCCCGATTACAACATAGCTCAATCGCCTACTAGTGGTTAGGTTTGACTACCTAAAATCTTAACCAGAGTTACAATATGGAGTATTCTAGAGTATTATACATCATAATCATGTGGATATCCCCTTTTCCATGAATATTGGGTTCTAACGTGGCATCATTTCCAATTATGGTGGTGAAAAGAGGAAGGTCAACTTTTGAGTGGCATAACTTTCACATATGAACTCTGATTGACATGATTGTTGCGCCATTGGAAATGTTTCTATGTTTATAATAGAATGAAAAGATTTATCACTTGTTAGGGCCCTATAATATAGGGATAATAGTTTTTCTATCTTACTATTCATTTGCGGGTATTTTGTAAAATTTAACTTATGTTTTCATGAGTCTCATAGTCTAAGGGGTATTTTTATAAAAGAGTCAAATTGATCAAAGTAATTGTAAATATATGTGTCATAAAAGGGTTATTATGAGAGCGAAATGAGTCACGTCATGAATAATTTTCTCATTATAATTCAATTCTGGAGGTCATGTCAGTCATATGAGTCAGTTAGTGTCATGTCCTACTCATGATTGTAAAAGTACCATCTCATGTCATCATTCAAAACCACCATCATGGCAAGAAAATGGTTTTAGGTGGCATAAAATTAAAATTTCCTTGAACCTATGTCCTTCTCCCTCATATGTGATTCATTTAGAGCTCTAGAGCAGTGCCAAGGTTCAAGAAGGTTTCAGAAGCTGAAGGGAAACATTCAAAGCTCGTGGGAAATAATCTAATGTGCATTTACTGCGCAAGTTGGATTTAGCTATCTTGAAGGTCTGAAAGGATTGAAAAAACTAATTTATTGGTTCTACACCATCACACTTACATTCCAAACATACCCATTTACACTGTTTTTCTTGGAAATCTCCGCAACAATATAAACCATGGAGGCCTACTACACTCTGCTGCACAAGTTGCATAGTCCCTCATTTTGGTGAAGTGTGGGAGTTTTGTAGTTATGAAAGTGTGATAAGGTGTTATAAGCTTTTTTTATGTGGTAAGAGTGTTCCTTAGCCATTTTTAAGAAAAAAGGCCATCATAAGCTTGAAATTTTGGACTTGCTGCGAATTTGTTGCACAAGTAGGAATCAACCATCTAGGAGGTCTGAAAAACTTGGAGATCACACTTCAGGAGTTCTAAACCATCACATAGAAATTTCAATCCTACCCATTTGATCCATTTTTCCAGAGGAGGTGTGTAACCATACAGGGCATGGAGGGCTACTTGGACTTGCTACGAATTTGCTGTGAAACTAAATATTTTTGTCATCATTTTCAAAAGAGGTTTCTGACTAAATTAAAATGAATTTCAAAAAACAGAAAGAGGTTTTTCTCAAAAACAGACCAAAGAAAAAAACCTTCTCTCTGTTTGTATATGGGTGTTATGGTTTAGGAGATATTTAATGTGCTTGGAGGCATATATTTCAAAAAATAAAATTCTGTATTTTTCTTCTTGTTTCAGATATTATTTTTTGGCGTGCTTTTCTAACAGATGGAAGCAATATTTTCAAAACTAAAAGTTTTTTTTGTCAATAATGTGTAATATGCCAAAAATTTAGTCTTCAGCTAAATGGAATATTATAGTTTGTTTTATTTCTAGGTAGGTGAAAAAATGGGTAGGAAGGCCCATAAGTCTCCTAAGCAGTAATAAAAACACTTCAAGTGTGAAAGGAGACCCTTTTGGCAGCTAGATAAAGCACCTCTAGGTGTGAACATGGGTTCGATCATGTTGATTCAGTAAACTTTGACCAAGTCAACAGTGCTGTCATGGAGGAGAGGAGATTAAATGAAGAATAATGCAGTTTTGGAGGGAGATGGATCTCATGAAGGAAATGACCTAATTGAGTGGGGCCAAGTGCAAGTAAGCTCATATTCTATTTAAGGAAGAGGATGGCAACCATGTGAGCTCATGTTTTATATTATCATTTGATATTGGTCTGCTTAGACTTTTGCTTCCTCTTGTTGTTTAGCAGGGTAGCTGTGCTATTTAGCACCAGGTGTTCCCGAGTGGGAATCCCACCTCTTTCCTTGAGAGGCCTCTTGGAAGAGTATTGTATTCATTTCAACATTCAGGATTTCAGGCCAAGCTTCAACTTTCTTCATCAACGCAGTTTCTGTAGGTTATTGTGTTGTGTTGCAGGGTGCAACAATGGAGGATTAGATCAAGTGTCTTCAGAGCTAGTTTTTTAGTGGAGGAAGGTTTCTGTCAATTGGGAGGCCTGTAAAGAAGCCCCTTGGGCTTATTTCACACATTTGGCACTAGGCCAAATAGTATTCATCCCCTACAGTGCCGTTTCAATCTTAATCTACGTTATTTTAGGGAGGAGATGCAGGGGTAGTTGCAGGGATTGTTTTGGGAGGAGATTTCTTCAGTGGAGGAGCCACTCTTTCATCCAGAGGATCTGTTGGAGGAGGGTTGTAGATTTCTACATCAGCTTCAACCATATCTTCTCATTGATATTGTTTATCATATCTCCAGCCCTAGGGCTGCAACTTACATTGGCACATTGTGTGCATTTTTCGGAAACTCTCTTGGGTTGTTTTGGAAAGCTGATCTAGTGCCCGGATCTGTATGTTTAGATTCTATTGGGGCCTATATCAATATGTTTACATCATTTTATCATCTCCAGTTGTATTTATGCATAATATAACTGCGCTGTAGTAGCTCTTCGATATTTTGTGTTGCAGCAACATCTCACTTTTGAGAGTGTTTATGTATTGGAGGCTTGTGTGATCATGTTCTAATATTAGTGACTCATTGTTTTGTACTTATTTATTGCATATATGATGAATAAGATGGCATTATATTGGTCTCATGATTTCATGTGTTAAATACTTGCTGCTGATTTCATTTTATGAGCTATATTGTTGCTATTTCCAATTTGGAATACTACAGTGGTATCAGAGCATAATCTTGGCTCAGCTTGTGGAATCTTAGCCAATATGCTATCAAGAAGACAAGAAGAAGAAAAGATGAACATAAAAGACAAAAAGAATACTCCATTCTTTGGAGGAATAAATGAGGAGAGACTTTAAAAGTTTTATTTCTCAAACTTTGCAGAGCATTCATGGAGATCTTAAGAAGATGAGGAAGGAGATGTGTAGAGAATCTCCAAGAGAGTTTGAATATGAAACAAACTCTAGATTCTCATATGATGACTGTGAGCATGCAACCACACAATATGATGCACAACGCAGTGATATGCCCAGATTTGCTATGAGAGGGATAGAAGAAGAAGAAATTCCTAGGAGGGAAACTCTTAGTAATTTTCTGCAAGAATATGAATCTCAAACTAAGAATTTTAGAGATCATATCACTTTTCCATAGTTTTGCAAGATCAAGGCGGAGAGGAGCAAGCATCATAATATGAGTAGATTTTTCCTATCCACTTTTGATGGTTCACCTACACATCTGGTTAGAGCTTGGGTGGAGAAGCTAGAAACCTATTTGCAACAACACCAAATTTTTGAAGATGAAGCCATCAAATTTGCAGCGCTACATTTTGGAGGTAAGGCCTATGCATGGTGGATATTTGAGTATTTTTCTTTTTAAAATGAAAATATTTCTCATGCAAAGTTCACTAAGAGATTAGTGGAAAGGTTTTATGGAAAGCATTCTGAAACATCATTGGTGGAACCAAACAAACCAAAACCAGCAAAGCCTTTGCATATGATGGAGGAACCTATAAAATCAAATCCACTTCAGAAAACTGTTGGAGCAGCTCACATCTTGCATACTACCTTGCTAGAGGCAATATCTCTATCTCATATCCTTGGAAAAGAAGGCATCAAGATCCATTTTTCAAAAGAGGATCCTTTTATTGAGAAGGTGACTCCCATTCATATTGAAGAGGGAGAGAAGGATGGGGGCAATAGCGCTGTCACATATAGAGAATATCTAGTACCTCATGCAGAGGAAGAAGGAGAACATGCTTTGACAAGAGGGATTCTTGTATCATTGCAAGGAATTCCCTAGGATCTCATAAATGGAGGTCAAGGCACAATCAATAGACAACATGATTGTGAAACATTGAAGAGGAAAGGAGAAGGTAGGGAGGAAGGTCAACATCACTTAGTAAGGAGAAAAAACCCCTATCTATTTCAGAGAGTTAATGCAAAGAAGAGGTAGACTGATTTGCATTGTGAGGGCAGGGACAAAGTTGTCCATCCATATGTGTAGTCTAGTCTTGACATTGATGTCTCATTACATGGAGGCATTCCACCAGGGAGACCACCAGATTAGGAGATGATGAGGAATGATTCACATTGGATAGCACCACTCTTAGATCCCAAAGGTGTGGATACTTTGGAGGGGTCTATTACAGTGCTGATATTTTGGGATAGACTCAAGGAGGAGGGAGACATTCTCCCATTTTCAGCATCACCCACTCTCACTACACATACTGCGTTGATAAAAGTTGCTGTAGTGATGGAGGATGGCACCTTCATGGTGCAAGGGAGCTACTCCATGAATTTGGAGAAATATAGGGTACTTCCTTTGAAGAAGGAATCCTCCATACCTTGGAGTAGATGGAGGCCACTCATGCTTACATGGCCAAGATCAAGAGATTCTTTTTGGATAGGAGCTTCTCATGGGAGGCCAACTTCCAAAGGTCGCCACTTTTATTTGAGCATGAGCAGCTCCATGATGGGCATGGCAGCATTTTGGAGGATGAATTTGGTATGGGGGATGTCAAAGGAGAAGACAAAAACATGTGGGGAGCTTCACATTTTAGATCTTCAGTGCTGTCTCTTAGGAGGATTGATCCATATTGGAGGTCTCAACTCTTGGTAGAGTATTTCAAGGATCTTGATGCTTGCGTGATTCTTGATGAATCGGAGGGAGATGATAGATACATGGTGGTTGATGAGGTCATATATTTTCATGGCAGAGTCTTCTTGACTAGATTTTCTGAGCTCAAGAGGAAGCTATTACATGCAACACATGTGGACTTTCTTTCCATGCACTTTTATGCATCTCATTCCTTGATGGAGGAGTTCACTTGGTAGGGCATCCAGCATGATATATTTCAGCATATGGAGAGATGCATAGCCCGGATTCTGATGGAGAGGTTGGCACAACCACTTCCCTAATCTTTGAGAGTAAGGGAGAACTGCCAAATGAGCCATTTCAACACAATGACCAAAGTACATAGTGGAGGAGGTAAATTTTTGCATTATGATTTGCACTTATTTACTTTATATGAGAAACATGCTGTATTAAGGAGGGTCATTCCTTATTATGCATTAAATTATGATGTACTTGAAGCCAAATGTAGCATTGAGATTAGCTATCCTATTGGTGGTTTGTGGGGGAAGCCACATAATTCTTGGTGTGCACCATTGACACCACATTTTACCTTCATGATCCTATCTTATAGGATGATTGTGGCAGCAAACAAGTGGCTAGAAAAGAACTATTTAGGCTTTGATTTGAAGCAGGAAGGGGATGCACTGTGCTAGTTCCATGAGTGGAACTATGATCCACTTTCCGGTTGTCATATGGAAACTTGTTTTCATTGGTTTTTGCTTCCATATATTGCTGATGTTTCTATGTTCATGGGAAGATTTGTTTGGAGAGTGGGACAAGAGTTGGAGATGCCCATTGGGGGTATGATTCTCCCTACTTTACATATTGCATGTTTCAGGAGAAACAATGGGCAAACCATGATTGCCCTACTACATCTCTTTTATTCATGTGGGAGGAGCCATTTGGAGAACTTGAGTTTATGGAGGAGGCACTTCATGGCTGATTTGTTTGGTGGGGTAGCTTGGGCCATTCTTCGAAGCCATGACATTTCATCCCAAGATTAGCAGAAGCCCCACACATACCATAAATGGAGAGAGAAACAACTTGGGTGGAATAATTTAATCTCTCCATACAGCCCCAATACATTGCATAAACTGGGGGTTGAGCATTCTTTTTATGAGCTACCTAGAATGGCTTATTTCATTTGAATGATAGCATGGGTTTGGGAGTTTCTCATTGGGAATGAGATCCCCTATGCTTATCATAACTCCTACCTTGAGGAGGCCATTGGAAAAAAAGAAGGTTTCCACTTACACCTTCCACCTTTTCATGATGTGAACCATTTGGTTTTGCATACTTGGGAGGAAACACTAGAGGGAAGATTTATTGCAGATTATTTTGAGTAGTGGTGGGGACTATTGATGAGGAGGCCACAAGAGGAGGAGGGGAGGAATTTTTCTATCCTTATACATTTTCTTGAGGACAAGCAACATTTTGGAGGGGAGGACTATAATATTCCAAAAATTTAGCCTTCAACTAAATGGAATATTATAGTTTGTTTTATCACTAGGTAGGTGAATAAATGGGTAGGAAGGCCCATAAGTCTCCTAAGAAGCAATAAAAACACTTCAAGTGTGAAAGGAGACTCTTTTAGCAGCTAAATAAAGCACCTCCAAGTGTGAATAGGGGTTGGATCATGTTGATTTAGTCAACTTTGACCAAGTCAACAACGCTGTCATGGAGGAGTGGAGATTAAATGAAGAATAACGTAGTTTTGGAGGGAGATGGATCTCATGAAGGAAATGACCTAATTGAGTGGGGCCAAGGGAAAGTAAGATCATATTATATTTAAAGAAGAGTATGGCATCCATATGAGCTCATGTTTTAGATTATCATTTGATATTGGTCTGCTTAGACTTTTGATTCCTCTTGCTGTTTAACAGGGTAGCTGTGATGTTTAGCACCGGGTGTTCCCGAGCGGGAATCCCACCTATTTCCTTGAGATGCCTCTTGGAAGAGTATTATATTCATTTCCACATCCAGGTTTTCAAGACAAGCTACAACTTTCTTCATTAGCACAGTTCTTGCAGGTTATTGTGCTATGTTTCAAGGTGCAACAGTGGAGGATTAGATCGGGTGTCTTCAAAGCTAGTTTTTTAGTGGAGGAAGGTTTCCATCCATTCAGAGGCCTGTAAAGAAGCCCCTTGGGCTTATTTCAAACATTTGGCACCAGGCCAAGTAGTATTAATCCCCTACAATGCAATTTCAGTCTTGATCTGCGTTATTTTAGGGAGGAGTTGCAGGGATTGTTTTGGGAGGAGATTTCTTCAGTGGAGGAGCCACTCTTTCATCCCGAGGATTTGTTAGAGGAGGGATGTAGATTTCTACATCAGATTCAGCCATATCTTCTCATTTCTATTGTTGCAACATATCTCCAGCCCTAGGGCTGCAACTTACATTGGCACATTGCGTGCATTTTCCGGAAACCCTCTTGGGTTGTCTTGGAAAGATGATCTAGTGCCCAGATCTGTATGTTTAGATTCTATTGGGGCCTATATCAATATTTTTACATCATTTTATCATATATAGTTGTATTTATGCATAATATAACTGTGCTGTAGCAGCTCTCTGCCATTTTGTGTTGCAACAACATCTCACTTTTGAGAGTGTTTATGTATTGGAGGCTTGTGTGATCCTCTTTTATGCTTAGTGCCTCATTGTTTTGTACTTATTTGATGCATATATGATGAATAAGATGGAATTATATTGGTATTATGATTTAATGTGTTAAATACTTGTGGTTTCTTTCATTTTATGAGCCATATTGCTGCTATTTCCAATTTGGAATACTACATAATAGGCCAAATAACAAAAACCTCTCTTAGTTTGTGCACATGTGTTAATGTTTTGGAACTACAGGTGTCAATTGGAGACCCATTTTCCACAATTTCGCCAAGCCATATTTGCTGACAGAGTTCTAGAATTTCTGAAATTCGAGTTGTAAATACAACATAGATAAATACAATTTTACAATCATTTAAAACCCAAACACACAATTGAATGAAGTAAGAAGTGTGAGTGAAGTTTCTCTTTGCAAATTGTACAAGCGGAATATTGTAGTAAAAGGTGTTATTTTTCATAATTCAATAGTTGTTTGGAATATGTTGCTTTGTTATTTTTTTATCTTTTTGGTTCGTAAAACACCTCAAATTCAATTTTCTTAGAGGTATCACGGAACTAGTTCTATGAGTTGAGGTTTGACATTATTGGTCTAAACTTAAACTCGCTATTTTTAGTGTCAATATTGTAACCATCAATATGAAGACATAATCATAGATGTCATGGGACACCAGTGAAACCTATAGTATTCTTAAGGATAATTTTCCAATACATTTTTTTGTAACCACCTCGAGTTTATTTCTATGTAAATAAATAAGAACATTGTCATGGGATACATATTCAAAGCTGAATGGAGGGAAAACAATTATAGCGGGCATCACTTGTGGTTTATTATTGGATATTGGTCATATCATTCCTCAAATATATGCAGCTATGGAAAACAAGTAAGCAAATCATCAGACATCCATTATTGAGATGGAAGGTAAGCTCTATGGTCGATTTGTTTCTATTTTGACTAATCTTGGATCTAATTGTAGTTATGTTAATCCTGACAAGGTGGATAAGTGTGGCTTGAGAAAATAAGTGCATGCAGAGCCTTGGTTGGTGAAGTTTGCTACATGTACTAAGACACTACAAGGAAAATACCCTCTAGCGGATTTTTTTGAGGAACCCCTTATAAAAATACCCCAGACATTCGTTTCTAGCGGAGGTTCCTAGGGGAGGTTGGCGGGCAGAGGTTTTTGCAGATGTATTTCGTCCAGTGCTCTTATCACCAAAAAACGCATCGGTGCATTCAAGACGACATAGGACCAGTGCAGTGAAAAAATTGGCACACCAGACACCGTGTGCTCCGTACACACCTGCCCGGTGTGTTGTAATTCTGTAGAGTACTTTTACTTTACATGGCTTCCGCATCAGTGTGGAATCAAGAAAAAGCACTGGGGCGTCCATAAAACGCGCACACCTATAGATGGTTAAATAAAAAAAATAAGGGCAAAAAAACTGCATAAAACATTGGCACACCGAAAACCGTGCACTCCGTACACACCAACCCGGTTCCTTTTATTAAGGAACAACACCAGTGCGTGTCAAATCGCTAGCACTGGTGTCTCATAAAAAATGCGTAGAATAGAAATCGCCCAGGGCAGAATGAGTGAAATGCACCGGGGCCCCATATCTTTCGCGCATCGGAAAAGGGTTAAAAAAACAAAATTACGCCCAAAAAATCACACAAATCATTGGTTCACCTGACAATGTTCCTAGTGTGTCTTATTAATGTAGAGCACTGGTGTGTTACTTCTAAGCCACCCCGGTGTCTCATAAAAAGCGCGTGGAACAGAAACCGCCCGGTGCAGAATGACTGAAATGCACCGGGGCTCCAGTAATACCGCGCACCGGAAAAGGGTTGGAAAAAAAAAATTACGGCCAAAAAACTGCAAAAATCATTGGTTCACCGGAAAACGTTCCTGGTGCATCTTATTATTATAGAGCACTGGTGCGTTACCACTAAGTCGCCCTGGTATCTCATAAAAAACACATTGAACAGAAATCGCCCGGTGCGGAATGACCGAAACGCACTGGGGCCCCATTAATGCCGCGCATCGGAAAAGGGTTTAAAAAAAACAAAATTACGACCAAAAACTGCACAAATCATTGGTTCACCAAAAAGCGTGCCTGGTGCATCTTATTATTGTAGAGCACCAATGCGTTACCACTAGGCCACCCCAGTGCCTCCTGAATGTGTGCGAAAATAGAAACTGCCCGGGGCGACATAGTGCAAACGCACTAGTACACCAATAAAAACCCCGCACACCGGAACAGGGTTAAATAAAAAAAAATTACATCAAAAACCCACATTTTTCACTTTTTTCAATGCTACAGAGCTCTCAAGCACCGGTGCAAGTTATCCTTGTTTGAGTCGCACTAACATTCGTGCTCCCATTGCACTTATTACACGCACTGCTACTGTGCACTGCCACCAATCTCCAGCTTGAATTTGATAAAACAGTGGACAAATTTTCTTTTTCAAATTGTACATCCAATATGACTCCTCGATGGGTAAATGTATAGGTATTTTTCTTGTTTTTCCATAATGAAACCTTTTCGCGGATTAGAATTTGAAAAAACCTTAAAATTAACCATTAAAAAAAAAAAATATTGTCGCGTGGCGCACTCGAGCCGTTTGGCTCACACCAGTTTACGGTGCTGCCTATAAATTTACAGGCCGTACCACAACCGGTGTTGACGGTATCTGCACTGATTCCAGTGCAGTACCGCGCGATGCACCGTGTTATTTTAATTTTTAAAAAAAAGTGTGGTGCAGTCGGTTACTAAGCCGCACCGTTCACAATGGTGTATCGCAGCAACTCGGTGCGTTAATGGACTTACCAACCCCGGTGCGGGTGATGTTTTCAGTGCACCGAAACCGCAATTCGACATTGTCAACGGTTCGGGTTGGTAAACCGGTGCTAAGGGAATCCGCACTGATTCCAGGGCGGATACCACAGGTGCACTGTGTTATTTAAAATTATTTAAAAAGAGCGGTGCGGTCGGCTACCCAGCCGCACTGTTGACCTAGTTCAATTGTGGTGGAGCGGTACATTGACTGAGATAACAGCCCCAAGCCATCTACTTTTTTCAGCGCACGGCTTACTGTATTTGGCCTAGGTCAATAATGCAACATCTTAAAATACCACACCGATGACTATGTATGGTCGCAGGAGGGCGGTGTGCTGACTTAGTTATAAGCCCCGGGCGGATAGTGAAGTCAGCGCATCAGCCTCTTGACACCGTACGTAGTGAACGATGCGCTGAAAACATTTTCTGGAGCACCGCTTCCGGTGCGATCGATATCATGAGGTGCAACGTATCTGGTGTGCTCTGTGGAGTGACGCACCGGGACTGGTGCATGACTGTGTTTTTTGCGCACCGACTCTTGTTTTATTTATTTTTCGAAAAATAAATATATACTTATATTTTTAAATACATGTGTCATTTAATAAAAAGATTGTGTTTAATATGTCAATCATTCAGAAACATGAAAAGAGAGAAGAGAGGCAACAACAACAACAACTAGCAGAACAATATAACATGGTTCGCCTGTGGGAGGCACGGGAGAGGGAGAGAGATGCGTACCCTCACGCTATTACAGTAGCGGCGCAGGGGATCCTTAGGCATGTAGGCCTTCTCAATTTCTATGAGGAGGCTACTTCCCTAAAGTCCCATAGTTTGTTTTTGAGACATCTTATCCGAAGGTGGAATGCCCAGCAACAGACATTCCGGGTTGGTATCAACCAGTGGTACACACCCACTGAGGAGGATGTATATTTTATTATAGAGCTATCAAGGAGAGGGGTGGATTTTCCCTCGTTCCCCGAGGTTCCAGCTGGCTGTGTGGTAGGGAGTCAATTAGTTTACTCCCAGAGATACATTGGAGAAAATTTAGTATCTCCTCCAGAGTTTCAGGTCGATGGAGGGTAGTTATGTATTGGTGCATTTGGTTGTGAGGAGGTCCAGTGTCTCTCACTTATCATTTCGACCATTTCGCACAACACCAGTGATAGGCAATGCACTAGTTGCCAGCTTTTATATTATGTTGATTCTTTACTACAACATACATGACTTGTTGGGTGGTCTACCATTTTTTTGTGGTAGTTCTGTACATCATTAGATAGATGTCGTGCTCATGCACAAGGGAGCGTCAACTTCCCTTTTGCTTCAAAGCTTTTTTGTTTATTTTTTTAGAGGTTTCCAGAGACGAGGCCTTATTTTCTTCGGCAGCCTCGTAGGTCGATTACTGAGGCACATATGCACATGTGGGGGCAGATGATGCCCAAGAGGGAGGAGACTCTTTTTCCAGCGAGGATATCAGATGATGCACTGGAGTTGCTAGCCAGTGTTGATGAGCATCCCTTCATTTTGGTCCCCTGTCCTTATGCGGGGTTGGATTGGCGAGGGTGTGCCAACATCCTCTTCATAGCTGATGAGCTGCCAGATGATAGAGGTAATATTACTGTCTTATTTAAATTTATTCTAGCATGTTCTTTAACTTGTTTTTATTAAATTGTGTAATAAAATCCTCTAATTATTGTTGTGTACTTGTATATATTTTGCAGACATTGGCTCTTTTGATGGCGAGGAGATGCCGCCACCACCACTTGATCTAGGTGTGGATCCTCATGATGAGGATGAGGGAATTCTAGATATTGCCGAGAATCATTAGGAGGTCGGTCCAGATCAGAGACCTGCTCCTACTGGTGCATCAGTGCACGGTCGATGTCTTAGTGATGCTAGATATAGGATGGAGTTGGGCGACCAACTCATTGCATTGATTGTTGAGGCGGGCATCAGGCCCACTAATTTCAGAGACATATAGGCTGATGACAGGCTATCACAGATGTGGAGGCATGTCGCGCGACATGTACAACCTGATGCAGCATGTCGTAGGAGTTATGACAACTTTTATGCGACTGATGAGGACTGTTGCACGTTACGATCAGGCCGCAACACATGATGGATAGTCTGCAAGGCATAGCATACCATCATCTCATGATTGTTCATAGCCTCGCACCGCGCCAAATTTTCATGAGCCTCCACTAGCATCTACTAGCAGTCATCATGGAGATGAGGGTGGACCATTGGCCACATGTACTGATATTGATGTTGTACTACCACCAACTGATCCATGAAATTTATATTATAGTTGTATATTTTTAACATTATTTAGTTATATATATATATATATATATATATATATATATATATATATATATATATATATATATATATATATATATATATATATATATATATATATATATATGGTCCATGTATTTTATGTTCATGTTGCAGTTGTACTTAATTTACATGTTGGTGATCATCATGATGTGTATGTTGTTAGTTCATGTTAGATATGTTCATTTAATGTGTAGCTTGCAGATAGATGTGTATGTGATAGCATGAGATGTATATTTGATGTTTTTGTTGTATCGATGATGTTAATATATATGTTAATTGTGTTTTGTTCGATGGTCATGATCACAATGATGCCGTTAGCGATTTTGAATGTGTTTTTTAGTCTAATATGATGTTTATACGATGGTTATCATGAAAGTGATGTTTATTAATTAATTTAATACCAAATGATCATGATATTGTAAATTTGTAATATTTGTATTTCTAATTGTATTTAAAATTCTAAAATTGTAATTATAATGGTATATATGTGAATTTCTAAAATTGTAATTGTAATTGTAATTTTTAAAATTGTAAAATTGTAATTGTAATTGTAATTTTTTAATTTGTAAAATTGTAATTGTATATATGTAAAATTCTAAAATTGTAATTGTAATTGTAATTGTACGTGAAATTGTAAAATTGTAATTCTAATTCTAATTCTAATTCTAATTGTATGTAAAATATTTGTAAAATTTTAATTGTATTAATGTGAAATGAATTTATTAAAATTTTAAATTTGTAAATTTGTAAATTTTAAATAATTGTAAAATAATAAATCTAGAATAATATGATTTATTGTAACATAATAAAGTTTAGAAAATAATGAAAATAAATTCCTGTACTTTAGAATTATAATTATTTTATTATGATCTTAGATACAAAAAAAGAATTAATTTATAAAATACGCCATTGTTTTCGAGATCAACATAATACCAAATTATCAAGTGAATTATTGATTTTAACATTAACACAATGCAAATTACCAATTAATTCAAAATACATATTATATTAATATTTTGAAAAACCCATCTTAAAAAGTATAAATATTGATGAAATAACACATGTACCATATCACTCTCAGTTCTCATGATCACCCTCATTATCTTCTAGCTCGCATGGCATGATAACACTATTGTTCTCAAAAATATGTTTTGATCTAGGGTCATGTGTCAATATGAACCACCAATCCCTATCCAACACGTCTGGGTAAAAAAACACCTAGTTGCAGTGTTTAGGGAAAACATAGGGCTCCTTAGCTTCATCCCACATCTTTCTAGAGTTGATACATATCAGCCTACTATCGCGATATTCCTTTACATTATTCCAATCAAAGGTGTCGCAACACTTGCACCTAAAAATAACACATTGGAAAGAAGAAAAATCCACTTCAATGATCTCTTGTATCTTTCCGACGTAACCTAATGTCCCTCGTACTAGTTGTTGATCATGGTGGCTAGATCGACTAGATTGATCGAACTTGACTTCCACTCCACAGTCTTCTGTGATGTTTCTAGCATCAACATTTTCTATGCGAAAATGGTGTCCATATGCCCACATAAATGGGAACAAATGCACCTATTATAAAAAAGTTAAAAAAATCATAGTGTCATGTGTCTTATAAATAATAATCCAATAGTAGTTAAAATATGAAATGTAGATGTCTTAATATAAGTTTCAAATTTACATACAAATTAAAAATATTATTACCGAGTTGCTGCAACAAATCCCTATGTTTAGCGCATCCTCTTCAGCATGCGGGTAACGACTGGTAGCACTGTATTTCTCTCTGACTTGGTTAGCAACCCAACTGTTGGGGCATATTTTTGGCATATTTTATTTTAAATGATTAGGATAAGTCACACTTCTACCATTCAACCGTCTGAATTCTTTCTTGTCACTATCCCATTTCATCTTGTTTTTTTTGTACAATGCGACCCACAGTTGTGTCGCTTTAGAATTGTAAAGAATGGATTTATTGATTGCTTCAATTTCTGCATTTGCTGATGAAATCAAGCCAACATTATATAGTACTTAGAGATCAAAATATACATTATATCGAAGTTAAACATGAATATTAATTACTTTTTGTAAATTTGAAAAATTATAAGTCGCTTACTCTTTATCAAGCGCTTTTTTCCACTCATTTGGAGAAACTCTCCTTCTCTTTTGTCTTCATCCATTTGATAATCCCAAATCACAGCACCTGGTCTGTTGTCGATCTGCTTGATGTACTCACTGGCATAGTAGAGAGACTCATACAATATGTATCCCTCTACCATAGACCCCTCGGGTTTTTCCCTTTGTCTAACAAAACCTTTTAATTTCTTCATGTACCTCTCTAAGAAGAACATCCAACGACAAGAAACAACCCCAACTAATTCAACCTCATCTACCAGGTGGATTAGAAGATGAAACTGTAAGTCCATGAAACTCGTCGACAGTTCCTTCTCAAACATACAAACAATCTCAATTATCTCTTGATGCCACCGTGGAATGATAGCTGCATGAATCTCCTTTGATGTGATCCAATGTACAAATGTAGATAATTTAGATATGGCACATCCTAAGTCTTGAGGGAATTCATGTTTCGCATACCCATGCACAAACAAAGGATAATGACACTGCAAAGTTATAAACACGTGCAATAATATACAAAATTAGTTATGTTTTATGATTCCCTTATGGGATAAAATTTATTAATATAACAAATAATAAAATCATGATTTTGACATTATACATACTCTTAGAAGATTCAAATGGTCATGCGATTTCAACCTCAACAAATGGTCATCCACGGTGAAGCAGTGTCGTAGTGAAGACCTGTATGAAGTTGGCACCCTCACATCCATTATAACTTCCTTTGCCAAAGATATATCATCTTTTTTTCAAAATCCATGGGGCATCACCTTCTTTGAAAAACCATGAATTAGAGGGACTAGCGCCTGCCTCTGATCCCGTAATTTCTAATCGTCTTGGCCAATATTTCTTTTTAGTTTTTGAAGTAATAAGATCTTTCCTAACAGCCAATGTGTCACTTTTTTTCGATGATATGTGCCTCCATAAAGAAGATGAAACATTTTTAAATATATGCATGGGATCTAATAAGTGGGAAATCTTAAGATGCTCCCAATATGGGAGGTCATAAAAGATATTTTTCCTTTTCATCCTAATGGGCAATTTCTCAACATAGGTGTTGAAGAAATCTGGATCATCGAACTTAGGCTCCCCATTTGAATCGAACATTTCTATGAAATCCTTCTCCTTCTCTCTCTCATATGCTCTAAGCCATTCAACTGGTGTCATTATTCGAGGCCTTTGGGTTCTCTCTTGTTTACCATTGAAAGAAGTTGCTACTCTTTTGTAAGGGTGTTGTTCTGGTAGGAATATCCTGGAGCAAGAATACACTGGCTTTTGTAGGTCCTTGGATCATCTAGCTTTCAGAGAAGGTCCACAACATTTACATCCAAAATAACCTTTTGTTACAAGACTTACGAGATTATATTTGTATAAATTAATTAATATGCATGGCACGTTAAAGAATATCATGAAGATTAGAAGAAATCTTATTACACCGAATTAAATAACTAATATGTGAAATAATATTGTTACATTATATATAAATAAATCAATAAATTAAACATGTAATTTACCAGAGCAAACTCCTAAGCCTGGATAATCATCTGTCGTGTAAGCACATATGCCATACAACGTAAAACTCCTCTCTACTGTGATGGGTCTTGATACATCGTATACATTTATCCCATCCCATAATTCCTTTAATTCATCTACTAGTGGTTGTAAGTAGACATCCATATTCTTCACTTGTCTTCTACGAGGGACTACGAGAGCCAACATAAGATGTTCATTCTTCACAGACAACCATGGGGGGGTATTGTTATTGATCACTACTACAAGCCAAACAGAATAGTTGGTGTTCTGGAGGGAATATGAGTTGACGCCATCCATGTCTATACTGAGTCATAGACTTCGTACTTCATTCTTGAATTTTTCGGGCCATGTATCCTCGATATGCTTCATGGCTATTGAATCAGTTGGGATTCACATAAATCCAAACTCACTTCTGCGTGAGGCATGCCATCCCTGCAACATAGCTAATTATTTTCAAAAAAAGACCCTTTGAATCCTTGGGATTATATGCATGTGCCTCAATATCTTAAAAGGAGGATCAGTATGTGATTTACCCTTCTTTTTTTATTTATCATACCTGTCATGCCCACATTTCAGACACATCTCTTTGACAACATATTCTCCTCTATATAGAATACAATCATTTGGACATGCATGATATGATATGTACTCAACACCCAACATTTTCAACAATTTCTTTGCCTCTTCGCAGCTACCAGACAAGACATTTTCACTCGGAAGAACCTTATCTTTGAATAAACTGTAGTTGGTGATCATGGAAAAATATATTATTATTAAATGTACATTAATGTCGATATAATTATTAACGTTCATAAAATTTAACATTTGTAATGTTCATTGCAGTGTACTGATTATATTTCAAATTTATATAAGGGGAGTACTTTATGGTAACTTACCTCAAAATTTCCGAGAAACATGCATTCGACAAGTCAAACATTTCTTTCAAGTTGTATGTAAAATTGTTGTCCCCAACTGGGTAGACTTTGATTGATCGCCGGGTCCAAAGAGAGGGGTGGTGGAAGAAAATTTAAGGCTTTCGAAAAAGGTGTCAGCGATATGAGCATCATCTCCTAGCTGATCATCATCTTGGAATGCATCTAACAACATTGTCTCCATGGCAGTCGTATCCCCTAAGTAATCATCCATACCAACCTCTATTTGATTGCCTCCATTTCCAGCTTTTGAAGAACTACTATTGCTGTAGTCATTCCGAATTGGTGAATCTGGACGTAGCGGGAATTGAATCGGTGGTTGATTCAACCATTCTTGGTATTGTTCCTCTCTGATTTTTTCTCTTAATTCAATCTTCTCTCGATTTGAAATTGTCATGGGGTGCAACAGAAGATGGTAGGTAGGTCATTCATCATCATTAGAATCCTAATAATTAAAAAAAAAAATGAACATTATTAGTACAAAATATATGATATAAATTAGTAACCACGTTGACAATATTGCATGATTATAAATTGGTTTGACATTGAAATAATTACATATTAATCAATATATATACCAAAAAATTATAATTATAATTACCATCATTGTCCCGGGATTGTGGCTAGAAGATGCAAGATTTTTATAATTGGCAGGGTGAAGCGGCTGGCCATTTTCATCTACCAAATGCGCCTTGCGGTATGCAACTCCTAATAAGAACTTCCAACATTTTGGAGCATGAGTTTGAATATTTTGTGCATCTAAACTCGATGTTGAATCTGTATGAACATGAAAATTTGTATACATTATAAATTTAATTAAGTTGTGCGTGATTGACTACATGGATAAAAAACATATATAAATTCAATTAGATAGTGAAAAAATAAAACAAATCTGAAGTAAATATTATGTCTCCACATGGATAGGAAGAACTCCTCGATGGACTTTGAGAAATATTATGGAATGAGCTGGATTTTGAAAAATTGTCCATTTCATATAACATATGATATTTTCTCCCTACATTTGAGCAAAACAACAATAAATTTTGGTGCACAAACTTCAATGTCATTCCGGTGCATAATGTACAGATAACGGCACCGGTGAGTTTTTTTATTTTGTGCACCGGTGCTGTTTTATAAAACGACGCACTGGTGTGGTTAAATTAAAGGACGCACCGGTAAACGAATAACCACAAATAAAAAAAGCGCAACCCTATTTTCTTTAAGTGAAAAAAAAGAAATAAATTGAAAAATGGGCGACAAAATATTTTCGAAAATCTAATTTCATAAAACACTTCTTTAAATACTAAACACTTTTCATTATTTCACTATTTTTGTAAAAATTTTCAGGCAGAGATTTGTAGGATGCATATCTGGAGAAAACAGAGCACGAGAGCACTGTGGAGCAGGGAAATACATTCAAACAGAAGTAGTCAGACAATCAGAATTCCAAACCTCTGGTTAGTCAAACCCTGTACCATAGAATTTCAAACGATGTGAGTAAGTTTATTGTTTTTTTGTACTTTTTTTTTGTACTTTTTTTTTATGCATTAAAATAAAAAATCAAAGTCTATTGTTTTTTTTACTTTTTTTCCTGTAGTTTTTTTTATGAATTAAAATAACAAAATCAAAGCTTATTGTTTTTTTAACCTTCTTCTCCTTCCTTTTCTTCTTCTTCTTCTTCTTCTTCTTCTTTTCTTTTCTTTTCTTTTCTTTTTTTTTTTTTTTTTTTTTTTTTTCTTTTTCTGCTGCAGTTTTTTTTACCTTTTATGCACTTTTCAGAAACAAAAATAAAAAATAAATTCATTTTCACAAACAAAACCCTAGTGTAATAGATCTGATAAGAAAATGTATAGAAATGTAAAATATGCCCAAGAAATAACACCATTGAAGATAAAACTTCAGATCTTTATCAAAACTCTAAAGGTAGGGCACACCATACATTCACTCCATAAGGAAGGAGATCACTCCACAAGCCATATGCTTTCCAATACAATAATCCTTGACATCTCTCAATGGAGAGTCTCTAACCTCTATATAGGTTTCATACATGCAATACCATGGGTCTCTCAATACCATACATCCAATACAATGGGCTTATCACTTTATTCCCTTGCTACATGTGGTCCCTTACATAATGTGGGTCAACCACTTTATTTATTAACTATGGCCCATTTATTTATCATTCTTATATTAATACATCATATTATTCCCTTGGGTACCTCCCTCTGTACCCTATATTATCTCCTCTAGGTAAACTACACCTAGATTCTTTTTGTTTCTGCCATTTCTTCTCCCTCTTTCTTTTTAATTTAGATTTATAGGGTTTGTATAGTCATAAGAAATCCAACCCATGGGATTACTTGCATATTCAGATCCCAATCCATGTTGGCCCTTGCGTCAATCTTAAAAAAATACAGTTTTTTTTCGTCGGTGCACCCTGCGTAACAGAGTGCACCGGTGCGCTCGGTTATAACAGCGCACTGCGAAAGTACAGTGATAAAAAATAAAAAATGTTTATCAGTGCGCCATATGTAACATATGGCACTGGTGCACTATAGAATTATGACGCACCGCAAACATGTTGTTTTGCAAAAAAAACCATTTTAGAAACAAACCCTACATTATTTTTGTTTTTTCCATTTCTTCTCCCACTTTCTGTGATTTCAGAATTAGGGCTTTTCAATTTATATTTATAGGATTTGTATTACTAAATATAATCCTAAGACATCCAACCAACAAGAGGATCTACATAGTCAGATCCCAATCCATGTCAGCCCTTGCGTCAATCTTAAAAAAATACAGACTTTTTTTTCGTCGGTGCGTCCTGCGTAACATAGCGCACTGGTGCGCTCGGTTATAGCAGCGCACCGCGAAAGTACAGTGATAAAAAATAAAAGAATATATATTTTTTTTATCAGTGCGCCATATGTAACATATGGCACCGGTGTGCTATTTTATTATGGCGCACCGCAAACGTGTTGTTTTGAAAAAAAAAACCATTTTAGAAACAAACCCTACATTATTTTTGTTTCTGCCCTTTCTTCTCCCACTTTCTGTGATTTCAGAATTAGGACTTTCCAATTTATATTTATAGGGTTTGTATTGATAAATACAAGCATAATAAATCCAACCAACGAGAGGACTTGCATAGTCAAATCTCAATCCATGTCGGCCCTTGCGTAAAAAAAAAAAAAAAAGTCTTCAGTGCGCTCTGTTCTCCCAGTGCACTGCGCAAGAACTGTGATAAAAAATTAGAAAAAAAAATATTTTTCCAGTGTGCCATTTGTAAAATATGCAGCCAGTGCACTATTTCATTATGGCGCATCACGAACATTCTGTTTCGAAAAAAAAAAAAAACTTTCAAAAGATACAAACCTTACATTCTTTTTGTTTCTCCCCTTTCTCCTTCCTCTTTCTGTGATTTTAGGATTAGGGCTTTTCAATTTAGATTTATAGGGTTTGTATTGCTAAATATAGACCTAATACATCCAGCCGACGGGACGATTAGCATAGTCAGATTCCAATCCATGTGGGCCTTGGCATGAGTTAAAAAAAAAATAGATTTTTTTATCTGTATGCCTAGAGTACGTAGCGCACCGGGGCTCTTTATTTTACAAGTGCACCGCACAATGTAATGTGATAAAAAATTAATTTTTTTTATCGGTGCGCCATATGTAAAATATGGCACCGGTTTCTGCTAAAAAACTAACACTGAACAATTTTTATTATTTTATCATGGTTAACCGATGCAGTCATTGACATGTAACACACCAGTGCTCATTGTTGACATAGAGCATTGTACGGTCTATTATACTATTATGGCAGTGCGTTTGGAAGAGAGACATGCACCGACATCGGTGCGTAAACCATGAATGGCGCACCAGTTTTTTGAGATTTTTTTTAACTTGAAAAGTTGACAATTTATTTATAAATATATTATTGAATGATATGGTACAGGTTTGAGATTGATAAAGAAATGAGTGACAAGAGATCAAGTAACAAAAATACTGATAATACATCAAGAAAAGCAAAAAAAGCATTCTATTTGTAAATTTTTTACAAAAAAATTATTTTTGAACTACATGTAACTTTAACTAATATGTATTTTTTACTGTGTATCATGCAAAGCCACAAAATGATGAAGCTCGATAAGATTATTTCTGATCTAGGACCAGAAGAGCATAAAATCTTGATGGAAAAATTGCAAAAGAATGAATTAGGTGAATGAAAAAATACTATCAATCCAATATGAGTTTCTTTTTTTAGTTTTCATTAATAATATAATTAAAATTATTAGATAACGTGTGTGAAAAAGTCTATTAATTCACATCTATTTAATGTTCTACAGGGACCAAGAACTCAGAAAAGGAAAGTTGTTCTAAGAAAATAAAAAAATAGAACATGCAACCTTAGTTCATCAGGAGTGATGCTAGAGGTTAACGAAAGGGGGAAAAACTTTTATGAAATTTTGAGGGATCTAGTGAAACGAATGTATAGACGTTATTTCCATTTACAATACAAAAACCAATCCAATGATTCCAAGAACCAAATTTTATGTAAACTATAGGAAGAGTTTCCAGAGAATTGGTCAATGAGACATGTCACACTTTTAATATAAAAAACGTACAACAACAAAAAAGAAGGAATGAAAAAGTAATATTCCTTTAGATGCTTGTCTAGAATTATTTATAAATATCAATTTCATTATACTTACTTTTTATAGATCAATATAAAAATTAAATAGTTTATTGTCATGTTACATTTTCAGGAAGATTATGAAAATCTCAAAAGATGAACGAGCTGATATCAGAAATATGCCAGTAGGAATGTCCAAAAAGGTGTACAAGGAGATGGTCAAAGAAATGGACAAAATTGCATCGCTAGAGGAGCCATCTCAACAACAACTTGCTTCAAATGTAATATGTAATCATTGATTTTTTCGATCATTAGGTAAAATAAATAAACAATTTAGCATTAAATATTAATTTTCAAGTATTTTCTTATAGAAAAGAAAAGAAAATGGAACCCATTCAGCACATAAAACAGGACGACAAGGAAGAAAAGGATTGATATCTAAGTTTGTGAGTAATTGTTACTTCCTTATAACAACTTAACTAGATTTCATTTTTGTATTTTTAAGTTGTTTTACAAAAATCATCATTGAATGTCTTCAAACAGGTGCTAACATACAAAGAAGAACCATCAGACGAATTGATTGAAATTGGGTTAAATATGGGTTGTGAGTATATGTTGGCATATCATAATTTAATTGTGGAATTTGTAAGCATCTATCAATCTTGTTTTACTTAGCTCCGTCTATAATTAATAGAAAAAAAAATCTTTTATATTAAATATATGATTTGTTATGGGGTATAAAACTTGCAGGAAACAAAGTATGGCACTGTGCCAACAGATCAAATCTTGAAAGATGGCATGTTACATGGTTTTGAAAGAATGTGTATAGTTTATGAGTCAATTGTTGCATTGGTACGTCATTTCTTTTCGATTTACATTGATGTATATTATTTATTATTGCAATTTTCATTATTCTCATCAATGTATATACACTCATTACAGTTTATTTTTATGTTTGTAGATGGAAGGTGAAGAAGAAGAAAACAATCAACACTGTGAATAAAACATTCCTGAAAATAACCCAAGTCATGGAAGTAGCTCTAGAAGTGACAGTAGTTCAAGCGAAGAATGATGATCACTATGTGTGGATATAAAAGCAAGACGTTGTATTTTTTGAAAAATGTCTGTGAAATCAAACATTTTCTTTAATGTAATGGACATAGTGTCCCAATTGAAAGATAAAGGGATATCAATAACTGTCCCATTTTGTATGACAAAGAATGTCTTATTCATATATATATATATATATATATATATATATATATATATAATAATAATAATAATAACAAATATTTTAATTTATTCTATTGCGTTCTCTATTGTCGCTATTGCATTCTCCATTATCATTCTCAAATGCACTAATAAAAATTTAATTCATATGAATATTGTTATAAGATATATATGTGTTGACTTTTGATGAATAATGAATTTTAAAAAACCACAATAATTATGATATGATATAAAAAATTAATCCAAACATCACATTCAAATGCATTAATAAAAATTTAATTAATATGAATATTGTTATAAGATGTGTCGACTTTTGATGAATAATGAATTCAAAACAATCACAATAATTGCACTATCACAGGTCAATTTTTCTAAAAAATACAAAATGAAAACCGGTGCGTGTATACTTACACCGGTGCGCTTGTATTCTTAAGCGCCCCGGTGCATTTTTATGACCTATGGGCACCACACAAATACCAAAACCGGTTAAAAATATCGAGGCGTTTGTGTGGTATGACTCTTCAGTGCGTTTATGTCTATCTACGCACCGATACCTTTTTACGAATTATGAGCACCGCACGAATACAGATACGAATTATAAATCTCGGTGCGTTTGTGTGATACTATGCACCAGGGCGTTTTTGTGTCTATACGCACTAATGCATTTAGACGACCCATGGGCACTGCACGAAAAACGTTACCAATTATAAATCTCTATGCATTTGTGTGATACTGTGCACCGGGGCATTTAAGAGTCTATAAACACCAGTGTATTTGTATGACATATTTGCATCGCATGAATACCGATACCAATTATAAAGCTCAGTGCATTTGTGTGAAAGGATTTGTTGGAACACCTAATCCTACATGGGTAGGTGTGGAATAAGAAAAGTCACAATGGAGTCCAAGTGACCTTGGAATATGAAACCAAGAGTCACACCATTGTACTATAAATGTACATCTTTGTATAATGGAAAATAAGAAAGCCTCACGCTTATCTTTCATTGTGTGTTGAGTCTCTTGTGTGTGTGTGTTTATTTTTCTCATACACCATGTGTGTGTTTAACATGGTATCAGAGCGGGCGATTGCTGGCCCTGCTCCAAATTGAGTGAGCCATTTGTGTTTATGGCCTGTGCATATCTGCAAAAATTCTTGACATTTTTGCAGCACTCAGAGTTTTTGTAACAGTGATTTTGCAGCATTCAGAAATTTTATCTTGGAGAAGGAGCAGCATTCAGAAATTGGCAGCATTCCGGCATTGGTTTTGAAAGAAACGCATCACTGCACATCTGAAGGTTGATTTCTTCCTGCAATCTCTGCATTTTAAATTCTGCACCATTTTGGAGCTGTTGGAAAAGTGTTTAAAATAAGTTTCTGGAAATATGAGATTTTCTGTTGAAAAATTCTTCATAGCTACTTTTTCTGCTACTGGATTTGTTTCTGCTATATATTTGAAAGGAAAAAAATTCTGCTGCTATTCTGCAAAGTCTTTTATTCTACTCTCTTCTGTTATAATAAAATAAAAATAAAAATAAAAAAATAAAATAAAAAAATCAATTCAAATTCCAAATTTCTCTACGCCGTCCCTCAGCTCATACCCAACACCTTACCATACTCCAGCGCTCCCTCAAAACTTAACATGGCTCACAGCTCACCATTTATTTTAAAACTCCACCCTCACCCACCTATCGCTCACTTGCTGGTCGGCCTTCCTTATCCCCCGCTCGCTCTGCACCCTCGACCTCTTTGCAATCACAATCCACCCTCCTCTTGCCTCACCGCAGCCCCCTCACAACTACACCCCACCTCCTACCCGCTACCCAACGCTCGCACCACACCATCGCTTAATCCAACTCCACGGCACCTCATACCCACCTCCTTTCTCACGCCGCTCCCACCTTACAGACCTCGCCCCTTCCCTCTCTGCAAACTCCACTGTGCACACACAGCCCCCTTACCCGTCCTTCTGCCCTATCCCTCGACTACCCATCCCACCCAACCCGCTCTCCATCGCTCATCCCCGCTACCCCATCTACCCACTCCTTCTAACGTCGTTACCTATCCCTTAACCTCCTCTAAAACAGTCCCTCCCCTCGCTATTAACACTCTGCTCCTTCAACGCTCAACCCACCTCAACACGTGCACTCCCCACCCCCTCACGTCGCTCCCGCATCCCATTCCCAAACCCATCCCCTCCCTCTCCTCTCGCCTCCCACTCACACGCAGACCTTTGGCTGCCCGCTCTACACTTCCAAAGTGCACTCCCCATCCGAATCTCCATTGCATACGACTTTACTCCCAAATGGCCACTCGGCCTCCCTCCCTCCACGATTTTTAAATTCAACTTTTTATTTCAAAATTCTCCCCATATTCCCATTAATCTACTTTTTAATTAATTAAAAATAATAAAATAAAAACCCCCTTCCCATTTTAATTTTTTATTTAATAGCCCCCCTCCCCCATTAATAAACCTCTCCATACAATACCCTCCCTTCCCTCTTAATAAATTTCCCTCTCCTTTTAAATTCTTTTCATTTTTAAAATTAATTTTTAATTAATTAAAAAAAAAAAAAAAAGCAGAGAGAGAGAGAAAGGAAGAATATGAACAACAGAAAAATGGAAAATGGCATATGAGGAGTAGATGGATTGAATACATAGACAAAAGTGCAGATTACATTATATGATTTGTGGCATTAATATAAAGGTGATTTTCTGAAAGAAGACAAGTTTGCCATCATTTTCAAAACAACTCTTTGAAGAAAGAAAAATCGGTTGCCTTAAAGGCTTCTTGCATAGTGTTTTTAGCTGCACATCTACAAAATATTTTGTAGAGATATTGTATTGCATTGACATTGTATTGTGAGTAGACATTGCTTCTTCATAGTTGCAATCAGTACTTGAGTTGTTGAAAAATTGTTGATTGCCCTCCATCATTTGAGGAGCAGATTTTGTACTTTGAGATTTCCATAGTTGGAAATTATTTTGAAGTCATTTGTATTTGTTGAATCACATTGTAAACGGGTGCATTCTCAGTTGAAGCCAACACCCTTTCATTTTTTGAGCCTAAGTTGTTGAAAATGGCTAAAATCAATGAGGCATTAGAGTTGTTGAGTAACCTCATTCATTCAAATGTTGATGATATGATAAGAATGAGCAAACATGCTATTTGTAACATTCAAAACTGTTTGCAAGATGCACAAGAAAAGATTGAGTTTTTGCAGTTGGAATCTTAGCTCCAACAAGATGAACTTCAGCAAAAGAGTCACCATTCTGAACCTGTTTTTGTTCAGAAGATTGTGAAGGACTCTCATCAGAAGAAAGAAGACAAAGTTGCAGTTGATTCACATTCAGTTCCTTGCACTAGAGCATATGTACATGCAGATGCAGCAGCTCAGCCTGCACTTCTCAAGCCCATCATTAGACCTTGGGAAGCGCTTGTCCACAACAAGCACCGAAATGGTCTTGGATATGACAAGGATGTATCCTTTCATATTCCAGACTACACAAATCCCATCATATTTCAGAGTGTCGGATTCCTGTATGACAGTTCACCTGCAACTGTTCCAGATCCTGCTCCACAACAACAACATCAGATTGTAAAATTCCAACACTGTGATCGAGTTGGTCATATGAAATATCACTGTTTTGATCTTCATCCATGCAAGAACTGTGGTCGACACACCCATGGTTCAGACAGATGCTTCAGAAACAAGCCTCCTGCAAGAACCAAGATTCATCTTGGATGGATCGCTTCTTGGAAATGGGCATCAGCAGCCAAGAAGATGTTTACGACACATGTTAGAACTTGTTCACGAATATTGAGCAAAATTGCGGTTGAGTTTTCGCCATCATCTCACCTTGTCCCTGACAGGGGGGAAAATGGTGGTCATGTACAAGCTTCCACGTCAGATCAAGCGAGCCTGAGCCACAATCTATCATTCCATGTTTAGAGTTGTAGCCAGAGACACATCAGTTCAAGCGAGCCTGAGCCACAATTCGTCATTCAAAGATGTAGGCAGAGACACGGATGCCCATGAGCATGCCTTCGGTTGGTGGACAACCTTAAACCATCATCTTTGGTTGGTGGATAACCTAAAACCATCACAGGTAGTAGACCTCCCTTATTTTAGGTCGAAGGTCTCCCTTTTATATATGAGGAACACTTCCTCTAGCAGAAGCCTTCAGCTTCTTGCCAGCTTTGGTTGAGTTCCAGGAAATGCTTCAAGCATTCCAGAATTGTTGGTAATCCTAAAACCGTCACAGGTAGCAGACCTCCCTTCTTTTAGGTTGAAGGTCTCTCTTTTTTATGAGGGACAATTCCTCTAACAGAAGCTTTCAGCTTCTTGCCAGTTTTGGAAGAGTTCTGGGAACTGCAACAAGTATTGCGTTCCAGTGTTGGTGGTCATCCTTAAACCACCTCTTTTTTCCAACATTTTAGAGAGTTGATTCAGCCCAAGTGCTGCCATGTATACTTTGCAGATTTGTATTACAACTATTTTCTTGGACTCACACATACCCCTTCGGATTAAGGGGGGATGTTGGAACACCTAATCCTACATAGGTAGGTGTGGAATTAGAAAAGTAACAATGGAGTCCAAGTGACCTTCGAATATGAAACCAAGAGTCACACCATTGTACTATAAATGTACATCTTTGTATAATGGAAAATAAGAAAGCCTCACGCTTATCTTTCATTGTGTGTTGAGTCTCTTGTGTATGTGTGTTATCTTCCCCTTCGATACACCATGTGTGTGTTCAACATGAAGTTTAACAGATGCATCATGCTGATACGACCTATGGGCACCGCTCAATTCCCAAGACCAATTATAACTGCCCTGTGCGTTGTATCACCAATACTATGCCCGGTGTTGTTTTATACCTTAACGACCAGGTGCATTCTCCTTAGACCGCCTCGAGGCGCCGTCCACAGGTACGCACCGGTGCGTTAAATCCTAATTAGCGTACTGATGAAAAAAACATCCATAATAACCTCCGACCACCCATTTTTTTTTGGTTGTGTTGAATTTCCATTAAAAGCTCTGCCAAAACCTCCGTAGCCATAAACGAATGTGGTATCATATGTTTTTTTGACAATTTTGGCCAATTTTGTAACTCTAAAAACCTCCTTTATAACCTCTTCTAGAGGGTCTTTTCATTGTAGTGAGAATATATTTCATAATTGGGTAAGAGCTTGTGCATTTGAATTGAATGGTATGCCTACAACAACACAGTTGAATGTATTTCCATTAGGATCGTATAACATGCTTTTGGGTATGGATTGGTTTTATATTCACAGGAACAAAGCATATTTCTATGACAAGGCTATTGAATGCTTGGATGATAATGGGGAAAAGTGATCAGGAGTTTAGTATTTAGCTAAAAATTGAAAGTTCTCAGAAATGATTCAGACCTGAATGCCTAGATAGAGCTTGTCTCCAATATTCAACACAAGTCATTTTTTTGATTCAACAATTGTTTGGAATATTTCACTTTGGTATTTTTAATCATTTTGGTTGGTAAAACACCTCAAATTCAATTTTCTTAGAGGTATCAGGGAACTAGTTCTAAAATTTGAGGTTTGGCATTATTGGTCTAAAATTAAACTCACTATTTTTAGTGTCAATATTGTAACTATCAATATGAAGACATAATCATAGATGTCACGGGACACTGAGTGAAACCTATAGTATTATTAAGAATAATTTTCCAATACATTTTGTTTGTAACAACCTCGTGTTGATATTCTATGTAAATAAATAGGAACAATGTCATGGGATACATATTCAAAGCTGAATGGAGGGAAAAAAATTATAGTGGGTATCAATTGTGGTTTATTATTGGCTATGGAAATTTGCATTGGCATTGAAAAAAGAAAAAAGACAATAAATGGAAATTAATTCAAGAAATAAAGGAAAATAGGAGGAAAGGAATATTAAGAGACAAGAATACGCATGCAAGGGAAAATGAAGGATGTTGAAGGAAAAAGAAAAGTAAAAGGAAAAAAAAGGTGAGGGAGATCATTTTGTGCCTCTCTTAGCCTCTCTTAGTCACTGTTAGTTACTCTTGATCACTTTTTTGTTACTTTTTGGAACATTATAATGTTCGCTTGGGCATTGAAGCATTCTCACTTAGACTTAGAGAGAAAGAAAACTTGGCCAAAAGAAAGAAAGAAAGCAAAGGAAATTGGGGAAATGAAGAAGAAGGTTGGAAAAGTAGCTACATGAGAAGAATATTCTAGGTAACAGGTTGCATGTGTGATTTCCATGCTACGATTTGAATCCATGATGGTGCATGCATTTTGTTATTTGGTCACTTTTTTTTCATTAGCATGGGATTTTCATGGATTAACAGTGGTTTGATCGTTGCCTTATCATTTCTTGGATCGATATGTAGTGGATCCCCTGTTTTGGTTAAGCTTTGGATGATCGTAGATTTCAGATCCCGACAAGGTGGTCTCAGGAAAATTCACAAGGGTCGAAGGTGTAGATGGGAATTATCCTAGAAATCTTGAGGGATGGGTGGAGATATTAAAATTTCTCTATGTTTGGTGAAGAAATTCAGAGGCATCCAAGCTTGTTGGCTTTTGTGATTTCCGGACTGATTTGGGTGAAATAATTTTGGTTGAGGGTTGAGGTGGCTTAGCTGCTAGAAGCCTTAGTCAGTTCTGTTTTGGCTTATCCCATGTGACCTCACATTCATGCTTGTAATTTGGCATAGGGGTGATTGGCTAAAAGAAAGATTTTATTCAACCCAATCTATGGTCGAGTGGTACATGGAAGTCACCAAATTGGTTGGATTTATGCATATTTTCTTATGTGTTATTTCATATTGATATCAATGACCACAAGTAATGGTTATTATGTTGATTTTATGTCTGGTTTATCATGTTTTCATTCCGGTGGAATGATAGTTATAGGCATGGTTAAATGATTTTCTCATGTTATGGATCTTGTTCATGATTCGATAAGTTATTGAATGGTTATATGAATGTATGGGATAAAAGTATTGTTGCAGCTACCTTAAGAGGGAAGTTAGTCTTCTTGATGATTCTCTTATGAAAGTAATGATACAATGAATAGATATGCACCCATGACCTGTAGCTATTATGTTTTCCATATGTTTGTCTAAATGTTTATCATGTGGCTGGTGTGGATGGACAAGATATGAGCCTAAGTATAGGTAATGCATACTTTTGGTTATCTTAGACTTGATTTTGGAGAGTTATGGAAGTTCTAGGCAATGGCTTGTAGGATATCCCTGAAAATGTGGTACTAATTGTACATCCACAATCTCTTAACAAATAAATTTCAGTTGTAGTCGCATGGAGGAATGCCTATGCATGAGGCTGGAGCCTTCTAGTCGCATGCATAAGTTGGATTGTGTGTGGTTGGGCAGTGAGGTTAGGTGAAACGATAGTTCTAGCTCAACGTAAGATCATTGGTAGATGTTGTTTGACATCCGGGTGATTAGGTTTCTTTGATAGGTTTCAACATGTTTCTAGTTAGTAGACCCCACTTCCATAACTGGAACTTGGTTTTCGGGTCATGCATAATAACTCTTAACTCATGTTTACCCTGGAGAGCTTATAAATGTGGGTAAATGTGGGGTAGAGTGTTACATTTATTTTTTAACATTCATTATAATACAAAAGTCTCACATGCCTAATAGCATGTATCATTAAAATTAACCAACCAAACAAACTCCAAATGCATTCATGAGTATGGTGAAACTATGGGGTCGAAACATATAAATGAATTTATATAGGTTTACAATTTAATTTACATTTAAATAATAAAATAAATTATATGTAGGCCAGTCCAGTATGACGTGGAAATGTACACATGGAAGAGATGAGGTGATAGAAGGAACACATGGTGGCTAGTGGTTGGTACACTGTGGATTTATGTGGAAGAACCAAAGGCCTTGAGATTTGTGCCAAGAGATGATTTTGTAAGGCTTCACAGTGTCAAAATATTTTGGAAAATGAAAGAAAAGGCCACATATGGGTTTGGTTCAAATATTAATGAGCGAAGTGAAAATCCCTTACACATACCTAGATATTTGGATTCGTAGATTCAATAGAAATCAAAGGGCCCTGTCAAAATTTCCAAGCGAGTTGTGGTTAGCATTATGGATCCGTATTGGGCCACTAGGTACTTAGAAGTTCTTAGATAATATGGGCTTTCCATATGTTGGAAAAGGCATCTAAGCCTACAATTCCAACCCCATGTCACGAGGAAAATAATGGTAAGTGCTCAGTGTATAAGATAGTGAAAAGGTACTTTGGGCATTTGTGGACCCAAATCCTCAAATACAAGCTAATTCGGTAAAGTGATTGCGGTCTTGGTAAATAGTCATAAGGTTTTGTAAGTTAAGCCCCCAGGGAGCCAAGGGGGCATGGAAATATGACTTATCTGGGTTATCTAAACCAAATTTATAGTAGTAAAAAAAATATGATCAAGGTTTTCTGAATTGGTTTTCCATGGAGTGTCAACCCTGCCATGAATTTTTTAACTTAGTTATGTATAAATTAGCTAGATAAGTTTGAAAGCATGGTGAAGTGATCACATGTTTTTGGGTGTCATTGATATAGGCATGGTTCGATTGTGTGCAGTAGAAAACAATGGAGAACACGAAAAAAGTGTATGTGACCAAAAGAAAAAGAAGTATGAGAATGAATTCCATGGAAGATGTGTGATTAAGGCAATGTTCAAGGATGAAGTATAACCAAACAAATAAAAAGTGTATGTGGAAGTGATGGCTACAAAGTAGGGATTGATATGTAGAAGAAAAATGTGTCTTAAGGAATAAAAATATGGATAAGACATTAATAAATTTGTATAAGGAAGATTCGTTGGAAATCCCATGAATATGTGTTTTAAAATGTATGAAAATGTATTTGACAGGAAATTCTAGTTGGTGTTGGTAAATTACTTCAGAGGATTGGTGTCTCTTTCTAGTTGGTTCCAACAAATCATTTTAGGATATTTAGGTATCCTTCTGGTTGGTGTTGGTAAAATTGTTTTAGGCCATTGGTGTCTCCTTATGGTTGGTGCCAGTAAATTATTGTAAAACTAGGTCCGTGCCTATATGAACCTTCATATAAATAAGTTTTTTTGTTTTCTCCCATAAGGGTTTCTATGCATATTTTTTTGTTGATGTGATTGACATTGTATATGAATTGAAGTGTTTTCAATTGTTAAAATCGGTCATTATAATGATTCAATCCCCCCTCTCAGTATAATTATATTTACAACAATCGTTATCAAAGTATGTTCCTTTAAGAAGTAGTTAACCACTGGAAGGTAGATCACAAGGGATCATGGAAAGTCACAAGGGATCTTCCTGAAGCAAAGATCCACTATTTGATGGATCAAATTATACATTTTGGAAAATGAGAATGAGTATCTATATTATGTCTCTAGGTACTGATGTTTGGCTATATTTTGGAAATGGTTATCAAGTCCCAACAACTCCTATACCTGATTGCAATGTAAAGGTGATCCATTCAAATAATGCAAAGGAAAAAAATTTCATATTATGTGGATTGTCAGACACAAAATTTGTCAAATTGATGCACTGCAAATATGCTAAGGATATTTGAGACAAGCTTCAAAGATACTATGAAGGATATGACTATTAAGCCCTATATAAGCCCCATGTTAACAAGAAAAATCCTTATTAAGCCCTATATATTGAGTGATTACATTTCTATTTTTATATTTTTATGTAGGCTAGAACCCCTCATGGTCCCATTTTATTATAATTGTATCCTTTGTATCCCATATATATACTTAGGAGACCCAATTTTAGGATCATCAATTGTTGTCTAGTTCATTGTATTTATTATATAGGGAGGTTTTCCCCTTGAAGTGGACCATAATTATTGTTTTATTCTCATTTTTAAGGCACAAGAATCATAGCATTCGGTATTGAAGCTCTTGATCCTATGGTTTTGCTACTTCAAACGGGTCATTGTGGAATTTTCACTATATTTTTTTCTACGAGGTTTCGAATGGTGAAACTTGGAGAAGATTGAGAAGAATCCCTAAGAAATATTTGGTTCAAGTTTCAGATCTTGGTTCACTATATTTTTGGAGATATGGTCCAAGGAATATAGGGTTTTTGAATGCTTCTAAATCTTTTCTCAAACAGGCTAGTTTAGAATATTCGCAATAATTTTTTTATTTTTGTGAGGATTCAGATTGTGAAACTACATCCACATTGGGGAGACATCATGGTGAATATATAGTCCAAATTTAAAATTATAGTTCACTACATTTTCAGAGATATGATCCAAGGAAGCTAGGGCCTATGTATGCTCTAGAATTAAGTCTCAAACAAGTCAGTTTACTTGGAGATAATGGAAAAATGTTCTAGATATGTTTTAGTTATGAGGTGTTTTCTGGAAGTATATTGTTTCCAATTTGTATGCGTTTTAGCTAAGTCAGAGTCTCTATCCTCCAGGGTGCCATGTTTATCAAGTCGATCAATCCCATCATTATATAATGGGACACATTGTCATGTATCTAGTGTGAGTAGGTACATGGAAAGATTATTATGAGTTTCATATTTTTTTTAATTCTATAATATCCACTATTTTAAATTGGTATTAGAACCAGGGGGCTATGGATATAAGAGCTAATGGATTGAGATCTAATAGGATCAATTTCTGATATACATTATTTGAGAGTGTGTGATCTATTTTCAACAATTTTATTTCATTGATAAATGTTTTTATGCCTTGGTGGTTGAGATTGTGGTTAGAACTGTGAGAGGATTCTATGCACGGTGTTGTAGATATAGCATTGAAATCGTCAACTCTTCTCTCCAACTTTGGCTTATCCATTGTTGTTTTTAGGGACGAAGCCCAAAGTGCGCAGAACAAAATTATTGCCGCCAGTTGTACTGAATGCTCCAAATTAGTGGTTTGCATATATTTTATGAGATTAGGGCCATACTTGTAGAGTGGTGATCAGTCATGTGATTGTTTTCGACATAAAGTTGTGTATCATTTGATTCACTTTTCCGAGCTTGGGAGTGGTGTGAAAATCATGGAAGCCATTTGTATTTAATATCATTTTCTTGGTTGCGTTGGAGGTTGATTTACATGCCTAGAAGGTTTTCTCTATTGTTTCATGTTGATTTATATATGGGAATATTTTATATTAAGTTCTTAATTATGTTTTTTAAATGATATATCGACATAAGGGTTTTATAAAGAGGGGATTATTCGTTTATGTTTTTTTGAAAAGAATAATATTAGAGAAAGTAGTGATTTTTCGAGAAAGTCATGAAGTTTTTAATTGGATTGAATATAAAAAAAGGTTTGTGTCAAGAATATATATATAAGAAGGATTTATTTATGAAAAATGAGTTGGATATCTAGAGGTGTGGAATTTTCCTAATTTTTTAAGGATAAGACAAATTTGGTTCTAACTATTTATTTTGGATATTTGGTATTTATATATGGGTGTAGTTGGTATTTGATTAAAGATCTGGTGTATTTTATTGGGTGCATCGAAAATGTCAAATCCATTTTTTGATTCATATCTAAATGAGTATAAAGCTATATGGATAGAATTATACGAATTGGAAATTGAAGTTGCAAAAATTGCTAGAAAAATACAACGCCTGGTCTACTGTAACAAGAGATGAATCCAAACCGACAACACTAGTATCTTCAATTCAATATTGGGAGCAAAAAGAGACCAAGGCCAAGGTACTCTTGAGGATGTTAGTAAAGTACAACATTATTATTCACATCAAATATTGTGCAACATATCAAGCAACATGGGAAACAATAAAAAAGTTGTATGAAACTCCCAATTCTAATAGAGTGTTATTTTTGCAGAAGATAGTTTTCTCAAATAATATGGAAGTAAATGAAACCATTAATTATTTTCTTTCCATAATCAAACAAAATTTCTGGTAAACATGGTGCTATTGGTGAAAATATTTCCAACATTGATATATTCATTATTACTGTGAATGGGTTATTAGAGGATTATCATATGTTTGTCACTATAATTTCAGCTAGGGAAAAAGCTCATATCTTTTATGAATTAACGTGTATTATCCTATAAGAAGAAGAAATAAGGAAGAATTTTGTTGGTAGATCTAAAAGTTCATATTTGGCACTAGTAGCCAAAGGGAAGCACCCATACAAAGGAAATCCATGGGACATGAACAAAGGAGGAAATTCATAACCAAAACCACATCAAGGCATAACACCACCAAGGAAAAATACTTATATGAAGAGGAAGGATGGATGGTTTTGTTGTGGTAAGCTTGGAAACTTTTCTAAATATTGTAATAAAATAAAATTTGATGAGTCCAAGCATAGATGGAATTCAGGAAATTTTGTTGATAAAGAAGCTTCAATTAGTGATAATTTCAAAACTCTCAAATTATTCATTTCAGATGAAACCTTATCCGTAGAAACTAATGATATTAATGCATGGTGTATTTACTCTTATGCTTCAATTCATATGACATGCAAAAAGGAATGGTTTGATACCTTTCATGAAAATAGTAATAATACTCATATTTATCTAGGAGATGATTGAAATCAAAGGTTATGGTGATGTATGTGTAATGTTACCAAATGGACAAGAGAGAAAAATACAAAATGTGTTACATGTTCTTGGAATATATAAGAATCTAATATCTGTGTCCACTATTGTAGACTAAAATCTCAAAGTTGAATTATTTAAATCACATTGTGTTGTTAAGGATATAAAGGACAACTACAAAATCATAGTAAGTGGAGTGAGAGTTGGAGGCTTATACAAGCCTGATGTAAACATGAAATATCATCAAGCATTGGAATCCACCGCCATTACAATAGAAGCTATTTGGCATGAAAGGTATGGCCACCTTAATTATCATGACTTGCTTCTACTTTAGAAGTAGAGAATAGTAAAGGGACTTCCATTGTTAAAGAATGAATATTTAGCATGTGAAGGGTGTGCATTAGGGAAGATGCATAGGGAAGAGTTCCCTACTCATATAGATAGAAGGAAAAGGGATATTATTGAACTTGTGTGTATATATGTGTGTGGGCCTATGCAGACTATATATTTAGGAGGAGTATATTATTTCCTAATATTTGTTGATGATTGCATGAAATATAATTGGGTTTATCTCATGAGAAAGAAGAGTGATGTATTTTAATATTTCAAAGAGTTTAAAAAGTTGGTTGAGAAGAAAAAAATAAAATACATCAAGATCCTCTGATCTGATCAAGGGGGAGAATATACATTAGGAGTGTTTGTGAAATATTGCAAATAAAATTGAATTATACAAAAATACACAATGCCACATACTCCACAACAAAATGGATTAGTTGAAAGGAAGAACATAACCTTAGTGGAAAGTGCAAGGAATATGATGAAAGGTAAAAATATTACTAATGTTTTTTGGGATGAAGACATTAGTATTGTTGTTTATTTAAAAAATAAATTCCAACTAAAATTTTAAAATGATAGGATTCCATTTTTATGGTTATAAACCAAAAATAATCCATTTTAGAATATTTGGAAGTAAATCCTTTCCTCATGTTTTGAAAGAAGATAGAAGAAATCTTGATGCAAAATATATCAAGTGTATTTTCATTGGTTACCATTTTGATCATAAAACATACAAGTTGTTTGATCCTTCTACACATAAAGTTCTTGCAAGTAGAGATGCTTTTGCCCATGGACATGAAGATGAAGGCCATATAGAGGAAAATAATGATGCATGGAATATTCCCCATGATTGTGATGATGCCACATAAGAATTTGATGATAAATAGGAGCAAAAAGAAGAGGAAAAATAAAGTAGTGAAAGCACACCTAGAGGAGGAAAAGAGTCACCGTAAAGTAGAAGAAAGGATGAAAGCAATGAACTACCAAGAAGGTCATCACACCAAATTCAACCACCAGTAAGGTATAAATAATATGCCTTGATGAATAAAGTGATAAATTACATAGAAACTTTGAACTTTGAAGAAATTAATCAACATGCAAAATGTAGAAATGATATGAAGGAAGAATATGATTCTAGAATGACAAATTACACATGGGAGTTGGCAAGTTAACCTAACGATAAATTTCCATAGGTTCAAAACGGTTGTTCAATTTTTTTTTAATTATGATGAAACTATTAATCAATATAAAGCTAGACCAATAGCAAAGGGTTATTAACAAAAATAACGGATATATTATGAAGAAAATTTTGCACCAGTAGCTAAAATGAACACCACTAGAATGATTATTGCATTGGAAACTAAGAATAATTGGAAGTTAAATTAGTTAGATGTCAAATAATAATTTCTAAATAGAGAATTAAAGGAATAATTATATCTTTCTCATCCAAAATACTTTTTAAAACTGGGAGAAGAACATCTTGTTTGCGAGTTAAAGAAAGCAATATTCTGGATTGAAATACACACCCAAATCTTGGTATGAGAAGATTGATAATGATTATCTCAACAGGGTTTTACTAAAATTAGAGATCTAAATATCTATATAAATAGGAATGAAAAATTCCATATTGTGTTGATTTATGTATATGTTGATGATTCGATCATAACAGGAAGTGCTACCAGATTAATTGAAAAGATCAAAAGTTTTTTGTCCTAGGAATTTGAAATGAAGGACCTTGGAGAATTGAATTATTGTTTATTCCTTGAAGTTTGGATGAAAAACGGAAGAAATTTGGCCACACAAATTAAATATATATAGGAATTATTTATGAGATTCAACATGAATGGATGTACATCAATATCTACACCATTGGAAAAGAATGTTAAACTCAATAGTGATGATGAAACAAAGGAAGTAAATGGCACATTGTACATAAATTTTTTGGTAAGTTTGAATTAATTGACTATAAATAGACCATATATTGCATATTCAATCAGCATGATTATTCAATTCATGGCTAATCCACACTAAAGCCACTGAAAAGTAATGAAGAGAGTCCTTCAATATTTGAAAGAGACCGATTTTTTTGGTATCGAGGATACTAATGATTTGAATGTTGAGTTGGTAGGTTACTAAAATTTTGATTGGGTAGGAGATCCAGATGACAGGAAGTCCACCTAAGGTTATGCATTCAATATTGGATTCGGTATTGTGTCATGGAGCAATAAAAAATAGCCAACTATTTCTTTGTCTTCCACTGAAGTTGAGTACAAGGATTTATGAAACACAACATGTGAAGCAATTTGACAAAGAATAATTCTCAATGACATGGGAGAAAAACAAGAAGAACCAACAATCATCAATTGTGAAAACCATAGCACTATCAAACTATAAAATAACCCAATGTATCATGCAAGATCAAAACACATAGAGACTCAACATCATTTTCTAAGAGAAAAATGCAATCAAAGGAAACTACTTTGATATGTTGTAATATAAATGATAGTGTGAAATAAATATTTAATAATATTTTAGGAAAATATATGTTTATGTTATGTAGATAAAAGTTGGGTGTAGTAAATAATCCATTTCTCCATTAAGGGGGAGACTTGGAGATAATGGAGAAATGTTTACAAGGTGTTTTCTAGAATTCTATTGTTTCCAATGTGTATGAGTTGTAGCTAAGTTAGAGTCTCTATCCTCTAGGGTGTCATGTTTATTGAGTTGGTTTATCCCATTATTATATAATGGGACACATTTTCATGTATTTGGTGTGATCAGGCATAGGGTCGAATTAATATATGTGTCATATTTTTATCAATTCTCTGAGATCCACTAGTTTAAGTAGTTTTGCAATTTTTAATAACTTTTTTTCTGTAAAGTTTCATAAAGTGAAACTTGGACAATATTAAGGAGAAATATCAAGGAATATATGGTTTTATTTTTATAATTATTCTCAATATAATTTGGGATTTATACTCTATGGAAGTTAGGGTTTGGGAACAATCATGATTTTTTTTTTTAAAACAAGTTAGCTTGGTATTTTGGAAATATCTCAGAGTAAAGAATATTTTAGAGGATAACTTGTTAGACCTATTCATGGGTACCTTAAAAGAAAGCATCCAACTTGAGGTGCATCTCTTTGAACCTAAATAAATATAGCAAGATTTCATTCTAGAAAGGAAAGTTGAAAGTAAAAATATGGCCGCTAGGAAATTGGTCACTAATAACTATACAGAAAATCATGCTCCCTTTCCTAAACCAAAATGGTTGACTACTCAAAAAATGGATGAAAGAAGAGAAAAGGGAACATGTTTCAACTTTGACAACAAGTATAGTAAAGGGCATAAATGCAATGAAGATAAACTACTCTACATAGACTATGAAGATGGAGAAGATCACAAATTGGAAACTTCACAAGATATAGAGCTAGAAGAAACAATGCTCCAACAATCTCTTGTCATGCATTGGTTGATATCAATAATCCAAAAACCCTCAAGATAGAAGGATATATCAAAATTTATAGGGTAACAATATTGATTGATTCAGGTAGTACCCATAACCTTGTTAATTACAAATTGGAAAAACTTATTAATTGCTTTGTATATCCAACACCAGAATTTCAAATGATGATGTTAGGTCCCTATAATACTAGTGTATCCCCTTATTTTTGTTAGTTTAGCCCCCTTATTGTTATTGTTGTACCCTTGTAGCCCCCATATTGTTATTATTGTGCCCCATAAAAGCCACTATTATTATTGTTTTTCCCTTACATTATTATTGTTAGGTCGGCTAGGATTATCTTGTGACCCCATGGACTCTTATATATAGAAAATAGGTTTTGTCATTTGTATCATCCAAGAATTTTTCATTTATGTAATGCAAAGAAGGTTCCCCCCTCGAAGTGGTTGATTTCTAACACATTGATCTCTCTTTTCTTCTATTTTTGGAGTTGGTTTCATAACATTTGGTATCAGAGCTTTGGATTCTAGGGTTTCTCTGCTTCAAACAGGTCATCGTGGCATTTTCGCTATAAATTTTTTTATACAAGGGTTCAGACACTAAAAAAAAACCATTTCAAAGAAATCCTGAGGAAATTTGTGTAAAAATTAAGATCTTAGTTTGCAATATTTTCAAAGATATGATCTGTGGAAGTTAGGGTTTTTGCAGGCTCCTGAATTTCATCTCAAAGAGCTGACTTAATTGGGAAAATCGTCATAACTCTCTCTCCAAGCATCGGATTGGAATTCTATAAAAAGTGGCCAAAATTACACAGAATTTCATTTTCTATGTATCAATTTCAGAGTCGGAGTAGGAAACAGTGACGCGTGGCACGTCGTACAAGTTCTCTCTACTGAACCAATCCATAATTAGGTCATTGCGGGAGATTGAGCATAAATTTGTCTTGAAGAATCCAAATCAGGTCTAACCTATGGCATTGGAAAGAAGACTCAGTGGGATATTAAAAGACCCAAGCTTAAATCTCGAGGATTCAAAATTATAGAGATACATCAGTTCCAATATCAAGCTCCTCAAAAGAAAGAAAAAGGTGTGTATTTTATTTTTCAAATTGCATAAGTCTTGTTTGAAAAATCAGTTTGAAGCGATTCCAAAGGAATATTGAAGCATAGATATCAATATTTGGTTATAAATTCCCTCTAAAAATAATTCAACACCCATTAAACCCTCATAAAGCTATATTATTACGTATGAAGAGGAAGAATTGTAGTATGAGATACTAAAATTATAGTACCAAGTGTAACATATTTTGATCTTACAAAGAGCAATCAAAGATGACATAGATGGTTTAAAAGCAAAAAAGGAGGCTAAGTTGGATGATTTTAAGGATCAAATGAAAGCTAATATGGATGATAAAGTAGTGGAATATCACATCGAGCATCAAAAACAAGTTCTCCAACTCTCAAAGGATAACCTAACTTTGGTGCAGAATAGAATGAAATGACAGGAAGACCAACATCGCAACGAAAGAAGTTTTGAAGTAGTCACAAAAATAAGAACTAAACAACTACCAAATCGATAAATTTCAGAGTATCTTAGCAAGTGGAAGAACTTACCCGTTGAAGATTCCACATGGGAGGATGATAAATTTATACAGAAGCATCCATAAATAATCAAGCATTGAGGGCAATACTTGTTTGAAGGAGAGGGGCATGTTAGGTCCATGATAATACTAGTGTATCCCCTTATTTTTGATAGTGTATCCCCCTTATTGTTATTGTTGTACCCCTATATCCCCCATATTGTTATTATTGTGGCCCATAAAAGCCACTATTGTTATTGTTGTGCCCTTACATCATTATTGTTAGGCCGGCTAGGATTATATTGTGACCCCATGGACTCCTATATACAGAAAGGAGGTTTGTCATTTGTATCATCCAAGAAATTTTCATTTATGTAATGTAAAGGAGTTTTCCCCCTTAAAGTGGGTGATTTCTAAGGTGTTCATCTCTCTTTTCTTATATTTTTGGAGATGGTTTCATAATAGATGATTACATATTGAGGTCCCATAAATTTTTTAGGGATGTGCAATAAGATTAAGCTGAATATGGGGGAGTGTTTATTGGTTATTCCAATTATTGTAATTGAAATGAATTATGTTGATGTAGTATTAGGGGTCCAATGGTTATAATCATGGGGAACAATGACCCTTAATTTCCAAGATATGTTCAGAATATTTTTCTCATAACGAAAGGAAACTAAGCTTAGAGGTATCCAAGGGAAGCCTAGTAAAGTGATAATCTCTTGTAGTCGGAAAAAAATGCTAAAAAATGGACACCAAGGTGTAATTGCACAATTGTGTTCATTAGATGTTCAAATATATATATAGGCTTTGTGCCAAAGAATCTTCAAAAAGTTATCAATAATAATGCCTAGGTATTCAGATAAATTCCTAAGGCTCTTCTACTTGCCCAAGAACATGAACATGCTATTATTTTGCAACCAAGAAGTGTACCACCTAACATTAGGCCTTATAGATATCGATATGCACATAAGAGTGAGATTGATAATATTGTTCAATAAATGTTAGATATGGGCATCATTAAACCTATCCAAAGTGACTTCTCTTCACAAGTGGGGAACGTTATCAAAATGGATTGTTCGTGGTGTATGTGTCCAAAATACAAGAAACTCAATAAAGTTTCATATTCTTGTCATTAATGAATTGTTAGATGAATTACAATGAGTAATTTTCTTTACTAAGTTTGATCTTCGTTCTATTGAAAATTTGATAGGGCGTAGTTTAATTCAATTCTCTACTTGATAATTACTTGTGAACTTATTTCTCTTACTTGGGTATTTTCTTCATTAGCTTATTAGGTATTTCATCAAGTAAACTATCAAAACACAAAAGACACAAGATTTTTTCTTTTCAAGCCAGGGTCAAAACCTCTTCTTTAGACCTTAAATTGACAAGTACCATGACCTTGACTTGGACCCTTGACACCAATATGTCTCCATGACCTTGTCTCTGCTCTTTCTTGTCTCCTTATGTTGATCTACTTGTTGAAACTTTAGTTAAACTGAGAGAGGGGGGCGGGGGGGGGGGTGAATCAATTTAACACATTCATGGACTTTTAAAACTTTTCATTAAACTTTATTGACACCTTCATTTCATGATCAACAGAATGTGTGAGCAATCATTATTTGTGAGCAACAATTAATAAACAGATTAGATATTGTACCAACAGTCTTAATATGTGAGAAACAAGTATTATCATAATAGACATACCATATCAACACATAGACATCAGATATAAGTGGAAGCCCATAAAGGGAGAAAACAACATCTTATTATTGTTATGATGCAAAGGCAAGCTCCAATTCCCTCTCACCACTGATTTTCTATAGGCACCAACCTATAGGAGGCTCCTACCTCAATTCTGCAAGCTACAGCTTGCAAGGAAGCTCCAACTCCCATAAATTTTCTACCAGGCACCAACCTACAGGAGGCTCCAACCTCAGTCAGCTACAACTGACATTTATCAAGCTACCACTTGATAGAGAAGCTCCAACTTCCTCATTCTTTCAAAATAAAACCACTTGCTAATTTACCTTGGATATCAGCTCTGTTCTGAACTTTATCTTCTGCTGTCCATAAGTCCTCATATCTGCCTTGCATCATCTCAGCATCTTCTCGGATTCTCTATCAACTCTTCCTTCTCCTTTGTCTTGCTTATTTATTTCTTCATTCTCTTACTTCAAACTCTAACCACTCTATGCATATCAAGTTGATATTATATATAGAGTTCATCACATTACTGTTTACATTCCTCAGGAAATTTGAAGTGAATAGTCCGGACTTTTTGCCTTCTGCCTCCTTATTTATTTTATCTGCTCATTTAGAAAAATATAACAATATATATTAATTTCAAATTTACAGTGGGATTTTCGTTTTCCTCCAGAGACTTGCTAATGCATCACAAACAATATAAAATCAATTACAACATTTACATTCACATTTTCAGTTACATAAAGATAATTTCACTCAGCCCATTTTCTGGCCTTCGGCTTTGCTGGATTTGTCTTTTCTGCTGTTGTCAGGTAACTGTTCTGCCTTCCTCTGTTCATCATGCCTATAAAATGCCTTGTGACTTTTTCAGTTCCTACATTCTCTGTTTACCTCTGTCAGTCCCACATTTTCATCCCTGTGTTTATTCACCTGTTCAACGTACATGTGTGCATCTGCAGCATATATATAACTGCTTTTCCAAGTTTATCCTCAAATAAATATAAATCAGGACAATGTCTGTTCATTATCAATCTCTGTGCTCGGGCTACCTGCTTACACACTCTTTGTCCATATATGAACTTAAACTCAATGGTTAAAACTCGTAATACAACTTCAATCCAACTTCATCCCTCAGGGCGTCCGAATGAACTTTAGCATCATTGCAGTTGTGTAACTGCTGCATATATAGTTGTCTTTTAATATAACTGCTGATTTTAAATCTGGGTAAATTCCAATGCTTTGGTTTCCTTCACTGGAAATTTAAATAAATGAATACAGAGGCTTTAATATCACCATGGTTATAAACCCGATATAAGCCCTCTATGCAAGGTTCTCTCCTTCTATTATTTTACGCAAATTAATGTTCATTCTCGGCATTCTAATTTAATATTCGAACCTTATAAACCATAACCCCAATGGTTAGTCTATCCTCCAATACAATGCATTTCATAACTCTTCATATTATTTGTTGGTCTATATGACAAATAATAAACCAACAATAAAACTTTTGCTTTTCCACATAAGTTAATATGCGTCAAGACTCCATATTACGCCCAAATATCACATTGGCCCATTGCTTTTTTGTTTCAATCTACATATATAAGACTCGGCGTATAAATCTGGTTTTATAATTTGACTCCAGTGGTCAATTAGCCATATTGAACTCTGCTTTATGAATGCATCAGTGAATATCTCAACTTTGTAATAAACCTCAATGTATTCGGGCCCACAATTTTGAGATCTTTGTATCTATTGATGCAATGAATTAAATCATGGTTATAAACCATTGAAAAAACCCCATTACACAATGGTCTTCATCATATTAACAAATATATGTTCCTGGCTTTATTATTTCACATCAATCGTCATATATTAACATGTAGCGCTAACAACTATAAGTGTCCGGCCACAACAATTGTTAAAACCTCTATATAACCCAACCACAAAACTTAGCCCCGCCATATTAAACCTCGTTTTATAAGATATCGGGTCCACCACAATTCACACATACCTCGTTACCCTTCGCGCATCCAATGGATGGGGCGCCATCGTATCAACACCGATAATCCAGCGGATTAAAATGCATATCGTGCAACCAAACAGCACGAGGGTTAATCCTCCAACATCGCGCGAAATAAATGGTTTTCGTAAACCACTTATGGACACGCGACAGTCAAGAAGCTATATCGCGTTATTTTCTTCAAAATTGCTTACCATATTTGAGACCACGCGAAAACCACAGTTTCTTTGTCCCCTGGTTTCACTGTTCACTCGAGGTTCCGTTATCATCTTAGGGTTCCGTTCTTTCTTTTGTTTAACTCCGCCGCACCATTAATGCTCCATCCTATCGAATGGGCAACAATAATATTATATATATATATATATATGTATTCATGATTCAACTCACCATATATATTAATACCATTCTTCCAAATCATAGGTTACAACGTTAATACGATGCCCATATAATTGACATTCAGCCCCACCGATTAACATGTCTTTCATATCGATGGTTGACCTGTTCTCACATCCATCTTGACGATCCAATGACCCCAATCAAATATGGCACAGACTATTATGCATGAGCATTAACTTGCGATGAGAGTGGGTTTTCAAAACTACTTAAGGCCACGTGTCAACTGATGGCATTGATCGCGTTTGAATTGGAAATACCGCTTACCTTACAAAAGCGGTGTGACGAAAACTGTGGGGTGTTCCAAACCCACTGTCACTGTTCACCGCACTCGTGGTTCCTCTCCTTTTCCCTCAGGGTTCCGTCATGCTCTTTAACAACGTTTCATTTGTAGTCAAACCGCTCCCTTTCATCACCATTTTTTGGTCATCAACCTTTCCACATTAGATGGACCCAAGTGCACCATGTAAGACCAGTTTAACCCCAAGTAAAACTGCTTTCACTATGTTAATTAGGAAACCCCAAAAGGAATAATTAATTAAACCATAATTTAATTATTATTCCCAGTCATGTTTAACCCAAAAGCAAAGAAATTAATGAGATAAACCCATAGTTATCTTATTATTTTCTAGGAATAATTATTTAAATAATATTCCTTGTTAAATATGACCAAATCAACCACCATTAATTAAATAAATCATTATTTATTTGATTATATCCCAACCACTTCCTTAAAAAGATAAATAAATCATTTATTTATTTATTTTTCACTAATCAAGGGATTTTACCCAAGTCAAACACCCTTTCCCTCCAACAAATAATAATAAAATATTCCATAGAGGTGGATCTAGATTTGGTTAACATTATTTTAATCATGCACCAAGATCTAGAATGACCCAATATTTTGTTATAAATAGGAAGGTTTTCCCCTTCATTCTTCACCTTTTGTTGCATACTAGATCACTCTGGATCTATACACTCGGTCTCATTTTCTGCCATTGTTGCTCCCATTGAGCTCTACCTTCTACATTGGGTTTTTCTACATCTACAAGAGAGAGAAAGCTTAGATCTGAAGTGCTGAGGACTACAAAGAACCCATCCCATTGAGGAGATCCGGATACACCTTCTTGTTTCCTCCCAGGTGCCCTGTAATATAAAAATTCATTCAAAAATCGTGTTCTTGTCTTGTCTGTTGGATGCATGGAGCAAACTCTTTACTTTACTGCTTAATATCTTTCCATTTATAGATCTGTTTGTTGCAGCACTTTAACTACTAATTGCGGATCTGAAGATGTTTTGCAGCCATTATTGTTGTTAGGGCTATTAGTTATGCGTAGCTAAAGTGGTTCTTTTTCGTACGCTTCGACAAAGAATTCATACTAACACCTTAGCACAGTTCTAATGTTTCATTTCAGGACCATGCCATCGCTTCACAGTTCCTTTGCTCTAGCAAACAAAGAGCTTTTCTTTGATTTAGTTTCATTTTCCACTGTTTTGATTCACGATCTCAGACAAGGATATAACCTCCAACCGGTGTATTTCTCCCGTCAAGTGCATAACTCCACTTCTACGTTGCTCAGACTCTGCATACCATTTATTCATCAGCAGTGTCACTTTGAACGCTCTTCTGCAACACTCTGATATATCATCGTCCCCCGAAAATATCATTCATCCTTCATAATGCAGTGTAGCCCCTCTTTTTTTCGTATAACGTTGGGGTTGACCCTTGTAGGTTCTTTACACACAGTGATTCAGCGTAATCAGGGTCTGAGAGGGTTAGAACTCTTCACGCCGAGGCCACCAATTCCACTTTTTCACAATATAATAACTCAGACATCTAAAAATAATCAGACATCATTCAAGCAGGGAATACTTAATTCAATTTGTTCCAGAATGCATTTAACTTGACACATATAAATTTTGGACATGTGATTGAAATCCTACGGGAATCGATCCTTCCAGTGATCGATTTACTCAATTTACAAGTCAATTAATCCACCTAAAGTGACATCTATTCTTCCTTCAATTGCAGGGTTTCATCTCAGAGCCTATTTCAGAGGTTACCATATATCTATTGAATTTAGGCATATTCATTACTCTGTCTCTTTAGATATGCTATTAAATGGCCCTCTTCTACTGTCCTCACTACTCTGCACCTTGAATAGTTCTCTGCTTCAATTTACTACCTTTGCTTCCTCTGCTCCTTGACTGATGCTGCTCCTTACTTCTCTTTTTGCTTCCTCTGCTACCTCTCTGCTACCTCTGTTCTCTACTACTTTGCTTCTCTCTTTTCCTTGTTTCTATTTCCGGTGCTTCTCCTTGGTCATTTCCTTTGCCATCAATGACAACATTTACAACACTCCTTTTTTTGCACCATGTTGCACAGTATTGCACCAGTACTATACCAGTACTAGGGGTTGAGCTTGAACTCTAGTTAATGATTTGATATTCTTCCTTTTGATATTCTAGATCACGATCCCTTGCCCTTGAATGTAGAGACTTCTTCCTCACACTTACTTCTTGCATTTGATGATGCAATTTCTTTTGGCCTTTCATTTTCTAAATAAAATTCTTAACTATGGTATATTTCTTCCTTTTATACAATGTAAACCATGTTCTTATTACATACCTTTTAACCCCTGAGATGAGACATTCTTCACACCAACTGTAGTCTAGAATCTTCTTTCGCTCTACCTCAGAGATGCGAGGTAAAGTTTATTCAAAGCAATGATATTTAGTTGTCATTTCTTTCACAGAATGGTCCTTCTATCCTTGTTGAAAGTTACCCTTGTATGCTAGTAATAACAGAAATGATCCACTTATTTTCTTATCCGAAATCTTAGAGATGTGACTGAATTTTTCCCTTATTCAAATGAGAGCTTCTATATATATAGGGACAATCTTCCTTCTTTTGTCCGACTTGTCTATCTATATGTAGGCCGACATGTATTATTGAGAGGAGCTATATTTTTCTAGAAACTTCTAATCTGACTTCAAGGAGCATATTTTACAATGTCTTGGAAAATATCTTTACATCACTAAATTTTATTTACAAGTGTAACACCTCTTCATATACACGACTCTAATTTATATGTTTATGAAAAGATGAAAAACCCCTAAAGACATCAAGAAGAATTATGTGACCTGTAATAAAAAAGTTCTTTCTCATGAAACCCATGAAGCAAGCATTAAAAAATACATTTTATTATCTTTATCTTCTTTATTACATAAATTCATACTTACAAGTCATTATGAAGACTAAACCTAGTTACACTTTTCAACACTCCCTCTTAATTAGGAAGATATTTATAATGGTACATGATCACTTTCAATATGAATAATATCATAAGAAGAATTTGATTGGTAATCCATCTGTTAGAACATCATATTATCCAACATTGTCACATGGCAAGGCCTTGATTAACATCTCCATCTCATCATGAGCTACAATTTTGGTCAGACCAATGAATATAGACACCATTGTCATTATCTGCAAGGTATATACTCTGCCCTGGTGTTCACTGAGTATGAAATTAAAGGACTATTCTTATCGATATAGGTAATCCTCAAAGAATATCCATATCTTCACGACTACTCTTATTGGAACGTCTTATCACATTCTTAAAGAGTATCAGATGCCAGATGATTACCCAATCTTCCATTCTATCTTCTTAGGTGAAGACCAGAATGACATGTCTATTTCTCCCTCTCAACTAGGGAGGACATATTCACCAAAGGAATATACTTATAAATAATGTACCTAATATTTCTTCTTGTCTTAGGAGTAATAGAGCTTATTCTATGTAAGAAACTTATTATCAGGCTCCTTCTTAATTAGGGACCTACAACAACAATGATGAAAAACATTCATCTGCTCATGAAAGACTTATTCTGTTGATGTCATGAATTGAGGAGCCTTCAAATTTTGGATTTATACATAAGGTACAAATAATCCATCACTTTCATCTATGAGTCATGTCTCCAGAAAGTGATCCATCAATATTCTCATTTGTTCTAGCTTCATGTTAAGTTGCTTTCGAACCATATATCTTCCAAGTATCTTTCATTCTGCCATATAGTTATCAATTTTTGGAATACATCTACTTTCATTTGACAGCCCTGCATAATCTCATCAGATGTTATTAGATTATAAATATGAATACTTAAATCAAAATTTACCTCAGTGATGATCTTTCACCATGACATGTTTCTTGTATGCGTCGACATCCTTCGTATATGTTGACACATCTCCAAAAGATATGTATTGCCAAGGGTATTCATATTTTCTAGACTTCTTATTAGAGTCTACATATCTTCCCAGGATATTTCTTTGTCAGGTCTTCTTGGATTCTGGATGTTAACTGCCTATTATCATAGTTGCATTTCACGATCTCTTCTTTTCTTTTTCCCCACAACATTGTTTCATTCCCACAAACTTCCAATATGCAGTTATTTGTTTGTGCACAACCACCTTATGTTCCATATGAGGAAATATTATGTTGATATCATCAGTTTTTGATCATGTCTATTGATAACCTACGCATTAGAAGAGTTTCTGCTTTCTTTGAGAGTAATTTTGCAACAAATTTCCTTGGAGTGAGATTTTTATCCCCTTCACCTGCTTCATCAATATGTCAGCATTTATAATCCCAGAATTCTGCAAGTTAGAATTTCTCAAGGAAACCTATTGCTTTATTTCTAACCACTGAGTCTAAAGAGGACTCTATTATAAAAATTCAGCATATGTTTCCTTATTGATTATTGCATGATGGCTATTGATCTTTATAATTTCCTTTTATAAATTTTGCTTTCCAATGAGGTTCCTAGGAGCCACTTTTATAGCATATATGTTACAAAGATGTTTTATACATCCTCCGATGATGAGTGCTCCTCCTCCAATTCTTTCATCATGATGCCAATTGTAAAGGGATGAATCTATATAATATACAATACTTCCTAACATACTATTTTACAACCTGACATATACTTTTTAAAGAGGAAGATGATATCGATCATAATATATATCTTTCACTTCTTCTTTCTTAGGATTTTTTGCATCAGGTTCTTCTACTTCTCCAGCCAAATGGGCTTCCTCATTTTTCCTCATCGCCTTGTTGGATTTGGGACAATAATTTTTATAGTTCCCAAGTTCATTACATCCATAGAATCGTATCTTATTCATGTTCCTTCCTTTCTTTTGATGACCAAATTTACCAAAATTACCTTTCTTCCTTGACATGGCAGCATAAACTTGATTTTCCTCATTTTTTCCAGTATCAATTTTGGCTTTTATTATAGTCTCTTCTATCTTACATAGAGACCACAAATCTTGGAATGGTGTTGCTTCTTTCTTCCCATAGATACTAGAGGTGAAGTTTCTTGTCTTAGAGATATTACTTCGCTTGCAGTACTTACAGAGAATAGCTCCAAAAATTTCTCATATATTTATTTTGATGATTCCAATTTGGATACATAGGGAATAAGAGAGTCTTTTATGGATTCAATGAGAATCCTTTGGGCTCTTATGTATCCCTTCATGTATTTTGCATAAGCTTGAGTGTCTTCTTTTGAGGGTTTAGTCACTGACCCTTTAATGTAATCCATAACTTCATTTTCGATCAAATTTAAATATGTTATTTTCTTCCATGCAAGGATATTTGTAGTCCTATAAAATTTGTTGCTTTCTTTGCAAAAAATCATTTTGATAGACTTGGATGGGGATATTAAGGTACTTACTTGAGTATATGCTTTCTTCTTCTATAATAAACCTTGTTGATGATGATGTAGAAGAAAATAGGAACTCCCTCCTTGATTTTCTTATTCAAGAGATCTAAAATTACCTTCAATACTTGATGATGATGGCTTGATGGTGAATCCAACAATGTTGATTTGATTTCAACACCAAAAGTTATTGATGGTGATGGTGTCTTTGATCTCCTTGAGATAAGTTTTCAATTTCTATAATTTTCTCCTTCTAGAATGAATGAAGATCTTCTTAGATCTAGACTTTTACAAATTAGATCCTTCTTTTGAAAATTGATCCTTAATATTTTGATCCTTGTGTGTCTTCTTTCCAAATAGCCCTTTCTAGCACCCTAGCTCTGATACCATGATGAAAAATTAATAGGGCGTAGTTTAATTCAATTATCTACTTGATAATTACTTGTGAACTTATTTATGTTACTTATATCTTCTCTTCACTAGATTATTAGGTCTTTCATCAAGTCAATTATCAAAACACAAAATACACAAGATTTTCATTCTTCAAGCTAGGGCCAAAACCTCTCCTACTTGGAGAGGAAAACCCGAAAGTAATTCTTCTTTAGACCTTCAATTGACAAGTACCATGAACTTGACTTAGACCCTTGACACCAATATGTATCTAAGATATTGCCTCTGTTATTTCTTGGCTCCTTATGCTGATTTCATTTTTATGCACCATGATGCACCGTATTGCACCAATACTATACAATACTATACCAATACTAGGGATTGAGCTTGACCTCTAGTTAATGATTCGATCTTATTCCTTTTGATATTCTAGATCACGATCCCTTTCCCTTGCATGTAGAGACTTCTTCCTCACACTTCCTTCCAACATTTGATGATGTTATTTCTTTCAGCCTTTGATTTTCTGAATAACCTTCTTAACTATGGTATACTTATTCCCTTTATACACTATAAACCATGTTCTTATTACAGACCTTTTAACCCAAGAACATACCCTTCTATCTTCACTGAGATGAGACCTTCACACCAAATGTTGTCCTAAATATTATTTCTCTCTACCTCAGATATGTGAGGTAAATTCTTATCCAAAATAGTGATATATAGTTCTTATTTATTGCGTTGAATGGTCCTTCTATCCTTGCTGAAAGTTACCCTTGTACGCTAGTAATTACATAACTTTTCCACTTCTTTTCTTATCTGAAATATAAGAGATGTGGCCGAATTTTTCCCTTAAAATGAGGCCACAGAGCTTCTATATATATAGGGACCGTCTCCCTTCTTTGGGCCGACCTATCTATCTATATGTAGGCCGCCATGTCTTCTTGATAGGAGCTAACTTCTTGCATAAGATTTTAAGTCAACTTCAAGGAGCATATTTTACAAGGTCTTGGAGCATATATTTACGTCACTAAATTGTCTTTACAAGTGTAACACCTATTCATATACATGAATCTAACTTATATATTTATGAAAAGATGACAAACCCCTAAGGAAATCAAGAAGAAGTCTTTGACCTATAATAAAAACTTCTTTCTCATGAAACCCATGAAGAAACATTACAAAATAAATATTATTATCTTTGTCTTTTTTATCACATAAATTCATATTTATAAGTCATTATGAAGACTCAACCTAGTTACACTTTTAACACATTCTTGATATCATCAAATCAAAAAGAGGCAAGAATACATTCCCAAAACAACCTTTAGAACACATGAAGGTCATTATGAGTTTTTGGTTAGGCCATTTGGACTTACAAATGCACCTTCAACATTTCAAAGTTTGATTAATTCTATTTTAAAACCCTTCCTTATAAATACTTTGCTAGCATTTTTTGATGACAAACTAACATACGGTAAATCTTGGGAAGAGCATGTACAATATGTTGACAAGGTATTGACACTATTGGAAGAGAAAAAACTATATGCAAAGCCTTACAAGTGTTCCTTTTGGGTTTAAGAAGTGGGATATTTGAGTCACATTGTGTCACATGGTTGTGTCAAGGTGGATCCTAACAAAATCAAAGCTATGAGGCAATGGCCAATCCAAAATAGTTTGAAGAAACTCAGAGGATTCTTATGAATGATAGGATATTACTACAATTTCATTAAGAATTATGGCCAAATAACATCACCTATAACAAAATAATTGAATAAGGAATCATGTTCTTGCACTAAATAAGCAACCAAAGTGTTTGAAGAACTTAAAGAGGCTGTGTGGACAACTCATGTTGGTGACGCCTAACTTCATAAAAATATTTATTGTGGAGTGTGATGCCTCAGGAAATTGCATAAATGTAGTTTCTATGCAGGAAGGCAGACCGCTTTCCTTTGAAAGTAGTGAGCCTAAAGGAAAGAAATTATTCAAACCCATCGATGAAAAATATATGTTAGGCATGCTACATGAAATTAAGAAATGACGTCCATACCTAATAAGAATACACTTGAAAGTAAAAATGGTTCATGATAGTTTGAACTACTTCTTGGAGAAAATACTATATTTAGAAGAGAAACAAAGATAGGTCACACAAATATTGAAAAAATGGAAAATTAAATATTGCAAAAGATGCACCCTCAAGGAAATAGGAAGACACAAATAGTATACTATGTGTTATTTCCATTCCACAATCTAACTTGGTGGAAGAAGAAAGCATTAGAGAAATTTTTAGGTATAAAATGGGCATAAAAACAAAAATTTATAACCAAATAAACTTTATAAGAAACAATAGGATTCAAGATGATGATGTCAACCATGGGGGATGATTCACCATTTTTGGAGTAAGAAAGTAAATGGATTTAAAAATAAAAAACTTTTTTCAACTCATATTTTAAACTTATCTCCCTACAATTTTACTCAAATTTCAAACAAGAGCACTCATTGGATGCGAAGTGAAATTCCTCATCCAATCAGTACCCATGTTGCATACTTTTGATGGACACTACAACATGAAAAATTAGAAACATAGGAAAAACACGATTGCGATCATATTTTTTTCATGTATTTCTCATTTTTCATGTAGTGATATCCATCGAAAGTATGCAACACGGGTAATCCTTTGATGAATAATTAAATTTCACATCCAACAAGTGCTCTCGCTCAAAATTGGAGTAAAACCGTAGGGATATAAGTTGAAAATACGAGTTGAAAAGGTAGTTTTTCTTTTTTCCCTCTAAAATTTGATGATGTAATATAATCTTATTTTACTATTTCCACCATTATTTTATAATATTAATTAGGAGGCCCATTTTAGACCAAAAAATTCTCTAATGGATATAATGGTAGCAAAATGAGAAGATATGCAAAATCATTCAACGACTATAGGAAGACCTTGATGTAGTTGAAAAATTTACATGGATAAATGATTTGTTATTGTATCAAAGATCACTTATACTTACATAAGAATTCTCATCTAAAACTAAAGGTCCTATTGGAATTACACAAATCTCTCATAGGAGGATATCCAGGGTTCTTGAAGACATACCATAGGATCAAAAAATAATTTTTTTTTGGAAGGTCTTAAAGCATATGTGCAAAACTTTGTGGCGGAATGTGGGGTGTGCCAAAAAAAATAAAGGAGAGACTATAAATACCCCAAGGCACCTTAATCCATTATTCATACAAATCTAACATTGAGAAGAAGTTTAAAATTTTTTTATTATAGGTTTACCAAAATGTGAAGGAAAGAATGTAATTATGGTAGTGGTAGATGAATGGGAAAGCATGCTCTCTTTTGTTCTATTTCTCATAATCTTAAAGCAAGTCTTGTGGCAAAATAAATCATGGAAACATTCCAAAACCTACATGAAACACCAAAAATTATTGTAAGTGATAGAGATCTAATTTTCACTAGAAATTTTTGGATCACATATCATCTTACCATCCTCAATCTGATGGGAAAACTGAGATTCTGAATAAATTTTTAGAAGGATATCTACGTTGTTTTGCATATGATAAACAAACAAAATGGGTCAAATGGTTGCCTTCGCAAAATGGTAGTAAACCACATCCTACCGTACTTCATAAAAAATGCCACCATTTATGGCACTTTATGGATATCATCCTTCATGATCTATAGCATCAACCTTGAAAGGGAATATAAGGCTCAAGCAATAGAGGACCACATTCAACAACAATAACATGTTCTCAAACTATTGAAGGAAAACATGGTTATGACACAAAATAGGTTGAAAAAATAGGCATATCAACATCACAATGAAAGGGAATTTGAATTGGGGGATTGCGTATTTGTGAGACTACAACCATATAAACAGATGTCCTTCTAGTAACAAAAGAAGGACAAAAAATTAGCTCCAAGGTATTATGGCCCCTATAAGGTGTTGCAGAGGATTGGAACTACGATCTACAAATTGGAGCGTGCTTCCTCCATCTTCACGCATACTTCTAGTCTTCCATGTTTCTTTCTTAAAGAAGGTCATCATTGATAAGATCCCAATCAAAACTCTTCTACTATAGATTAATGAAGAAGGGAAAATAATACTATAACCATAAAATTTTTTGGAAACAAGGACTAAGAAACTGGGAAATCGAGCAATTATTGAGTACCTCATCAAATGGAAAAACCTACTAGTGGAAGAAGCGACATGGGAAGATGAGTGTTTTATGCAGAAATGCTCACAAATAGTCAAGTGTTAAGGACAACACTTATTTGAACTAGAGGGGCATGTTAAGACCTATATAAGCCCCATGTTAACCCAAACACCCCTTATTAAGCCATAGATATTGAGTGATTACATTTATATTGTTATATTATTATGTAGGCTAGAACGCCTCATGGTCCCATTTTATTATAATTGTATTAGTTGTCTCCCATATATACTAAGGAAACCTAGTCTTAGGATCATCAAATATTGTCTTGTTAATTTTATTTATTGTGTAAGGAGGTTCCCCCTCAAAGTGGACTGCAATTATTGGTTTCTTGCCATTGTTAAGGTGAAAGGATATATTCATGAGGTATGTGATAATCAATTTCCATGATTAGTTTATAAGGACATGCCCTAAATTAACTAATATAAAAGAAAAATATATATGAGAATTGGCTTCTATAATAAATTAAAAAACTGATAGAATTGGAAAAAATTGCGAAACCCCTGGATGCGGGTGTTTCCATGGTTAATTAAGGCATTGGGACGGAGGGGACGACACCTGCCCTGGTGGTACGCTGTGTTAAATGGATAGCTGCTCCACAGCTTGTCGCATTTACACTCCTCACACTCCAATGCTATGGGCTCTGCAACCCAATGCACTCGCGCGCCTTCAATTAGGTTGAGCTCTGCCTTCGCATGCTCGGGCGAGATTTTCACTCGGATTGCAGTTATGAAGATGGATTTACTGGGTTTGGGCAGGACGAACTCGGCGCATGTTCAGGCTGGTCTCATGGCAGATAAATTTCACTTGCAACAGGTTAATTTGGCTCCGGTCTTGGCTTCCCTGCATTGTCATTTGGGTGGCGTTGGTTTCTGTCTGCACAGTCGGGTGATCGTCCAACGACGTCTGGAGTGCTCCTCGCAAAGGGAGGCCTCCTGTCCTGGGCATTTTCCGTTGTCTCTGCGTCTTTGTTTGAGTTTGGGCCTCCTCGGGCGGGTTGGCAATTTGGTTAACTCTTTCAGGTTCCTGCTCCCTCACACAATGCCGAGGCTTCGACATCGCATGCGGAGTAGGAGAGGAAGCTCTCGGAGCCATCCCACTCGCCTGCCTTCCAGTCCTTCCTCGGAGACTTCTTCCTTCGACGATGGCTCCAGTCATTACCCCAGAACCCGCAGTGGCAGGGGGCGCTCTATGGATTTCTGCTCGTATTGGGGTCCCCATTCCCGTCGCTCGTCTGCTGCATCTGCTAATACAACTGGTTCTGCTCGGTTTACTTTCCAGAGTTCCCTCAATCGTCCGAGGATTACCGCCATTCTCTCGGTGGTTTTTATTGAAGACTGCTTGCCAGAGGCTTCTAGTGCGCAGCCGGTTGTTCCCATGGAGACTTCTGCTCCTGCCTCCCAGTTTTCTCATTTTAATCTGGGAAGCGGCTCTCCTTTTCAGCCTCCGTCTCGCCCAGCTGTTCCTGATGAAGACATGATTTCGGCTGAGCCTGGTCCCCAGGCCTCTCAGGCTGAAATCACCCCTGATATGCTGGTCACCGGTGGTTGCATGATCGTGGAGGAGATTCCGGAAGTCTAATGGGTTCGATGCTCGGTCCTTTTCTCTGTTTAAGTTGCCCATTTCCTGGGGTTTTTTATGTTTTGGTTGCCATGAAGTTTGCTGGCCCTTTTCTGTCTGTCATGGGTCATAGAAGTTTTTTGGAGAAATCTTTTGCACCCCTGCGTGGGTTTCGACAATCCAATTCTCAGTTTTTTCTGAATCTTCTGCCTTCTAGGCAGTAGCTTTTGACTTCGGTCTCGATGTAAATTATTCTGCTTGTTAATAAATGATTTGTAGCAAGAAAAAAAAAAAAAAAAAATTGCGAAACTAATAAAATAATTTTTAATTTGGAGGTAAATATAATAATAATGATGAAATTTTGAAAAAAGGAACTCTCAAAGTGAAATCTAATACATCTCATATATCTCCTACAAACCCCCTCCATAATACCTTTATGGATATTTCTTTTAAGTATCAACCCAAGATCAAGAATATAAATATTGGATGGTGGATGTTGTCAATATTTAAGATAAAAAAGAAAAATAAAATATATAACTAGTAACTCATGTTTATCTTATTTGTTAGTTAAAAGAAGTTTTACCGTGTTTAATCATTTTATTAAATTTTCCAACTGCTACTCTCTGTAATGATATTTGATTAATATTTTTCTAAAACATTTTAATATATTTTATATTTATAACATTAAAATAAGTTTAGTCCCTGGGTAGCTCAATCGACGATGATTGTGAAAATTAAGTGTTATGTGCAAGGAAGTTCAAGGTTCAAATCCTCTGATTCATATGTGTTTGCGAAGGGGGCATAGATAAGCACCTAGAGGTTAGAGTGGTAGCAGTTGGAATCAACCCTATATCACGCAAATATGAGACTAGCCCAGTCATTGCTTCCTCTAGATACAAAAGAAAACATTAACATAAATTTATCATATATATAGATTTCAATATTTCTTCGCATTATTTATTTAAGCTTTAGTAAATTTAAGTCATTAATTAACAATATATTTATCTTAGTCTTAAATGCAAAACAAAAAATGGCTATTAAATATTAATTCACAAACTTCAATATTGTTTCTTCATTTTTATTCCCTGTCTTCTGCAGGACTATATCGATTGATAGATCGCTGACTAGTGATTATTTCATTAGTTGACTAATTTTTTTTAGCTTTATCAAAGTTTAACGAAAGTTTTTTATTCCCAATTTTGTCCAACGAAATTTTAAGCAAAGTATTTGGATAAATAAAAATTGACCTCTTATTGTAGGTTTACGCATCTCCCAATGTTGGAATGTTGGCACAACTTATATCATCCAAAGTCGGGTTGCATGAATGTTGGGACTAAAAGATTTTTTCCAAAGTTTGTTTTCTGGATAATTTATTCTATCTAAAGTTTATTTTCGAGATAACTCATTTTATCCAAAGTTTGTTTTATGTGACCAAGAGGCCTACCATCGCTTTTTTTCACCTGTTTGTGCATATAGATTACAATCATTGTGGACCAAGAAACTGAACACATGAATTTTTTTTTGCCACAAATGTGCATGCAATTTGCCACAATTTTCTACCAAGAAGCCTGCAACAGGTGTGCATGTACATTGCCACTGTTGTCGACGACTATTGCCATCATTTTCGACCAACGCTTCCTTATATTTATTGCAAGGATGCATCTAAGAAATTCTTGTTAGCGAGTATTGCAAGCCAAAATCACAATTTTCTCCGGACTGCACTGCAAACAACCTACATCACACTTTTACATCAGATTTGGACTATATTTCTCTATTTTGTTTTTTATCCCAAAGCAGGCTTCTAGGCCCGAGCGTGAGCAACCTAAATAGATCTAATCAGTCAAATACTTCTACTATTATTCATTCTTCCAAATATATTAGTAGGGCAGGGTTGGAATTTTTGTTCTTACTTGTCCAACAATGCTCTAATTGGGCTTAGTTGCAACAAAGGGAAGTGGAAATGATAACAGGCAAAAAGATTCGTCAACAAGTCAGAGGATTCCAACTTTTGAGTTCTTGTCCGCAAGGAGAATGTATATAACTGGATCAAAGTTTTTTGATGAGAATGCTAAAGTTTCTTTCCTTATGCATGAAACCCAAGCATTGATTGATGCGAACACTTCTGCTCTTGTCCCATAACCAGTATAAAAGATAGCAACAAGAGAGACAGGAAATGTAGCACCTTTTTGCTCCATTTCAACTACGACCAAGAGGGAAACAACTTCTAATAATAATTCACCAACTACTTGAATTCCACATATGGGGTGTATTCATTAACAGAGGGAGCTAAAGAACATATTCATATGCAGATTTTGTTTACCGAGTGAACCCAGCAGGATTATTCAGTTTATGAAGATCTAGCAGTGCTCACTACTAGGTCGAAAGAAAGGCTGAAAGCAATAAAGGGTTCAGGAAAATGACCCTTTTCCCTGGGCGACAAGATAACATTAAGAGAAAACAACACACCACCACCTTCCTTCGAATCAATCACTTATATCCTCGCATGACCATCGAAATATGCATTGGATTGGATTAGAGAAGGAAGCAATATTACAGGGTGAGTCGAGTCTACTGCCTACCAACTTTGGGGTTTTGGTCTGCCAAGGGAATCCAGAAGAGTCATAGATCCACACTGCAGTGGTTGTTCAGAGAGCCTACTTTTTTCTTTGCTGCTTTCCTAAGCTCATGAGGACGGGGGATGGAAGCACTTACCTACACTATGAACCCAGTTCTTCAGAATTGGGACAACCACTACAAGGAAAAGACCCTCTAGCGGAGGTTATAACAGAGTTTTTCAGTGCTATAAAATTAGCCAAAAGCATCAAAAAAAATCTACAACGTCTGTTTTCGGTAACAGAGGTTTTGGCGGAGCTTCTAATGAAATTTCAACACAACTAAAAAAAACTGGGCACTAATCAGGTGTCAATGCATCGATGTGTCTTACAGTGAACGAACCTGTACTGTAAACCTACCAAGCATGGGGATAGAAAACAAATTTAAAATTCTCTGGGGCATTTAGCAATGCTTCGGTGGACAGACAGTCGCCCAGGGGTGGTCGAAGGTGCATGCACCAGGCTGTTAAGGTCTAAAACCGCACCGGATGCACTATAGGTGATATAATGCACCATGTCGTTCTAATTTGTATTGGTATTTTTGCGGTGCGCATAGGTCGTATCAACGCACCAATGCGTAGTATTATACAAATGCACAGTATCACACAAACACACTGATCGTTATAATTGGTATTGGTATTTGTGTGGTGCCCATAGGTCGTAGAAACGCACCGGTGAGCAGTATCACATAAACGCATTGGTGCACATTATCGCACAAACTCACCGAACATTATAATTGGTATTGGTATTTGTGAGGTACCCATAGGTCATAGAAACGCACCAGTGCGCATTAACATACAAATGCACCAGCGCACAGTAAATAACACGCACCGGTGTTCATTTTGTATTTTTTAGAAACATCGACCTATGACAGTGTAATTATTGTGATTTTTAAAATTTCATTATTCACCAAAAATCGACACATATCTTATAACAGTATTCATATCAATTAAAATTTTATTAGTGCATTTGAATGTGATGTTGGATTAATTTGTTATATCATATCATAATTATTGTGATTTTTTAAAATTCATTATTCATCGAAAGTAGAAACATATCTTATAACAGTATTCATATCAATTTAATTTTTATTAGTGCATTTGAATGTGATGTTTGGATTAATTTGTTATATCATATCATCAGATTTCACATCTCTTCATTATAATATTTAATCATCCATATATTTAATCAACGGTGTTACATTTCACAACAAAAATGGAGAGTACAATAGAATAAATTAAAATGTAATTTATTATATATATATGAATAAGACACTCGTTGTCATACAAAATGGTAAATTTATTAGTATCCCTTTTTCTTTCAATTGGGACACTATGTCCATTACATTAAACAAAATGTCTGATTTCACAAGCAAATATTTCAAAAAATACGACTTGCTTTGATATCCAAACATAATGATCATCATTCTTCACTTGAACTGTTGTCACTACTCGAGCTACTTCCATGACTTGGGGTTATTTTAAGGAATGTTTTGTTCCATCTATAAACATAAAAATAAACCGTAATGAGTCTATATACATTGGTGAGAATAATGAAATTTGCAATATTAAATAAGACACATCAATGTAAATAAAAAATAAATGATCTACCATAGCAACAATTGACTCATGAACTATACACATTCTTTCAAAACCAAATTTCATGCCATCTTTCAACATTTCATTTGTTGGCCCAGTTCCATACTTTGTTTCCTGCAAGTTTTATACCCCATAATAAATCATATATTTAATATATATTTTTTTTTGTTCTATTAATTATAGACGGAGCTAAGTAAAACAAGATCGATAGATGCTTACAAATTCCACAATTAATTTCTAATATGCCAACATATACTGACAACCCATATTTAACCTAATGTCAATCAATTCTTCTGATGTTTCTTCTTTGTATGTTAGCACATGTTTGAAGACATTCAATGATGATTGTTGTTAAACAACTTAAAATATACAAAAATGAAATCTAGTTAAGTTGTTATAAGGAAGTAACAATTACTCACAAACTTAGATATTAACCCTTTTCTTCCTTTTTGTCCTATTTTATGTGCTGAATGGGTTCCATTTTCTTTTCTTTTTTGCAAGAAGATATATGAAAATTAATATTTAATGCTAATTTTTTTATTTATTGTACCTAATCGAAAAATTAAATGATTACATATTATATTTCAAGCACTTTTTTGTTGAGATGGCTCCTAGTGCGATGCAATTATGTCCATTTATTTGACCATCTCCTTGTACATCTTTTTGGACATTCCTACTGACATATTTCTGATATCATCTCGTTCATCCTTTGATATTTTCATAATCTTCCTGAAAATGTGACATGACAATAAACTATTTAATTTTTATATTGATATATGAAAAGTAAATATAACAAAAGTGATATTTATAAATGATTTCTTTCTAGTAATATATACATATAATTCTAGAAAAACATTTAAAGGAATATTACTTTTTCATTCCTTCTTTTTTGTTGTTGTATGTTTTGCTATTAAAAGTCTGACATGTCTCATTAACTAATTCTCTGGAAACTCATCATGTAGTTTAGATAAAATTTAATTCTTGGAATCACTGGATTGGTTTTTGTATTATAAGTGGAAATAACATCTATACATTCGTTCCAGTAGATCCCTAAGTTTTGTAAAAATTTTCCCCCTTTCGTTAACCTCTAGCACCACTCTAGATGAGCTAAGGAGCAATTCATTTTCATTTGCATGTTCTAATTTTTTTTTTATTAGAACAACATTCCTTTTCTGAGTTGTTGGTCCCTGTAAAACATAAAACATATGTGAATTAATAGATTGTTTGAAACATGTTTTCTGATATTTTTAAGTATATTATTAATGAAAATTAAAAAAAGAAACTCATATTGCATCGTTAATATTTTTTCATTCACCTGATTCATCCTTTTGCAAATTTTCCATCAAGTTTTTACGCTCTTCTGGTCCTAGATTATAAATAATCTTATCGAGCTTCATCATTTTATGGCTCTACATGATACACAGTAAACAATACATATTATTTAAACTTACATATAGTTTAAAAATAATAATTTTTGTAAAGTATTTACAAAGAAATTTCCTTTTTTGCTTTTCTTCACGTGCTATCAGTGTTTTTGTTACTTGATCTCTTATCAGCCATTTATTTATCAATATGAAACCTATACCATACCATTTATTAATTTATTTTATAAATAAATCATAAAATTTTCAGGTAAAAAAAAATCAAGAAAATGATGTGCCTTTAATGATGTATGCACTGACATCGGTGTGGTGTGTTCTTATAAACGCACCAAAAAAACAATAGAAACACCGTACGATGCTCTATGTCAACAAGGAGCATCGGTGCGTTATATGTTAACCAACGCACCGATTAACATAGAAAAATTAATAAAAATTCTCTAGTGTTAGTTTTTGTAGCATATGATGTTGTGTAGGGGGCACTGCAACATATTCTTATAAACACACTGCGAAACAAGGGACCACCATACAGTTTTCTCTTTCAACAAGGAGACCTGGGGCGTTATATGTTAAACAGTGCACCGATTAACACATACACAAAATAAAAAATGTTTTTGTCAAACAGTACATGCGCGGTGCGCTATAATGAAATATCACACCAGTGCTCTATTTTACATATGGCGCATGGATTAAAAAAAATCTCTTTTTAAATTTGTTTATCAAACAGTACGTGCGCAATGCACTGTGATAGAACAGTGCACCGGTGTGTTAGTTTACACAGGTCACACCGATTAAAAAAATTATGATTTTTAAAAATTCACGCAAGGGCTGACATGGATTGGGATCCGACTATGCAAGTCATCCCTTGGGTTACATGTCATAGGCCTATATATATAGCAATACAAACCCTATAAATCTAAAATGAAAAGCCATAATTTTGAAATCACAGAAATAGGAAGAAGCAAGGGAAGAAACAAAAATAATTAAGAGTTTAGCATAAGAATGGATTTTATTTATTTGTTTATTTGTTTATTATTACTATTATTATTATTATTTTCTGAAAAGGAAAAGTAAATTTAAATTTTTTACTTACTGCGTAAAAAATACTGCAAAAAATGTAAAAGAAACAATAAAATTTAATAACCCGATGGTTTGAAATTCTATGCTACAGCGTTTGAATCACCAAAGGTTTGGAATTCTGATTGTCTGAATAGTTTTGTTTGAAAGTATTTTGTTGCTCCACAGTTCTCTCTTGCTCTCTTGCTCCATGTATGTCTCGCGCAAATATTTCCGAGAATTTTTTTGCAAAAATAATGAAATAATGAAAATTGTTTACTATTTAAAGAATTGTTTTATGAAATTAGATTTTCGAAAATATTTTGCCACCCATTTTTCAATTTACCAATTTTTTTTTTTCACTTTAACAAAATTGAGTTGTGCTTTTTTATTTGCGGCTATTCGGCACCGATGTGTCAATTAATAACACTACACTGGTGCATAGTAACTCAAATGCACCAGTGTGGTTATCTGTACGTTAGCACTGATAACAATAAGTCCATTTTTAAGGCACCAAAATTACTTTTAGGTGTGTACACCAAAATTTATTATTGATTTTTCTCAAATGCAGAGAGAAAATATCATAATTAAATTGAATGGAAAATTCTTCAAAATCCAGCTCACTCCATAATATTTCTCAAAGTCCATCACGGAGTTCTCCCTATCCATCTCGAGATGTAATATTTACTTCAAATTTTATTTATATTTTCATTATCTAATTGAATTTATGTTTTTTATTTGTGTCAATCAGCTTAATAAAATTTATAATGTATACAAATTTTCAGGTTCATGCAGATTCTAAATCAAGTTCGAATGCACAAAATATTCAAACAAATCCAAAACGTTGGAAGCTCTTATCAGGAGAAGCATAATGCAAGGCACATTTGGTAGATGAAAATGGACAGTTGCTTCACCCTGCCAATTGTAACAATATTGCATCTTCTAGCCACAATCCTGGGACAATGATGGTAATAATAATTGTTTGGTATATTAATGTAATTATTTGAACGTCAAACCAATTAATCACACATTATCAACATGCTTACTAATTGATATCATAGATTTTGTACTAATCATGTTCAAATATATTTTTTGAAATTGTTAAAATTCTAGTGATGATGAACAACCTACCTACCATCTTCCGTTGCACCCCACGACAATTTAAAATCAAGAGAAGGCAGAATTAAGAGAAAAAATCGGAGAGGAACGATACCAAGAATGGTTTAATCAACCACCTATTCAATTCCCACTATGTCTAGATTCACCAATTAGGAATGACTACAGCAATAGTAGTTCTTCACAAGCTGGAAATGGAGGCAATCAAATAGAGGTTGGTATGGATGATTACTTAAGGGATACGACTTCCATGGAGACAATGTTGTTAGATGCATTCTAGAATGATGATAAGCTAGGGGATGACACTCATATCGATGACACCTTTTTCGAAAGCCTCAAATTTGCTTCCACCAACCCTCTCTTTGGACTTGGCGGACAGTCAAAGTCTACCCAGTTGGGGACAACAATGTTACTGTACAGCTTGAAAGCAAAGTTTGTCTCGTTGAATGCATGTTTCTCAGAAATTTTGAGGTAATTTACCATAAAGTCCTCCCTTATATTTTGAGAAATATAATCACACAATGAACATTAAAAATGGTCAATTTTATGAGAGTTAATAATTATATCGGCATTAATGTACATTTAATATTTTCCATGATCACCAACTACAATGTATTCAAGATAAGGTTCTTCCAAGTGAATATGTCTTGCTTGGTAGCTATGAAGAGGCAAAGAAATTGTTGAAAATGTTGGGTGTTGAGTACATATCATATCATGCATGTACAAATGATTGTATTCTATATAGAGGAAAATATGCAGACAAAGAGATATGTCTGCAATGTGGGCATGACAGGTATGATAAATCAAAAAATAAGCGTAAATCACGTGGTTCTCCTTTTAAGATATTAAGGCGCATGCCTATAATCCCAAGGATTAAAAGGCTCTTTCATTACAAATAATTAGTTGTGTTGTAGGGATGGCATGCCTCACATAGAAGTGAGTTTGGAGTTATGCGAATCCCAACGGATTTAATAGCCATGAAGCATATAGAGGGTACATGGCCCCAAAAATTCAAGGATGAAGTACAAAATCTACGACTCAGTATAGCCATGGATGGCGTCAACCCATATTCCCTCCAGAACACCAACTATTTTCTTTGGCCTGTAGTAGTGATCAATAACAATATCCCCCCATGGTTTTTCGTGAAGAATGAACATCATATGTTGGCTCTCATAGTCCCTGGTAGAAGACAAGTGAAGAATATGGATGTCAACTTACAGCCACTGGTAGATGAATTAAAGGAATTATGGGATGGGATAAATGTATATGATGTATCAATACCCATCGCAGCAGAGAGGAGTTTTACTTTGTATGGCATATGTGCTTACACCACACATGATTATCCAGGCTTAAGAGTTTTCTATGGTAAATTACATGTTTATTGATTTGTTTATATATGTAACAATATTCTTTCACATATTAATTTAATTAAGTAATTTTTCTGATCTTCATGAAATTCTTTAACGTACCATGCATATATACTGTATACAATAATATGACAGGTCTTGTAACAAAAGGGTATTTTGGATGTAAATGTTGTGAACCTTCTCTAAAATCTAGATGGTCCAATGACCTATAAAAGCTAGTGTATGACTGCTTTAGGGTATTCCTCCCAAAAGAACAACCTTACAGAAGAGCAACATACACTTTCAATGGTAAACAAGAGAGAACCCAAAGGCCTCCAATAACGATGCTAGTTGAATGGCTTAGATCATATGAGAGAGAGAAGGAGGAGTTCATACAAATGTTTGTTTCAAATGGGGAGCATGTGTTCGATGATCTAGAATTCTTCGACACCTATGTTAAGAAATTTCCCATTGGGATGAAAAGGAAATCTATCTTTTATAACCTCCATATTGGGAGCATATTAAGATTACCCAGTTATTAGATCCCATGCATATATTTAAAAATGTTTCATCTTCTTTATGGAGGCACATATCATAGAAACAAAGTGACACATTGGATGTTAGGAAAGATCTTATTACTTCAAAAATAAACATTGGCCAAGACGATTAGAAAGTACATGATCAGAGGTAGGCGTCGGTCCCACTAATTCATGGTATTTCAAAGAAGGCACTAACACATTTGCCCCAAATTCTGATGGCCAAAATTTCGCTCTTGCGACACATAGGTGGCCAAAGAGCGATGCTTTTCGGTGCACCAAAATGTGTTTTCTCCTCACGTTGGACTTTCGACACTTGAATTAAACATCAGTATAGCGACGATAGCTCCAACGTTTTATATTTATGTCGCACTTTTTACTTTTAATGAATCATTGCGTTTCTGACAGGCACAAGCGTCTCTAGTCCGACGCCTCCAAACGTCGCTAGAACGACGATACTATATGTCGAAATACCGACAGAACAACATTTAAAAAAAAAAACTAGCGACGTCAATAAAAGGTCGGAAAACTGACGAAACCAAAAAAAAAAAACAAAAAGTAAACATCGCTAGAGCGACGATTCTAAATGATCGGAAGACCGACGAAAAAAAGAAGAAGTAAACATCGCTAAAGCGACGGTGCTAAGAGGTCAGAATACCGATGACAAAAAAGATTTAAAAAAAAAAACTCAACATCGGAGTATTGACGGAAACAAACCATTTAAAAAAAAAATGTCGGATAAGCTAGTGTCGGAATACCGATGCTAACAATATAATATTTAAAAAAAAAAACGTCAAAATAATTGACTGTATCATATGGATGCTTTGATACTCAAATTCCACAAGCTATTTGTCAATTACTGAAGCTACAAAACTTATGAATATATCATCATCATTCATCAAAGGAGCAAGTTGGTTGTATATCTTACAAGTTCATTTTGATATCCACAATCACTGTGAAAGGGAGTTGATCTCCTTCAAAAATTATGAGCTCTAAAACTAGCCACCATCACCTTCAAAAAGGAGATGAAAATATGAGCAAAATCACTCTCCTTCACATCATCATTTTGAAGAAATATATACAGTAATATACTGGGTGTTAAATTACCCAGAAATCTTACAATCAAGAAAATCACCTCAAACATCATTGTACAGTCTGTGCATGAATAAAAAAGTGCTAAATCAGCAGTATATCTCTTATGGTATGATGTACTTGCTGGTCACTTTAGAAAACTACTCCTCTTCCTCTCCTTGAACTCATTCTGCCAAGTCTGCCCTCTTCCATCTCTCCTGTCTTTATTATATATGTGATTGACCTCTCCTCCCTTGTACCATTTATGATTTGAGAGAAAATAACTTATTTCCTCAATTCTAGTTGCACCCTATCTCAATCATGAGATACAACTAAGATTAAATCCTAAGATAAGTCACTATTTTTATAAAACTTAAAAAACCTTTCATTTAAATTTCTGGAACTAGTGATTCGTGGACCATTAGCCTTTTACTCTTTCCTTTATTTTTCAAGTAAATTTACAAGATATAATTAGTGATCACCATTCCAAGATTGTCACCAAAAGAAATGTCTCAAACCACTTCCTGCACATTCACACTGAACCTGTGCAAAATGTTCCTGTTCGAGCTATACTTCTCAACAAACAGATCATGGATGAGTCAAAATTTAATGGAATCTTGTATTCAAGCAGGCTAAACATCACTGATGGAAGGAAAAGTTACTCACTTCCACTGTGGTAAGGGTTTTTACTGTTATTTTTTAGTCTAGCTCTCATAGATAAATATTCTAGGGGCGGCATGATTTTAGGTGCAGATGCACTGTGCCTAACTGGTCCATGAGCTTTGATCTGGAAGATGAAATCCCAAACGGTGCCATAATTTGGATCCATATCCAATTCCCAAACATATTAGAGGAGTCAATCCGAGTTGAGATTGGGACTCCTCGGGGAAATACATTGACAAAACCTGTGCAATAATCTACATTCAACTGAATTTGGAGAAATTCTTACCAGAATCAATAGAAATCCAAATCAGGGGCTGGAATCATGTATTGTTGATATCACGATAAATAATATTGATAAATACTGGTGATATTATCGTCAAGGTTGGTTTTGGTGACATTATCATGATAAATATGAAATTATTACAATAAGAGCAACACTGCTCAAAACGAAAAAGAAAATAAAAAGGATCCATTAAAGACCCAAACAATACAAGTCTCTTAACAATGACAAGCAGAGGAGACAAATCTCTCAGCACTCAAAAGACTAAAAAACTCAAGACTCTGGAATATGAAATGAAACCAAAATTTAGGAACTGGAGATTGGAATTATCCCAATTGTAGTCACTTTTCCACATCAGAAAGAAAATAATGATCATCTCCAAAATAAATATGCCCAAAGCAGCAAATTTTAGGTGAAGAAGGACCTGTACAATCTATAGGACATTCGTTCCCCTCCCATTTGTGGCAATTCCCCTAGACTCGAAGCAATATTGGCTCCCTCCCTCCATGAAAGAAGATAACACTCATGACTCAACCAAAGAATATGGATCATAAATAAGCACAATAAAGAGTAAAGCAAACAAGAACTAGCAAAGAATAGAGCCATGGATAAGCTATCAACAATAAGCCAGGCTTTTGATATAGATAAAAGTACATGAACCCTCCAAATGATTAAGGTTTCATCTTTGAACTGACAAGCATTGGGAAAACCAGAAAGAATAAACAGTTTTAGAGTACTGATAAAGAAGGAGAAACAATTTATTGTGCTTGCTGAAAGCCCTAGTTTGTGGGCCAAATTTGAAAGGAGAAAATATTCAGGTGTCTTATCAGCATAATGATAATGCTAGGAGACATTCATCACAATTCATGTAAAAGAGTGTCAAGTTCTTGACTCTTGAACAGGTCCTCGAACTACTTTTAAATTTCACTCATGTGAAAGTTGAATTATCAAAAGGAAATATCAATCCACCAGTGAAAATGGGAAGCCCTATCCAGAGGGATGGATACCTATGCAAATTTGGCATGAAAACATATTTGCAAGTATATCAATATTTTAATCATCATATATTCATGCATATAATTAGCATAAGAAGAAGTATTGAAATGACACTCTTCTAGTTCAAGGAAGTTGTGACATTTTGGAAAAATTATTGATGATAGTATCCTTTATAAATTATAATGATGGGACTTTTTCTCAATCAAAGTTGTGAACAAGTTAGGACCATTGATAGTATGATGCAATTTGCATCTCTATGTCGATCTACCGAGGTAGTATGGTGCCACTGTTAGATATAACTCTTGTTTCTCACCTCAAGTTTGATCTACCTACAATGGCACTCTACTCAGTGATAACATAAGGATCGAGGATTTATGCATGCATGAATAAGACCAGTCCTTCTTATACTTATTTTTCAACCCAAGGTCAAGTGTTGGAACTTGGGATATGATGTCACTTGTAACATACCCCCATGTGTAATTGTGATTTTTTTTGTTCCTGTTTATGTTTGGGTGATCCACTATTCCTTGAATGGCTTAGTTTTTATCATTCTTATGTTATTTTTCCAACACCCTTTTGCTGAGGTTGGGCGTAACATCATTGTTCTATTAGATGTGTTCTATAGATTTGAAACCCGTTGGTTGCATTTACAAGACTGGAAGGCTATGCTTGAAATTCCTCCAATGGAGTCAACACAAGAGGATTGTAAAGAGGGAAATGAAACCTACAACTATCATTTCATACTACTACCTCTAAATAAGTCTATTTGTGTCTCAAAGGGAGGCCTCTATACGTTGCTATACCTGCATTCATTTAATACATGGTGCATGTGGGAAGGGTCATCAAGTGTATACCCAATTATAAACCATTAAATAGGGTGATTACTCTTGTAGTACATACAAGAGAGGCATTATGATAGAACAAAGCCAATAACATGACAATATTAATCTCATATCCAAGTGCACACATAATTCACATTCCTATTATGATCTACCATCCATGAAGCTGTCCTTGTGAAATAAACATCAAAAGCACCATGGAAATGCCAAGTCACAAAGGAATTAACATGTCCAAGAATATTAAAATATCAAGAATGGAATGTCTTTGTACTAGTGCTTAGCATGGTTACACACACAAGTGATGGAAATATCTCATTTAAAGACCAACTATATATGAAAATCACACAAATGATACCAATTAGTCTTATGCTACCATTACAGTGTAAAAGACTCCATGAATCAACTATATTTTGCAAAATTTTAAAGGAAAAATGCACAACTAATTTCAATTGGTTAACACAAACACAAAAGTTGGATAAGTCCACTAGTTTGGTGGTCAATGGGAAATAAGTTGGTGATGGTAATAGTGTTGAGCCACTAGATGTGAAGTTTAGTGTGGCCATTTCCTTGTTACTGTAGCAAGATACTTCCCAGTAATTAAAACATGGGTCCATTTCCTTGCTACTGTGGCAACACACACTGCCCAATAATTAAATCACAACCCCATTTCTTTGTTGTTGTAGCAAGGCAAACTGCCTAGTCATTAAAACAGGACTCCATTTTCTTTCTGTTTTAGCAAGACAAACTTCCCAACAATAAAACCTGACTAAAAATATTTGATAACATCACCTTGTATCCTTTACTAAGGTAAATAACAATATCAGGTATATCCATAAAGGATACCTTTGGAAATAATACATGTCTATTATTTATAACATTATGTCCATTAAAAAATACATTGTGTTTAATGTTAAATTTAGACTAATACTTAACATCATGCCCAAGCATGAATACACCATGGCAACACCTTGACATCATGCCCAACTGGGATAGCCTATTTTCATTTATTATCAGTTTGTATAAATGATTCGAACAACGTAATGCATAACAATATCACACGATGGCTACATAATTAGGAAGCTACAATTATTTCATACTATCTTAGGTTTCTTTTATTGTCTATGAGGGAAGTCTAATGAGCATCACTTCTCGACTGTATACATATGTATTAGAAAACTGGTGGTTGTGTAGTTATTAGATAAGTCATATAAAAATGAATGCTTTGAATAGTGGTAATGTATACCAAGCTTATACAATGAACTAACGCAGACAAAGTTATCATAGGCCACCATTAATTAACGCTACATCAGGAATAGAGCTAAAGCAAGCTACAATTAATATAACTAATATTGTGCATAAATAATATCACTCTAGATGTGCATAAATCCTGGGATTTATCTACATGTAATAGAAACCATTAGAGGCACTTTCAAGAGCATCAATTATCTCTTTTATAGCCTTACAGTGTTCCTCATACTAGCACTCAATGCAACAAGGGAATTATTCACCCAAATATAAGCGTAAAGTAATAGACTAAAGTGCTATGTAGTTGTTATACAAAAAGTGCTTAAAGCACAAGACCATATTTATAACCTTAATTTCTAAGTGTAAAATGGGATATAATTAGTTCATGTTAATATACTAAGGATTTGTAGCTACAATTAATATAACTACTATTGTGCATAAATAATATCACTCTAGATGTGCATAAATCCTGGGATTTATCTACGTGTAATAGAAACCATTAGAGTCACTTTCAAGAACATCGGTTATCTCTTTTATAGCCTTCCAGTGTTCCTCATACTAGCACTCAATGCAAAAAGGGAATTCTTCACCCAGCTATAAGCGTGAAGTAATGGACTAAAGTGTTATGTAGATGTTATGCAAAATGCGCTTAAATAACAAGACCATATTTATAACCTTAAGTTCTAATTGTAAAATGGGATATAATTAGTTCATGTTAATATACTAAGGATTTGCATTAATTCTAGTTGTACCACTAGGCCTATGAAAATACAAACAATGTCTATTCATATATTATTATATGTTACTACCGAGGTGAAATATTGAAATTGGACCATGCTCTACCATGACATCATATAAAATCACAGAAAGAGCATCATTCTGTCATGAAAATATAACATACATACTGAGGTTAGTATCCATACAAGTATCCCAAACAAACTTAAGTATCTCAATTAATGTGATACTCGACACTATAGTGATTAAGATGGGTAATGGGTCTCAATCCACTACTTTGGAAATGATTCTTCTATCTTAGTAATGGTTTGTTGAAAACCCATTATACGCCTACTCCAGTACATAACCATTAAATAGGGCATGTAAATATAAGGTAAACTCTATAAATGATATCCGAGTCTATCCATGTAGATGTCAGGGACAGGGTTTTTATAAGTCATTGTCAAAATATATGCCTATAGATTGGAGCATGTCCAAGGCTAGAACGAAATTAAACTACATCTACGACATCGTATATTATTATGATATCATGAATTCCTTCAAGTGTCAGGCACCACTATTTCAAGTATGGTGACCTAGTCTTAAGGGGAAATAATGCTTTACTTCAAGTCTGATGTCTCCTGTGTAGGTCATTCAACCTACGGAGGCAGCTTTAATATCTATATATATATATATACATGGGATCTAGATGTACAACAATGTTGAAGATCACAAACCCATAGCTAAATGTACAACATTGTCACGACTGCAATTTCTACCACAATGGTGAAATATACAACATAATCCATGCTTGCCTATGGCTTCAATATGTCCTAAATTTTAGGCAATGATTGCCATTTTTTAATCCTATTTTGCAGCGTGTTGTATTGAATAAGTTATGGGTATCATAGTTATTGATAGGTCTCGGGATGGGCATAGGGATATGTTTCACAATTTTCCTCCCAACTAGAGATATACATCCCCACCCTTATTTGTCTCAGAGGATCCAAAGTTTTGTCTCCACCCCAAGGTTTCTATGCAACTCTAGCCAATGTTGTGAATCTAGATTTTTCCAATTATGAACCTTCGAAAGGGATGTTGAACTAGGGTAACCTGTGGTTCCTACCCTTTATCCAACGAGGGATTCCAAAGACAGATAATCTCTACCCTCAATAAAATTGAACTTGGCCATTATTTTAATTTATAATTATAGGGAATTCATGTTTACGGTGCATTGATATAGAGGTTTAACCAAGGTCGAAATCTACTCGTTATTAATGTGTTTTATCATTTATGTGTATTGTATACTTATTAGTATTATCTAGGTGTATTTAAACGACCCACACAAACTTTTCCCTCTAAGGGGTAAGGTTATTCAAGCTACCATATTATCCAAGTGTGGACTCATGGGCTTAAGTATGAATAGCCCCTTAGGAAGTAAGATAGAGATGAGATGGGTTTTACTTCTTCTAAGTGCATATTAGTTAATTCAGTGTTAGTTAATGCAATATAATATCTATATGTTGTAATATTTACAATATATCCATTGTATGATAACTAACCTTAGCATTAAGGCACTTAGTAGATATGAAACAATAAGATTCCAACCTACAAGTCTGTGTAGGTCGTTGTTACTAAACTTGAGGCTACATGTCATTTTTCATCCCTTGTGAAGCTGACCACACAGTCTCCAACTCTTTCCTCTTCCTTTGCAACCAATTTTTTTAGGCATGCTACTCAGATGATGATCCTAACGCTAACCATTTCTTCGTATCCCATTGTTCTATTCCTTCCTTTCTTACTGCACTCCCACCATTTGTCCCTCTCCTTCACTGCCCCCTCTTGGTGCTCACTTCCATATTTTCTACTATCTTCTGACTATCACTGTATTATTTTTCCAATCATCTTCCTTCCAATCATCTTAAAGCTACTTATGACTTCATTTATAGAGATTTTGTCGAAAATTCTTAGAGCTTCAGCAATGGAGGCCGGTGTTAAAATAGATCCGGAGATTGAAAATGTTAGTGAAGAAGAAGAAATGAGGAAGAACATGAAGATAAAGGTGATCCTGCAGAAAACCAAGTAGAGGCACGAACTTTGAAAGTTGTTTTGAGCTATGTCCTTAACTGTGAAAAGAAACACGGTCCTTAACATAAAGAAACACAATCCTTAATAGTGAAAAACCCTCAACGTGATACCGAGGTTTCAACTTTCGCAGTAGAAACAAGAACTAACCATAATACACCTATGTTATGTGCAGTCGAAATGGGAAAATATAAATTAATTTTTACTGGACTGAAGGGTATCAAACCCTGAAATAAAAAAGGAAATTCAGTTCAAAGTAACCTGTAAATCCAACGCTCCCCGGGGTTGGAGAATTCTAGTTGGTTTTGCAAGAAAACAAAACCTTGACATCTTCATTTTTAATGGTATACCTGTAAGAAAACATTTAGAAAAAAATAAATCAATCCAGTAACCAGAATAGGGTGATACCCTAAAACCCTAGGTTGAACACTGAATAACAAAGAGGGTTGCCCTTAGAAACTAAATTCTTACCTGTTGAAGAAGGTAAGGTCTTGGCTCAAGCCTTGGCCAGTCGAAAGTAAAACATTGTCAAACACTGTAACCCAAACTAAAAATAAAGGGAACAACAGAGGTTAAACCCTTCTGTGAGCATGTGAATTGGTTCAAACATCCAAGATGTAACAAGAAGAGAAATAAATGCACTTACCTTCCTTCTGAAGTAAAACTAGTGGACTGAGATGCAAAAATATTCATTCTGAACAGCAAAGACCACCAAGGATAAGGAGTGGACATAACTGGAGAAGTTAAAAAACAAAAAATTCATGAATGTTGCCCCAAAAATGGCAAGGTGAGAATTATTTGCCCAACAGAGAGGCCAGAGCTTGAGGGCAGTTGCAGAGTGCTCCACCGAAGTTCCAGAGTGCCAAATGAGGGTTAGTGGGATCTAGTTTTCATATTATTCTTGTCATTATGATATTTTATATCATTAAATATATGAGTTTTGATAATGATATTATAAATTTTTAGCATGAATTTAATTCCAATATTTTCCATTAACATTGTTTGAGTGATTTAGTGAGGGTTTAGGAGTTATATATGTGAGTTTTGATAATGATATTATAAATGTTTAGCACAAATTTAATTCCAATAACTGCTATTATTTTTATTTAAAAATTAATAATTTATAACCATTATTCATTAACACAAGTTTGGCATTGTGGCATTGTAACCATCCACAATGTATGACCTAAATGGAATCCTTGTTGATCATGTAAAATTTTTGAATTATTATCATAATTTACTTAGATGAGGAGTTAGTAAAGAAAGAAATTTTTGTGGATTCCAGTTCCATGGTAGAAGAGTTGGAGACAACTTCACAAAAAATATGGATCTCCATAAGCCTCAATACAATCGTCTTTGGATTATTTAGTGTTCTAGATCTAGATTCACTTCTCCACAATATATGGGGGTTGGTACTTTTAAAAATATCACAAGACCCAACTAATCACTTCCCAAGGTTATAAGATGGAGTCAACTTTGGGCACAAGAAACTCATTTACTCATGCCAACAGTCCTTGCCTTCAATGACCTTGGATGTTCATAAGTAGGATAGTAAAAAACGAAACCAAATACTACTACTCAAGGAGAATAAGGTTCATTTCAACAAGAAAATTTCACATGAAGAAAGGTCCATCCTCACTTATAACCCACATCTACACTCAAATTCATTACATATTGAATGAAGCTACTACTTATACAAAGGAAGGGATAGCATGTATGATACCATTCACCATTATTTTATTTCAACCTCTTCATACTAAATAATAAGTCAAAAGGGGAAAAACCTAGATATGGATAGGTTGGAGATTGGATAATTCATGTAGTTGAGGATTGCTTATGTCAATTTCAAATATACTTGGAGAAAACTAAGGGAATTTGAATTTTTTTTTTGTTAGGTACGTGTTATATTCTTTCCATGACTAATCACGCATGGGGGGGTCACAAGGTGGGCGGTAGCCCCCCCTGTCGGGGTCCAGGGCAGTGCCCCTGAAAAATTCTTTGGTCCTTATTTTCCGGTGGGAGGATCCGCCCATGGTTTTTTGCATGGGTTTGCACATGGTTTTGGGGTACGATGGTTTTTGGCCCCTGGTATTTTGTAGATCCAGTCAAGGGAACTGTGTTTATGTTCTAATCCAGGGTTAATGGATTGGGGTTTATGTATGCTTCAACATGTATATATTTGTTGTAACACTAAAAGGAATATAATGAAAAATCAAGCTGACCGTCTCGATTTGGGATCCAGGGGAAAATCTCTATGTTTATCTGTTTTATGTTTTATGCTCTCTCTATTGTTTATTTTATGTTTTAAGATTCATTTGCAGATAATTTATGTACAGGGTTAAAACCTACATTTGGTATCAGAGCAGTTTCGGTTTCAAGGGGATGCATTTGCTGCTGAGGAGATTTTTGCTCGGGCTTGAGGTAGACCCTGTTCAGTGGGAGATCTGCGAGATCGATTCTTACGGTGAAAGAAGATGGCGAGAGGTGGGAAGATAAAGATCGAGAAATTTAATGGTCAGATTTTTGAGTTGTGGAAGCTCAAGATGGAGGATCTGCTGGTGGATAAATATCAGTGGATCGCGGTAGATTCGGGTACTAAACCAACAACAATGTCAGATGAAGACTGGAAGAAGTTGGATCGGAAGGAAAAGAGCACAATATGATTGTGTGTCTCAGATTCAGTATTGTTGAATGTATCTGGGGAAGCTACGACGAAGACCTTGTGGGACAAGCTAGGGACTTTGTACCAATCTAAGTCTCTGGTGAATAAATTGCTCCTGTGGAAAAAGTTGTATAACCTGAGGATGAAGGATGGAGACTTGGTGACAGAGAATTTGAACTCCTTCAATACTGTGGTAAATAAGTTGTCATATGTTTATATTAAAATCTCAGATGAAGATAAGTGCTTCAGTTTTTTGTGTTCTCTACCAGACTCATGGGACAGTCTAGTTATTGCAATAGGTAGCAATACCACTACCTTGAATTTTGATGACATTGTCTCGGCCTTGCTGTCGGAGGAAATGAGATGGAGAAATATGGAGGGTCAGAATCGAGATGCCTTATCTGTAAGAGGAAGGTCCCTAAAACAATAACAAGAATAAGGTTTCGAGTGGGAGATCTAAATTCTCCTTAGAAATTTTTTAAAGGTGGTGTCGGAAATGCGAAAGGAGGGCACTATGCGGTTGACCCAGACGAAAGCTCCTGAGAAAGGTAAGGGATCCGATGATGCTCCTTCTGCAGAGGCAAAAACCACCTCGAATGAAGGTGGGGATGTGTACTTGGCTTCTTCTTCAAATACACATGTAGATCATGAGTCATAGTTGATTGACTCGGGTGCATCCTTTCACTTCACTCCTCATAGGGAGTGGTTTTGCAAGTATGAGAAATATGATGGCGGTGATGTCTTCTTAGGTGATGATAGGAAGGCCAGAATCGTCAGACGTGGAAAATTCAAGCTGAAGCTACAAGGCAGAAGGATTAGAACACTTCCTGATGTTCTGCACATTCCTGCATTGGCCAGAAATCTAATTCTTGTATGCAAGATGGATGATGCAGGTGTAAAAACAGTGTTCGAGAAAGATACCTGTAAGATGGTTCAAGGAGCACTGGTATTAATGCAGGGAGTTTAGATTGGAACTCTATACAAGCTTCAGGGCAGCACTGTTATTTTTGGGTGCAACAGTTCTGTGGTTCCCAAAAGTGGAGCGGAAATCCTAGCGGTCTCTGGAGAAAAGACCATGCTATGGCATCAAAGGCTTGGACATATTGAAGAGAAGGGCCTTCGAATACTGCATGGAAATGGTATGGTAGAAGGTATGTCTAATAGCTCTCTGCATTTCGATTTCCTTATCCTTCGTGAACATTGTGTATATGGGAAGCAAAATCGGGTGAGTTTTCCTTCTGGTGCTAAGAGGGCAAACAAGATATTAGAGCTTGTGCACAGTGATGTGTTTGGACCTGTGTCGGTTCCATCACTGGGTAAGTCTGTGTAATATGTTTCATTCATAGATGACTTCTCAAGGAATACATGGATATATTTCTTGAGGAAGAAATCGAAAGTCTTTGACAGATTTAAATAATTTAAGGCTCTGGTGGAAAACCAGACAAAGAAGAAGATAAAGGTGCCGAGGATAGATAATGGTGGGGAGTTCTACAAGAAGGAATTTGAAGAGTTCATAAGAAGTGTGGTATAGCACGGAAAATACTACTCCATACACACCTCAGAAAATGGAGTCGAAATAATGAACAATATCAATGGAAAAGGCAAGAAGCATGCCGGGTTAGGACAATAGGACAAGAATTCTAGGCAGAGGCAGTGGAGACTGCATGTTACTTGGTTAATAGATCACCTTCATCAACATTGAAGGATAAGAATCCACATGAGGTATGGACTGGTAAGAAACCCTCTCTTTCACATCTGAGGGTATTTGGATGTGATGTATATGTACATGTTCCAAAGGAGAAAAGGAGCAAGTTGGATAATAAATCTGAAAGGTGCATCTTTATTGGGTATAAGGATGGTTTAAAGGGTTACAAGCTTTGGAACCCGGAAAAAAGGAAGGTTGCGTACAGCCGAGATGTGGTGTTTAGATAGGTGAAACATGTTGTTAAACATGAAGTCCTACCAAAGGAACATGAGAATATATAGTTTGAGCTAAAGGAGGATGAATTAGAATCTACAACAGAACAAGATTCATAAGAGGAAGAGCCACAAACTCCAGCTATGATAAGATCAGTTCAGGAAAGAAGGAAGCCAGAAAGGTATAGTCCATCTTCTTTCTGTTCAAAATTTTCTTTAACTATCACTGATGATGATCCCAAAATTCTCAGGAGGCAGTGGATTCAGAGGATGGAAAACTCGGGAAGGAGGCCATGGTTGAAGAAATGGCATCCTTACACAAAAATGAGGCATGGGATCTGGTGGATTTATCGGCTAGAAGGAAGCCCATCAGGAGAAAATGGGTGTACAAGAATAAGATGAATGTAGAAGGAAAGGTGGATAAATACAAATCTCGGTTGGTAGAAAAAGGTTATACCAAGGTGTCGAGAATTGATTTTGGTGATATTTTCTCCTGTTGCCAAGGTTACTTCTATTAGATTACTTTTATTGGTTGTTGTTGCATTTTATTTTGAGGTAGAACAGATGGATGTGAAGACAACATTTCTTCATGGGGATCTGGAAGAGGAGATCTACATGGAACAACCTGAAGGCTTTATAGTGAAGGGGAAGAAAGAACTAGTATGCAGGTTAAATAAGTCTCTGTATGGGTTAAAACAGTCACCAAGGATGTGGTATCAGAAATTTGATACCTACATATGGGGACTTGGCTTCACCAGAAGCAAGGAGGATCACTGTGTTTATTTTAAATTAACTGGTGATCGTGTTATTTATTTGGTCTTGTATGTGGATGATATGTTGTTGATTGGAAATGACAAAGAAATTATCCAAGATTTGAAGACCCAACTGTTCTCCAAATTCGACATGAAGGATCTTGGTGCTGCAAACTATATTTTGGGCATGGAAATTAAAAGAGATCGGGCAAAGAGGAAGCTCTGGTTAAACCAGAGGAAGTATGTCGAGACTATATTGCAGAGGTTAAATATGCAGGATAGTAAACCGGTGAGTGTTCCTATTCCTGTAGGTGCAAAGCTTTCTGCTGAACAGTGTCCCAAGACACAAGAAGAAGAGGAGGATATGTCCCGTGTTCCATATGCAAGTGCAGTGGGTAGCCTGATGTATGCAATGGTCTGTACTAGACCAAACATTGCACATGCAGTGGGAGTATTGAGCAGGTTTATGTCAAACCCATGGAAGGAGCATTGGACAGCAGTGAAGCGGGTTTTCAGATATTTACGTGGCACTAGTGATTATGGCTTGTGCTACCAGGGAAGACCAGGATTGGAAAGAATGTTGGACATTCGTGGTTTTTTTGATGTAGACTGGGCTGGAGATCTGGACCAAAGAAGATCTACAAGTGGGTATGTGTTTAGCCTATTTGGAGGTGCAGTCAGTTGGATGAGTAAAATACAGTCTGTAGTGGCTCTTTCAACTACAGAGGCAGAATACATAGCAGCCACTCATGCAAGCAAGGAAGAAATTTGGTTTCAAATATTGTGTTCAAGTATGGTGTTGGTGCAGCAAGCTATAAGGATAGACTGTGATAGCCAAAGTGCAATTTTCTTGGCTAAGAACCCTGCTTATCATTCAAAGACAAAGCACATTGATGTTCAATATCACTTTGTTAGAGATATGGTTGAGGCTAAAAGGGTGTTGCTGGTAAAGGTGGACAGTTTGAAGAATGTTGCAGATGCATTGACAAAGTCTGTGAGCACTCAGAAGTTCTCTTGGTGTAGAGAAACAATGGGTGTTGAAGAATTGGGCCAATGACTAAGCCCTCCTGTGGCCCCCCGTGGAAAGAAAACAACAAGTGGGAGAATGTTGGGTATGTGTTATATTCTTTCCACGACTAATCACACGCGGGGTCATTGTGGGGGGTGGGGAGCGCGCCTACCGAGGTTCTAGGTAGCGCCCTAGAAATTTTTTTTGGTCCTTATTTTCCGTGGGGCATCCGCCCATGGTTTTGTGCATGTATTTGCACATGGTTTTGGGGTACGATGGTTTTTACCCCCTGCCCCGGTATTTGTAGATCCGGTCAAGGGAATCATGGTTATGCTCAACCTTAGTTAATGGATCGGGGTTTATGTATGCTTCGACATGTATATATATATGTTGTAACACTAAAAGGAATATAATGAAAAATCAATTTGGTCATCCCGATCTGGGATCCAGGGGAAAATCTTTGTGATTATCTGTTTTATGTTTTATGCTCTCGCTATTGTTTATTTTCTGTTTTAAGATTAATTTGTAGATAATTTCTGTACAGGGTTAAAACCTAAAATTTTGAGAATGTTGTGGATTGAACATTTGAGAAAGATTGTAGACCTGTATGTGATTGCTACCCTTATATTTGGTATGATAATGGACTAGTGTTAAAGGATGATGATAGGTAAAGAGACATCCTCATATCCTCTTTTTTCTTTTGAGGGGACATGAATTACATTGGGTCATGCATGGAGATGAACCTTACTTTATTCCTATGAATTTAGATGCATTTCTGGACATTATAATACCATACTATTTCCATTTGAAATAAAATGTGTGGTGGATAATTGGGGTAAATGCGATTGCCCATAAAATGTAGATTGGATTTGGGGACCTTGTGGCATTTTTCCTTCGACCCAAATAGTGCTTGGAGGTTGCATTTTTTATATGACCACCCTCACATGACCCAACCTGACCCACCCAAATGTGTTTCCTTGGGCGGCCTCACATAGCACGACCTGACCGGACCGGACCCAACCTGACTCAACTGCCCGAACGCATTTCCTTGTAGGGTGCCCTCAAAATACGGCACGACCCGACCTGACCCGAACTGAACACATTTCCTTGGGCACTGTCACACGACTCAACCTGACCCACCCATACACATTTCCCTAGGCACCCTCATGAGAGGGCCCGACAAGACTCGACTTAGCCAGATACATTCCTTGGGCGCCCTCACATGACCCGGCCTGACTCGACTTGCCCGAACGATTTTCCTTGGGTGCCCTCACGGTACGTCATGACCTAACCCGACCTGACCCGAACACGTTTCCTTGGGCGCCATCACACAAACCGACCCGACCCGAACTGACCTGCCCGAACGTCGAAGTCATGAGGGAGAAAACGACAAATGAGTCGCACGAATGTGCACAAGGCACATGGGCGGTCACAACTTAGCATTTTTTATACGGCCTCCCTGACACGATCCGACTGAACGCATTTCATGTGGCGCCCTCACACGACACGACCTGACCCTCTCGAACGAAGGGCGCACAAGGGAGAAGAGGGAGAACTGATCACACAAACATTCACAAGCAACACGGGTGGTCACAACTTAGCATTTTTTATATGACCACCCTCACATGACCCGACCCGACTCGACCCGACCTGACCCGCTCGAATGTATTTCCCTGGGTGGCATCACACGGCACGCCCTGACTAGACCCGACCCGACCTGACCCACCCGAACATGTTTCCTTGGGTGCCCTCACAATATGAAATGATCTGATCCTACCCGACCCGAACGTGTTTCCTTGGGTGCCATCACACAACTTGACCTGACCTATACGAACACATTTCCTTGGGCGGCCTCACACATCACAACCCGATCAGACCCAACCCGACCCGCCCAAACGTGTTTCCTTGGGCGCCCTCACATGACCCGATCACATGACCCCACACATTGTTCCTAAACCCTAAATCCAATTACACAACCCCCCACATTGTTCCTAAACCCTAAATCCGATTACACAACCCGCCACATTGTTCCTAAACCCTAAACTCTAACTCCCGGACATTGTTCCTAAACCCTAAACCCTAAACCCTAACATTGTTCCTAAACCCTAAACCCTAAAATTGTTCCTAAACCATAAACCCTAACATTGTTCTGACACTTGTCTCCAACCCATCGCAATATATAAAATTCCCTTCAAAGAACCTTGGATTTGTCTCAAAATTCACATTTTTTGAGACAAAATAGACATGGATCATAACATTCTGTAGGAGAAAATAGATCTGGTTACAACGCGCGGTAAAAAATTTCCCTTCAAAGAACCTTCGATTTGTCTCAAAATTCACTTCCTGTAACTATAGCTACAATACATGAGAAGATGCGACTGCTATTCTGAGACAAAGAACAAATGTTACATGTCTTCTAATTGCTACTATCATTCCTTTGATGATCTGAGGGACATTGCATTAGTTTTGAAGTAAAATTTCTTAAATGCTTCAACATCTTCAGTAAGAAACTTCATTGTCATCTATAATTGCAGCTTGTTGGATAATGAACCTAGTGTTGATTATGACAATGGTGTTAAGGTTATAGTATAAAAATGACATGAAGACAATATGATGGTAGAGCAGTAAACTTGGAATTGAATAATCAGAAAAATTGAAGGAGAGAAATGAATTTCATTAAAATTTTGTGGGTTGAAAAAGGCCAATTTCACCTGATTTCCCCCTAAACAAACATATGTGAAAATGGCTAAATGTAACTCCCTTCACTGCTTCCCCCACTTCTTGCCTCTATCTCTTACTTTGTGGCTAAGTAAAAACTAGGTCCACGAGATATGTTTTCATTCCAACTTCTAGATAATATGGAACTGAATCTCCCAATGGAAATGATTTGTGCAAATTGACTGTGTAAGCTAGGCACAGTGCTTAGTGCTAGTTACTCGCTCCGATTGGAGTTACCACCTATTGGTAACTAGAAAAATGATTATAGGGCCAGCGGAAGCTGCATTTAGCAGTAAGGATTGCATTCATTGGGCATTGATGGAAAAAGGGCTGTAAGAATTAGGGTACTAAAATTAATCAAATAGAAACATGCTTTGATCTAGGAAAGTTAGCTAATTAGACTAAAATAATTAATGTTAATTGATTAATTATGAATTAGTAAAATTAATTAAAAATTACTAATTAGACTATAATGTTAATTGATTAATTAATTAAAAAAAATTTAGGGGCTTAAGGGTTAGGGGAATAAGGGATTAGGGTTAGAGGTTTAGGGTTTAGGGGTTAGGAGAATAATGAGTTAGTGGTTAAGGGGTTAGGAATTGGGGGCTTAGGGGTTAGGGGATTTAGGCGCATTTATGGGTTAGGGTAATAATGAGTTAGTCATTAAGGGATTAGGGATTAAGGTTAGAGGAATAATGAGATAGTGGTTAAGTGTTTAGGGATTGGAGGGTTAGGGGATTTAGGTGCATTTAGAGGTTAGGGGTAGAATAATGAGTTAGTGGTTAAGGGATTAGGGATTGGGGGCTTAGGGGTTAGGATTCTTTAGTACAGGAGCCACGACTTGTCAGGTGGTCTACCATTTTTTTGCGCTAGTTCTGTACAACCTTAGATAGATTTCATGCTCATGCACAAGGGAGGGTCAACTTCCCTTTTGCTTCAAAGCCATTTTGTTTATTTTTTGAGAGGTTTCCATATATGAGGCCTACTTTTGTTCAGCAACATCGTACGTTGATGATGGATGCACGGATACACATGTGGGGACAGATGATGCCTAAGAGGGGCGAGATTGAGTTTTCCGCTAGGATATCGCATGATGCACTGGAGTTTCTAGCTAGTGTTGACAAGCATCCCTGTGTTATGGTCCCCTATCCTTATGCTAGTTTGGATTGGTGAGGGTGTGCCAACATCCTCTTCACAGATGATGAGACGCTGAATGATAGAGGTAATATTACTGTTTTATTTAAATTTATTCTAACATGTTCTTTAACTTGTTTTTATTAAATTGTCTAATTATTGTTGTGTACTTATATATATATATTGCAGACATTGGGTCTTTTTATGATGAGGACATACCAGCGCCACCAAATGATCCAAGTGTAGATCCTAATGATGATCAGGATATGGTAGATGCCGAGGATCATGAGGCTTGTGCAGACATACATGCTCATGCTGGTGTGCGGGTACAGCCTTTTGCTAAGCGCGGTAGGCTTGATAGTAGATTGAGGGATTGAGGATGGAGTTGGGCGACCAACTCTGTACATTGTTTGTTGAGGTAGGAGTCAGGCCTGCTACTATGAGAGACATATAGGCCGATGGTAGGCTGGTACATATGTGGAGAGGCATGTCGCGTGACATGTACAACTTGATGTAGCATGTCGTAGGAGCTATGACCTTAATTACGGGGCTGAGGAGGGCCCTTGCACGTTATAGGCGTGGTCGAGACGCAACACGTGATCAACATTCCACGAGAAACGATGCTTTAGCTGATGATCACGATCAGGAGAGTGATCATTGTTCACCTCGTGCCGCACCAGATGAGAAGTCTGTAGTATCGACTAGCAGTCATCATGGAGAGCAGGATGGACCATCGACCATGTCGAGTCAGCATCCTACAACATTCAACAGTACTCATGATCATGAGCAGGCTGGACCATCAACCATGTCGATTCATCACGATGAGCAGCCGATAGTTGATCCTGATCAGCATGAGGCACTAGCACCGGATCAACAGGCACGTGATGATCAACATGTATCTGAGTTTGTCGAGGCTACACCATTGACTGAGCAGGCCTCGAATAGTACTGCTATTGATGATGAACCACCAACTGATATATGACATTTATATTACAGTTGTATATTTTGTGTATGAATATATATATATATATATATATATATATATATATATATATATATATATATATATATATATATATATATATATATATACATATATATATATATATATGGTCCATTTATTTTATGTTCATGTTGCAATTGTACTTAATTTAAATGTTGGTGATCATCATGATGTGTATATTGCTAGGTCATGTTAGATATGTTCATTTAATGTGCAGCTTGCAGATAGATGTGTATGTGATAGCAGTTATTTGACATGAGATGTATCTTTGATGTTTGTGTTGTAATGATGTTATACAATGCTAATTGTGTTTTGTTAGATGATCATGATCACGATGATGTTAGCAAATTTGAATGTGTTTTTTAGTCGAATATGATGTTTATACGATGGTTATCATGATCATGATGTTTATTAATTAATTTAATATTAAATGATCATGATATTGTAAAATTGTAATTGTAATTGTAATTGTATGTAAAATTTTAACTGTAATTGTAATATTTAATTTATTGTGAAATGATTGTAATTTTAATTTTAATTGTAATTGTATATATATAAAATTGTAATTGTAACTATAATTGTATGTAAAATTCTAAAATTGTAATTGTATGTAAAATTCTAAAATTGTAATTGTATGTAAAATTCTAAAATTGTAATTGTAATGGTATATATGTAAATTTGTAAATTTGTAATTGTAATTGTAAATTTATATAAAATTCTAAAATTGTAATTGTAATTGTATGTAAAATTCTAAAATTGTAATTGTAGTTGTAATTTTAATTTTAATTCTAATTCTCATTGTATGTAAAATATTTGTAAAATTTTAATTGTATTACTGTGAAATGATTGTAATTGTAATTGTATGTAAAATCCTAAAATTGTAATTGTAATTTTAATTGTAACTGTATGTAAAATTGTAAAATTGTAATTGTAATTGTAATTATAATTCTAATTCTAATTCTAATTCTAATTGTATGTAAAATATTTGTAAAATTTTAATTGTATTAATGTGAAATGATTTTATTAAAAATTTTAAATTTGTAAATTTGTAAAATTTTAAATAATTGTAAAATAATAAATCTAGAATAATATGATTTTTTGTAACATAATAAAGTTTAGAAAATAATGCAAACAAATTCATGTACTTTAGAATTATCATTATTTTATTATGATCTTACATACAAAAAAAATAACTTTATACAGTACGCCATTGTTTTTGAGATCAACATAATTGCAAATTATCAAGTGAAATATTGATTTTAACATTAACACAATGCAATTACCAATTAATTCAAACAGGACAAACATGCCAAACATAATAGTTGGTGTTTTGGAGGGAATATGGGTTGACGCCATCCATGGCTATGTTGAGTCGTAGATGTCGTAATTCATCCTTGAATTTTTTGGGCCATGTGTCCTCTATATGCTTCATGGCTATTGAATCAGTTGGGATTCACATAACTCCCAACTCACTTCTGTGTGAGGCATGTCATCCCTGCAACATAGATATTTCTTTGCAACGAAAGAGCCTTTGAATCCTTGGGATTATAGGCATGTGCCTCAATATCTTAAAAGGAGGACCACATGATTTACCCTTATTTTTTGATTTATCATACCTGTCATGCCTACATTTCGGACATATATCTTTCTCTGCATATTCTTCTCTATGTAGAATACAATCATTTGGACATGCATGATATGATATGTACTCAACACCTAACATTTTCAACAATTTCTTTGCCTCTTCGCAGCTACCGGGAAAGACATTATCACTCAGAATAACCCTATCATTGAATAACCTGCAGTTGGTGATCATGGAAAATATTAATAAATGTAAATTAATTCTGATATAATTATTAACGTTCATAAAATTGACCATTTGTAATGTTCATTGTGTACTAATTATATTTCTCAAATTTATACAAGGGAGGACTTTATGATAACTTGCCTCAAAATTTATGAGAAACATGCATTTGAGAAGCCAAAATTTGCTTTCAAGTTGTACTGTAACATTGTTGTCCCCAACTAGGTAGACTTTGACTGACCGCCAGGTCCAAAGAGGGGTGGTGGAAGCAAATTTAAGGCTTTCAAAAAAAGTGTCAGTGATATGAGCATCATCCCCTAGCTGATCATCGTTTTGGAATGCATCTAACAACATTGTCTCCATTTTCAGTCGTATCCCTTAAGTAATCATCCATACCAACCTCTATTTGATTGCCTTCATTGCTAGCTTGTGAAGAACTACTATTGTTGTAATCATTCCTAATTGGTGAATCTGGACATAGCGGGAATTGAATCGGTGGTTGATTCAACCATTCTTGGTATCGTTCCTCTCCGATTTTTTCTCTTAATTCAGTCTTCTCTCGATTTAACATTGTCGTGGGGTGCAACAGAAGAAGGTAGTTAGGTCCCTCATCATCACTAGAATCATAATAATTTAAAAAAAAAAAATTTGAACATGATTAGTACAAAATATATGATATCAATTAGTAAGCACCTTGACAATATTGCATGATTAATTGGTTTGACGTTGAAATAATTATAATAAGATTTGATCTGATTTTATAAAGGTCTTGGTTTGGGTTTAAAGACTTTTCTTGGAGGTTTGAGTTTAAGGGCATTTCTTGGAGGTGGACCAATTTTGCAAAGAATTGTTTTGGGTTTAAGGACATTTCTTTGAGATGGTTTGATTTTTGAAAAAATTGTTTTGGGTTTAAAGAATTTTATTGGACATACATTTAAAGGAAATTTCTTGGAGGTATGTGATACATTTTTTTGGATGTTATTTTTTCATTTTTTTTTTAAGTATGGATTTGTGCTTAATTTCAAATTCTTGGAGACGGTTTGATTTTGCAAAGAATTGTTTTGGGTTTAAAGACTTTTCTTGGAGGCGGCCTGATTTTGCAAAGAATTGTTTTGGGTTTAAGGAATTTTCTTGGACGTACATTCAAAGGAAATTTCTTGGAGGTATGTAATATATTTTTTTGGATGTTTTTTGTGCTTCATTTTTTTTTTAAGTATGGAGTTGGGATTAATTTCGAAAAGACATTTTCTGAAAGTATTTTTTAAAGTGACTTTTTTTTTTAAAAGTTGGAGGAATTTTTTGAAGTGACTTTTTTTTAGAGTACGTGTTTTGAGTTGAAGTAAATATTTTGAGCTTCGTTTCATTTTTATAAGACATTTTTTTCTCGATTTTTTTAAAGTAAGTGTTTTGGATTGGAGTATGTATTTTTTGCAAAAAATTTAAAATGATTTTTTTTTTTTTTTTTTTAAATTAAATCTTTTGTGATGCTTTTTCTAATTGAGTTATTGTCTAATTTTTTAAAGGAAATTTTTTGAACTTCATACTCTATTATCATGGGAAATCTAAGGACTTGTGCGAGAAAATATGATCGAAAAAGAGACCCTGAGGAACGTAGAGAAGAGACAAGACAATCTCGCAAAAGAAAGATAGAAGCCCTCTCAAATATTGAAGGGGAAAATCAACCTCAAGCAGAAATTGAAGCAGGTATGTAAATGTAAATATTATGATCTATTGATATATTTAAAATTTTCCTAGTGTAAAATATGAAGCTTAATTTTTATTTGATGAACTAATTTGAATTTAAATATTTTGTTTAATGTAAACAGACAGAGATATTCCTCAAAACATTGATGATGAGATACAAAATTTTGAAAGAGAAAGTGAAAGAGGTATTGAACCAATGATTGAAGATGCTGAAAATATTGAAATAAATTCAAATGAAGTTGAATCACAAGGTATATATATATATATATATAGAACACATGCATGTATTATTGAAATTATACATATATTTATTAATTTAGTTATTTATTGTTCATATGTAAGCTTATTATGTACTATTTTTTCGAATATGTACAGATGAAATCAGTGTCGATGATGAGATGTTAGAAAATGTTGACACTCACACATATGGAGATAAAAAACCTAACTATGTTATACAATATCGTGTTAACTGCATTTTTGAAAAGTATTTCTTAAATGAGCAGGTGACAGTTCAAGCTCAAATGTTGAAAGGTCTCCTATCATTAAGGAAATTAAAAGAAGCTACGACACTACTGGGTATTCAAAAATCAACCAAAGATTAAAAATGAAGGAAAATGTGATACAAAATATAAGTAGTACTATAAATTCAATTAAGAGACCTAGAGATAAAAATGTTTCAATTGTACGTAGAGGAGTACATATGGCAATGGCTTCATCAAGTACTAAAGAGAATCGTTTGGTAACATCTATGGCACGAGCATTAGGAACCTCGCGAAAAACTTTGCACAAACATCGGAAATTTCGGTTGCAAGTAGATGTAAATGATGAACTCGCTTGTTGGAGAGCTATTTGTAGGCAACCATACAAAGATAGACTTGGAGAAAATGTTAAAAAAATAATATATGAATATTGGAAGAACAATTCGCGTGCTTCGCCAACTGCAAGGCATGTGATGCGAAGAAGAATAGCATGAAATCAGTACGAAGAACATGAAAAATATTTCTAGGAAACCACTTAGATAGAGTTATTCAACAAGTTCAAAGAAGAGAATCGTCAAATTCATGTTTCAATCAGTGCTTTTTTTCAAAAAAAACCATGGTATGTAAAGCCTATCACCGTACGCGACACTTGTTGTTCCCGCTATCATGTGGAATTTGAGTTATATTATGACACATTCCTTGATTTTGGTAGAACATTATGGAAGGATTCACCTCCTCCTTCCACTATCCGTGATTTCATATCTCAAATTATATGTGAAAGAGAAAGCGATGGACTATTTTACAAAAAGAAATGTGTTAGTGGTAAAAATGTTGGAAATGTTGCCATTGATGGCAAAGGAGGTAGCAGATGCAGACACAGGAACAGTTACAAGGAGACAAAGACAGACAATGGAGGCAACAAAGAAGCAAACGAATGAAGCAAATGAGACAGGCAGAGGAAGAGGAAACGAATATAAAGGAGAAAGGCAGAGGTAGCAGAAGCGAATACGAGACAGAGTCGTTATCACAGCAGTAGAGGCAGAGGCAGAGCGACAGAAGCAGCAGAGGCAAAGCCACGGCTGTTATTGCAGAGAAACAGCTGTTATTCCGAGAATCTTTTACACAGCCGGGTGTTACACATAACATAAATTACATTCCAGGCTTTATATTCAAACGTGCAGTGGAATGCAATGAGATTGGATATGCTTTGAATCAGTTGGCATTCACTGTTTGAATTATGTTTGAAATTAATCCCCAGTTTTGAACAGAGCACTTATATTCGATTGACATGAAGGTTATATATATGGTTTATATATATATATTCATACACCAAATAACTGTGCGTTATATATATGGTAGGATCGTGTGGAAATGCCAGAGACCAAGGCCACTTATGAATGGAGCGGAACCATAGTCGTACCAAAGAATATATATATAATTTAAATGCGATGAATATATATATATATATATATATATATATATATATATATATATATATATATATATATATATATATATATATATAATTGAAATCGTGGAGGACCAAAACCTGGAGCGTAGGGAGAAGTGGAACCGTGACAGATGAGCAGTAACGGCGGTTTGGAGGAACAGTAAAGCAGAATGGTGGTATTCATCGCACCACCCTTATACGGAAAGTGGTATTGAAGGAATGGGCAGTGATTCCATAGAATTCCTGACGCGTGTCCTCGAGTGAAATTGGAAAACCACTTTTTATTGTGCGCCATCGCGTGTTATGGTCTGCGCATGTTTATCAAGCGATATCTGTTGGATCGGGCAACAAGATATCGGTCGTTGGATAGGCGAGGGAATTTAACAAGGTAAGTCACGGAGTGGGCCCGAGTACTGTACACAAATGAAGGGAAAATGGTTATTAAACTTTGGTCATAATATTACATGGGCGAAGGTCAAGAATGTCATTCCGAAGGCCTCGTATATGGTGACAAAGGTTAGTCATTATCGCCCGCGGAATTTAAAAAGGAATGGTTTAATATATCCGAAAACTTTGGATATAGTTCAAGGTATTTTATTTAAATATTGCAACTCAGACATACGGAGACTAAGACCATATGTTTACGATTGTGAAGTCGACACGCTATGAAATATATGGGAATGTAATATAGTTTGATGTTATAAAGCCTTGGACTATTAATAATTGTTAATGCTTGACTCGGAGATGGGCATACGATGAAGTGAATACATGGGTCCTCACATTTAGTGGGAAACATATATATATATATATATATATATATATATATATATATATATATATATATATATATATATATATATATATATATATATATGCTGATATATATACTACGCTGATATTTAATATAGTGGGCTGTAATATTGCTCCGAAATTGTATTAAAACATTAATTGGGTTTATTACATGAGCATATTATGTACTGTATGGGTTTTATAATCGTGAGTATAAAAAGCCTCCACAGTTGATTAAAGTGCCAGCCCAAGAGATTAGAACCTTGAAAGTTTGCCCAGATTTAAAATCAGCTGTTATATTAAAAAGCAGTTATAAATGCAGCAGGTGCACAAAGTACAGTGAACAGGAATAAATATAGGAATGAAGTGAACAGATGGAATATGCCAATGACAATGAACAAAGAGTATGCAGAACTATTTCTTTACAACAACAAGAAAAGACAAATCTAGCAAATCCAAAATCCAGAAAAGGAGCTGAATGGAATTGAGATGTATAACTAAAAAAAAATGCAAATGTAAATATTTTTTATTGTTTGTGATGCAAAGGCAAGTATCCTAAGGAAAAGAAAAATCCCACTATAGCATGAAATTTTGTACACATTATAATTTTAATTGAGTTTGATAAAGGAATGAGAAGATAGAAGTCAAAAGGTCAGGGCTATTCACTTCAAATTCTCTGAGGAATGTAAAGAGTCATGTAATGAACTCTATATATAATATCACATTAATATGCAGTGTGTGCGTGTGAAGAATAGAGAAGACAGAATATAAAAGATTGAGACAGAGAAAATTAAGAGAGGCAGAGCAGAAAGAGATGCTACAAAACAGAGCTGATATCTGAGGTAAATCAGCAAACATTCAGTTTGATATATTGAGGAAATTGGAGCTTCCCTATCAAGTTGCAGCTTGATAGCTGTTAGTTGTAGCTGACTGAGGTTGGAGCCTCCTGTAGGTTGGTGCCTGCAGAAAAACAGTGGTGAGAGGGAGTTGGAGCTTGCCTTTGCATCACAACAATAATAAGATGTGGTTTTCTCCCTTTATGGGTTTCCACTTATATCTGGTGTCTCTGTGCATGATGTTTATCTATTGATCTGATTTATATCTTCTACTTAATACCTGCTACTCTCATATTAAAGTCTGTTGTTATATTAAATTAATATTTGCTGCTCACATTCTAAGATTACTCACATATTAAGTTGGACATGAAATGAAGATGTATGTTAGTTTGAATAAAAGGTTTAAAAATTCCATGAATGTGTTAAACTGATTCACCCCCCCCCCTCTCAGTTTAACTAAGGGTTCAACAACTAGTATCAAAGCGGGTTCCTTTGTACAAGTCTAACAACTGAAAGGAGATCCTAGGTTCCCAAGATGGCTAGTAAAGAAGGATTCTCAACCAATAAAGCCCCTTTCTTCACTGGTGAAAATTATGCTTTCTGGAAAATCAAAATGTGGACATACATAATGTCTCTAAGAATAGAAGTCTGGGCTGCTGTGGAATTAGGATATGCCCTGAAGGCAACTGACACAGAGAAAGAAGCAAAACAAGATTTTGTGGCTAACGCAAAAGCCATGAATGCCATCCTGAATGGATTGTGTGAAGCAGAGTTTATTAAAGTAATGCACAAAGACACTGCCAAAGAAATATGGGATACTCTTGAAAACATACATGAGGGAGACAAGAAAGTAAAGACTACCAAACTTCAAGTATATAGAGCCCAGTTTGAAAACTTAAAAATGAATGATGATGAAGACATTGCCAGTTTCTTCCTAAAAGCTGCAGAAATTATTAACAATATGAAAGCTCTTAGAGAAAAAATGCCAGAAAATATAATTGTGCAAAAGATTCTAAGATCTCTTCCATCCAGGTTTAATCCAAAGGTGTCTGCAATAGAAGAAACAACTGATTGGGAGACCTTGACTATGAACCAGCTACTTGGAAATCTAACAGCCTATGAAATGAGGCTCCCACAGAAGAAGCCAAGTACGAGGGAAGCAGCCTTTAAAACAGAAAAGAAGAAAGAAGAAGAGGGAGACATATGCTCTTGCTCAGATGAAGAAGAGGCAAAGTTTGTCAAGAAATTGGATAGAGGCTCAGGTAAATACAAAGGTAAACTTCCCTTCAAGTGCTTTAACTGTGGAAGAGTTGGACACTATGCTGCTAAGTGTCCTCACAAGAAAGTAAGAAATCAGGCTCAAGAATCAGAGAAAAACACATCAAAGAACTGGCAGAAAGGAAAGAAATTCAGTAGAAAATCCTTCTATGCTCAACAAGATAGCAGTACATCTGGAGACTCAGATGAATCCTCAGAAGAAGAAGGAACCTCTGATTTTTTACTGATGGCCATAGAATATCTTGAAGGTCTCTTGCTAGAAGTTGAGGAAGAAGGGGAAGTCGACCTTGAGGGGGAGCTAAGAAGTGCTCTGGAGGAGATTGATAGACTCAAACTAAAATGCAAAAAAAAAAAAAAAAAATCTCCTCAAATGTGTGAAAGAAGAACAAAATTCAGAAGTCCTCATGTAGCTGAAGGTAAAGCTTGAAGAAGCCAAGAAGATAGAAGATATATTACTTCAGAAAATCAAGGATAAAACTTGAGAACAAGAGAAGCTGGAAGAAGAAATTGTATGTCTGAGGAAGAAATTAGAAAGTGCTCAACAGAAAGTGTCTATATACCCTTCTCAAATGACAAGCTCTGGTAAGTTGAATGAAATCTTGGATGCTCAAATATCTCCTCTAATAAAAACTGGGATAGGCTATGAAGGAGAATCAAGTAAAGGCAAAGAAAAGGAAAACAAAAATATAATTTTTGTGAAAGCAAAGAAGGCTGATGAAGCAGCTCAAATAATTCCTACAAAGGAAGAAACATGTAATGAGAGAGACAGAGACTAGAAGAAACCTCTAATAACAAAGATTGCAACAAATACTAAGACAACAGAGAAAGGATCATACACTCCTGATTATATCAAATTTGGAAGCCATCAAAGGAGATTCTTGCCTCCTATGAAGAATGCCACCTGTTATGTCTGCCACAAGCTGGGACACATTGCTGCATATTGTCATGCAAGGAGGAGTAATTCAAACCAGCTAAAGATGCAAACAATAAAGAGACTGTCTCAAGCAAACAAATGGAAAAGACAACCTTACATCAAGTACGCAAACAGTTTCTATGGTTACTATTTTTATTGTAAGGAATTTGGCTATAAAATCAGTGAGTGTAGAAAGTATGGACAAAGATTGATGTTTAACACCTCAAGGAGGTTTATGATTCAAAGAAATTTTGTTCATACTCATAACTCTGCAAAAATTATGATCAAATGTTGTGTATGCAATCAAGTTGGACATATTGCCTTCCAAATGTCCTCTCGTAAAAACTCAGCTCATCACCACAAAAGATACTCAAACAAAAGGAAGCCTAAAGTGATAAACAAGGTGAATAAATGTGACACTTGGTTCTTAACCGCTCAAGACCTAAACAAATACTGGACAAAGGGTTTCTCAAAACACATAACTCGAGATACAGCGATAAATTTTCACGAAAACAACTGGCAATGTTACCTTCAAAAAATGATAAATCAGAAAAATAAAAGGAAAAACGCTCAAATTTTCACCAGACACCGGCGCAGGAAAGGCCCAAGATGTCCTATTTGTAGACAGGTTGAAAGAATGATGAGTGCTCTCCACAATGTGATAAAGGCTGAAGTTCTTTGAGAGCACAAGATTGTGAAGTCGTACTGCTAATTACGAGGTAAGACTTCAAAGGAGTTGAACAGTAGAGTACTTTTACACAGAAAGAGGTAGGATGAAGCATGGCTATCTGGCAACTTGAGGAGTCATGGTTATGGCAAAGGTTGGGACATCTCACTTTGATCACATCATCGTACTACAAGAAGAAAGTCGTTAGATGTACAAAATGTGCTACCTTCCAATACCATCTCCGTAAATCTTGGTTAATCGAAAACAGACCGCACACCATTTATACAAGATGAGTTATCAACAAGAATACCACTCCATCTTATGGACCCGTGTGGACCTCGTAAGAACTAAACTCCATGTAGAATCCTACTTCATGTTGATAATCAATACTTCCGTACGTATGGGTGTACCTCATAAGAATAAATCTAAAGCTTCCGGAAAATTCAAGATATTCAAAGCATTAGCAGAAAATCAAACAGATAAATTAAAATAAAGTTTTCAGATCGGGATGAGGAGTGAATTCATTAGATACATTCTGTCAATTTGCAGAATAACACGGATAAAGAAACACTACGATGGTGGACACCCAACAGAATGAGTAGCAGAGAGAAAACAACTTCAGCTAGAAGAAATTGCCACAGCTATGATGCAAGAGAGTAATATTCTCTGTTCCTCTCAGTAGAAGCGCACACATACCTGCATATCCTTAACAAAGCCCACTTAAAGCCAAGAAGTGACAAGACTCCCTAGGAACTATGGGAAGCCACCTTCAATCAAACATTTTAGAATTCAAAGCAAGTGTTGTATAAAGAATAATGATGAAAATCTTGGGAAATTTGATGCAAGAGTTGGGAAGAAGGGATATTTCTAGGATATGCTTCCAAAAGTAAAGTGGTACAGTGTTGCTAAACAAGACTCTTCGAAAAATAGTAGAAAGCATTGGAGGAGATTTAATGAAGAACTTCCAAACAATGCAAGATACAGATTACGTAGTCCATCGTATAACCATGAAGAAGAAGACCAAGATACAGATGAAACAAGCAAGACAATAGAATATGTTGATCCAGGCTTCAAAGCCCCTTCCGTATACACCGTAAGAACCATCTGAAGATTAGATCATAGATACAAGAAAAAAGGGTCTAGACAAGAAGGCAAACAATCGAATAGATGAAGAGGTATATGGCTAGTCATGTTATCACAAATAGAAAGCTAAATAATTTATGAAGCCAAGAAGGACAAGCCTGATGAACGCGTAATGAAGAATTGGATCAACGAGAAAACAATACCTAGGAACTAGTTCTAGACCCATTATGGAAAATGTCATAGGCTCAAAATGGGTATTCAAAAATAAAAATGAATGAGGAAGGACAGTGACCATAAAATAAATCCGTACTGTCTCAGGAAAGTGATATTCACAAACTAAGGACTGATTACTATGCAACATTTGGCCCCGTAGGCCGTGACGCAGCCATCAGACTGCTTCGTCTTTGCATGCCATTAACACTTCAAGGTATATCAAACGGATGTAAAATTCCATTCCAAATGGAGATCTAGAAGTAGAAGTCTACATGGATCAGCCAAAAGGTCATCTCAATGGTAAAACATCATGTGCAGCCAGTGTCTACATGGATTTAAACAGGCTCCTGCGCTTGGTACTCAACACCAGATAAATATTTGCAAAAACAAGGCTTTAAGAGAGGTGGGAGTAGACACTGACCCAGCAGCCCATGAAAATGAACTTAATTGTTGTAGTATATGTTGAAGTACATTATGTTTGAAAGCAACAGATATGAATCAACAAATGGTTTACTGTAGGAAGATGAAATCAAAGTCAAGATGCCCATGATTGGACAACCGCTTCTAATTAGGACTTCAAATTCAGTAAAAGAACAGCATTCATCTGTTGGTGAAAATACATTAAAAGAAAGAAAGAAAAGTTCAAATGGAGGACTCAACCCAGCAACTCCCATGATCATGGGATGCAAGTCAGGTCGATGATGGACTGGACATCAAAAACTCTGGACCCATGATAGGAAGTAGTGTTGGTCCGACATCAAGATTTGCATGACTGCGTTGGTGCGCATGACTAGTGGCTAGATATCAAGATCAAAACAAAACCACCTCTGGCAACAAAGAATATTTAGATATCTACAAGGAACAATACAAGATGGACTTTATCCTCAAAGGCAAAGCTATCCACAATATGAGATGCGATTAAGCGACTATGGATGACAGAAAGAACAAGTGGAGGCATCATTTAGGAGAAAGTCTCCGGTGGCATTACAAGAAACAAATATCCATCTCTCCGTCTACAACAAAGGTAATATATAGCAAAGAACAAGATGTTGTACAACAAGTCATGTGGATGAAGAAAACCTCCAAGACATGAAGGTAAGCATTTATGAACCTATCTCAACTCAAATGATAATACAAGTCCTATAAGTATATCTAAAAATCCGTGCTTCACTCAAAACCAAATATCCTAATCAAGGTCATTTTCCGAGAGCAAGTACTTTAAGATAGCAACCGTATGTACCAATAATATCGTACAACAAATATATTTACCAAACTTTGCTAGAGAACCATTTGAATATTTGAGAGATAGACTAGGGGTAGTATCCGTAGATGCTACTCTTCCGATATGTGAAGAGAGCGTCAGTGGGAGAAACGAAACGAAAATATCATTCATGGGAGATCGAAGCCAATAAGGAAAGGCAAGCTATAAACTCAAGGATACAAGATTATGGAAATACCTGCATACAGAGCAAAAGAACAACAGAAAGTCAGTGGTCGCATTAGATCAGCAATGTTGAAAGATGGTACAAAGTCAAGATCTCAGAGGAGGAAATCAAGAAATGTTGGAAAAGGATAAAAAAATAAAGGATCAAAGGATAGAATCTACACTAAGAAATGCAACCCTGTCATTGATGTCATGGAGGAAGAGTTGAAAGAACAAAGGAAACTTCCTAAAGAAAAACAAGAGGAAGTATTTAGATTATTGATGGATGGGTTGCCATCACTGCCAAAGGGGGAGATCGTTGGAAATGTGCGTTGTCAGTCCAAGGCAAAGGAGATGGCAAAGGAGGAGCACTTGGAAACAGCAACAAGGCAAAGAGAGCATGGAGAAGGAAGCAGGGAGGTCGAAGGGTAGCCGGGCGGATTGGGAGATCCGGGAGAGGCGCAGAGAGCTTCAGAGCAAGGAGCGGGGCAAGATCAAGAGTATGGGAACATATTATAGAAGGAACACTGAGGTTCTGTGGCACCAGTGTGCCATACGACAACTGGAATTGTCTATGAAAGGCTAGTGTGAGCATGAAAAGTTACCCCTTATAACACTATACCAAGAGAGGTCATTAAAGGAGTTACAAAATGATTTGTAATTTGTAAGGAGTTTGAATAGCATCCAAACCGGAATTCCCGAGCGTTGATGAATGTATGAGATTTAATCGATCTTTACGTTTTTAATTGGGTATTGAATAAGGCACTTTGAACAAACTTATAAATTCGTTATGTATTATGATATGGTGTTCGTGGGATATAAGACTCCAGGTGTGAAGTCTTCTTATTATGAAAATTGAATATGGGTTTCAAGAGTCCTATGTCTGCAGCAGAACGAATTTACGCGAAAAGGGAATTTGGTGTGAATTCTTTATCCATATATTATGGAGGAATTATATTAATTTCTTATGCGTTCCAATGATGAAGCTTGATTTAGTATGTGATCCCTACATAAGACCGATTATTAGTAGTAATAATTCGATCCGCTTTGGATCGACATCAAACTGGTGTCAAGCCTCAATAAATAAAATGCTGGGTTAATATGTTGATGAAGAGCTCAATAAATGTCACAATATAAGGGGATTATATATTTAATTATGCACTGCTATATACTTGCCCAAATAAGTCCCCGCAATGTTGGATCAATACCCAAGATATTCCGTCCACCGCACCAACTTACGGAAGTCATCATGAAGAATTATAGATACAAAGAAGTCGATTTATAGTGATCAATCAGGGGAAGTGGAACCCTGAGAGAAGGAGATAAACCACGATGGATATAAATAATAAAGGCAGTGTTTCCGGTTTTGATCGTGACGCTTTCGTCGGGCAAGCGTATTCTAGAATTGGGAGTGATTCCATCGATCGTCTAACACGTGGCCTCAAGTGATTTTGGAAACCACTATCATCGTGAATTATCGATCGTGCATCTAAGCTAAGCGATATCCGTCGGATCACACAAGGCAAGGCGACGTGCTCTCACCGTTAGATGAGGGATTCATTTAAGCGCTCGTCTAGCCCATCACGCAAAATCATTGAATATTAACCTTCGTGCAAATTAACTCGCATGATTTCCATTGGATCAGAGGTTGAAGAAGCGATAAATGGTCCACCGTTGGATCACAAGAATGAAGTTGCAAGGTGACAAAAGGTATATTAGCGTTTGATTATTGTATATTAAATAATCGAAATATATGGGCCTGTTTTATGTTCGTTATAAGTGTTGTTGAATCAAAGCTCGTGATATATATATTTAAGATTTCCAAGGTCCGAACATTCTAGGCAAGAATTATATATTTAAGTGGGGAATGTAATATAGTTTGATGACATAAAGGTTATAAAATCGTGACCATACTTATGTTGGGTGCTAAAGAAAAGCCACAGATTATTAATAGTTTTTAATGCTTCGATCGTGGAATATGGATACATGGTGATATATTTATATATTGTGCTAAAGTCAAACTGTATGAAATGAGGTGCATGTTGGGAATATGTTAAAGTGAATACATGAGTCTACAATTGGTGGGGAACATATATATATGATATATATACTACGTTGGTATTTAATATAGTGGTTTTATAAAGTTCACAGACTGGGTTTATTACAAGAGCTCTGCAAGAACGAAAGAGACCAGATAAGCAGTAAAAACAACAAAGAGTATAATCTTGAAATTGTAATTTGAATTTAAACTTATTAATTTTAAGCTCGTATATGAATAAAGAACGTTAAAAGTGTACCGAGAATAGAGATTGATAATGAACAGACATCACCTATACTCATATGTATTTGAGAATAAAACTCGAAAAGTGTTCGTATATGTAGTCAAAAATACAAGTATAGTGAACAGATGAATAGACACGTAGGTGAACGAAATATCGTAATAACACCAATGAAGAAAGAAAAGACAAATCCAAAGAAGCCAAAGTTCAGAAAGGAGCTTAGTGGAATTGAAAGTGTAACTAAAAATGTAAATATTTTTGTTTTATATTGATGATGCGCAGGCAAGTATCCTAAGGAAAAGAAAATCCTAATCGCAGAATGGAAATTTGTACATATTGTTATAATTTTAAAATGAGTTGGATAAAGGAATGAGAAGATTAAGCCAAAGAATGGCTCGATCACTCCAAATTTTCAGAAAAACAAACAAATATGTGAGGAACTCTATATATAATATCAACTTGATATGCATGGAGAGAGTGAGAGGGAGTAAGGATAGAGAATGAAAAATAATAGAAGATTGGAGGCCGTAGAACATAAAGAAGAGAGGAGCAAAGAGATGCTATAGAACGAGGCTAATATCCGAGGTAAATCGCAAAATATTTTTTTCGATAAATTGAGTGAAGTCGGAGCTACCCTATCAAAGTCATTAGTTGTCAGCTTGTAGCTGACTAAGGTTGGAGCCTAGGTTGGTGCCTAGGAAATTGGTTGGGGAGTTGGAGCTCCTTGCAAGTTGTAGCTTGGTGTGAATTGAGGTTGAAGCCTCCCGTAGGTTGGTGCCCGCAAAAAAGTGAGAGGGAGTTGGAGTCATTTTCTGCATCACAACAATAATAATATGTGGTTTTCTTCCTTTATGGGTTTCCACTTATATCTTTCCGTCTTGTCCGTGTTTCTAGTGTACCGAGATGATTCAATTTCAAATCCTCTTAATGCTTGCTGCTCTCATAATAAGTTTGATGTCAAATTAATTTAATACTTTCTCGCAACATATTAAGACCTGCTCATATACTAAGGTTGATTATAAAAGTAAGTTGTAAATAACATGAAAAATTGTAAATCTCATGTATGTGTTAAATCGGGTTCACCCCCCCCTTCTTAGTTTAACTAAGAATTCAACACTCAGGTCCCCTTTTTTTGCCGGTCGTTTATAAGAAAATATTCCCGTGCCCTCCACGACATCATATACAAAAAATTAACATCATACTAATTTTACTATTTTTAGGTCCGTTAATTGGTGTGGTGGTTAACATATAGGCATTGGTCCTCCTTGTTGACACATAGAGCACCGTATGGTGTTTTATATTGTTTTGGAGATGCATTTATAAGAACACGACACAATGACGTTGGTGCGTAGAGCATGAAAAGCGCACCTCGTTTCTTGATATATATTTTTTACCTCGAAAATTTGATGATTTATTTATAAAATATGTTAATGAATCATATGGTAACAGTTTCATATTGACAAAGAAATAAGAAAACGGATTCTACAGCAAAAATATCATAACACATCAAGAAAAGAAAAAAAGTAAGCTCTTTGTAAATTAGTTACAAAAAATATTATTTTTGAACTATATGCAAGTTTAACTAATATGTATTGTTTAATGTGTATCATACAGAGCTACAAATGACGAAGTCTAATAAGATTACTTTTGATCTAGGACCGAAAGGGCTTAAAATCTGATGGAAATTGTAAGAGGATGAATCAAAGAATGAAAAAGTACTATCAATCCAATATGCGACTTTTTTTATTTTATTTTCATTAATAATATACTTAAAATGTTAGATAACGTGTTTCAAAAAAATCTATTAATTCACATATGTTTAATGTTCTACCGGGACGAAAAAACTCTGAAGTGAATGTTGTTCTAAGAACAAAAACAGAATATGCAAATGAAAATGAATTGATCCTTGGGTCATATGGACTCGTGCTGAGGTTAACGAAAGGGGGAAAAACTTTACAAAAGTTTGAGGGATCTAGTGGAACAAATGTATAGACATTCTTTCCACTTACAACGCAAAAATCAATCCAATGATTCCAGAACAAAATTTTACCTAAAGTACAGGATATTTTCGAGAATTGGCCAATGAGGCAATACTTAAGAAACTCACAACAACAAAAAGAAGGAATGAAAAGTAATACCTTTAAATGTGTTTCTAGAATATTTATAAATATCACTTTTATTATATTTACTTTTATATATCAATATAAAATTAAATAGTTTATTGTCATGTTACATTTCTCTAGGAAGATTATAAAAATATCAAAAGATGAACAAGATGATATCAAATATGCTAGTAGGAATGTCCGAAAAGGTGTACAAGGAGATGGTCAAAGAAATGGACAAAATTGCATCGTAGGAGGAGCCATCTCAACAACGTGCTTCAATTGTAATATGTAATCATTGAATTTTGGTCATTAGGTACAATAACAACAATTTAGCATTAAATATTAGTTTTCAAGTATTTCCTTATAGAAAAGAAAATAAAATGGAACCCATTCATGACATAAACATGAGGACAAGGTATAAAAAGGTTGATATCTAAGTTTGTAGGCAATTGTTACTTCGTTATAACAACTTAACTAACTTACTTTTGTATAGTTTAAGTTTTTTTACGAGAATCATAATTGAATGTTTTCAAACAAAGCATACGAAGCATTAGATGAATTGTTTGACATTGGGTTAAATATGGGTTGTGAGTATGTTGGCATATCGTAAATTAATTGGGAAATTTGTAAGCATCTATGAGGTTACTTTTTACTTAGCTCGCCTTGCATTATATAACAAATAAATATTTATATTAAATATATGAGTTTTTATGGGGTATAATACTACAGAAATGTGTACGGAATCGCGCCAATAGATGAACCTTGAAATATAAAGTGAAATTAGGTTTTGAAAGAATGTGTATAGTTCATGTGTCAATTGTTTCTATGGTACGACATTTCTTTTCGATTTACATTGATGTATATTATTTATTATTGCAATTTTTATTATTCTCACCAATTTAAATACATTTATTGCGCTATTTTTATGTCTCAGAGATGGAAGGTGAAGAAGAAGAAAATCAACACAAGAACAAAACATTCCTCCAAATAACCTCAATAAGAAGAATAAGCCCAGCAAAAGGATGATTTCAAGCAAAAAGAGATGATCATTATGTTTGGATATCAAAGCAAGGCATTGTATTTTTGAAATATTTGTCTAAGAAATTGTACATTTTATTTAATGTAATGGACATAGTGTCCCAATTTAAAGACAAATGGATACCATTAACTATCCCATTTTGCATGAAAAAGATTATTGATTCATATTTATATAATAAAATATGTTTTAACTTATTCTATTGCCTTCGTCATTGTGAAATGTAACCGCAATGATTAAATTTATGGATGATTAAATATTAAATGAAGAGAGATGTGAAATATGATGATATGATTTAAAAATTAATCTAAACATCAAATTCAAATGCATCAATAAAAATTAATTGATATGAATACCGTTATAAGATATGGTCGTATTTTTATGAATAATGAATTTAAAAAATAATAAATATGATATGATATAACAAATTAATCCAAACATCGCATTTCAAATGCATTAATAAAAATTAACTAATATGAATACTATTATAAGATATGAAGAATTTTGATTAATAATGAATTTTAAAAATCAAAGAATTGCACTATCATAGGTCGATGTTTCTGTTGAAATATAAATTGAACGCCGATGCATGTTAGTTACTATACATCGGTGTTTATATGATTCAAGAAGTTAGTGTGTTTCTACGACCTATGGGCACCGTAAAATACCAATAATAATTAAACTTCGGCGTGTTTGTGTGATATTGCGCATCGATGCGTTTATGTGAGACTACTCACCGGTGTGTCGAAGGACCTATGGGAACCGAAAAATACCAATATCAATTACAACAATCGCGTACTTATGATATTATACCGTTGCATTTATGTGAGACTACTCATACGTGCATGCACAAATACCGATATGAATTAGAAAAAAATCGGTGCACTTGTGTGATATTGAGCACTGTGTTTCTATAATACCATGAACTAGTGCATTGATATGACATATGGGCACCATAAAAATTCCATACCAATTAGAATGAACTAGTGTGTTGTATCACATACAAAGGTGCCTAATGTGATTTTAGAGTTTTACAACCCGATACATGTACTCGATCGCTTCCCCGGGCCGAATTATCTAGATGACAATACCTGCCCTTGACACATGAGTACCGCACCGATGAAAAAAAGAATTTGAAGGAACATCCGGATGCATAGTTTTCTTAGTTGTGCTGAAATTCCATGAGAATCTTCATGCTAAAAAACCTCCGTTACCAAAAACGGATGTTGTAGAATTTCTTTTTTTGACAATTTTGACCATTTTTATAAATACTAGGAAACTTCCTTTATAACCTTCATGAGGGTATTTTTCCTTTTGTGGTGTGTCAGCCTAAACTTGCAAATCTCCTTCCAGCATCTTGGAAGCGAACTTCACATCCTTGTCTCACACAATAGCCTGCGAACACCATGCACCGACCACATCCCTAATGAATACCATGCTACATTATTCTCCGAGTATGTAGGCATCATTGGAATGAAGTGTTAGCTTCTTCAACTTTTTTCAAAGACAAACCATGATGGAATCATCCCGTGTAGTTGTCCTCCTTAAGCTTGTGATAGAAATCTTCCATGGAAATGATCTCCCATTTCCACTTCCCGGAATCACATCGTCATAGTACACCCCGGATTTTTACACTTCGCCTTTACCTCGTTGACAATCCAAGCATTCACTCACAAATCCCTGTACTATGTCTCTCTTCAAACCGGCTAATAGTAAAACATACGACCGTTGTCGCTGTCTTTTGATATCCTAGGTGACAAGAATATGGTTTCACATGAAACACCCTCAAGATCACCTTCTTGAGTTCATTGTTGTCTCGGAACATATATCTTTTCTCTAAACCTGATCAAGCCATCTATCGTGAGGATAGCCACCCCTTGTGGCACATGTACCTATACCTATAACCATACCACAACATGTATATGTATTTGTATCATTACATGTACATGTACATGTTCATGTACCTCTCCCCGTACCCGTACCACTACCTATACATGTACACTGCTACAATTTTTCTTAAGCTCTATATACTCGACGTCCCGCTTTATCTTCCTACAAGATCCGACATCGTATTTACATAGGAACTCAAAATCAGTATGATTCACTCAGACCGCTCTAAGAGTATCTACTACTTTGTTCTATTTACATTTTATATACATGATCTTAAATTCAAACTCACTTATTTTTTCCAACCATCTAGCTTGCCTCGCGTTCAGATTTGGTTCGTCAAATAAATACGTAATCCATCGTGATCACCCAACAATAAAAATATATTTACCTCAAACCCCATTTTCTTTCGTTTCTACTCCTTGCTTTTCTTCCTATTTATGTGATTTCAAAATTAGGGATTTCACTTTATATTTATAAGGTTTGTATTTCTATATATATAGGCCTATGACATATAACCCACAGATGACTAGCTTTAATCCCAACCCATGTTGGTCTTTGCATGATTTTTTAAAAAACTGAATTTTTTAATCGGTGCACCCCGCGTAACCTAGCACACCAAAGGTTGGCTTACGCACAATGCACCACACATACTATTTGATAAAAAAATTGAAAACAAGTAACCGTGCGCCATATGTAAAGTAGGACAATCGATGCACTATTTCATTATAGTACCCGCACACATACTATTTTGAAAAAATAATTTTTTATTTAAAGTTAATCACAATTACAAATATCAATATAATGTTTCCACAGATGTCTCATATATATTCTTTTCACAATATTTATAAGAATAGTGATCATCTCTCCATGATACTGAGGCACAAAATCAATATTTAGAATTATTTTTATTATTTTTCTTATGTTAATCGGTGGTAGTTAACATAGAGCACCATACGGTGTTTTATATTGTTTTGGTGTTAGGTTGAGAACATGATGCACTAACGTTAGTGCACAAAACACAAAAGCGCATCGGTTTCTCGATATATATATATATATATATCTTTTACGTGAAAATTTGATGATTTATTTATAAAATATATTAGTGAATGATATGGGTAAAGGTTTCTATATCGACAAAGAAATGGTCGATAAGAGATCAAGTAACAAAATATTGATAACACACCAAGAAAAGAAAAAAGGCAAGTTCTTTGTAAATTCTTACAAAAAATATTATTTTTGAAACCATAAGTGTAAAGCTAACTAATATGTATTTTTTACCTATGTATCATGCAAAGCCACAAAATGATGAAGCTCGATAGGAATATTTCTGACTTTAGGATTCTAAGGGTGTAAAATCTTGATGGAAAAATTGCAAAAGGATGAATCACGTGAATGAAAAAATACTACAAATCCAATATGAAGCTTTTTTTTTTTTAATTTTCATTAATAATACTTCAAATTATTATATAACATGTTTTAAACAATCTATTAATTCACATATGTTTAATGCTCTACTAGGACCAACAACTCAAAAAAGGAATGTTGTTCTAAGAAAAGAAAAAAATAAAACATGCAAATTAAAATGAATTGCTCCTTAGTTTATCTATTGGTGCTAGAGGTTAATGAAAGGGGGGAAAAATTTTGGGAAAAATTTGAGGGATATATTGGAATGAATTTATAGATGCTCTTTCCACTTACAATGCAAAATCATTCCAATGATTCCAAGAACCAAATTTTATCTAAACTACATGAAGAGTTTCCAGAGAATTTTTCAATAAGACATGTCATACTTTTAATAGAAACATCATACAAAAAATAAACAATTTAGCAATAAATATTAATTTTCAAGTATTTTCTTTGTAGAAAATAAAGAAAATGGAACCCATTCCACCACATAAAACAGATGCATACAAGGAAAAGGGTTGATATCTAAGTTTGTGAGTAATTGTTACTTCCTTATAACAACTTAACTACCTCTCATTTTTGTATATTTTAAGTTGTTTTACAATAGTCATAATTGAACTGCCTTTCAAAAAGATGCTAACATAAAAGTTAAAGAATCCATCGTACGGTAATTGATCAATACGAAGAAGATGGGTTGTGAGTATATGTTGGCATATCATAAATTAATTGGGGAATTTGTATGCATCTATGGATCTTGTTTTACTTAGCCTATTGATAATTAGTAGGAAAAAAAACTTTATATTAAACATGTGATTTTTTATGTGTACAAACTTCAGAAGAAAGTGGTGAAATCAGGCTAACCGATGAAATCTTGAATATAAAGGAAATTAGGTTTGAAAGAATGTATAGTTCAGCGTTGAATTTTTATGGTACGTCATTTATTTTTTATTTTTGCATTGATGTATATTATTTAATATTGAATTTTCATTATTGCTGCCCAATGTATATAAACTCAATACAGTTTATTTTTATGTTTGTATATGGAAGGTGAAGAAGGTGTGAAAACAATCAATACCGTGAACAAAAATTTCCCAAAATAACCCAAGCAGGAAGCAACTTGAGTAGTGATAGCATGTCTAAGTGAAGAATGATGATCATTATGTTTGGATATCAAAGCAAGGTATTGTATTTTTTGAAATATTTGCCTCCGTGAAATTAGACATTTTGTTTTAATGTAATGGACATATTTCCCAATTTAAAGACAAAGGTAACGTGCCTCATTCAAATTTTTTTCCTTTAGTACCGAATTAACTTCACTGTTAGTAATAATGCATACATTCAGAAAATTAAATTTTAAAGCTGAAGCCATATAAGGAATGCTTTAATTATTCTATGAAATAATTTTACACTTTCACACCTTATGAAAAATACTTCTCTCAAGAGAGTTAGTTTCTAGAGTTGTCACCTTTATTTTCAACTCTCATATTTTAGATTTATCTTATACTTCCTTTAAGTAGTAATGAGGTAATTTTGTTCTACTCGACCTATGACACTTGGTACCAAAAAATCTCTATCCGTGTATTATTATAGGAGTTTATGTATGCTAATATAAATATATCTCTTATTGATTTATAACTTATAACATCACTATTATAAAATCATGGTGATTGTAACGACTACACATTGATATGGAATTTTTAATCATATGTAGCCACATAGACTCATATACCATTCCCTTCTCCATGGAAATGATTGTACAGAATGTCGTCTGCAATGGAATATTCATTTCCTTTTTTGTATATGTGGTATTCAAATGTTATGGTGATACAGTGTTTTAAAGTCTCGTTTTAATTCTATCTCTCGGTAGACAGACTAATCTACTCCGCATTAACTCTATTGCTCTCAAATTCGCACATGTAAGTATGTGTATTAAAGTTCTCTTTCCATCTGATCGAATCAAGAACAAAGTATATTTTATTATTTTTAATGTTATAGTATTGATCTTAGCACGTTCTCTCTTGTACCGGTACGTTTAACATTTAACGCGAGAGGATTTGTGTCATATCATGTAGACGTCCCTCAACTGTGAACCAATCGATGTGTGCCAATTGGATGATCGGATTTTATGAAATTTTGTGACTCAAGGTTTACAAAAGTCACCATCTTAAACCAAGTTCATTTCTTCATTTCCCATTCCTTCCGAACGCGTTTTCTCTTAGCTTCCTTCCCCGTAAGGCTTATGCGCTTTCTCCTAAACTACAGCAAGCTATTTAGCCCAAATTCTCGACGTCTCTTCTTCCACAATCGAGGTATTTATTCACCGAAATCTATCTAATGAAGTCATTGAGTTTTTCATAGTATGAGGATGGTGGTTCGTATTTTAATCATTATAGTTATTTATCAAGATGAAAATTATGTAACTACTCTTGCATCGTATTAATATATGTGTGTTTCTATAGTTTCATGTGGTTTATGTTTGGGAGCTTATTATAAACCCCAATGCACTTCCGGTCGTATTACACAGATAAACCATGTGTCGCTTGAATTTTTTTTTCATATTTTTTATATGTTCACCTGTTATTAAAATGTCATTCCAAGCCACATTATCGTGAATCCCATAGATTACTCAGTATTTATTTTGTCTTATGTTTTTGATGGGGTTTCTCACCGTAGCCTATTCAATTTGGAAGTAGTATACGAACTTACTTTATAAGTGTATTCTACAGATCTTCTACTCAACGATTCGAATTTATACTAGTCGACGTTTGTCTATCCTAGTAGGCAGTGATGCATGTATGTATAGTTTTTAACTAACCTAAGGCGATGATTTTGTCCTCAAGACTTGGCCGACTTCCACAATGTCTTCCGCGAAGATGTGAATGCTCTCATCTTATCCGGAATGTAATGAATTCCTCACCAACTAGTCGTAGGTACAAGTTCCGTTTATCAGAATAAATTTTTGTTTGTCACAAATTTTATTTGGTTTAACTCACGATTTCTTAATTCAACTCAAGTTGATGAAATGCCGTGTTTCTCCTTTCGCCCTCGTTAACCTCGTAGGTAAGAGTTGTGAATTAATAGTCCTTGCTTTGAAATAATACGTTTAATTTGGCCCATCGTCATATATATCGAAGATTATTATATCCGTCCCTAAGATAGTCTCATACTTTTATCGTCGTGTATTGATATAGGTAATTACATTATTAAAACCGATAGGGTTATTCGCAGAGAGCTATTTCCCTTCGACATTTAGGAGTTAATACGTTTACTCCTATTTCAAGTCGGCATCAACAAAGTTGTCCTTGAGAGTGAGTCAAGGATTTTTCTCAGAAATTTTATAATTTCCTCTTTTCTAATTCTGATGTATATTGTAATTGAACTAATCGAGATTCGAAAAATTTATTTAACTTGGAAGTATATGCATCGGATTTTACATACAGAGGATTTGGTTTACCCTACCCAAGAAGGGACAAGATACATTATGTACTATTATTGTTTTATAGGCTCATAGGTTTTTATGTACTTCTTTTTCAAAATTATAGATAGTCTTTATATGAGTAGACTTTACTCATCGGAAATCCTTGCGTTTCCGAGATGTATAAAATCATTTCAATATGATTCCCTCGTATCCGAATTAATGTGACGTTATAATGTAACTCTTCATTTTATTTAGTTACTTCATTGTTAACTTGTACTTATTTTGTAGCTATGGCAAATAACTCCGGTCCATACTTAATATATCTCACGACATTATGTTTTAAGGTTGTAGAGATTTATTTGTATAGATATAGTTTAATTATACCGTCAACATTTCACCACTATCATGTATATGAAATTGTCAAATTGGATTAGGGCTTAATATTTACACTCATTCTACATGTACATCATTAGTTAATATCTTATCTAGTAATATATTAATTATCGTATAGAATAAAATAAATTTTTGATACATTTTCCGTCCAATCTAATACAATTTCTCTTGAATTCAGCTCTAAATTAAGTATATATATATATATTTGTACATTCTATACCTGTTCCATGATAGAATAATAAGTTTTTTTTCAGAAAACTGCTGACTTGTTTTGAGCATCAATGCAGTTCCTCTCGTTGTTACCCCGTTACTAAATTTTATATACTATAGATTAAAATTACAAATTTTAATTATTCTAAGGAATTATTTATACTATTTCTAGATCTAAGCCACCCAAGGTTTTAGACATTTTGGCTGATAGAGTTCCCTAGGATTTATTCCTATCACTATTTAAATTTAGGAGAATTATTTCTCCTATTTAGACTCGCTAAAAGTAAGGAATTTCATAACACAAATAACTACATTCAACATAACCACCAAGGCACTTTTCTATACGTACCAATAGTAGCTAATTTAATTGTTCAACTCGATACATACCACTTCGTGATAACCAAATCTCCCAACCTTAGAGTTATTTTATCAATAGAACTTCACCCCGAGCGATATCCCCTCCCGTAACATACGAACCTCCCAACTGTTCTCCGGAGTAGCCATTTGCTTATGCCCCAAAGCCCGTTTCTAATTTCCGTGTCTAGAATTATAGGATGCTTTTATTCTTATTTGCCTACCTTTCCCTTATTTAGGGATTTTGAACAGTTTTCATTTTTTCCAACTTTTTTACCTTCTTCCCAACGATCACATCATTAGTAAAATTTAGATTTTTCCTCAAAAAATCTAAATTAGGAAATAATTCTTCCAACTACTTTTGAAATATTTTTTGGGAAAATTCCAGCTCTTTCATACTCTGTGGATTTGGCAAGTGATCTCAAAAATCTGATTTGGTCAATATGCACACAAGTATTTTATTTATTTTTCATAATTAAATAAATTACCTATTCACAATAACAATTATCCATTGGGGTCCACTCCCCTTTGACCACAGTCTTTTAAATGTCTAATTTGAAAATGACATAAACTAGGGGTGTTAAATATTCCTTTGAAAGCAACACCATCCTCGGTGTTAACAACCAACTACAAGAGCTCATTTTGGAAATAGATATGAATATTTTTCCATAATTTCAGCTTCTCTTCCTGTGTAGTTTCTTCGTTAGCAGGGCAAGCCCTGCCCCGCACCTTTACCTTGCCATCGTTCGGTTTCTCAATTCAATTTATTCCGCCTCCTACCAGCTCTGGCTGCCTCGAAGGAACCCCCTCCCGGTTCCACCGTATCGTATTCCACCTAACAATGTGAGAAGCATCATGTATATATTTTTTAATAATGAAACATGAAACATCATGAATCTCAATATGTTGTAAGTCATCTTATAAGCCACCGTTGTCCCACCCTTTCTAACACCTCAAAAGGCCCAACATTCAGAGCCAATTTTTCACAACTTCCAAAGATAAAGTGTGCTCTTTTTGGGCTTAATACGCAAATATACATCATCACCCACTTTTGAAACTTCCTGATGAACTCTCTTCTTATCAAAGATAGCTTTTTTCCGATTCGTGTTGTCTTGATAAGTTTTGTATTTGCTCGACAATCCTTTCCATTTCTACTATATCTGGCCCCCATAATAACATTCGTGTTGCCCACCAAAGTGAGCACAACACTTTTCCTATAAAGTGCCTCAAACACCCATTACGGAGGATTGATAGTTATTGTTATAAGAAAATTCAAAGCAATGCAAGTAGTCTTCCATTTTGATACCTATCCATCACATACATTCTCAGCATATCTTCCAAGATCTGATTTGTTCTCTTCGTTTGACCATCCGTCCGAGGGTGATACACGTAACTAATGAGCCCATGCCCCCAAACCCAATTCCCTTTCCAAAAGGCGCCCAACTTTACGTCTCTATCCGAAACAATCATTTTTGGGACCCCTTGCAGTCTTTACTATTTTTAGGTTGAGCATCTACTCGGGCTGTTCCAAAAGTAGATTTACAGAATGAAGCAAATTTTTGTTATGTCACCACCACCGTCGACCGATTCATGTTGGTACTTTGATCCGGGTAACCCGGTTATGAGATCTATAGAAACAGTTGTCCCATTTCCATTCTCAATTGGCAGGATTTGGTACATTAGCTGGATGTTGATGTCTAACCTTGACTAGTTGACATTCCATGCACCACAAGATAAATAGTTTGCTATTGCTTTTCATTCCTCGGCTAAAAAATTTCTTTTTTTCAGGGTTTGTAATCATTTTCCATATCCTTTATATGTCCCGAATAATATGGTTGTTTATGATATTCCTCTGTAATTCTTTTTTTCAAAGACTCCACACGGGGATATACAATCTGTTTTTATAGTAGATCACCTTTTGACTTTATATATTCACTCATTTCCTTTTTTAGCATTTTTACTGTAGATTTTCTCATATTCTAGATCTTGATCCTGCTACTTTCTTCACTATTTTTTAAGCCAAACCCACCACCCCATGTCGCTATTTTTGGTACACTTATGCTTAGCCACTCAACAATTTTGTTTTATTTCCTTGGATATGTTTTATGTCCATATAAAATTCACTTAGAAAGTATGTGCCCATATGGCTTGTCGAGCATTCAACCGTTTGCGAAAAGAAAATAATTGAGATTAATATGATCTCATTACTCAATGTAAAAATTTTTCCAAGATAGTGTCACCACATCTTCAAGGTATGAATTACGTAGCCAATTCCAAACTTCATATAACTAGTTCTGTTCATGTTTCTTAATTTTCCCAGACTCATATGCATACCGTAATTTTCTATCGTAACTCCTCCCCAATCCCTCCACATGCATTCGTACACATCAAAAAAAACTCTTTGTTAGACCGCAACTCGCATAGGGCCGTAGTAAGTTTTAATTTCAGTTAACGAAACTATTTTGGATTTTTTCTGTCCACTCAAATTTGGTGCCTTTTCTCCGTAGTGTTATGATGCTATTGCAGAAAATCTTTCCACAAACCTTCGATAATAAACTCCGTAATTCCCATAATGACTCCTTACTTTCGAAATACCGATGGCACTGCTACCTTCTAATAGCCTTTATTTTTCAGTCATCAGTTTAGTCCTTGCTTCAGAAATAACAGTGCCCGGCTGATGAATTTATTTCTTTATAAAATTCACATTTATAATTTGGCATATAATCATTTCATTTCAAAGTTTGCAAAATCCATCCTTAAATGTTCTTGGTGCTCTTCCACACTTTTTTAATAGACTAGAATATCGTCTATGAACAATTAGTGGTAACTTATCTGCACAATTGTTCAAAACGTTGTTCATTAAGCACATAAAGTAAAAGGGAATTGTCAAACCAAAAGGTAGGAATACAAATTGTGAGGTGACCATACCTCGGTTCGAAAAGTTGTTTTACTAATATCTTCCTCCTTAATTCTGAGTTGGTGATAACCAGTCCTTAGATCAATATTAGAAAATACAAGCCCCTCTTACCTCGATCAAAAAGGCCATCAATTTGGCAATGGGTATTCGTTTTTGATTTTCAACTTATTCACTTGACGGTAGTCAAATCACATTCTAAAGGTTCCATCCTTTTTTTCCCGAACAACACCGGTGCTCCCCAAGGAGACACACTTGGTCTAATATAACCTTTTATGCAACAATTCTTGCACTGGAATTTTCAACTCCATGAGTTCGTGGGGCTTATCCGATAAGGGCCTGAACGGCAGCACTAGGCACCAAATCGATTTGAAAATTCAATCTCTCTTTGGGGGGAAGATGAGGAATCCATCCAGAAATACTTCTTTGAATTCTCGTACCACCGACAGTGTCTAGTAGGTTTTCCTCAGTTGTTGTCCTAATTATTCAACATGTACAAAAGAGGATAAATCGATAGCTTCCCACGTTTCGAATAGCGGAGCTGATATTTGTCTTACAGAGATTGGTTTTGAAGCCCATAAAGGGTTTCCCCTCCTTATCCGTTCACGCAGTTTTATCCCAAAGGGTCACTCATAGCCTTTTCTTACCAAATTATCTTATCAGCAATGAGTATGAGCCTAAGGGTAGAATGTTTAAATTTACTTCCGTTTAAAAATCATTTAATTTAATTGTTGTTTGAGGTAACTTATGAGTTACTTTTCTCTTGGTATGTGTACAATCGGACTAACCAAGATCGTTGAAATTTTTGAGTCTTGGTACTGTATTTCTCTACAACTTGTGGACTAATGTACTCAAAGCACCTCGGATCAAGCAACTATAAGGCCGTATTGGTCGCAATATTACTCATCTCACCATAGTAGCTCGGCAGTTCGCTTTGCCGCCTTCCAAGGCCGCAAATATAGTGGGCATTCGTTATATCATTCACCGTGGTATCTTCGATCCCTCATAATCATTTGAATATTTCGGTGTGGAAAATCTCAACAAATGAGGGCCCTATGAGGCAGCTCAAAATTTCGAAAGGCCCTCGCATTTTAACTCGTTCTTTCCTTCTTATTATCTCCATCTAGTTGTTTTGAAAACTGCCAACTCGACCGAGCGCTCGATTTCTTTTTCGTTTATTAAATTTTTCCGCCGATGATCCCTACCAAAGTTCTTCAAGTAAGCTGCTTTTATGTTTCTTTCTTGACCACCCTTGTTTACCCAAACTTTTTCCCCATGCTCGCCCTTTCATTTAAATTGTTGATAGCATAATCTAGCTTTCCTCTCACCACTTCATCCATAGTTTTTGGATTATCGAACTCTATTTTCTCCTTGTACACATCAGAAAATAGTTCAAAAACCTTCCGTACCTTTGCTCTTCTCTTCACGAATATATACCACTCTAATAGATTTGTAAACTTGGTGACAAACTCATCTATGGTGAGTTGTCCCAACGGAGTTCGTGGAACTCCTTGCTTATCATCATAATAACGTCGTCTAAATAGTACAAACTTTTGACTTGGAAATCTTTCCCAAGTGATCAAGTTTTTTCATCAATGGCATGGACCATTTTCGGTTTCTCCCACCATAAGGTAGCTCACCGGCAATCGGTAGAGATTCAATTTGGCCTTCGTATTTCTCTCATTCAGGGACTCGGAAATACTTAATCATATTCAACAACCATGCTCTAGCATCTTCCCCTCCCTTCTCTCCATCATAGGAGGGAGGCTTAATTTTTCGAATTCCCCCCGTAATTCCTTCTTCTCATTTAGACCGATGTCTAGTAGTGTCATCTTCCCCAATCAATGTGAAATCCTCTCTTCCTCTTTCTCGGAACTCTCACCTTCTTGGTCGTCTACAAGTTAGTTCTCTTATGACCTTTTTCTGCCTCCTCATCGGCTAATGATGCTCGTCATTCTCGCTTCTTAGCTCAAATTACATCTGGTAAACTTCATGGTAACATAGCCATCAAAGGAGTGTTGGGTTCGCGTACATTCATCACGTATCAACATAAATTTCACTCTCCTTCAGCCATTGACTTTTTCCGTTCCAAAGACGACCGTACACTAAACAAAAAAAACACATCAGTAACAGAATTTTTTTTCAAAAAAAATAATTTATATAGTGAGTACACAACAACAGCCCAGTTTTTCAAACATGAGCTCGATACCATTTTTAACGTGCCTCATTCAAATTTTTCCTTTAGTACTAAATTAATTTCCATCGTTAGTAATAATGCATACATTCATAAAATTCACCTTCAAAGTTGGCTATATAAGGAACAAGCTTTAATTATTCTATGAAACAATTTTACACTTTCACACCTTATGAAAAATACTTCCCCAAGAGAGTTAGTTTCTAGAGTTGTCACCTTTCTTTTAACTCTCATATTTTAGATTTTTCTTATATCTCATATTAATTATAATTTTGTTCTAATTTACCTATGATTACCTTGTACCATAATTCGATCATGTGTATTACTATAGAGTTTCAAGGTTAATATAAATATATCTCTTATTGATTTATAACTTATAACATCACTATTATAAAATCATGGTGATTGTAACGTACTACACATTGATATGGGACTTTGAATCATATAAGTCAACATAGACTCATATACCATTCCCTCCATTGAAAGCATTTATCGTTAATGTTGTCTTAACGAATATTCATTTCCTTTTTGTATATTTGTATTCAAATGCTATGGTGATATAGCATCTTAAAGTCTCTGCTTTAATTTATCTCTGTGATAGATCGATCGTCGTATTAACTCTATTCTCCTCAAATTTGATGCAAGTATGTGTATTAAAGTTCTCCATCCTTTGATTCTAATCAAGAAATGTGGTATATTTTTTATTGTTTTTAATCTTATAGTATTGATCTTGTGTTAATGCTCCTCTCTTTTACCGGTACATTTAACATTTAACGTGAGAGGCTTTGTGTCATATCACAGACGTCTTCAATCCGTGTGTGGAACCGACCATGTGCCAATGGATGATCGATTTGGTTAGGGTTCTTGCACTCAAGGCTATAAAAGCTACCATCTTAAACCAAGTTCATTTCTTCATTTCCCATTCTTCCCGAACGCGTTTTCTCTAGCTTCTCGGCAAGGCTTATACCCTTTCTCCCGAAACCATGGCGAGCTATTGTTTCAAATTTCGACGTCTCTTTCTATTAAACGAGGCATTTTATCACCGAAATCTTATCTAATGAATTCCGTTGAGATTTTCTGCGTATGAGGATGGTGGTTCATATTTTAATCATTATAGTTATTTATCAAGATGAGACTCGTAACTACTCTTGCATCGTATTAATATATGTAAGTTTCCCTATAGTTTCGTGGTCTATGTTTGGGATGTATTATAAACTCCAATGCGCTTTCCGGTCGTATTACGTTTTATTAACCATATGGCATCATTTGAAATTTTTTTTCATAGTTTTTGAGATGTTCTACCTGTTATTAAAATGTCTATTCCGCTTCACTATTTATTTCGAATCCCATATACGCCTAGTATTTTATTTTGTTTGGCATAGTTTCCGCATGGGGTTTTTCACCAAGAGCTCTATTCGATTTTGTACGTATACTAACCCGTTTTTCCAGTGTATTCCTACAGAGATTTCTTCTCAAACAATCGACTCTATACTAGTTGACGTTCGTTGATCTCATGCGTAGGTATACACGTGCATGTATGTATATATTTTTTTTAACTAACGTGAGGCGTTCATTTTGTCCTCACTGTGGATTTCTATGTGCTGTCTCTCGCGAAGATGTGAAATGATCTTGTCTTATATAAGTTCAGAATGTATCCTTAACCAACTCTTTTAGGTACAAGTCTACTCTACTCTTTTAATAAATTGTTTGTCATAAATTTTATTTTAGTTTTAACTCACGATTTCTAATTTGACTCCGGTTGACAGCCGTCGTGTTTTCCCTTTCTACCCTAAACTTTAACCTTTCTAAGGTAAGAGTTGTGACTTACAGTCTCCTTTTTTGCTTTTAAATAATACGTTAATCGTAGCCTTATTTTCATATATCGAAGATTATTTACATCTATCCCTAAGACAAGCCTTTTGATACTTTTATTAACAGTCATGTATTGACAGGGTAATTTACATTATTAGCAAATATGATAGGGTTATTCACAAGATCATATTCTCTGTATTTAGGAGTGAATACCGTTTTATCTTTATTTCAAAGTCGTATATCACGAGGCCACCTCATATTATTAGTAGCTCTCTAAAATCCCATAAGCCTCCTTCCTTCTGAAATTACGTGCTCAATCAATTCCACCAAGATCTTATGTCTATATTTAACTCTAACACACACAGATTTTGCATGAGGATTTAATGTATTCATCAAATAATGGACACATTTATCATTGTGCATGTCATTATCGTTTTAAAAGGCTCATAGTTTAAAATGTCTTTTCCGGCCTGAGGATAGTCTTTATATGTGGAGACTTATTTTAGGAACTCCTTGTGTTTTCTTCCACATGTATAAAATCATTTCAATATGATTCCCGTATCTAAATTAATGCTATCAATTATAATGTAACTCTTCATTTTATTTAGTTACTTCACAATTAACTCGTAACTTCATTTCTATGGATATGATAAATAACTTCGGTCCATACTTAAGACGTCTCATACATTTTGTTTTAAGGTTGTAGAGATTTATTTGTATAGATGTAGTTTAATTATACCCATACATTTCACTACTATCAAAGAAGTATGAAATTGCCAAATTGGATTAGGCTTAATATTTACACCTATTCTACATGCGTATCATTAGTTAATATCTTCTAGTAAATAGAAAGACAACTGTCGTATAGAATAAAATAACTTTTATTATATTCTTTCTCTTCGTCCAACTAATACAATTTTTGGAGTTCGCTTCCAATTAAGATATATATATATATATATCGTACATCTCTATACCGGCCCAAGATAGAATAATAAGTTCTTTTTTTAGGAAACCTATTAATTCTTTCTTAAGAATCAATTAAGAGTTCTCTGTTGCTACCGTCTTACCAAATTTTATATACTAGCGCGTATTAAAATTACAAATTTTAATTATTTCGTGGAATTATTTATACTATCTCCGCATCTAAGCCAACCAAGTTTTAGAAATTCTGGCTGATAGAGTTCTCAGGGATTTATTCCTACTACTATACGTAAATTTAGGAGAATTATTTTATTTAATTCTCGTTAAAAAGTAAGGAATTTCATAACACAAGACCACATTCAACATAACCACTACAACACTTTTTGTATACAGACTAATAGAAGCTAATTTAATTGTTCATAACCTTTGGATGCATACCACTTCTATGATGACCTGGGCCTCCCAACCTTAGAGTTCTTTTATCTGGCCGCAACTCACCCCCCGAGGGGCCGAGACTCCTCTCCCGGTAACGTACCAACCCCAATCTATTCTCCTTCCGGGAGTGGCTTATTTAAGCTATGCTCCCTAAAAGCCCATTTCTAATTCTACGTCCAGAATTATAGGATGTTTTTGTCTTTATTTGCCCAGCCTCCTTTATTTATGGATTTTAAAGTTGCTTTCTCTCGCTTTTCTAGCTTTTTACCCTTCCCATCTACTCTCCACATCACGAAAATTTTATATTTTTCCTCAAAAATCTAAATTAGAAATAAAATTCTTCCAAGGCTTTTTGAAAGGTTTTTGGGGAAAATCTTATCCTCTTTCCATACCTCATGGATTTGGCAAGTGATTTCAAAAAATCTCATTTGGTCAATATGCAAATAAATATTTTATTTATTTATAATTAAATAATTTATTACATTCACACAATAATTATCCATTGGGTCCACTTTGACCGCAGTTCGAATGTTCACTCTTGAAAAATAAAATTAGGTGTTACAAAGGGATACCATTGAACCGTCCCATTTTGTATGACAAACATCATTTTATTCATATATATATAATAAAATACGTTTAATTTATTCTATCGCGTTCTCCATTGTTGTTGTGAAATAACACGTATTAATTTATGGATGATTAAATATTATAATGAAGAGATGTGAAATCCCATGATATGATATAACAAACTAATCCAAACATCACATTCAAATTCACTAATAAAAATTTAATTGATAGAATACCGTTAGGTTATGTCGTTTTTGATGAATAATGAATTAAAAAATCATAATAACATGATATGATATACCAAATTAATTCAAACATCACATTCAAATACATGAAGAAAAATTAATTAATATGAATATTGTTATAAGATATGTGTCGACTTTGGATGAATAATGAGTTTAAAAAAATCATAGTAATTTCACCGTCATAGTCGATGTTTCTAAAAATGCAAAATGAACACTAATGCATGTCAATTATTGTACAAAGGTTTTGTTTTTATGACTGCACTGTGCATTTCTACGACCTATGGGCAATTTTGCAATACCAATACCAATTATAACTCTCGTTGCGTGTGTGTATGTTGTGCAATGGTGCGTTTATGTGAGACTACTCATTGGTGCATTTGTATGACCTTTGGGAACATTAAAAATACCAATATGAATTAGGAAAAATCGGTGCGTTTGTGCGATACTATGCACCGTGTTTATGTGAGACTACTCACCGTGAGTTTGTACAACCTATGGGCACCATAAAAATACTAATATGAATTGGAATAATTCTGCGTTTGTGTGACATCGTGCAACTATTCGTTTCTATACACCAACACCAGGCGCTAATATGACTTATGGGCACCACACAAATCCCAATACCAATTAGAATGGCCCAACACATTGTATCACCTACAAAGGCACCTAGTGCGATTTTAGACTTACGGTCTTGCATGCACCTTCGACTACCCTCGGCCAACCATCTAGATGACACTTATTGGTGCATTGATAGCTTAGTAGCACATCGATGAAAAAAACATCCGTAATAACTTATGGCCGCCTAGTTTTCTTAGTTGTTTTGAAATTCCGTTGGAAGCTCCGCCAAAACCTCCATTATCAAAAAACGGATGTTGTGGAAAATGTGTTTTTGACAATTTTTTTATTAATTTTATAACACTAAAAACCTCCTCGATAAACTCTCGCTTTATTGTATTTTCCTTGTAGTTTTTGTGCCCAAACCCGAGATAACTCCTTCCAAAACTGCAGTTTAACTTCTCACATCCTCGTTCACGCAATATTCTACAGAAAACCACAATCTGGACCACATCCATAATGAATACCTATGACAGCTTTCTACTTGAGTATGTAGACATCACTAGAATGAAGTGTGTTAATTTTATTCAACCCGTCCAACACAACCATGATGGAATAATCCCTGTTCGGCTATCCTCCTTAAGCTCCGTGATAAATTCCATGGAACCGATCTTCGATTTCCACTCTAGAATCAAAAACTGGTCATAATAGACCTGATTTTTACACTTTTACCTATTGACAATCAAGGCACTCAACCACACAAACTCTATTATGTCTTCTTTCAAATTCAGCAATTATTAAAACATATTCACCGTTGTTAGTGTCTTTTGATATCCTAGGTGACTCCGAATATCTTTTCACATAAAAACTCCCTAAATATCACCTTTGAGTTCATCGTTGTCCGGAACATATATATTATCTCTAAAAACCCAATCAACACATTTGTTTTGAGATGATAGTCCATGTTCCGTGCAGATAACGTACTCGTACCCATACCAAAAGACATGTACATTTATTTATATTAGTACATGTACCACCGTACTCTATACCACTACCTATACATGTACACCGCTACAATTTGTTCCTAATTCCATATACCCCCGATATTTCACATCTTCCTACAATATCCCATCCTATATATTTTTCTCATAGGAACTCATTAATGCTATACATCCCACCTATACTCACCTTCTAAGAGCATCCGCAACTTTGTTACCTTTAACATAAATGATGTCAAAGTCAAATCACTACTACTACAACCATATTTTCTCTGCACAGTACCATATTATCAAATAAATACCTGCAAGAAATCAATGATCAGCCTCTATCAATAAAACCATTCACTCCAAAGATATTCTTTCCACATCTTCAATGAAGATTTCTAGTAATTCCATATCATGTGTTAGATATTTTTTCTACAAGTAATTTTGTTTCCATGACAAACATAAAAGCTACTTATCCTTACCTCATAAGGAATCCATCAAGCCCTCTGTACAGAATTGTACATAACACAAAAATATTTTTCTGTATTGTGCATCTTTAATACCTGATCATGTCCCCTCAAAATGCTTTAAATAATAAAAATAGCCGCAGAGATTTTTTCCTCGTCAATTAAGACTTCTTACCTTTCCCTCGCATTGCTGTGACAGGATAAGAAATATGTGAGAAGTTCCCGATGAACCTCCCGTAATAACGTGCTAACCTGTTACACCCACCATCCACATTCCTAGGAGCTCAAGTCGATGATATCTCTGGAATGCCTGACCCACTGTTGCCTACGAACTCCATGAAACCACACGTCCTAAGTAATGTACCATTATCTCAAAAAAATTAAACAAGATGAGCCGATATACAACCGATGTCCTCTCAACAATATCAAGATGATTTACACGCCAGTATTATTTTCTAATTTTAATCACTAACATATCATTAATGGCCATATAAATAAAAACTTGTCCACAGATTTAATATATTTATTCATCAAATATATAAAGGTAGTTGGAGAATTAGTCAAACTAAATAATTGAAACAAACTCATAATGGTTTGTACTCAAATCCTAAAGGTTGTCTTGTAACTTGACATATTTAATGGAAAATTTACGACATCCCAACTCATCAAATCTTCGAGAAGATTAATGCTCCCTTCAATGGATCAAAAACTCATCAATTCCAGAGTATATAGCTGTTATTTATGGTCACCTTGTTCAACGATGTAATCAATAACTCCAGGTACCATATTTTTTCTTCAAAAAAATAATATCAAAATCATGATAATATACATACCTAATGGGTCCCTTTTCCAACATGTCCTTCAAATATAACTTCAACTCTAATAAAATTGATGGTATTACCCTTCAAAAATGCGATGCTAGCACTACCCCCGGAACCAACTTAAATAGAAAATTCACTTCAGAGAAACTTTGAACATTCAGTGGAAATACATCTTGAAACTCATCAAAGAATCAACATTTTCTTAATATATATGAACCCTCAACTTCCTTTTACCATTGCCACGAGAATGTGGCTACTATGTCAGTAATACCCTTTCATGCGTCTACCCTTTGCTTGCATAGTTCTCACCATCCTAACTCGATGCTCGTTTCTTCTTAATCAGACTGTTCCCTGGTCATCCAATCACTCAATAGCCTTTTCGTATCAATCCATCTTGGTCCTATGAAGGATACAACCCATCCGTACCCAAAAGCATGTTATATACGATCCCAACGAAAATACATCTAGATGTGTTAGAGGTATGAATACCATTCAAGTCAAATTCACAAGATCTTATCCCATGATGAAATATACATTTGTAACTATATAAAATTTCACTAACCAAGACTTCCGCATGAAATTATTTATTAAAACTATCATCCACCATGTTAGGATTACATAACTATAATTAGATCCAGGTTCAATCAAAATAGAAAAAAATTATCACAAAGCTTACCATCCATCTTGATAATAGACGTGGTGATATGCATTACTATTATCCAACATTGTATAGATTATAGGAATAATATGTCAACATCTTCGTAGTATGTGTGCAAAATGCAAACATGGGTAACACTTTTGTGAGAATCAAAGGAATTTTTTTCTCAATAGTTCTACCGAACATTCATCAAAGTTTGGCCGAACTATTCAAGTTCAACTCTAACTTTCAAAATTAGTTCGTATTTAACCTTGCCTCCGTCGTTTACATTGACAAAGTGTACCGACGGCAATGGAAAACAAATTTTTGGCCGGAGATTGGAAAACCGGTAACAAAGTTGACCTAGATTTCATTAGAAGGTCTGGCCGCACTATTAGTTCATCCGGATTTTTAAAATAGTCTGCCGAACTATTTTTTATAAATATATCACTCCAAACCGGGTGTAGGTTTCTTGTTCACAGACCGTCTCGCGCGATGAGGTCTTGTTCATTGATTTTAGTTGATTTAGTGTCCTATATGATGAAGTCTTGTTTGTTGATTTTAGTTGATTTGCAGTGGTACTGCCATCGAGGAGGGAGTTTTGTTGATTTACTGGCTATTTATGTGTAAATTTTGTAAATTTTGTTATTTTTTGTAATTATTTTTTGTTAGTTTTTTTTTAATTTGATTTGTTTTGTATGTAGGAATTTTTTGTCTTCCACGACTTCTTCAAATTGCCTAGAACTTGCAAGTGCCTATGAATTTCCAGAATTTTCCATATATGTATCATGAACATCTTGTCGCCTTTTTTCATTTAAAATTCATTCCAATAAAAAAAATCTCCACTGCAATAAAATCATCCCATTCAAGAATTACCACCGACAACCCATACACACTAGTTTTTTTTTTCAATTAATTAATTTGTAATATATATTAAATATTGTATCTAGAATTGATTCGATAATCATGTGGGATGTATACAATTTAGCATACCTCCACATTTAGTCTATATTCTATGATCTTCGTTCTATTTGTCCCTATGCTCACCATTTTGTTCGCATTCAGCTCACCTTTATCTAGATAGCATTTCATCACCATGAATCATTCGTTGAGTTAGCCTAAGAGACAGACCGGATGTCATGATCTCCAAATCGTTTCGTGTACGTATCAAATATTCGACCTCTTCATGATATTTTCAGAATTGTCTTCAGTAGATAATGCTTATAATATCGAATTTCATTAGTTGATCATCCCTAGAAAAGACATAGTGACTCATGATCTCCTTGACTATTTTTCACATAATAAATTTTTCACCATTTGATGATTTTTTCTCATGAATTTAAGCTCTACAAAACAGACAGTATTTCTTATCATATCGTAATCTCCTTCAAAATGATAACATTTTCTATCATGTCATAATTTCATGAGTTGATCATCCTTAGAAAATATAGAGTGGCTATCATAATCTCTCGATTGTTTATATATATTAAATATTCCACCTTTTCGTGATCTTTTTCAATTTAAGCTCGTAAAAAATATTATCTTTATCATATCGAACTTCCTTCAAAAAAATGATAATATTTCTTACCATACTCACAATTTCATGAGTTGATCATCCCTAGAAAAGATAGAGGTCACAAGGGGATTCCCATCATTTTTCACAAAATAAATATTCCACCTTTTCATGATCTTTTCATGAATTGCTTTCCAAAAAAGATAATATTTCTATCATATCGAACTCTTAAAAAAAATATTTCTTATCATATCAAAATTTCCATGAGTTGATCATCCCTAGAAAAGAGCGTAGTATTGCCATGATCTCTCACTATTTTTCACAAAATAAATATTCCACCTTTTCATGATCTTTTCGCACTTAAGCCTATGCAAAAAAAGATAATATTTCTTATCATATCATAACTTCCTTCAAAAATAATATTTCTTATCATATCATAATTTCATGAGTTTATCATCCCTAGAAAAGACAGTGGCTGCCATGATCTTCGACTTATTTTGCATAGAATAGGATATTCCACCTTTTCATTATTTTCATGAATTTAGGCATTCGCATCAAAAGACATATTTCTATCATATCAAAATTTAAGCCTCTCGTAAAAAAGATAATATTTTCTTATCAGTAATATTTTCGAACTGCCTTTCATGATATCTATGGTTGCTCACCTTCGTTCAATATTGTGTCTATGGGTCTTACCCTAATTTCTATTCTAATTTCTTCCTAACTTTGATTTTCCTTTGACCTTGAGATAATCCTAATCATTAAATACGAGTAGTCATCCCTTCTAGGGAACCTTAGTATGGTTTGCGTAGTTGTTTCCAACCCTTATGATGATGTGAGGTGGTGTTTCAAACATGGGAGTAACTGTGTTTGCATGTGATGCTCACGGGCCATGGTTTCTTTTGTGGGTTATAGATGGTTTAGTTCTACCTCCTCAAATAAACTTTCTAAAAAAATTTCATATTCCTTAAAGTCAAAATAGATCTATACTAAGGATTACTCTTTATATGCATGTCTACTATATAAATTCTAACAATAATTAATCACATATATAATGTAGTAATATGAATGGTTTTTACACTTGGCTTGGATCTTAGGTACATATGGGTGGGTTTGGGAATGTGGTTCACATGAAAAGTACAGGGGATGGATTTATGGAAACCTTTAAAAGCCTAGGACTCAAACAATGAGAGAGAGAAAAAAAACTTCTCTGTATTCAATGTAAAACACATGCATTAACACATAATTGTGGATATTTCTCCCTTCTTTCCAACTTAGTCCCTCCCAGAAATTTTTAATGAAGAAAATATACCCATAGGATCCACTGACATTTGGCTCACCAAAAACTATTCCATTTTGGACTTATATATTTGAAAACTATACTGTTGAATTTATGCATCTCTATCTTTAAATCACTCAACTATTTTATGATACACGATAGGAATTATTTCGATATATATTCCATTTTAATAAATTTCATCACATTTTGAAAAACATTAGCCATAATAGCCCATTGAAAACAAAAGTGATTTGATAAAGACAGGTTTTAACCTTATATAGTTAATTGTTTCAAATAGATTTTAGAAATTAAGGGCATTCAATGTAGAACACATGCATTAACATATATAATTGTGATATTTCCTACTTTCCTGTATCAGGACATCCTTCTATATAAAATACGTAATGAAGCAGAGATTCATAGTGATCAAATGATATTTGGTCACAAACAACTATATTACATTTTGGACTTTTATACTCAAAAATATACTCATTGAATTTATGACCAGGCCTTAAACTACTTCATAAACTAATTTATTACAAAGATAGGAATCATTTCGACATATCTCCCATTTTAATGCTGTATCACATTTCTATAAAACACATTAGCCATCAAATTTTCCCATTGAAACCAAAAGGTGATTTGATACAAAACCTAGGGTTTTAACTTCATATATTAATTGTTTCAACATATTTTTAACAAATTTATAAAAATATTCAATTTAAAAAAATACAGACAGATTAGAAACAAAAAGTAATTGGATACAAAACATAGGTTTTAACATTATATATAATGATGAAAATAGATCTTTAATTAAATGAAAAATATTCAATGAAAACATATGCAAATTAACATATAATTGTATATTTTTCCCTTATTTCAAACTTAGTATATCATTCTAGAAAAATTCCGCTTTAATGAAGCTAGATACATCCATAGTGATCCACCGATATTTGTCTACAAACAACTATTTCATTTTGACCTTTATATCTCCAAAACTATAACATGAATTTATGCATCTATATTTTAAAACTACTTTAAACTATTTTATTACACCATAGGAATCATTTTGATATATCTCCCATTTTAATGGGGTATCACATTTTGAGAAAAACACATTAGCTACAAAATTTTCCAATAAACCAAAAAGTGATTTACACAAAACATAAGTTTTAACCTGATGATATTAATTATTGAAATAGATTTAATAAAGAAAAATATTCCATAAAACACATAGCATTAGTAAAACAAAAAGAATTTTCTAAAACATAGGTTTGAACTCTTCCTATATAGAAGAATTGTTTTGAAAATAGACTCTTAATAAAATGAAAAATATTCAATAAAAGATATGGACATTAACATATAATTGTATATTTTTCCTTCTTTCCAACTAATCACCCTGTAAATATCCCTTTAAGGAAGAAAATATATCCATAGTATACACTGTATATTTTTTTTTTTGCTTTTACCAAAAATATTCCATTTTGACCTATATTCTAAAACTATGCTCATTGAATTTATGTATCTATATCTTTAAACTACTGAAATCATTTTATTTACTCATAGGAATCATTTCATGTATTCATTTTCTAATGGGGTGTATCATAATAAGAAACAGACATTAGTCACAAATTTTCTCCTCATTGAAACTAAAAGTGACTTGTTAAACATAGGTTTTAACTTATATAGGTAATTGTTTAATAGATTCTTATTTAAATGAAAAATATTCAATTTAAAAGACATGCATTAACATATAATTGTGATACTTTCCCTTTTTTCCAAAATTAGTGGACATCCTTTTAGAAAATTTTTAATTAGCAAGAGTATCCAGAGGATCTAATCGATATTTGTTCACAAACAATTATTCCATTTTTGACTTTTATCTCAAACTATACTCATTAAATTTATGCATCTATATTTTTAAACTACTTGAAACTATTTTATTACATGATAGAACATTATTATATCTCACATTTTAATGGGGTGTATCACATTTCGAGAAAAAACACATTAGCCATAAAAGTTTCTCATTGAAACTAAAAGAATTTGATATAAAATATAGGTTTTAGCCTTACATAGTTAATCGTTTCAAACATATTTTAATAAAATGAAAGGTAATAGCGCATAGTAAAACACATTCACATTAATGATATGAATTGTGATAGTTTCCTTATTTCCAACTTAGCACCCTCAGAAATAAAAACCCCTTTTAATGAAGTAGTAGATATATCATAGTTAAACCTGATATTTATTTCATAAATAACTCTTCCATTTTCAATTTATATATCTAAAATTATTCATTTAATTTATATCTATATTTTTAAATCATTTCAAACTATTTTATTAATTGCATAAAGAACTATTTTGATATATTTCCCATTTTAGACAAAATACATTTTTTGAGAAAAATCATATTAGCTAAAAATTTCCCATTGAAACCAAAAGTGATTTGATACAAACTAGGTTTAACTGAGGAGTAAAGTTTGATTGTTTCATATATATTTTTATTAAATAAAAAATATTCAATGTAAAACAAATATTATTTAGAACAAAAAGTAATTTGATACAAAACATAGGGTTTAACCTATATATATTTAATTGTTTTGAAAATAGACTTAATAAATTGAGAAATATTAAATAAAACACATGTATATTAACATATAATTGTGATATTTTCCATTCTTTCCAACCAGTCCATCCTTCTAGAAATATCCCTATACCTAGTTAAATATATATCCATAGTGATCCATCGATATTTTGTTCACCAACAAATATTCCATTTTGACTTATATATCTCAAAAACTATGCCTATTGAATTTATGCATCTATATTTTAAATTACTTGAAACTATTTTATTTCACCATAGGAATCATTTAGATATGTCTCCCATTTTAATGGGGTGTATCAGTATTCTCAGTGCAAACACATTAGGCCATAAAAGTTTCAATAAACCAAAAGTGTCTTGATACAAAACATAGGTTTTAAACTGTATAGGTAATTGTTTCAAATATCTTGACTTAAAATTAAAACATATTCAATTGCAAAACATATTAATGCATTAACATACAATTGCATACTTTCCCTTCTTCCCAAACTTAGTGGACATCCTTTTAGAAAACTCATTTGAATAATGCAAATAGATTCATAGTGATCACTGATATTTGTCTACAAACAATTATTCCATTTTCACTTTCTTATATCTCAAAAACTATGCTCATTGAATTTATGTACCTATATTTCTAAATCATTTGAAACTATTTTATTACACCACAGAATCCTTTCAATGTATCTCATTTAATGTATCACATTTCGAGAAAAATACATTAGCCATAAAAGTTACCCTTTGAAACTAAAATTAATTTGACAGGAAACAGATAGGTTTTAACTGATATGTTTAATCGTTTCAAATATATTTTTAATAAATGAAATAATAACAAACATACGTAACATTACATAAAATTGTGATACTTTCCCTTCTTCCAACTTAGTGGACACCCTTCTAGAAAGATCCTTTAATGAAGTTGATATATCCATATATTTTTAAACGACATTTGTTCACAAACAACTCTTCCATTTTGACTTAGATATCTCAAAATTATTCATTTAATTTATGCATCTATATTTTTAAACTACTTGAAACTATTTATTATACCCATAGGAATCATTTTATATATCTCCCATTTTATGGGGATTATTTTGAGAAAAATCATATTAGCCATAAAAATTTCCTAGCTGAAACCAAAAGTGATTTGATACAAAACTTAGTTTTAACTGATATAGTTTAATTGTTTCACATATGATAATAAAATAAAGTAAATATTCAATGTAAAACAAATATTATTTGAGAACAAAAAAAGTAATTGATACAAAACATAGGTTTTAACCTTATATATTAATTACTGAAAATAGATTCTGAATAAAATGATAAAATATTGAATGTAAAACACATGCACATTAACATACATAATTGTGATATTCATTTTTCCAACTAGTCCATCCTTTCTAGAAATATCCCTTTTAATGAAGAACATGTTATATCCATAGTATCCACTGATATTTGTTCACCAACAACATTCCATTTTGGACTTATATATCTCAAAACTATGCTCATTAAATTTATGCATCTATATTCTAACTACTGAAACTATTTTATTTCACCATAGGAATCATTTAGATATGTTCTCATTTTAATGGGGTGTATCACATTTCAAGAAAAACATATTGGCCATAAAAGTTTCCCATTGAAACCAAAAGTGTCTTGATACAAAACATAGGTTTTAACCTTGTATAGGTAATTGTTTCAAATAGATTCTTAATTAAAATGAAAAATATCTAATGCAAAACACATGCATTAACATATAATTGTGATACTTTCCTTCTTCCAAACTTAGTGGACATCCTTTTAGAAAAATCCATTTTAATGAAGCAATATATCCATAGTGATCGAATCGATATTTGTTCACAAAAGAATTATTCCATTTTCAATTTTATATCTCAAAACTATGCTCATTGAATTTATGCATCTATATTTTTAAACTACTTGAAATTATTTATTACACTAACAGAATCTTTTCAATGATTCACATTTTAATGGGGTGTATCACATTTGAGAAAAATATGATTAGCTGTTGCGTTTACCTTTTGAAACCAAAATTAATTTGATACAAAACATAGGTTTTAACTCTTTATAGGTTAATTGTTTAAATAGGATGCACAATGAAAAATAGTCAATGTAAAATACATGTACATTAACATAAAATTGTGATACTTTCCCTCTTTCCAAATTAGTGGGACACCTTCTAGAAAGATCCCTTTTAATGAAGTTGATATATCCATAGTGATAAACGACATTTGTTCATAAACAACTCTTTCCATTTTGCACGATAGTATCTTTAAACTATGCTATTATTGGCGGAACTAGTATGGGATATACCTATGATCAAGTGTATATTAAGGACCCAGAAGTCATGTACCACTACCTTTGAGATTCTCTTCACTACCATATTAGAGCTTGGTATACTAAAAAATTAGAGGATATACTAGCTAGGCAGACTAGAGACCATTGCAGATCAAATGCATATGATTGTATTGATCAATGCATATGTTGCATCGACAAGAGAGATTAGGATAAAACTACCATTTCTCGTGGACTGTTGGTTCAATTATATTATGAATCATTTCTAAAGAGTTTAGTTGATGACCATCTTTTGATACATTCATATATATCGTGATGTCATTCATGACATTTGAGAGTACAACGTTGGCTATATGCCAAAACCAAGCAATACAGGATATATACGTATCACTTCATCGTAAAATTATCCATAATTATTATTTTATTAATTTATAGTTTGTATTAGATTTCATTTATATTAATGTTCAATGAGAAATGTAGGTATCCAAATCACATGGATGAGTTTACAGGTCATCCCTGGGGGAATTTTATCAAACAAGCCATCCTCAATGAGAGCATGTTTCTGGGATTGTCCCTCCACCTCATAACACTAATGTGGAGAAGAGTAATTGCACAACTACATGGCCTACAATAGTAACCTTTAATTCATAAGATTTGGAACATTTTGTTTTTAAGTCATGGACATATGCTGAAGTTAACCTGTAGACTAATTATAATTATTCCTTGCTATTGTCAACACATGCTCACAGTGTTGTTGGATGTCATTGTCATGACAGAAAACATGAGTGATGTTTTGCTTAGAGGCACTAATGATCTTGTCCATCGGCGGCCCCTGCATTATTGAGCTAATGAGGGGAGCACCAAACCCAAATTCATCAAACCCCAACCCTATTCAACTTGCATTTGGACTCGATTTTAAGGTTAGTAGATCATTTATATAATAGTATGTGGTTCAAAAAAATAACTATTTATATATTTTTTATTTTGTAAAAATAATGATATATCAATTAATTTGAATGTGTTATATTGCAATACCACACCTTAGAGGATGACTTACTTTTCGTTTTACATAACTACATAAGAGTTAAACATTTAGAGTGGATATTTTGTATATTTTAGGCTCATTTTATAGGGCACATGTTCACATGTGATACAGAATTTGTATATCTTCATACATGGACAATTTATGGATGTACATGAACATTATTTTCGTTTCTCAATGCTTATTATTTCAGTTTATGGATGTACATGTGGTATTTTTAATTTGTATATATTTTCATATGGATAATTTATTGATACATTCACTATTTCAATATATGGACTTGTATTAATCTTTTTTATGGATGTTCATTAGTTTTTAAAGTTATGGCTACAATATTATTTCATTGTGTTTACATCTTTCATATATAATGGCAATTATTTTCAAATATATAATTTTAACTATAAATTTCAGACTAAGAAATACAAGAATCCTAATATAGAAGGCGTCATTGAGATTAAAATGAGTTAAATATATCATGTATCAATTTAATATTGAACATGGAAAGAGTTATGATCAAACATCATATTAGCATGTAGAAAGCGTATTTTAGTGCAATCAACATGTATGTTATTACAATTCAATTTTAAAAGTAAATTAGTTGAATTATAAATTCATCTATATATATATATATATATATATATATATATATATATATATATATATGAAAAATTTCGAGACCCATCCATATACTTTAATACATGGAAAAATTTTTAAAGTATTTCTAGTTCAATTTCTTATCTCAAGGTTCAATTAAAAAAAACACACAAAAATGTTCTAAATAACTTTTAACTAATTTCAAAGATTTCACAGAAACAACAAATATGTTTTATTGAGTATTATTTCACAGATATTATTATGCGTGTTTGTACCATAACATGATATAATTCAACTATACCGAAATTTAAGACAGATAGTCAAAAATAAATAAATGACAACATTATAATTTTACATATAGTGTCATCAACTTTCCAAAATTTACAAGTATTTTCCAAAATTGGTTGCTAGTACAAAATCTTAGAAATAAATAAAATAAAATGTATTTAATAAATAAATCAAATGAAAAATACAAAGAAAACAAAAATTAATATTGAAAAGTGCATTTAAAAAAAAAAATTAAAAAATAATAATAATAACAAATAAATAAAAGCATATATTAAAACTTAAAAAAAAATTTAAAAATAATAAAAATAAATTATAAAATATATTAAAACATGAAAAATACAAATATTAAAATAATAAACAAAAAATCAAAACATTAAAAACAAAAATAACTCTTAAAAAGGTTAAAAAAACAAAACATCAAAATAAATATATATATATATATATATATATATATATATATATATATATATATATATATATATATATATATATATAACCCTTTTTTAACAATATAATATATTAATAAAAAAACAAATAATATATTAGACATAAAAAAAAATCATAAAATCTTACTTAAATATTTAAAATTAAAAAGAAAAATTTAACGAGTGATTAAAAAAAGTTTTAAAATTAAAATGAAAAGCAATTCAAAAACGAAAAATAATAATAATAAACATTAAAAAATAAAAAAGAAAAATTAAAGAAAAAAACTCTAATTCAAAATTGAATATGAAAACATAAATTAAAAACATAACAATTCACATAAAAAAATAAATAAAAAACAATTAAATTTTAAATTACATTAAAAAAACATATAATAAAATTTAAATTACATTGAAAGCATATAAAACAATTTGATAAAATTTAATAAAAATATTAATAAAATGAAGATAAAAAACCAAAAAATACATATAAAAACATTGGGGCACAGGGGCCTCATTGTGTCAGGGCGCAGGGGAGATCAACGAGACAGAGATCTCTCTACTTTGGGCTTGTTGGGGGAGCAGGGGGTGGCGAGGTGAGCTGCAATTCCAAGAATCAAATCTTCCCCTGCCTTGGACCCGTTGGGGCATGTGGGGTGGGATGCTAGAGCTACAAATTTACATCCCCGTACCTCACCCACCCCCGATTGAACGGGACCAGAGAGCGGGGCGAGACCGACTTCCCTAACCGGGATTCGCGTAGTCTTAAGCCCCCACCCCACACGTATAATGGGAGAAATACCCCCACCACGCCCGGAATAAGCAATATCATGTGAAAGCTCCCGCCCTAGCCAACCCCCGCGCACCAACAATTTTCTTTTAATTGCTTTTTTTCATTGATTTTTTATTACTTTTTATTAATGTTTTTTATTTTTCTATTTTTTTATAAATTTTATTTATTTTTATTTTTTTAATAAATTTTTATGTTTTTAAATTTTTTTATTTAATTTAATTTTAATTTAATTTTTTTTTGGGTTTTTTTTAACGTTTTTATTTTTATTTTTTAAAAATATATCATTTATTTTTTTAATGTTTTTATAATATTTGATTTTCAATGTTTATTTTTGTTTTTATTTTATTTTTTCTGTAATAATCATATTTTTTATATTTTATATTTTTTGTTTTTGTTTTATGATTTTTTTGTTTTTAATTTATTTATTTTATTTTATTGTTTTTTTAAATTTTATGTTTTCTTTGTTTTTAACATGTTTTTTTATTAATTTTACTTAAAATTTGATTGAATGATACGTTTTGAAAAAAGGTTAAATGTTATCATCTAAGGTAAATGTTATAAAACTGATATTTTTCTAATTTTTTTATTTTAGTTATTTTAATGCTATTTTTTGCGAAAATGTCCTTAAATACAATTATTTTTTAATTATATATGTATATGAAAAATGTACATATTTTGTTATATTGTAATTATTACTTTCTAGTGAGAATTATTGTATTAATACTTAAATATAAATTTAATTATAAAGCAGTAAAAAAATCTAACTAAAAATAGTTGATGATTAATTTTTTTATTTTTGCAAAAAATTAAAAATATCATTATAAAATATCAAAAGAAAAAGAAAAAAATGTTTCAAAAATCTTTAAAAACAAATACTTTACAAAACAAAGAAGAATAATAAGACGACATAAAAAATGGTTAAATAATCAACATTTAAAAACAAATTGTGCATACTTAGACATAAGAAAATTTAAAATGTCTTAAATATGCCTTAAAAAAATTTGTTAATATTTTTCAAAGTCCACATGAAAATCACCATCATTTAAAAAAATCAACCACACTTAATACACTAGAAAATTTAAAGTGTCAAAAAGAACTTGAGTAAGAAGGTTGATTCTCCATCAACACATTTCAAAATGAGCATGAAAATCAATAAAATTTAAAGAAAATTGTTCATACTTAATATATAAGAAAAGTTAAAGTGTCAAAATATGTTCTAAAAGAGAAAAAGTGTATTCTCAGACGTTTAATTTTCAAAAATTCACTTTCTTTTTCTATCTCTCAAAACGTACCACACAATTTTCGTTTCAAAGCCTGCATTTTTTCCATCCAATCCAAACAATCAAATAGGATTAGAAATCAACATCGTATTGAAATCAATAACGAATGTTGAATCAAACAAGATTAGAAATTAGAAACTTTAATGAAATTAATGCATCTAATACAAGCAATGAACTAGAAATAGAATCAACATCACATCAAATCAACGTGTTTAATGCAAGAAATCAAATAGGATTAGAACTAATCATTTGTACACCGAAACTTCACTCCATTTATTGCAAGAAATTTTATTCCCTTTCTCTCCCCTTCGCATCTATATCAATATCTCCCTCCATCCGTCCTTCATAATTCCATCTAACCCCCTAAACACACACGCTCTCTCTCTTTTATATCTATCTATCCCTCCCTTCTCCTTCCTATATCTTTCTTCTTCCCTCTCTCCCCCTTCACTCTATATATATCTCCCTTTGTTTCTTTGTCTCTCTATATCACACTCAATGTGCACACATTTTTTCTCCATATTTTTTTTTATATCTCCCTCCCTCTCTCTCTCTCTCCCCGCCTTTTTCTCCTCTATACCTCTTCCCACTTTCATGTCTCTCTCTCCCTCCATCTCCCTTATCACTCCCCCCCTCTCTCTCCACCTTTCTCCCTTTATATGTCTTTCTTTCTGTCTCCCTCCTCTCTCTCTCCCCAAACCATCTCTCTCTCTGTCCCTCTCATATCGTCTTTCTCTCTTCCTTTCTCCCCCACCTCCGTTTGTCTTTGACCCTCATCTCTCTCTCTCTCTCTCTCTCTCTCTCTCGCTCGAAGCCACCCTTCAACTCTGTCGACTATCTCCCTCCCTCTCGAAATTTATCTCCCTTCTCTCCATCTTTCATTATTTATATTTATATATCACCCCCAAACATATAAACTCTCTCTCCATCTCTCTCTCGGTCACTCCCTCTCTCTTTCCACCTTTCCTCCGTATATGTCCCGAACTTCTTCCCTCCCTATATTTTCCTCCAACTCCATCTCTCGATCTCCCTCTCTTTTCCCCCAAACCCTCCTCTCCATCTCGGTGTCCCCATTTCTCTCTCTCTACCATTTTTCTCCCCACTCTCTCTCTTCAATATCTCAAAAATTTTGAATTACCTTAACAATCAAAATATTATGTTAAAATATTATTTATTTATTTTTATTTTGTAGTTCTAAAACATTTTTCTTATATGTAATACATATTTAAAATTACCACCAAATGTGTGTCACATTCCCCTCGAGGGAGAATGTTAATTTTCCATGGAAATTCATCTAAATTTTCCAAAATATTACTGTTCCACCTACCTTCATCGTAGATGACAGAGCGCCGGTTACTTTGGGATTTTAAAAATATTATATATTTTATTATTTTAGGTTTATAAAAAATAACGTTAAATAAAATTTCAACATATTGAGTCAATTTGTTCAACTTTTTTTTTGTTAATTATTTTGCCGACGTCTACGGCATATATCAACCACATTTTTTTTTGTAATTCAGCATGATATATTAAACAGAGAAACTGAAGTTACATATAGATACAAAATGACTTGAGAGCTGAAAATCATAGAGGCGTTAGGCACTGGCTCACCGCATGCCGAGAGAACCTAGATGCAAAAACCTAGCTTCAGGGAAGGATGATGTCAAAGAGATAGCCACCAGCCACCATGTGGTGGTTGCCTATGGTGTGTAAGAAGCTTACAAAATAGAGCTGTACACATCGCAATAAAGGCCGTTGACACATTGTTTAAACACTATTAATAGAAAGGAAATAAACCACAAAGAGGAGCATACATCACATAATTGGATTAGAAGCACCGCATTGACCCAGCCGCTTGGATCAGCCTCCTTAGCACCCTTTGGCAATGTTCGTGGCTTGAAGAGACGAATTATGGTAGGTGCGAGTAACTATGATCTCGACGAGACGTTGAGGACATGGCGTAGCACAGCCGAAGCGGCGAACGAAATTATCCAGGGATTTTGTTGGTATGAGAAGCTCTTTTCTTGTGAGACGGAGGGAAACTCTCAAGCCATTTGTCTCGCAGTGTCCGCGTGCCTGCGGAGGCGCGTCGTCCCGTTACGTACGCTCCCCGCATTTCTGTGGTTCTGCGAGCATTGTTTTCATTTGCCAAGAAAATGCCCGGGTCTCGTAGAAATTAGGTGGTCCACGGGATGGCACTAAAGCTGACCACGGCCCACTCTTGCCGATAGCACCATCATCCACCTAGGCCCAAGACCTATCGACCTCTCCTCCCCGAAGAAGATCAACTTGTTTTTTCCTCTTGGGAGAGAGAGAGGGTCCATAACAATCCTTGGCATGCTTGGAGGCCCAAGAGGCCGAGGCCGTGCTATGATCTGCCATTGAATGCAAATAGAAGAGAATTATGAGCTACTGATAACCAAATAATCGAACCATGCCTTACAGATACGTACACCTTAAATCTTGGATGAAAATTTAGAGAAGTAGAAAGAAGGTTCCTCGATAAATAGAGCAAGAGGTCATAAGGGGGAAACAAGGTCAAGAATGTCACTTAATTCCATAATAATCTGCATCTTATTGCCTAAACCAACCACTTTATGCCAAAAGGCCGATTAGAGATCCGCTCCTTAAGGGAAATCCTCTCACATGCTCAAAGGCTCCACATTAACCACCATAAGGAACGGTTGCACTGCCAGTTTTCCTTTCGGACGATAGGTTGCCATTTCTAAACATATACCATATGATATTTCAAACGGTGCCACCTCGACATACTAACCATATCGGCTATCTCCATATGCTATTCATGATTGGAGCACTCGCAAGCGCATCTCTCCAATCAAACCGGCAGCAATTTCCTCGCCTGATATGATGGCACACCGACTGTGGTCGACCTTGCGTGCTTCCCTAGCACGTGCCATGATTTCGCCGGGCATCAACCCATAGTTGGCCGTACACCGCCTAGCGCATTAGCTTTCCCACAACCCAAGAATTATGCTACTAGAGATGTTAGGTGCTCCACACCAGATCACCACAAAATCTAGATGCGCGTTATTGTGGCCTTACCAAAGCTTCGTTCCATTGTGTAATTTCCTTATTGTAGTGATGGCCAGGCCGAGAATCATCCTCCACTATGGATAAGCCTTTGCCGAGAGACCAGGACCGAGTTCTTTGCTCCAAAGCTTACGAATTTAGCTTCATTATTGGCTCACCCAAGTCCCCCAAAAGATGGATAATTTCTTCCTTCTCATCTTGGTAGACGTCTCCTGCTCAGCTTGACTAGGATTACCTCTTGATGCCCCATCAAACTTTAGTTGCAAAAAGCCCTGGGGAAGGAGCTCGCGCATTGAAGGAGATGGAGTTGGCCGAAGGCGAGTCTCTAAGAGACATAGCCCCGCCGATCCAAAAATACCAATCATCGCCAGATGTTGATATCATTTGGAGATAATGAGTCGGCTTTCTTCTATTTGGTAGTAGGTAAGAACCGTTTTCACACCACATGATGATAGTTTTTAAGTCATCGAGTCGTTCGATACCATGTTTCTGAAATATGCGATTATTTCTTTCTTTCCAAACCGTCTGCATAAGGGAACCAGGGTCACTTCTCCATAAATTATTAGCCATCCTGTTGATCAAGTACCCACTACCAATTGGCAGGTGTATCCACGGGAACTCTCCGGTTCGGCCGTCAGAATACGTTTTTTATCCATCTCCCATATTGCCTGTCCAGCACATTCATTAAGTGAGTGGTTCGTCCTTCTCCCCGGCCTCGACATAAAGGGCATCTAGATGGTCCCGTGAACCCCCTTTTCACTAAATTTTCCCAAGTTAGAATCTTTAGGCTCATAAGGCTGCAGAAAAGTTTTAATTGAGGCCATGGTTGCTATCCCACACATTGGCGAACTGTGCCAATTGTCTTCATTGTCCCTATTTTATATGTAGCCCTGGCCCTCCTTGAGATTAGTTATTCCCGCCATTGAGCTTTCCCCATCGTAAAATATATCGCCTTTGTGGCCCATATCACGTATTTTCTCTTAAGGTGGCATTATGTCGTGAAGGAGATCCGGCGTTGCGTCCACTGTGGGAGAGGGGTTTTGACTCCATTTCCACCAATTTAATGATCATCATTTGCCCGTATTGATTGACCTTAGCATACCATTTTTCAAAAACCACGTTGTAGTAAGCCGGAGAGTTATGGCTTTCAAGCTTTCGGAGCCGTTGCCAAGCATCCTCCCAAAACAAGGCATTATTACCATTACGACGCTCCCGTAAATGTTGATCCCGTATTATATTTTTGCTAGCCCGAGCAAGTCCGAAATCGCATTCACAGGGGCCTCACACATTCTAATGAGCCCTCGCATCTCCATTGCTCGGCTACTTGGCTGGTTCTCGCCAAGAATGTAAGAGGCCCCGAGAGCCATCTCCACCGCAGTTTTTCTCTCGCATGCTCCGTTGATCGACTCCCGGATCTTGAAACCTTAATTCTCGTGCTCTTAGGTCTGCATATTTGACCCCAAGCCACTAGTGCCCATTTAGGTTTTCCGTTTTACCAAACCAGAGGAAGGTCTGTGGAATGCATATTATTTTCCGAAGGACTCTTGGGAGCTGTAGAATCGAGAGTATGTGAAAATGGCTTCAGAGGATTGCCTTTGTCATAACCAATCATCTAGCAAAATTGACACACGTATTGGTCTGAAGATTACTTCTATCCTATAGCCTAGATAATAACCCATCCCGCCTTGTTTTTCCACGTCCATCCGTTAGGGGTATGGCCAAATATTTGGAAGCAAAATTGTATATTTTGAACCCTGCACGTTAGTTAAATTCTTCTCGATTGATAAGTGCATATTGAAGAAGAAAATAGAGGACTTATCAAAGTTAAGGTCCATACCGCAGGCTAGACCGAACAAAGCTGAAGATATCCGAACTTTAGCTTCCCTCGTTCGTGGGCGTACCATGAAGCATGGTGTCATGAACAACCTATGCCATGAGCAGGCCTTGATATTGACCAAGGACCGGAGACCTTTTATGATGTTCTTAGCCTTTGGAAGATATGATAACTAACCAGGCTCTGATACATAATCATATATTTGAGACAGATAGTATCCGCCGAACAGCCCCTTGAGGGAATAAAAGGTTCACGGGACTCCATTTTTACTCGTAATGGAGTAGCTAGAGACTTACCTACAGCTAGATCCACAATCCATCTTGACCGAAAACCGAAAGCCACGAGCACAAAACTTCCCTCTAGATAACCCAACCGACCTTGTCATAAGCTGAGATACCTGTATGATCATGCCAACCTTCCTTAGGAATAAAGAGTGTGGACCATTTTGTGATAAAACGACATTGGGTTCATAATTTTCCTTCCTCCACATAACTTGATCGTTCTTCAAAGATAATCAAAGGAAAGATGGGTTTTAATCTATCGGCCATAACCTTCGATATAATATTGTACAATACATTACAGAGCGCTATGGCCGAAATTTGGAAGGGGTAAAAGCCCTCTTCCTTGGGAGCAATAAAGGTGAATTAGGATTTGAGAATGGAGGAGGAAAGTTTGGAGTTCTCAACCACCTCCCAAATATCCTGCTTGACCACATCCCAACAAGCTTTAAAAAAACGAAGAAGAAACCATCTCGGGGTCGGGGCTTGCCCATTAGCCATCTCTTTGACTACTCTTCCACCTCCGTAAGGGATACCGGCTGGTCCAAAGCCCGTCTTCTCTTCTCGTTATGAGCTTAGGGAATGGAAGAGGTTACTTCACTGACAGGCCTCACATGTCCGTTAGGAGTTTGGTTTTGCTGAGCACGGAGTTTAAAATTATTTCCCTCTCGAGAATGGAGGTGATTTCTTGGTGTGATTGGAAGACATCTGCTGGGCTTTCTCATCCTTAATCCTGGTTATCTTATTGTTAAACCTAAAACTCCATGGTAGATCTAATGGAAGAATTTATTTTCACCTTCTTCCGCCCATCGAATGTGATTAAGCCTACAAATTTATTCCCGGCTACATCTTTCTTATCTTCCATTTTTTCATCAATTCTTTTCTTCGTATCAATGGAGTCATCGTAGATAGTTCTTCGAATCCAGCCATTTTGAATGGCTTCCATTTGTCCCTCCGTGGTTTTGTTTGTCCTCAAATATGTTACCAAAGACTTCAGATTCCACTTTACCTGATTTTTAGATATTTCATCTCGGCTCAGAGTCTGAACATCTTCGTTCCCATCATATGGGATCCTTCCACCACTTCTTAATATTGGAAAGAGAAACTTGAAAGAAAGAGCCAAAAATTTCAAAGCGAAAGGCCTATTTTTTGGTAAAATCGTGATGGTGAATTTAGCGTGATGGGTCACATCTAACTTTCCAGGAGGAGATTGGGGAATCAACATTAACCCCCTCCATAAGAATGCCGTCGAAAACTAGAAATCCCAATCAAGCCTGGAAGCGATATGTCTATATCCCCCTTTTTGTTGGTCCAAAGATTCCATTCCGAGGGCACACCCACTGTGTCATGCATCTAATGAAAGAGATGAAGACCCTTGCATCATTGTTAAGAGATTGCAGAACTCCTTATTTTCCCTCTAGAGAAGTTATCATATTGAAATCCCCTTCGTATATGGCTTTGGAGTTGGGATGTCTATCATGTAACTTGGTGAGATCTTCCGCAGCACAACTTTTCTTCCGGGGCCGAGCTAGGATTCGTATATATTTGTGAACAAAAAGGTGTCTTTTTCCCTAAGATCCGCATCTCGAGGGATAGGAACATTTGCTGCTTCGAAATTGAGAGATAATGGTTCTGTGAATCCAAAAAATGGCCGTAATTTCCACCTGTACCAATTCCTTCAATTGCTAGGTGTCTATATGTCTTCCTAGGCATTTGCCTAGTTCTTCCAAATGCCTTTGCTTCAGAACATTTAGTTTCTCGGAGGAAACCGTAGTCCGGTTTTTCTTAAGTGATTTTATTTTTATATCAGTGTTTTCTTAGGCTACCCAACCTTTCTTGCATTCCATGAGAGGATTCTCAAGGGATTAAAAGCTTAGGAGGAGAAAGAGAAAGCCTCAAGGGCTTTCCTTTACCTAAGTTAATCAACATCCGACCCAAATGCGGAAGTGCATCGCTAATGATCTTTCTCTCGCCCTTTTCTTTGTGCTTGAGACTAGCTCGCGCGTGGTGGAGACTTTGTACCTTAATACCCGTGCCTTTATTTTCTCCTCAACTTCGAAGCTAAACATTTTAATACCGCATCTTGTCTTGAGAGGAGCAGATAGCCGACTTCGTTAATTTCTTTTCCTCCGTATTTGGTCAATTCCTTTCTCGTTTCCATTTCTCAACTATGGAGTCGAGGTCTAGCTCCTTTTTCCAGGATGTCCCCTAAGTCCCAATCGTGCCAATTTCACTTAGGGTCATTTCCTCGTCTCCTTTCCCATATTTTTCAGGTGGCCTCTAATATCGGTTCATGAGTCGTGGATCGGCTTCCTTGGCCGGGTAATCTCGTTTTCTTCAAAGGGTTTCCCTCTCGCAGTCTCAGATCCGAGCCGACTCTTCCGATTGGGGATCACTGTGCACCTCAAAGGTGTTTAATGTTCCCTTGAACTGGTCATTCACTTTTTGCAAAACGGCTTTCATGTTGGCCTGTTTACCAAACAGGTCGAAACCATCCGAGACCCGATTGGACTTTTCTTGGCCTTCGTAAATTTTGTTTTCAAAGTACCTTATCAATGGCCATGTTCATGGAATTTTAAGCACTGCTGGGTATTTTCTCATAATATATGGTTTTAAAATAGACCTCTATCCCTATATTCCACCCACAAACCCTCATGCAAATCCCCGTACATCCATTTCAACATAGATCCGAGCATAGGAAGTGTAATTTTTTCTCGAATAGTGGTTTTAAGCTCGAACAAAGGTTCCTTGGGCAGGCCTATCCGCTCCAAATTGCCTTCGGGTTCTGTAATAGCTTTCCATTAGCGGGGAGAAAAAAACGAATCCATAGGACCCGTGTGAATGTCTCCTACCCGGCAAAGTTCGATTTTCTAGGGCCTCATATAGAGACCAGTCAGAGACAGAAATAAGGTCCGCCTTCAAAGATCTCGGTCCTTGCTCATATTAGCAAACCACCATGAAGAAACCCTTGGCGCCCAAGTGTAACCGCACATCTCTCATGGTTTCGTACTCGTTGATCCATTGGACATTATCAAGCGACCGGGCCAAGCCCATGAATTTGTAGATCACCGCATGATTGGTCGTGTGATCCCTATAGGCCTACGTATCCGAGCGCGTTGTTGATGATCACCCCGAAACTTTCCTTGGTCTTCACTGCATCAGCCCCGGTATTCCTGTTGGACCTCTTTTCGCTAGCCGACCCTTTCGGCTGCAGTTGCTTAGGTCGTGTTTCCTTTTGCTGATTTCCTTCCGGGTTTCTCGCTTCCTCTTCTCGGGAGGATTCGCTTTTCTCGAGGGATATGATTTAACAAGCCCCTCTACCCTTTTGCAATTTTAGGCTGGCCTGGGGTAGCGCCACTATATTAGTTCCATCCTCATTTGCCTGAGCCCCTCGGCAGGACCGTAGCTGTGATCCTTACACCCTCCATCGAGCTGCCAATTCCTTGGCCACCCATGACCGTTTGAAAGTAGGCCCCGGGGCCCCTAGCCTTCCCATTCATCGGGCCGTGGCCAGCCCTCTTCGCCGCATCTTCGAGTAGGGCGCCGCTCCCCACCAATGTCGCACCCGTAACTCGCATCACGTCGAAACCCTAGGTTGCGTAGACCCCGTCTTGTGAGGTTTTATATCAACCACATTTATTATGTCGAGGTTGTACTAGTATATACTATAATATAATTTTTTTATATTATATTAAATTTAATACTATATTAATCCAAAATTAATAAATTTAATGTTGGGGCCCTTTTTTTTCCAAGGAAATAATTGAACTCTTTATTAAGAAAATAAAAAGTTATAGTAGTAGATTGGAAAAATCATTCTTTGACTTGTGATCCCACTTACAAAGGAACAACAATAATAGACCGAGTACTAGAAAAAGTTTAAAAATATCCAATCATGGTTAATGAAAGTTACAAATAAAACATCATAGTCACTCATTAAGGACAAAATCAATCATACATCATCATTACCATGTTTATAGATCCGGTGTGTACATAAATAAATAAAACCTAGAAGTTGTTCCATCGTGATCAATATAAAACATAAGAATGTTGAAGAATGATAAAGAGAACCAAATGATAAAGGAAAAGGAAGCATATGCCACACAAAACATACAAAAAAAAGGATCATCCGATGTAATGTTTTTGTACATACATGGACCCTCCCTTCTTCTTCTACACAGCCATAATCATAACCTATTGTAGACCCTTCTTAGAATGGAGGTATGACTTACAGCTCTTTACCCCATGGTGCAAACATATATAGAATCAAACCCACCTTGACAAATTTCTTCTATGAGGGGAATCAAAAAAAATGTAGTTTTGAAATTTGTGCTATTTCATAAAAAAATTAAAAAACATTTAAAGAGTCACCCCATATTTCAACATACAATCTCATTTCCTCGAAGCCCGTAAATTAATATTTTCAATGATTGGAACTCTGGCCAAAATTATTTTTTCTCGTTGAAGGCCCATTGAGGCTTCTACATTTGTGTCTATCTATGTGAATAACCAAACATGCCCCACACCTTTATGATAATTATGGATGCTCCATCAAATATGCGAAGGATTTTGGGTCTAATAATTTCTTTCTTTATGGTTCGAGAAGTATGTTTGGATGGGACTTAGGTATTAAGGAAAAATTGTTGCACATTCATGTAATTGGTGAGGCATTTAGAGTGTGATCCTGAAAAATTCTTTCTTCCTTGATATCCAAATTCCGCATGAAATAATTGGTGGTATTTTTGCATTTTTTCGTCATGGGCTAGGTTCCACCATTTTTTTCCATGCTTTCAAAACATTTAAGCCTTTCCAACTTCTTCTAATCCCAAAAGGCTCAGTAGCTCTAAATTTTTACACTAAAAGGGAATTGTAGGAACAGGACACCTATTGATTGCTTAGCATTTTTTACATATAATACACCAACCAAGCTCATTTGTTCCTTTTCTAGAGATTATCCTAGGTGTGGGGCCACTAGGAGGCACTAGAAAAACAACCTTGTCACGAATTTTAATTTCCACGGATTCCACCACCAAGGTTCTGCATTCCCCTTGACCTCTCCTTTCCATTTGATAACTGTATCCAAACTTAGGGGTAACATAATCCTCTAGTTTTCACACTAACCCGTGAACATCTGATGATCCCTTATACACACATTCACGTGCTCTAGATCACCGGTATAGTTCTACTAAGAAGTTTCCAATTGAATTTCAAGATAGATATCAATGACTAATTTCTAGCCTCAAGTAGTGTGATGATGATTCAACCTCCACAATATGATTCAGGTAAGTGTATCCATATTATTGAAATATTTCACTAGTGCTTGGATGCAGGGCATAAACATTGACACATCGCACCCATGGGTTTATCCTAATCGTGATATTTTATCCATTCTCGATATGCCAAGAAATTCCTTCTCGTATAATTCCGAATAACTATAAGGTGACCTTCCAAACTATAGAATATCTTGGAGTTTTCTTATCTGGCCTTCTCATTCATTCATCCAAAGGAACTAGGGTCAATATATTTTATTTTTTACCATAACATTCAACAATTTTTCCTTATTTAAAATGTGCGCCCACCTAGATTTTGCTACCAGGGAAGATAAACATTGTGAGATTCTTGATTCTCATCCACCCCATGCCTTAGGGGAGAAACATTTACTAAGAAATCCATGCTAGGAATGCCTCATCCTTTGACCCTCATACAAAATTACCACACAATTTTGATCCGGGACATGATAGCTGTCGTAGCCGTGAGTGTTATATCGAGCAATTGGGGCTGCGTAAGTACCCCACTTGATTAACACCAATTTTCTTGCTCTCAAAAACCACTTGAAACTCTGGAGGGTTAACACACTTTTCCACTTTAGTAAAACAAACGTTTCAATAAATTTTTCATAGGTATGAGGTTTAAGTTTAAAGCCCAAATATTTGAAGATATCCTTCATAGTTTTAACTTCAAAATTATGAGAATAAAATTATACAATTTAATTATGCCATCGAAAACCCATCGTGTGTAACGAACATTTCTTACATCGATGCACATTCGTATAGTTTTGAGAAATAAATTGAGAGATAGTTTAACGTCATATCCCCTTGAGACCCATCATTAGATAAGAGTGATATTGTTTACAAACAAACAGCAAAGTATAAAACATATTGACACTACTCAATCCTCTTGACCTAATCTCTATGCTTAGCGCCTGTGACCAACCGACTATGTCATTTCATTTTTAATAAAAATATTTAGGGAGAAAGACACTCGTCTAAGTCCTCTATGATTGTGAAAAAAGGAGAAGATGAACCATTTATAAGCACAATAAAATGAAACATTTGATATACATTCCATTATCTAGTTGATGAAACTTAATTTCAACCCCAAATGAGTAATATGAAAATATATAACCACCATCATATGCCATTTATAGGTTTATTTACTTATCATACCTACCTTTTTTTTTCTCCATGTGATGCTATGCATAGTTTCTTCCACCACTCCTATCGCTTCAAAGATCTTACCATACAAAAACCGAAATTGTTCCTTAGAAATATTCCTTGAGAGTATAGGTTTCATAATGGAGGCTCGATATTTGCAATAATTTTATAAATGAGATTTGCAAAGGGATATGAGCCTCAAAATCTTAAAAATGAGGAGCATCCGATTTTGGAATTAGAGCCATAAAAGTAGAGTTAAAATTTTCATATACAAACTCTTTGGTCCTTGATTGTTCCAATTACCGTGTGAGCTCATCCCCAATTGTCTTTGAAAATGAATATAGACTCCACGTCTAGCCATCCGACCCCTCACCTTTTACTTTTTAATTTATTTTATGAATCCTTCAATTTTGATGGGTGCCATGATGATATCGCTTCTTCCCACATATCTTGGGAACAATTGCATCACTCCGATGAATTCTATTATAGTTTCTTCATCCTAAGCTCTAAAAAAAAATCCTTTTAAAGTGGGTTCCTTCCGTAACTGATGTCATCTCTTCAAATGATTTTACAATTTCCATTTTCCTTATCCATATCCCAAATTGTGTTGGAATTTTTCCACTTTACATAATTTTAAGCAATATGGAGTTTTCATCCCCTCGCTACAAGCCAAATGGATGTGCTCTTAAGTCATATTTTCTTAATATCAAATAGTATATCTCATTTAGAGGATTCCAATAGTTTTATCCTCTTTTTTTCCCCCCTATCTCATATCCATCCTCCTCCACACTTTTTAATTTTTGAAAGGCTCCATTAATTCTTTTAAGATAATCGTCTTTTCCTTGACCTATTTTCCTTTTTTCCCGCTGATTGTGTAATGTTTCATTATTTCTAGATTTGACATAACATCTAAGCCAATGAGCCACCTTCAAACTCGTGGCCCGATGATTCCAAGTAGTATTGAAAATATTATTATAACTAGGTATTTAAGCTAAGATATATTAAATTTAAAATGGTGAGTCAAAGCTTCCCATTGGTCCCTTTTAGCTCTAGGGTGATGGGGGAGTGATCCGACTTCTCCTCCCGTCTCCAAATTTCATTAAAAATGGAATGAGATTATATAGTTCCTCCTTCAAAAAAACATATCCAATCTATTTGCCACCCCGGCTTCTCCCATTCACCTGTTTCTCCAAGTATGGATAGATTCAATCATATTCACATCGAAGAGGTTCCTCTTCATCAAATTTTTCTAGAAGAAATAAACTAACATATCTTCTTCTCGCTAGAGTCTCCATGATTCATCTACCCCCTACCATCATATTGTAATGGTTCATAAAATATTTTCTTTGTTATGGCATATAAAATTTAATCCGACATGACCCATATATATTCAAAAAGGAAATATCCAAGCATAATTCTCAGAATAGACTTAATTCTCCCAAGACTAAGTTCACACCCCACTAGTTCAAAATTTTGATGATTTTTTCTTTGAACTCCCAGAAATATCCCCATATTTCCTTTGCATCAGCTTGTCAAAGGACCATCCCAACAATAGTTTGTAGAGAGATGAATTCACATATTCCCTAGAATGAAGAGTGCTCTGAGTAAGGCCAAGAGGTAATCTCCACCAAAAATAATGAATGAATCGATTAACGATTCCTATGAGTATATACGTGGAAGTGAGACTCTTGTGATTCATTTCCCTAAGTGTCTCTTCAACTTCCTTATTTCCTACATTAATTTATAACTTTTCCTGAACCTATAGGATTAGGTTTCGACATTCTAACTAAAGGATGTTATGATTCAAAACATCATTCCGAAATTTTCAAAATTTGTATCTTCTAAGTGCTTTCATGAAGATGTTTGAAATTTGATCATTTATGGAACAATGACGTAGATGGATTGTTTTGGCCTGAAAATGATGTCGAATTAGATGTTATTTTGTATTGATGTGATTCATTCTATCATGAAACTTTGGGTTCTATTCAAATTTATTGTAGAAGTATTATTGACTGAATGTACTTTAATGCATTTGTTTCATCTACAAATATTCAGCAGATTTTCCTAAGCCAATTCTCTTTATCGCTTCGACCGCTACCACATATTCTTCTCACTAGAACTATTGGAACACATTGTTTGTGTGATCTCCATGAGAAAAATCCTTGATCCAAGACTCATAGTATAACCCGCTTTATACTTCCTAATTTATTTATCTCCATCAAAGTCCGAATCATAGTATCCAACCAAGTTGAAGATACCAACATGTGTATATTTGTCCATTTCAAGTACTTTAGAACTCATTTTTGCAACTGCATCAATTTCCTTCTCAATGTTTTTGCATAAAAACCGAGAGAGGATTCCAACAACAAATGAGATTTTTGGTCCGGGTAGTAGCTCGTGCAGATGAGGATTCCAACAAGTTGTCTATGCTTCGCTGTATCCCCCTCAAATTCTTTCCTTTCAATGGATGTGATTCTGCTTCAACAGGTAAAGGATTGCACTCATCCATGCCAAACCTCGTTCAATAGATCTCCACGTTTCTTCCGAGACAAAATGAATATAAATTTAGGATGTTGAGTCACTTCAATTTCAAGATAGTAGTGAATATAGCCTAAATAAGTGATTTCAAAAAGTTTATTCAATCCCTTATTCATGTATGCAATATAACTCTCATTGTTCCCCGTCATCAAAATATCATCTACATACACCACAATACATACAATTGTTTTCCAAACTTTCTTGACACAAAAATTCTTGCATTCTCAAGATCATTAAATGTTACAGTTAAGTTTAAGAAGATCATTAGTTGCCCTATCATACCAAGTCAGGTTCTATTGATTCCTATAAGTATTTAATAAGATTGCATGATTTCGTTCTTGACTCTGGCTAACAACATCTAGTTGGGATATAAAACATTTTCCTTTTATATCGCCATGCGGCAGAAAGAAGTTTTTACATCCATCCGGCAAACCCTCCACCATCGAGGAGCTAAGGCATGAGTGTCTGTGGTATCCCATTCTTCTCCGGGGGAAAACTCTCTCATAACTCCATCCCTTTCTTTCTCTCCAATTTTTTTTTTCCATAACCCTATATTTGTGCTTCGTCAAGTGAGTCATAGAATTTGTACTTTTCTTTTTAGACCACTTTGTAGCCAATTGGTTTGGTTCCCAATGGAGGATCAACTAGCTTCCAAGTGTTTGTATTCTTTATCACTAACCAGTATTCTTTGCATGATTTTCATCCATCTTGAGAATCAGCTTCAAAGAAGGAATTTGGCTCAATATCAAGATAAATTCAATTTAAAATTATAAGAAAATTCCATATCAATAAGTGAATCAGATCATGTATGACCACCCATTTTTATCAGTGGAGCTTCTGTTCTCGTTTTTCCAACCTCTTTTTCTAGGACAAAAATTTTGTTCTTGTCACTCATTTTGAGGACCTTTTCTCAGATGTGTTAACCTACTCATTTCGATTTATTTGGGATTGAATCAAGGTTCACTTCCCAATTTTTTTCTCTAATCACATCATTCAGTGTCATCCATGGTTGGTCGTTCATGTGGGGGAGAGAGGCTAAGACGTTTCCTCATATTGATTCAAGATAGGAATCCGCCTTTCCACTGTGGAGTATGATTATCAAATTCTTGAAGTAAATTTTCATGCATATTCATCTGTGAGATCGAGAAAGCAGGTTTTAAGAACATTGCTCTGATAGAAGATTCATGAATATGACATCTTCTAGATACTACAAAATTCTTATTATTAACTTCGCCATAGAGAAATATCCTTTGGAGTGATAATACCCCAAGAAGATATAGTTTTTACTTTCTGTACCAATTTTATTTAATGTTTTCTTAGGTTTCAAAGCATAATTTGTGGAACCAAAGCATCCGAGATGCTTTTTTGATTAAAGGAATGTAAATGTGGCCATGCCACATTTTATGAGTTTTATTTCTAATTGCAATAGCAGGTGCCTATTCTTTATGTACACACCACATAGAACCGCATCAACCCAAAAAATCAATTTTACATTCTTGAAAAACACTGAAAAGGAGTGAACCATATTTAAAATTTTCCTATTCATCTTCGCTACTAATTTCTTGGGATTAAAGGCAATTTTTTGATCCCATGTTGCTGAAGATAGTTTCCTAAATTCATTTCAGTTTTATTCTTTCCATTATCGTTGTGTAAGGATAATATGAGTTTGTGCATCATTTTCAATCCATGCATGAAAATTTTGAATGTTTCAAAAGCATAAGATTTTTTTCTTCAATAAGTAAAACCCAACACATTCTACTATAGTCATCAATAAATGTCATCATATATTTATTTCCATTTGTATAAGGAACATGCATGGGGCCACATAAATATGAAAGAATAAGCCTAATTTCTCTATGTGCTCTAGAATGTGAATCATGAAAGGACTGGCTGCGGCTTTCCTAGAATACAAGCATCACATTGCTTAAGTTTCCTAGGAACTGTAGGAAATCTAGTAACACCATTTTTTTCAACAATCAATGTTGTCATAGTTGAAGTTTCCAAATCTATCATTCCATAAAATACTGATGGGAATCTGACCATCATAGCTTCTAACTAAATGCAATTTTTTTTTCATGAGAATAGGTACCTTGCAACTTTAGGAGTCTTCCTTCTTCTATCCTCTGCGAAAAGTGAGCGATATGATGATTTTCTAACTCAACCTTATCATCAAAGACGTGAATGGATTTTCCCTATTGTTGGATGTGGACCAGCAAGAACAAGTTTCTTCCTCAACTCTAGAAGGTTTAAAACCTCATGTAAGAAGGAATGGAAGAAAAAAACAACTTAAAGGCTAATTGTGCCAACCCCTGATGGCTTTAGATTAGATTTGTCTGCAAATTATACTGCTCCATCAAAAGTTTCAGTAAATTATTGAAAAATATATTTTCTAAAAGTCACGTGACATGTTGCTCCTGAATCTAGAAGCCAATCATTTCTCCAAGAAGCAAGTGAAGAATTAAAGAAGTCTTTAGTTACTCCAATATTACAATGTGTTAAAACATAATGAGCATATTCAGGTTCTTTACCTTTGTCTTTGTCATGAGTTTTACCTTTGGCTTCATTTCTTTCCTACTCAATTTTGTCCCAATGCAGCTTACATGTAGATGAATCATGCCAATATCTATTGCAGCGTATGTAATGAAGTTCATATTTTTCACTTTGAGCTTGTCTTCACCCCCTACCTCTGAAATTTATTATTCCTTATTCTCTTCGGCCACCTCTCCCTGTGGAAGAACATTGAGCATGATTCTTTTCTCTATGGGAAAAAAGTACAACTTCTTCAGAAGATTTTGGGGTTGTCTTATTTCTAAAAGCCTTCTCTCTTTCTGCAAAAATTTTCTCAAGGGAGTCAAAGGTTTACTCCTTGAGGTTTCCACTTTCTTCCAATGACTCAAGATAGTGCGAGTAAGTGGGATAAAATGCCTTGACATAAGCTATGAGAGATCTGTCAATTTATACACCAGTGTTTTTAATTTCATGCATGATAGATCTTAATTCTAATGCTAAATAAAGAGTGTCATCATTTTTCAATTCAAGGTTGAATAGCTTAATCATTAACTAAGCAACTTCAAGTTCTGAATGTGAGTCATAGAGTTCTTTTAGCTTGCTCAAGGCTTCATAGGCATTTGAAAATGGTGTAATATGGCAACTCGCCTCTTTAATTATAGAAGCTACAATCAAGGCATAGGCCTTGCAGTTCTTGTTTTCCCAAATGGTGATCTCCTTGTCTGAATTGGGCTTTGTTGGTGCATGGTCTCCTTCTCCATCACAAATCCCTCTCCAAAACTCATTAAAAATGAGAGTGTGCTTGATTTTACGAGACCATTCAGGATATTTCTCCTTGCTGGAGAGAACAAATCCTACAATAGATATGAATAAATGTATTTTTTTTTTAAAAGATCTTCTCTCTCTGTAAAAAAATTGATATATGTTGCTAAAAGAAGTAAAAGAACAAAATTATGTAAAAAAATTTGGTTAAAAAAAGCGAGTAACATCTGGTGGAGGTATCAGGGATTGACAATTGGGGGGTTTTGAAAACTCGGGAGGCTGACGTGGGGGAGTGGTTGGTTTGGGGAGGTTGAATTGTGGAGGGGTCATACTAGGGAAGTCAAATTAGGGAGATCCGAGTAGAGGGGAGTGTGGAGGGGCCGACGAAGGTGGTAAGGGTTGATCGAGGCAGTGGGAGATGGAGTTGATGGCGGTGGAGCCAACAGTAAGTGGAATTGGTGGAGGTGGATTCAGAAGGAGGTAGAGCTGATGGGAGTTTGAGGTAGGAGCATGGAGGTCAGTGAGTGAAGGGTGGATGTGCGTTAGTTGGATTGTAGTGGCCACAAAGAGGGGCTGAGGGGTTGGTTGTTGGCGAGTGTAAGAGGTGCGACGACTAGATTGTATGGGCCACAGAGAGGGGCCGCAAGGCTGATTGTTGGTGTGAAAACTAGAGGAAGGATATGATGCAAAGGGTGGAGACCAGAGTCGGGCCAAGTGACAGTAAACATAGTGCTGCTACAGGTGGGGAGTCTGATGCAGTGGTGCCATAGGATTGTGGTATCAGCAGTAGGAAGTACGATGTGTAGAGAGAAAGGAAAGGGATGCAAAATTTGTGTATTACTCGCATCAATTGAACCATGCGTTTGGAGAGGATTGAATGAGGAAGAGGGAATATTTGTAGTGGGCATAATTTTCATTGGGCAGTGACAGTTCTGTCAGGAGGAGGCAAAAATGAATGTCTTCCATGAGCTAGAGTGAGATAGAAGGGTAGGAATACTGGGAATATAGCTGGCTCTAATACCATGTCATGCGAGGTGGTCCCTCCACAAAAATTACTAAGTGAATTGATTAAGGATTCCTAGGAATATATACATGGAAGTGAGACTCTTGGGATTCCTTTCTTAGTGTCTCTTCAAATTCCTTATTTCCAATTTACATTAATGTACAATTTCGCTGAATCCCTTAGGACTATGTGCCAAAATCTTGTAACATAATAGCATCAAGACCCATATTTTTAAAAATATCCTTTAGTGCTAGTTTCTTGCAGGTGATAGAAAACCCTCTACATTTGAAGGAGAACACAGTCATTAGGTAACCACCACAAGGGAATGCACTACTATAAGCACCCATTTTATATATAATTGTTTCCCATCAATGATGTGCAACTTGTATTTTATCTAGGCATTAGATATATTATCTTTCCTTCACCACATTTTACGAGGTAATTCAAGCTCCTGTAGACCCCCTAACCCTCCTATAGCCCCTTATAGTAAACCCTTCTTTTCTCTAGGTCGTAAGTTATAGTGAGGCATCCCAAGAGATGGACCAGAGAGAGGAGATTCACAAGAGTGGGTCGGTGATATGGAGGAAAATTTTAGAGCCGATATTGAGGTAATAACACTATCCAAATCTAGCGATAAATTACTACATTGAGACACTTCAAAAGGGAGAGGCGTGGAGGGACCAGTCATAGAAAGAGTATCTAATAATGAAAACAGAGAAACAACAATAAAGGATTGGAGATGAATAAAAATACCCATCAAGAGGGGAACAAGTCTGATGGCCTTGACCAGTTCCTGGATCTCTCGATTCTAAGCTTCCTCAACACTAAATAGTTCACTTCAGGATCCTTTTCTTCTTAAATATCCATAGGTTCCAGACCTCTCATCTATTGTTCTAACATTAGCACCTCTTGGATATTTTCCTACACCCTAGTAATTTCTCTACTTCGGATTTATGATCTTCTCTATTTTTTCTTCTTTTTTGGTGTCCCAATGGACAATCCCGTGCCAAATGTCCATGACTATGGAATCAATGGTAGTGAAAAGGAAACAACTCATAGTCTATAATTTGGGAGTATGGATATCCCTAGTGTTGAAGAACAATTTTCTCTATCAAGCCATCTCTTGGGTCTAACCTAGCCATAATTTGGGCCATATTCCCACTCTTTGTCCCCAGAAAGGACATATCAGCTTCGAGGAATGATCCCAGAGTATTCCAAATGGATCTAAACACATATTTAGTCCATAATTACAGGCATAGCATCGGGAACTGAACCTAACCTGAAATTTCCTCCAGCCTTTCCTTATGTGCATTGAAGAGAGGTTTCCATTTTTTAAAAAATATTGGAAAAATCCCAAACACCAATTTCATTCCAATACCCATTCCAGTGCCTCTCCTTTGTCAAACCGCACCATGAACCAACCCCTTTCAAAGGTAATCACTTAAACCTATGAATGTGGAGCCCCATACCATGCCTTTCCTATCCATTCAGTGATATACTTAGCTGAGTATTGTCTCCCTTTTTCTCTTCCCACTATAACTAAATCTCATTCTTCCATAATTCTATTGATTTGTATATCGACTACGAGCACAAAATTTGATGTTACCGCTTTCTTCTTAATTACTCGCCCTTTTTTTCTCTTTTCTCCTAAGGAATGTCTATATTTGGCTGACCCAAGTGTTGCTTTCCCTTACCTAGGATGGTTTAGCTCCTCAACATTTTTCCTAAAACTATATTCTCTTGCGACATTCTGAAAGAAAAGGCACCAATGTCCATGGAATACACTTCCACCTCTAGGTCATAGGTTTGTGTATCTCCCTCCCCCTAGGGATCAATTTAAAGAATCTCTGCATGCTCAAGGCCATGAAATTCATTTGATGGTCCCTTACACCCAAACTGATAAAAAACCTCACAATCAATAAGGGTGTGGCTTTCCTTCAAATCCCGATTCAATGCTTCCAAACCCTCTCCCGCCGCACCATTACTGCCTAAATCCATAGGTTTCAATAACTCAACCTCCTACTACCATGAAAATATTCTACATGCCTGATTTATGTTGATCCTTCTGGAAAAAGATAGCTCACAGGGCATTTTTTATGACACCAGACAACATTTAAGGCCCTCATGCCCTCTTAATCCACTAGTGTTGAAATTATATTGAAAGCCTTGAGTGAAATATTTAGATTCAGGAACTGAAGGAGTTTTTGGACTCACTATAAGTTCCTTCAGGATTCTAATAGTTGATTCCTCTGAATTTGTAGCATGACCCTTCACATCCTGAACACCACTGACACAGGCTTCACATTAACCCATAGAATAATTGGGTCTTTCTGCCTCTAGAAAAACAAAACCACCACCTGCATTCCATTCGAAACTCGCTACCCCCATCTTTGCAGCTGGAGTCTTAGATGGAATTTTAACCTTCTTTACGTTGTCCTGAGTTGGCTCCAACCCCAAAACTGAGAGAATATGCTCCGGTTCCAGTTCCAAATCGACATAGTCTAGTGGAATAACCATTTTCTTTGGCTGCTCTTCGATTTTATGTAACGAAAAATCCAGAATTGTAAACCTTGGCAGTCGGCTTGTTCTCATACCAAGAATACCTCAGAAAAATGTTGAGACAAAACCCTTAACCTTTGTGGAATGGACAAATAAAATCCTTCATTTCACGATGGTCAAGCATTCTTGTTGTTTCCACCTACTAATAATGACATACCATGTGGTTTCAATCCTTTGACGACATATGACAGTCATACTGTTGTCCCTTCCCTCCATCATTGATCCCAGACCCCAATCAAAGTAAAACCCTAATCACCATCATCTCAATTCAATTCAGATCACATATTAACACTCATCAACATTAAAATATATTAATATTAATTTTTTATATTAATATCATATTTCAAAATTTCATATAATAATAAAAATAATAATAATAATAATAATAATTTTTTAATACTAAATTTAAATTTAAGAAGGTTTATACATGACATAATAACACAAATTATAGTAAATTTGGAGTTTTAAAATGTGGTAGAAACTTTTGTGGAAGGTAAATTTAGGATCTATTCAAACTCAAGGTGTATGATAAGGTATATTTTGAGCACAGACAAACATACTTACACGTTGACTCCATCCTAGGTTGTACAATGTGCATCTCAACGCAATAACATAAAAAAATTCTAATGTTGTTCATAAACTAGATGCAGTTGAATTTTAATTTTTTATTAAAATAATATTATTTCAACTTGGTTAAATTATTGATGGATAAAATTTTGGATCTTTAATGATTCCAAAATATAAATTATGGGATTCACAATTTTTTTATAGAGTCTTGATTGAAGTATATGGCCCAATCGATCCATATAGCTCGATCGAGTCCATGATAACCATGTAAATTGATCGATCGAGTTCTTATGAAACCTTCATTTGAGCTATTTGAATTTAAATTTTAAGTGCTCGATCAAGCCTCTAAAATCCTAAAATCGACAATTTCAACACCCTTTATGCAAAATTTCCTACAACAACATTTTGTACCCTAGCGCATTTAGGAAAAGACTTTTCTTTAAGTGGCTAAGTTGATCATGTTGGAATGATGGAGTCCTCTATCCAATGGTGTATGAGTTTGATACTTTTTAATTCATATGATATTTTTCATCTAATTTCTTTTAAACATAATTCTTGGAATTTAAAAAAAAAATTCTAACGAGGTTGAATAAAAATTTATTTATCATAAAACATGCACAACAAATAAAATTAAAAAAATACCACTATATTGATTTATGTATCCTCTTCAAAAAGGTACTCTTGGTTTTTAAATTTATTTTAAATAGTTGAAAAAATTCTTGCGCAAATACATCCATCTGCAAAATTAAATTGACATATTACTTCGCCAACTTCAAAAAATAATACAAAATAATAATTTTGAATATATATATATATATATATATATATACAAAAAATTTATCCTACTTATACATATATTTTTTTTAAATACACATTTTAGACTAAGTTATTCTACATGAACACACACATACCTTTTAAGATGTGTGAAAAATTTAAAGTTCAAGAATTTCATTCAATGGAAAATTGACATATTATACGACATAAAATTATTTGTAAAAAATATCATTAGGACAAAAACATAATTCTCCACAATTTTTGTTTTTACTCCAAATCAAAATTCACAATCCTTATATGAATTTTGAGGGCTTTAATTAGAAAAAATAGTAAAATTTGGAAATTTGGAAGTTTTTCCACATTAGACCCTAAAGTGTAACCCATCTTCATGCATTCAAATGAAGGGAATATAACCAAAAAACAAACCAAAAATAAACTAAACACATAAATGAGTCTAATGAATATAGTTAAAGATAATAAAGGAGAGGAGTGCAACTCGTTTAAACAATTTTTCTCTTTCCACTACATGATGGTTACCATACTTGAAAATACTGATCTAATTGAAACCATAATTTCCAATAAATGATCATCATAAAGGTTCATGACGATCAAAGGCATATAATTCAAAGTTCTCTTGACCATCAATTCACACATACTAATCATCTTCCCCACATACCAACTCATAATTACTAAAGGAAGTGGAAAGTATCCTCGCATAAGGTGTCATGCATTGAAACTATGTTTGATATCACCACATCACTAATCTAACTTCTAGACAGTTCCCTAATGATCCAAGTGGATATTGGTGGCCACCCTCCTGTTCCACCTAGACCTCTAGTCGTTTTCACTAGTTTCCTTCTTTATAACAGCATTTACAATTTTTAACATTTTTTTGGTTCCTGAACTTCTAGAGCAGTTTTGACCCCCTAAACAACGAGTTTTTGAGGTCCGCACTAGGCCCATAGATATAGGAAAGGGCCTGTGGAAAATCCTATATTACCTGGAGATATATTTCTAAAGAGGTATCGTATGTACCAAATGAAGATAATATGATCAGGTTATGACCCCGAGAAATTGAATTCCCAACTAACCCCAACGAGGCCCACAAAATTTTGTCGTTCAATCTCTAGGGGTTAGGGTTTTGGATGTTTAGGGTTTTCTCTTATTGTTCAAATATAAAAATTCCATGGAGCCTCATTGTAACATAGTACAAGGACATGTAGCCACCACATCTCCTATCAAATATATGCTACCATCGCCCGAGCTAGTTTATTTCCATTTTGTATGTGAGAATATTTCATTTCTTTGATATTAATGAAATGAAGTTTTATTTTTTCTCCATATCTAGGTTTATGTTTATATTTGTGTTCTATTGCATTGCTACTTAAGTCCAGATCAACGATATATAGAAATCGTCTCTTTCTATGTTTTTCCTTGCATGTCCCCAATGAGGTTAGGGTATAAGGAGTTAGAGCTCGAACTGGTTGAACCTTTGCAAGATCAAGCTCACAAACCCCGACGAAATACCGTGGCAGAAAAAAAAGAAAGATGAGGAAGAAGGATATACTTTAAAAATATTTCTTGTGGAGGCCCTCAAGAAACATAGCAATGTGATGATGGATAAATTTTCCTAGATCCTTCCACGACTAACCACAGATGACACATCTTCCTCTAGCAACCACTCTAGAGGTGCTACTTATTTTAAGGTACAAGTTAATTTTGACATTCCTATATTTTAAGGCCACGTACATGCAGACGTCATAGATAGATAGTTAAATATTTTGGAAGGTTATTTTTTGGTTCATGGCTTTTCCAATCAATAAAATATTACTTTTTCACTCGTCAAATCTACCCCCCATGTGATGGACTAGTGTGAATTCTATTGTGAGAAAACGCACGCAAGGGAAACCTCATTGTTTTTAGATGCATCGACTTGGAATTATTTCTGAGATTCCATAAAGGAAAGATATTACGTTGTAGGGAACTATGAAGATAAATACATAAAGTGGACCAAGTTGTGATAAATAACGGACCAAGATGTGTGAGAGTTCACAAATGTGTTTCATGCCCTTTTCACAAAGCTGGGTGTCAGTGATTGTAAGTGTAATTTGGTACTCAATTACCACAACTATTTACATAATTACATCTAGGATGAAACAAAGTTCCTAGAAATCTCCTCGCTTGGGGCCGCTTATCGATATGTTGTCAAGATATAGAATAAGTTTAAATAGAAGAAGTGAGACTTTGAATATATGAATGTGAAGCAAGGGAAAAGCACCCCCAAACCATAGAACAAAGGGAAAATCCAAGGTGAGGTGACCAAGGACAACCTGCCGAATCTACAAGCAAAGAGAAACACCACGAGGACAAATAAGGACATAGGAAAGTGGTGTGAGTTCCATAAGAGCCCCACTCACAACACGAGTGAGTAACGAGTCAAGCAGTCACTCGTTCCTGTGCAGAAGGCTTCTGAATCAGACACATGTTCTGACTCTGAGTCAGAACCTGACAAGGGGAATGATAAAGGGAAGTATATTATTGATACGAAGCCTAGGTCCACCATTTCCACTGGCAATATCCATAAGGATGAGCCTAAGTATCCAAAGGAGGGGGATATTCTCTTCCACTCATAGATGTGGGTGAAGGGTTCTCAGATGTAGATCATTGTCAACAACGGGAGCCTGAAGAACGTCATTTCAACATATGTTGTGAAGTGACTAAGCGTAGTGACCACAATACACCATCAATTGTCCTCACCAAGGAATAAATCTATGCATCATCCAACAGTGTCACCTACTCTACAACATCAAGCCCTTCAGGAATGAGGTACTGTGTGATGTATTATTAGGCCAGCCATACCTGTGGAAGCGACATGTTATGTATGAGTCTAGGCTTGACACTGTTATCACTACTTTGGGCAATAAGTTGAAGAAGATATCATAGGTAGCACCACCTACCTCCATCTACTTGATCACTATAAAGGGAAGTAAGATCATTTCACAGACTGAGAAATGTTTTTTCCTTATGATTTAACCTCAATGCAATAATAATATTATGGCCAAAACCTCCACAAAGTGCTCCTCTGCATGGCAGCAACAAATGGACAAGGCCATGGAAGAGTACAAGGACATCTTCACCTCACCTGCAGGGGTACCTCTACATTATCCGGTCAAGCACTCCATTGATCTAACCATGGGAATGCCACTACCTAATGAACTTATTTATCGACGCAATGTTCTGGAGAATGACGAAATCAAGAGGTATATTTAGGAGCTACTGTAGAAAGGGCACATCATGCCAAGTTCATCACCCTGTGCGTCTCTGATCATGTTGATAAAGGAGAATGATGGGGCCTAGATACTCTATATTGACTATTGACCACTGAATAATATTACTATCTAGAATAGGTATCCAATCCCACATATTGATGAACTTATGGACTAGCTCAAGGGGGGCAAATATTTTAACAATATTGAATTGAATTTCGGTTATCACCAAGTAAAAAATCAAACCCTTTGATGTGTGGAACACTTGCATAAAATCTAACGAGTGCCTCTTCAAATGGATGGTCATGCCTTTGTGAGGTTGATGGAAGACATCTTGTGACCCTTCACCAACTCATTCTTGCTAGTGTATCTAGATCATTTTGATATTCAGCCATAGTTGGGAAGAGCACCTCCACCATATTCAATAGGTCCTCCAAACCCTGCAACAACAAAATTTGTGTAGAATTTTTTTCCGAATAAATCACATCCATTGTTGTTAGAGTCGATGTTTTGAACCATTCCACCATGGTTCAACTTCAAGAAAGATCCATGATTTGGTATTATCTCAAAATAAGGTATAAATAGGAGGATGAGAAAGGTGAGTAGAAAGGAAATTGTCAGGGAGGGCAACTTTAAAATATAGAAACAATAGTAAAGTAAGGATGAGAATAATTACTTAATGAAATTATTTTATTAATATAATTAATTAATTTAATAATATTTTATTAAATTTAATTATTTTATTCAAAAAAGAAAATCTATTATAATGTTTAATATGTGATCTAATTTAATTTAAAAGATATCACTTACAATTATAAACTTTTTATAAATTTAAATTTCTAACCAAATTGTAGGAATATTTAATATAGTAATTTCAGTGTTAGAAAGGTAATGTTTAATGGATAAGTAAATTATTCATAAATGTTATTAGTGATAAATTAATTCTTATAATTAATTAATAGATATGTGTAATTTATTATTGGTAATGAATATTTAGTAATTAGGAATTAATCTAAAAATGAAGAAACAATTAAGATAGATATTGTAAGTTTTAAATATTAAGGAAGAAAATGATAATTAATAGTAATAGTTAATGATTATTAAAGATTAAATTATGTTAAATTATATTATGATTAAGGTTAGAGGATTTATAAAGGAGATAAAAATATTTTTGTGATAATTAGGGTTTACAATAATTAAAATTTTACAATTTAATTGATTAATATTAATAGAAAACCATGTGATTATCTGATAGAAGGAGGGAGGAAAGATGAAAAAGATAATAAAGAGAGAGAGGGTAGAGGAAGGAAGAGGAGGACCGACGAAAAGAGGGAGAGGGAGAGACATAATAAGTAGGAAGAAGGGAAAGGAAGGGAACAGTTAGGTATGGGTGTGATTGTTGTTTAAGGTCGGAATCCAATTGTTGCTTATTTTCCAACCGTCATCATGGGTAAGGTTTTTAGGATGCTTACCAATTTTGATAGCTTCCCTAAATTTCCTGTGGTGATAATGGTCGATTTTGGCTACCACATCGGTGTTTTCAATACAAATATGATGATTTATTTTATTCGAGTGCTCAGCCAGTGCTAAGTTTTTAAGGCGGTTATGTTTTATAACAGAAACATGTTCATGAATTCTTGTTAAGTTAGATCGACCAGTTTCCCCAATGCACGGTTTTCCACATGAACGTGGAATCAAGTATACTCATTTGTGGCATCTAGTGTCAATCGGATCTTTGATAGATTTGAGACACTTTCAAATATTATTCATCATTTTAAAATTTATTTTGATATTTTTATTTTTTAAAATGTGAGAGATTTTATCCGTGATGCCTAATATGTAGGGAAGGTGAACTTTTCCCATTATATCGTCCATTTTTAGTTTATTTCCAACACAATTTTCAGCATTTTTAAAAGCTTTGATTATTTGGTTTCTTTGTATCCATTATTTTCAAATACAACCATTAGGTGGTTTTTATATTGTTCAAAGTGATAATGATGTGAAACGCGCACAACTCTGGTTGGTAATGTGTTGAGAACCCCAGGTTTCTAAGTTGAATGATGATGGGAGTTGGCATGAAGGTATTACTCGGTATGGGTTTTCTTATGATAGAAAAGTTGTGTGCCAATTTGGAGAAATGCACTTTTGTTATCATCCAGGTTCAATATCTGGGGTATGCCATTGATTAGCGGGATGTGCATGTGGACCCAACTAAGATACAAGTCATTCAGGGTTGGCCAGCCCCAACCACTTTAACATAGATCTGCATCTTTATGGGCCTTGCGAACTTCTACCGCATGTTTGTATTTTGGTTCTATCATATCACTTGGTATTTAATTGAAGTCACCAAGGGAGGATCGAAATTGAATTTATTTTTGTGAGAATCCATAGGGAAGGTTTTCGTCGAGTTGAAGCATCACCTCTGCTTTGCACTAGTGCTTACATTACCATACCTGCAACAACCATTTGAGAATCATACAGACGCCTCCAACTATTCTATTGGTGCATTTCTTACTCAGTAGGGGCATCCAGTGGAATATCACAGTGAGATACTTTTAGACAAAGTCTAAAAGTATATCATCTATGACAAAGATATGTATTACATTCTGTAGATTTTCTGAAAATGGAATTATTACATTATAGGGAAGGAAACAATCATCCACACATACCACTGATCCCTGTAGTTCATAAATACGCAAGAGAATTTTTCAAACAATCGCCATCAGAAATGATCCACATACTTGCAACAATTCCATTTGAACATTAAGTACAAGAAAGAAGTACCAGCAATGTTTCAAACCACCTCAGCCGACTTCCTATCATGGAATTGCCCACTGTGCTCGACTATTGTGGGCATGAGACTTCGTGTTAGAATCATCTTTATAAGAGTGATCCATAATTTTGAAACACATACCAGACACTCCTGGAAGGGAAGCAAGTTCCAAATTTTCACCTCCAGGATACATTTTTATGCCACTTGGGACACCTATGTGTTCCTCCAAATGAGCATTCCAAGACGATTTTCGAAGTGCACTACACTCAAGTCGATGGATATTTCGGGGTAGAGAAAATAGTGTCAGTGTTGAAGAATTATTTCTATTGGTAGAAACTTCGACATGCTGTTGGGAAGTACATCAGATCCTGCACTGCCTGTGTCATTGCCAAATTGACCATCAAGAAGCAAGGTCTATATACTCCACTTCCTACTCCTATTCAACCTTGGGAATCCATATCCATGGATTACATGTTAGGCCTTCCTTCTACCAATCATGGTAATGACTAAATTTTTTTGGTCATCCACAGGTTCTCTAAGATGGCCATTCTGGTGGCCTGCAAGAAGATTATCACAACATAATCCATTGCTAAGTTATTCTTTGAACGAGTTTGGGTACACTTTGGGATCCCACAATCCATTATCTCATGTCAGGCCAACAGGTTCCTATATACATTTTCGTCAAGTCTTTGGTTGATGTTGGATACAAAGCTCACAAAGTCCACGACTTTCCACCCGCAAACTGATAGCCAAACAAAGGTCACAAATAGGATGATCGTACAAATTCTATGCATGTAAAACTCGAAGTATCCATGCATATGGGATGAAATCCTCCCCTATGTCCAACACATCTATAACATATCTCTACATAGCTCAACTGGCAACAACCCCTATTGGGTGGGGTTGGGATTCTAGCCACTATGTCTCATTGATATGGTCATACTATTTGCAGCTACTTAGGAAAATCCAGCTCATGTCCAGTCTAAATCTGATAGGGTGAACAAATTCATTGAGTGAATTCAAAACATCCGCTAGAAAGTCAATGAAATATTGGATAGAGACAATGATAATTATAAGCAACGACATTATCAGTATTGGATGCCACACAAGTTCCAGGTAGGTGAAAAATTTTGGCTACATTTACAAAATCAGTGTCTTGTTGGGCCCTACTGCAAGCTTCACCTGCTTCGATATGGGTCATACACCATCATCAGGGATGTGGGGGATAATCCCTTTCAGCTCATCCTTTCATAATTCCTTGGTCTGCACTCAGTGTTAAATGTGGGACACGTTCAACCATACTTTCCACTTTTAATGGACACATCCAACATTGCATAACAAATCACACCAAAAGAGTTAAACTCATAATGCATCAAACAAGCCAAAACTAGTTATATCATGGACACGTGGATCAACAGAACCCGCCAATAGAGGATTTAGCTATATCGAGTTGTCAAAGAAGGCCAAATCCTTCACCAGGGCAAGTGGCTCACTAGGGACCAGGTTCAACATAAATTTTCTCACCTCATGGAGGCTCTACATACAATGGGGATCATTGCTTCCTAAGGAGGGAGGACTGATCCGGGTGAATATTGGTGGCCACCCACCTATTCCACCTAGACCTCTAATCGATTTCATCATTTTCCTTGCTTATAGTAGCATTTACTATTTTTAGCAGTTTTTTGGGTCATGACTTTTGGAGTAGTTTTGACCCCATGAAAAACATTTTTTTGAGCTTCAAAACACAAAAAAAAATCATTTATTACTCAGAGATATCTTTCCAATGAGGCATTGTATGCGCCAAATATAGATAATATGACCAAGTTACGACCCTGGGAAGTTAGCTGCCCAACTAATCCCAACAGGGGACCACAAACTCTTGGTATCCCATGTCTTGGGGTTAGGTTTTTGGCTATTTAGGGTTTTCCCTTGTTGTTCAATAATAAAAAGGCCCTGGAGCCTCATTGTAACACATTTAAGAGGCGTGCAGATGCCACATCTCTTCTCAGAGATAAGCTACGATCGTCCGAACTAGTTTATTTCAATTATGTATGTAAGCATATTTCACTTTTTTGGTATTGATGAAATGAAATTTTATTTGTGTTGCATCTCTGTGTTTAAATTTATATCTATATTTTAATGCATTCCTACAAAAAATTGGATCTAGGGAAAATTTAAAGTTGATATTGACATATTTTATTTTATTGTCAACATTGAAATACTTCTTTTTTATTAAATGTCATGCGTGAAATTCATGTTGAGCGTGAGAAGTATTACACATTCCCTAGTTTTTACTTTCCATTATATGTATATGTTATATAAAGTTGATATTGAGATATTATGTTGGAATATTGTATTTATGACCACCATTGTAATAGTGTTTTGCGATTAACACTTTTTTTAAATAGCACTCACATGAAAGGAATTCGACATCTCTCTCATCACCCTTTATAAACGATTGAGAATGATAAATTATATTCCATCAACTTATTAATATGGTAGAATGACAAATTATGCTACGTGAACTTATTAAAAGTGAAGATTCTTGACGTATTAATAATAATAATGAGCTTAATTGTTTTGGAAAACTATTTTGAATTGAGATTTTAAAGATGTTATTTTTGTATATAAAAAATTTAAAATAATATTACATTAAAATAATTTTAATAAATAAAAATTAAAAATTAAAAAAATAAAATGTAGCAGAATATATAATTTAAAAAATATTAGGATTTTAACAAATAGAAAATCTAATATATAAACTTACAAAATAAAATATATTTTATTTTTTAAAATTATAAATATATGAAAAATAACGAAAACATATGCCACATTAAATGCCTTTTCTTCTTTAAGAAAAAACACACTCGATATATGAAATTAGAAAATCAATCAATTATATTAGGAAAGAAATCTAATAGTAGATAGATTACACATCCTTAAAACATAATTTAAGGAAGTGAAGAAGCTTAGATTCTTGATTTGGCAATCTACCAATATTCCAATTAACCAATTTTATTGTCCTATTTGTCAAGGAAAACAAAAATGTAATATATTCCACTGCGTTTCAGAATTAAAAACCGAAAGCCAACGCAAACAAAAATTATCTTCCACAGCGTTCAACGCAAATTAATAAAGCAATTTAAGGAGGCAATACTTTATTATCATCTTATAAGTCAATACAAATAAAATGCACCTTTAAATTGTGAATATTAAGTCAATGCCGAAATTTTTTTATATATCCGAAAAGTCGTGGTATTCTTCAAAATTTGTATTTTTTTTTTTCAGAACGAAAAAAACACTGTATTATATAAATATAACCAGTACATATTCAACGGCAGATGCCATACATATGAACAAATAACTATATGGATAAATGAAGGCTCCTATTTGTAGCTAAATTCCATCCACATACAGCATTATAGATGACCAGTAGCTATTCAATGAAAACAATAGTCTGCGTAATCATGCCGAGGAGTAAGATAACTTCCTTATTGACATATTACATCTCTGTATTGTATATCTTATCAATGTGTTAATGTATCCCATCATCATTCATCAGAGAAGAAATGCATCCAAGGCTCGCTTGCTGTATCGTATTCAGATGCTTGACCAAATGGTAAAAGACCTTAATATCCTTCAACAGAGGAGGATAACAAAAACAAGCTGAACTGATTTATCATACCCCGCTCGTTTTTCCGCTTCCTTCTCAAACCCCAAAAAGGAACTGTTAAGTCAGGCTCGCTTGCTAGCTTGTTCTAATAAGATGTTTGATCAGGCTCGCTTGGAGTAGAGAGCCGGCTCACTTCATGATATGTGCCCCCAGATGAAACAATCCTCCCAAAATGCACAATATGTTCAATGGCTAGCCCCCTTTTGAGAGGAGCCCATAGTATATGACGGAGAAAAAACCAAAAATGATCCAGACAGGCTCGCTTGAAACCAGCATCCATCCACCCGATCCATAATCGAGACTATATGAGAGCCATCCAAATAGGGATCCGCCAGGTCCAGTGTATAATTTGGCAAATTACAGTCCTCCTCAAGAGTAATGTTGTTGTTCCTATAAATTGTGTCTGTATGAATCCACCTCCCGGTTATTCCTGTAGAAACTAACAGAAATGAAACCGAAAGATTTATCCAGCCTCTTTTTTGAAAGTCTGTCAGCTCTTCCATTTAAATCCCTGAATATGTGATGTAGCGTTGCCCTCTGAAAAGTAGATAGAATGTAGCGAATGCGGTCTATCCAACCACAGAGATTTGAGCCATTTAGTGTGGCTATACCCGATATGCCATCTATCACAATCCGAGAGTCCCCATATATGTCTATGCAGGGAATCTTTAAGTGATGAGCCACCAAGATCCCACTCCGCAGTGCCGTAATCTCCGCTTTATTGTTTGATCCATAGCCCCCATTCCATATGATATGATACCTCTCCTCGCCATTCAACTTGATCCAGGCCTGCATCCACATTTGCCCTCCTGTTGAGCTCCATCAAAGAAAAGGGCCGGTAGTTGAATGCAGTGTGGCCTGATTCTCATGGACAGATCTTTGCATTTTTTAAGTTTTGTATTTTTATTATTTAAATTTGGTTATAAATTTGGATACCAGTAGAAATAAATTTAATATTTTGAAATATTGATTTGTATAAATTTGATTTTATTATTTCTTAACCAATCTGATTAACAACCCACTTTCTTTAGCTCGCAAATTTTTTTGTTTTTTCAGTTTCACCTAATGTAATTATATTAGAAATGTCCAATCTAATCTTTCTCACACATACTTTTACTGCTTGAGGGTTCGATGGAGATAGAGATCATCATTCGCTGGTTTTGCAATATAGTAACCGACTTGTTACTTTATAATTCCATTTTAATCTTAACGTATATATTATTTAATAAATTCTAATTAATGATTTCAACCAAGAAGGCATGGACAAGCTAACACCAAAAATTCAATGTCAATATTAGCCAAAAAAATGATTTATAAGTAGAGTAAATCTAAGTGTATTCATATCGAACATTAAATTTAGAAAACTAGATCAATAATAAATCTAAGAAATAAAACTTTCGTGAATTACGTCTGAGAGGAATCAGTGAATGGCAAGCAAGCTCATAATTTAATGGTCGAATACATGATTAATGAATTTGAGAAATAAATCTTTTGTGAATTACCTAAGAGAGAAATCCGTGAATGGAAAGGAAGCTCATAATTTAATGGTGGTCTCTCAAATGATCTATTTTCTTGTTGCTGCTATTTTTGTAAACGTGGTTGGTCTCTAATACATTTTTCTTGCGGTGGTAGAACAAATATTTTGATGAATTTTATTTCGCTATCTAAAATTAACTATGAATTTTCATTTTTTTCAATTTAAGAAGTTTTAATATTAATTCAATGTTTAAGATATGTGCCATATATATTATTTTTAATATATAAACAAAGATTGTTGGACTTTAATTCCCAAAAGAAATTTCATGAAGCCAAATTCTCTCATCTCAAATTATCTTTTTATAGAAAATTTGGAATCATTTATGGTTAAATTCTTAATATATATAATGTCATCAACATACACATAGACCATAACGGTTTTCCCTTCATCTAATTTGGTATAAAGATTAGGTTCATTACTATTCTTGTTGAACCTATTGTTGAGTAAATATTAGCCAATATGGTTGTCCCAAGATACTGAAGCTTGCATGAATCCATACAATTCTTTCTTCAACTTGTACATTTTTTATTCTTGACCTTTTACTTCAAGTCTTAATGGTTAACCTAAATACAACTCCTCTACTCATTTTTTTATTCTTGGAATTTTATTTCAAATCATAATGGGTGACCTACACACATCTCTTCTTCTCATTTTCCATTCAAGAACACCGACTTTACATCCATCTGGTAAGTTTGTAATATCCCTTGCGTAAACTACCGTAAAAACTCTCATAAAATGACAGTTATTAAATAATTAAATATTATGAATTATTATATTGATATTACATGAAGAATATTCTTGTAATTATTAATTATAAGAATATTGGAAGAATTATTTCTTAATTATTTTATTTAGAATAATTTATCTTCTTCTATGGAAATAAATTGTATTTCCAAGTTGGTATCTTCTATGAGTTTTAGAAATAATGAGCAATATATTTGGAAAAAAATATGGATAAGTGATATTTTTACCATAAGGGAAAAACAAATCTAGCTTTAAAAATAAAAGCATGAGAGATTTATGGATTGCTTTTGTAGTTTAGGAAAATCATATTATGGATGCTTTATGGAATGTTTTTATGATTTAGAAAAGATGGAATTCTTTTATGATTTAGAAAAAACTGGAATGCTTTTATGATTTATAAACGCTATTCCATTTTATTAATTCTATTTTATTATAAGCCTATGAGAGAAATAGAGGAGGGGAATGGGAGAATACGTGGAGAATGGAGCCAAGGAAGAGGAAGAGAGTATTCCAAGCATGCATCAAGAGATAAGTAACCATATTTTTTGAAAATCATTTTGTTTGCATATGGGCCATGATGATATAATAAATGAATTTATTTGCAAGAAAAATTTCATGTGATAAAGAATTAAGATTAATTCTTTAGTAAACCTCTATACAATTTTTTTCATAGAAGAATAAGTGTCTTATTCATTGAATTAATAGAATAATTCATGTGTTGTGAATTGATAAAAGATTTTCATCGCTAAATAATTCTATGAATTGCATGAGTTATTGGAATATATGGTCTATATATGACTTTGTATCTCCCAAACCTAAATAGATATGAAAAACTTGAAAGAGGTTTTTGTAAAAGAGTATGTTATGACCAAAAGCCTCTTTCAGATTTAAAAAATTCATTTTCCATGTCTCGAAAATAATGTCCTAAATGGATGTAAAATAATAGGGAATTAATTATTATTTAAATCTGGAAAAATGAGCTCCAAATATTCATTTTAATCTTCCAAACCGTAACACCTGTGTAAAAACCGAGAGAGGTTATTTTTAATGATCCCATTAGAAACAGAAACCTCTTTTAGTTTTCCAAAAATTATTTCCATGTGGTTGGAAACCGTGTCTAAATTTGATGACAAAAACAAGAAATTATTAAATATTTAAATCTGCAAAAATGGGCATCAAAGATTCATTCAAATCTTAGAAACCATGACACCTGTGACAAAAATGAGAGAGGTTATTCTTATTAAGTCTGTTCCAAACAAAAACCTCTTTTTTTTCTGAAATTAGTTTCCATATGTTCGCAATACATGTCCAAATTAGATGATTAAAACAAGAAAAACAAAGTAAAACATAGTGTTTCCATTTCATTTTTCAATGAGAGAAGAATAATGTTTATGTACATAAAACATAATAATTATGTTGATGATTATTTACAAGGAATTAATTTATATAATTACCAAGTATATGTATTAAAAGTTTTAAAGAGAAATATTGGACTCTTGAAGAGAGTATGTACTTAGGTGCACATGAATAATATCTAGTATATTTGATCTACTAGAAATTATTATGTGATTTTACATGCATGAGGAGTTTGAGTCATGTAAAAAGATAGAAATAATTTATGTGAGGGCTAGCTCACATAAAACCTTTGCATAGAAAGCAATTTCTTATGTTTTTTTAGAATGATTTGTTATTCATGTTATTTCTACAGGAAATATTACAAATCTCTCTAATATGTGAAATGATAAGAAAATATTATATATTTCATGCATAATAGCTATTGAGTTATCTATCTTTTGGAAAATGAATAATTAAGGTGTTAAAAATACTTGGAGAATAAATACATATATTTGTATGCAAGGAAGAAATTATTTTGTTAGATCTCTTCAAAAAGAATACAAAAGAAAAATATATCATTGTATGCATTATTGGAATAGATTCTTCGAGAGGAAAACTAGTAATCATATGCTTTAATAGTTAAGATTATTCAGAAAAACATATATACTTGCATGCATGGGAAAAGTATAGTTTTGAGCATTAGATTTGTAAAGAAAAAGAAGATGCAATCACATAATATTTAGTGTGTTAGCCTTCTTTTGGGAAAAATAATATGTATTTTGCAAACCTAAAGGGATTAGCTATTATATTAGCTTTATTTTGAGAATATTATGCATATTTATTGGGTTATATCTTTTGGATGAGATGGAAATGTCCCTTTGCATGGATGAAAGTATAAACGGTATGTGTTTGACCCCTTGGAAAAGAAATGTGTTTATTTTTTTCCATGAAATATTTATTTAGTTTCTTTTGGAAAGAAATATATGTTTTACATGCAATAATAAAAAGGCTATTGCATCCACAAAATTATAGCTAGTATGTTAACTTTGTTTGAAATAAAACTGGCATTGTTATAAGTATAGCTAATGTGAATAGCTCTTGTGTAGAAAATATGTCTTTGGAAAAGAACATGCAATCATATGCATAAGTATAGAATTTATTGTGTTAATCCCTTTGGAAAAGAAAACATAAGAGTAGACAAAAAGGAAATTGCTTGTTGGTATAGTTATCTTGAGAGCTTGTTATGAATTTTCATGCACAATACTATTATATAGTATGTTATCTTTCCTTTAGAAATAATATGAAAGTGCATGTGAGATTTTGTTAGGGGTTGCTAGAAAGATGATGCTTGATAGTGATTTATTTGCTACTAATACATGTGAAATGATGCTAAATAAGACATTTCATGTCAACTTGGTTATGTTTTATACATGCATAGAAATATTTGTTGAAGTGTCACAAATAGAGATTGATTATTGGTTTATTAATATTTTATCTAATCATGATATCAAGTGTGCTGATGACAGCAATGGCACGAAAGAAGGATGACTTGAGAAAATGATTTTTCAAGTTTAATGTTGTGTAAGATAAAGAGTTATTAGTCCATGCCGGTTTACTAGTTCCAATTGCACGATGACCCACTGAAGGAAATAGTCTGACTACAAAGATAGAGATTGAGGATTCGTGGGTAAATGATATCATGATGATTGTAATAGCTTATAGCTAGTTATGTTTCGTTTAAGATTATTTTTCTATGTAATTTTTATGAAAATGGTCAAGGGATGGACTCCATTATAACCATTGAGTGAGGGGTGACAACCCTCACGAGCGTTTAGTAATAAAATTAAATGTTTGCTGGTTTTCACCCTATGGGGTTTCCAAGGTATATTGGTGTCTATTTATGTGATTGTTCATTGTGTCATTTTCATGATGTTAATTTCTTTCATGATTTGATGCTTATATTATGAATTAGGTGAAGTACTAATTTAATTAAAATGATCATGGGATCGATACCTAGTTATAGTAGGAAATTTAATTTAATATGCTAAAACAAGGACAATTAATGGTTGTGTAAGTCACTATGATTTTTAATAAATATTTATCTAAGTGATGATCATGGTTATTCACATGGTTAATGTGGAAATATAGAATGTAATTTATAAGGTTACATATTCATAGATGTTGAAAGAATTTCCTAACTCCATGCATTTTCCTGTGAGGTTATCGGGGTATGTTACAAAGTTGGTCATTTTTTCTAGATTTTAATAGTTAACACAACTCTAATGGTATCTATAATTTAAATTGGAGCAAATATTTCACCATGATCAATACTTGGTTGCTAAAAAAATCTCTTCACGACTAGCCTCTCCTTACATTTCTCTAACTTGTCTTTATAATTTACCTTTGTCTTGTACACCCACCTAAGATCAAAATTGGATTTATCAATTGGGAGATAACAAGATCCCACGACTCATTCCTTTCAATAACTTCAATATCTTCATTCATGGTTTGAACCCAATGCTCTTATTTCTGAGCATCTTCAAAATAATCACATTGATAGGATCATAATGTTCATTTTGTAGCCTTGAAACATCTTCTTCATTGGATCAATGCCATAGAATGTAGAAGATATTGGATTTCCAATTTAAGTAATTCTTTGGTGGAGTAAGCTATTTTATGATTTATTTTCTAAGGTTAACTTAATAAAATTAAAATAATTAATGTAATTAATTATTATGGACTATTATGATGAAATTTTAAAGAAAAATAATAAAATTATTTATGTGACTTAAATATAATATCAATTGATGATCTTAAGTGAGGCTTAGGATTTAACCCTATCCATTGATAACTTATGAGATTAGGGTTAGGGATTTGATTTGATGACATTATAAAAAAATCCTACGAGATAGGTGAAGACACACAATTGTTGAGGAAGTGATTTTATCAAGAGAAAAAAGCTAGATTCGATAAAATAGAAGTGAGAAGAATTACAACATATATTTTTGGGAGGAAAATCTAGGGAAGGTGATGCTAGGAGAGAGAGGCTAAGTTAGCTAAAGAGAAGAACTAGATCATTGGAGGAGGGCCGAAATATCTTGAGGCCAAATTCCTCAAGTTTACAAGGGTCATAGAGAGGCATTGAATTGTTGGTGGGGAATCCTAAATTTTCTAGAGATCGAGTTTCTTCCATAGTGTCGATTTCCTTGAGGTTGATTTTTCCTAGTGGGGTTGAGTTCAAAATTCCTAGAAATTGAATTTTTCTGTGTATTCTTTTGGATATCAACACAATTTTTTGTGAAAAAATTAATAAGAAGGAAGGTTTTGTTCGACACAAATTTACTATTGTAGTGTGATTGATTTCTCTGGTTTACTTCCACTACATTTTATTTTCTAAATTAATATAGTTTGTTTATTTAACCATCAATGTTATAAATATTTAAGATAAATATTTTATGTGTATTTAATAATTTTTTGAATACAAAATTAGATCTAGTATACAATAATTTCGATGATATCATGGAAATAATGGTGGAGACCATATATCACAAAGGTTTTACAACAATGAATTCTTTTTGGAAGAAATTTATTTTGGAGCAAGGGCTTTGAGAATAAAGACAATTTCTTAATATGGAATCATCAAGTTTGAGGTATGAAAACATGTCATAGGGGGCTATAGACTTCATGTTATGGAAGGAGTGGGTTTCCATGGTTTTAACGACAAATTATTTATAGCAAATTGAAAGCCAAGATATTCAAGTTCCTTTTGATGCTACCCAAGTAGCTAAACATAATATAAAAGATATAAAATACATGGCCATCATTTTCGATGGTGTAAATGATCACACAACCTCTCATATAACAAAGAAGTATTTAGCCTATTAAATTTGGACAACCTTGACAAATTTGTACCATAAATACAACCAAAATAAAAAAATTGTCCTAATGGATAAGATGAGTATCATTAATATGAACATATCTGAGACTATGGCCTCATACTTCACAAGGATTTAGTAGGTTCATAGTCAACATTCATATGTTCAGGAAGAGATTGATGCAACGCAACTTGGAAAAGTTGCATTGAAAGGGTCTACCAAGTAGTGGGTGGCATTTATAACAAGTATCTTAGCTACAAATATTCTTCTTGATTGGGTTATATTGTGGGAAAAATTCACCCAAAACGATTTGTAGGGAGAATCCATAATTTGTTGATAATGCAAAGGTAGAGATGAGAAGATCCTTTTCTCTTTATAGGAGAGCAATGAAGGGAAATAGTAAATCCAATTAGAAATAGAGTGGAGGAGCACCTTCAAAAGGGAATAAATACATGCAGAAATTAAGCTTCTTTACATATCACAAGTTTACTCATTATGCTAGCGAGTTTTAAGAAAAGAAGAAATGAAAGGGGAATATAAAAAAAACTACATCTGCACATATGGATGAGTTGGAAAGAAGGAATTTAATATAGTATCTTATTTTTATAGAAACATTAAAAAATGGGTGTGGTTTGTTGACAATGGAGCATCTCGTCACATGAAGGGAAACGATGGTATCATCACCATTATGTCTAAGGATCATAGATATGTACATGTGTATCTTGGTGACAATGCTAGGTATGCAATGGAGGGTATTGACAACATATGGTTCTAGATATACATAGGTAATATTATGAAGGTGAAGGAGGTAATTGATGTATTTGGGTTGGAACATAATTTACTCTTAGTTTAGACCATGGAAGGCAAAGGACATGAGATCATATTAATGAGAGTTGATATAATTTTAAAGAAAAAATGTTTTGATCCTAGCATGGGGGAGATATAGACAACGTGGAGAATAATCTCTATTTGTTAAGAGGAGAGCCAGTGAGATCCCTTGTACATAATAGTGACATCCTTAGTGGTATTAGGCACAAGAGGATGGGTCATATACACTACATTGTTATACCATTGTTGCATGAAATGGTTAGTTGTTTTCTATTGTTTTTTATGGAGCATAATGGTGTTTGTAAGGGACATTCACTTTGAAATAAGGCCAAGGAAACATTTTATAGTAGCAAGAGACCAAATACAAGAGTATGTCAGATTTGGTGCATTCTAGCAATTGTTGTCCTATGTCAGTGGAGTTTATCTCGAGGTGAAATTATTTTGTGACAGTCATATATGTCTATTACAGGAGGACATGGATTTTATTCTTGAAGGCCAAGGATGAGGTATTTATTTTATTCAAGAGTTAAAATATATTTTGGAAAACCATATTGGGAATAATATAATAGTGTTGAGATCGAAAAATGGGAGAAAGTGTACCTCTAATTAGTTTAATTACTTATACAAAGAATCAAGAATTAAGAAAGAGCTAACAATGCCTTGCAATCCACAACAAAATGCAGTGGCATAAAGGAAGAATAGGAGTATAGTCGAAGAGGTGAAGGCCATGATCCATGATCAATATCTTCCTATGTTCTTATGGGTAGAGGCTTGTAACATAAAAATATAACTATGGAACATAAATCCTCATAGGTAAATGGAGAACATGGCTCTCGAGGAGAATTTTATAGGAGTGAAAATTGAGCTGAGCCATCTACGAATATTTAGTATTCCACTATATGTCCATATTCCTTGAGAGAAGAGGACTAAAATAGAGCTATCGTTGAAAGGGGGCATTTTTTTCAATACAAGGAGACTTCAAAGGCCTACACGCTTTACCTTCCTTGAAAAATGAAGATAGCGCTCAAGAAGAATGTCATATTTGAGGAGGGAAGGAGATTGAGGAGGGAACTTGGAACAAATTTAAAAAATATATATATTGAGAGTGAGAATATTTGAAGGTGAATTAGCGAACAATAACAACAATAGTAGGGACATAATATTTTAATCAGTGAGAAGAGTGAGAGGTTCCCTTGGGATCTACCAAGAAAATAATGGTATGGATTGCATAGACCTTGAGAGAGGAAAAGGAGCATGTGTAGTCTCCTACTAGGACCTTTTTGGAACATACAACACCTATGATATTTTATAGTTATTTTTCCTTAACGAGTAGCATTAGTGAGTCTAAGCCTTCTACTTTGAGGAGGAAGAAAAAAATAGGTTTAGAGGGATGACATGATGGAAGAGTATAGTTCCATCATAAGAAATGATTTATGAATATTATACAAAGTCTTGAAACGAATTTAGTTTCCACTTATTAGTATCTTCAAGATCAAGCATGTAGGAGAAGGTAGTATCAATAAGCAGAAAGGGAGATTCATGGCAAGAGGTGTCTTCCAAAAGTACGCAGTAGACTCTAGGGAGAAATTTGCTAACCTATAGATCTATAGTATTATACTTGTTAACGTAGGTGAATGACCACATATGTCACTCAATTACTAAATTTTGGAGTGTCATTCGGTCTCGTCTGTGAGATGCACTTGAGTAATAGTCACAGATCTCTTAGTTTCTTGGTTGAATGGTTTTTGTCACAAGAATTCCATGTCGAAGGACACATGTCGCCCATGATCATTACGAGATTGCATAGGGGATCGAATAATCATTGTTTGATATGATGCATTATTCACAACAATCGGGGAGTTTTATAGTATGTGCCAGTTAGGAGTAATAAATCATGTGCATAAGACAATCTTGTCAGACTGTAAAAACCTAGTTTCGATAGTCACCCATTGGTGTCTCAGGTAAGACTTCACTCACTATATGGGTGTTTCTAAAAGGGTCGATCCTAAGAAGCTCTTTGCTTCTCACTGTGTCACAAATACTGGGTCTATTAGTATCTCACGCACAAAAAAATGGTTTCATTTCCAGGACCATGGTGGTTTTGTGATGTGATTGTCTCTTAGGGATGTGGAAACCATGCAATCATACTAGAAAGGATATCACCTACTAGCTTACAAGAAAGGAACATGATTTTTTTGCAAAATAAATAGGATACAAGGGTTAGAACATAGAGAAATGGCTACAAAAATATATTTATAGTAATTTTCATGTGGCCTTATTTACACAATTCCCTAAAATTTTAGCGGAGTGGGTCAAAATGTTGAAGGAAAATGATCCCACATATTGGCATGATGGTCCAAGGAGGTGGACGTTGGAAGAATTACATTAGTTAGAAGTAGTAATAATTAAGACATCACATGTTATTCATTCTTATTTTGAAAGTGTGTTAGAAGGATATATTGTGGTGTTCACATCACCACATTATTTTTCTTCTGGAATCTGATAGCATGAGCGTCTAGGAATCCCATGTGAACGAGTAGTGGGGGATGAATGGGAGGTGGTATAAGGAGTGAAAAAGGGAAAGGATGGAGAAAATCATGGTGGAAGTTATCCAAAGCTACAGGACTGCACATAAACAGATAGAGGAAAACAATAGAGAAAGAGAGATACAAGGATGGCATATTAAGGAGTGGCAGGAGATATCAAGAGGGTGACGTGAGATTAGGCCAATTAGCATCAGTACTTGCCAAAAGGAGGAACCCATAGGGAGGGGATAGGATAGGTCCTTGTAGGAAGCAAGGTAGTGCCAGTGACCAGAGCTATGAAGGGATGGAACTTGACATGACACATATGGAGGCATGAGAAAGAGAAAAAATGAGCCCACACACCACAAAGGATTCAGAATCAGAATGACAAGATTATATTATACCTAGTGTTGAACCCACCACCCAGGGTGCATCTTCATCCCATGAGGCAAGCACTCAGTGCACTAATTCAACTAGTGTAGGAGTTAATCATATCTAGGGGGTACAAAATAGCAGTAGTAGCAGAGTTGGTCCAATTGTAGGGGGACACAAAATATTCATACCCGGAGGGGTGCATAGAGAGGCACACATATTTCTAGTAGTAAATTGAGCGCGGGAGGGAGTACCTCATCCGAGAGTACCGCACATACCACTATAGCGGGCATATATTTAAGGATCCCCATGTTTCATGGTGATAGGACCAAAGACCCAAGAAAAAAATTATTCATGTGTGAGGTTGTTTGTATAGCTAAGAAGGTCCAAGGATAAGGCACCAATATTTCGAATTTGGAATCCACATTTATGGATTGCATGCTGGCACGGTACATGAATTTTAAAATCACAAATCCAATAGGGCATAACAAGACTCTGGTGAATGTTAAGCAGACACTAATAAGAGAATTTCATACACCCAAATTAGAGTCTCAATGCATGATGAAACTCAAGGAGATCAAGAAAATTTCAAGAGAATCAGTATGGGAATTTAACCAATGGTTTAAGGTGTTTAAAGATATGTTATTGCTTGAAATCCCAGACGTGCAACACAAGAAATAGTTTATTGCTATATTGTTTCCACAAGCCTGAATACAATTGAACTAAAAGAGGATTGGTATCAGTCATAGGCTTCGGAGATGATGTTGAAGTTAGAAACATAACCAACAAGTGGGAGTGAGAACAATGGGATAGTGCAGGTGTATTCCTATTTTTTTGTGCTAGCTTCCTTACTCTAAGATTTGTTAAAATGGAAGGAAATGTAATAAGAAGTGTAGTATAACATCTATCGAACAAAGCGTCACCATACGAATGAATGAAAACTATTAACTGATTATATGGAAACTAGCACAACAAACACCCTTACGTAGGGGAGGGGGATGTGGTTTGAGATATACAAGGTATGGGGCCATATAGCATATAGTTTTCCAATGATGCAAAAATCTGAGGATATAATGCATACTTTCTTTTCTGACTTTTGTATGTTAGTGGGCCATGATATACATCATTTCCATGCACTAGAGTTGATGCACAAATCCACCTTTGATTCCTTTAGAGTGCAGGGGCATGAAGGGGCTGAAGCTACAAAAAGTGGACTTAATAAGCCCAGGCACAATCAAAGAAGAAAGTATAACTAGCAAGGGTGAGGATGAGGTATAGCAGCTAAAGGTTCTAGAGGACCTGGTAGGGGAAGAGGTGGATTTTGTTGAGTGCAGAGCACGATAGTCTATTTCAATTGCACAAAGAAGGGACATTTGGCGCTAGATTCCACCAATCATTGTTACATGTGTATTTATTGTAATTACATAGATCATAGAACATATAATATCCCTCAATTGATTGCTAAGTGGTAGGAAAATAAGGGGCCCAATATCTAGATGATAGTTATTGAGCCGCACAGAAATCAACAATGGGGGTGGGTGTGATAATGCGAGGAGGTGCGAAGATGAGAGTTGAAGTTCCACGACCTCAGACACCCCAGCTCATTGTGCAAGGAGATTTCTATAACCACCTCCGAAGTTTTATCCATTTGGAGAGAAGACCACATACAAATCAGCTTGACAGAAAATAGTTTCAGAAGAATGGGGTAAGTCATAAATTAGGCGCAAAGTAGATATCTCAAAGATATTTGATACCACCATAGGCAAGGAGCGAAGGAACATAGTACAACCAGTCCAGAGTATCTTTTATATCTCTTTAGATTTAGTGAAATGTCATGAGTCCTTGGATAAGTTCAAAAAACTAGTGGAATAATGCACCAATGAGACGGAGGGGACAAATGTGTGAACTCACCAAACATTGTGAATCAAGTTACTCGTAGGAAGAGAAGAAACAAAAAATTTAAGTTCGATGCACAAATTGGTGAGTGGAAGATGGAGAATATTATTATAGATTTGGGATTAGATGTAAATATCCTAATAAAAATTACTTGGGAAATGATGGGGAGGGTGAAGCTCATATGGTCCCAAATTCATCTCAAATTGGCTAATCAACATCGTACTTTCCCATCGACCAGTTTTTAGGGGTGCCTTTGGATATCGATGGTGAGTTAAGCACAATAAATTTCGAGGTGATTGAAATAATCGACGAAATTGGTCCCTATCCTACTCTTTTAGGGGTTGGTTGGGCCTTTGATAACTAGGTGATTACTAATTTAAGGAGAATAGAGATTATCTTCGAGGGTGGATATATTTGAGTCATTTCACCGTTGGATCCCAGGGAATGAGATAGATATGCAAAACCTATGAAGGGTGAGCTTAGTTAGGAGGGCTTGGATAATATTTATAATGTCATGTATCGCAAGGAGTACTATGTAAACCCGATATACAAAGGACTCTTAAGTTTTCGTAGCATCATGTTATATGCATCTAACTCAAAGGAGAACCTAGAGAATTGGTTGAACCGACTGAATGAAGCCAACACCAAAAGATACACACATCTTACGAGAATGGTTCATTGGATAGGGATTGAAGTGTACATATGCCCTCACTTTGATGGGATATCGAAGGTAGATATTTTCTTGCAAGAGTATCAAGAGTAGGTGTCGAAGTGTCAGTCGATTTCAGTGTTGGATGTTGTCTTGCATGCTACACCATACAGATGATATGTTGCGAACAAGGACCAAGGAATAAGGTGGTGACAATGTAAACTATTGAAGGTTAAGTTTACAAGTATTTATGGTGTCCTAGGAGATATATACTCTGGAATGGAATGTCTTGGGACCCATTTAAACCACTGTATTACAACATGGACCAGAGGACTAGTACCCCAAAAATAATGGATACATAGATTATTTCACACCCAATATGCCATCCCAACTAATTGGTATATTGAGTTGGTGATGCAGATAGGAACCTAAGATGGAGATGTGGTGGCATGAAACTTTAGGGTAACAATCGGTTTTCAAGCAGAAGAAATAGCACTAGAGGAACTCTAGGGGTATTTGGACAGAAAAATATTTACTAAGGATGAGCCAATCCTAATCAGGTATGGACCATTATGTTATTTTCATCAGCACTTGTAATGAGTATAGGAGTTCTTGTAATATTACAACGTGGTAGAAAAGGGGGGATATGATGATGAGAATTACCAAAATATCTAGATTCTAGAATTTGAAGGTGAGTGTGTGGTGGAGGGACCACCACTATAGTTCAGGGAATATGCATAGTCGATCAAGACAATGAAGGTTCATAATGGAACTGAGGAATGACTGACGATGGATGCCATAATATATTATTTGGATATGGATACCATAAAAATGGTTATGTGTTCATTATAGAGGGACTTGATTCTTAGCGATGGAAGGGGAACAAGAAGCATTGATGCCAAGATGGAAGATGTGATGATTGGAAGAGTACTAGTAAGTGATGTAGTGATGGGAATAGGCGGAAGCTACACCAATTTCTAGGAGGTGGGATAAAAGTGGAGGGGAAAAAAGGCTAGAGGAAGGGGTGAATTATCCCCATGTCTATATATGTAAAGCTTGTAAGTAAATGGGGCTAATGGTTAGAGGGAGAAATGTTGAAAAAAAGGTGATACAAAAATAAAAGTGAAGGTTTCATTGATTACTTTACATTTTTTTTTATGTCGTTTTAGGCAACAGATCAAAATTTATAAATTGCACAAACATAATATAATTTGCAGAAATTTTACAGAAATGAGAGGCTAAAATTACATAGAACAAGAGCAAATTGATAATGGACTTCACCCATCTTGGGCTAAGTCTCTGGGTCCATCTTCCAATGGTTATCACGTCATTAAAATTATGAATCTTATATACATCATTTTATCATCTTCACACTAAAAATATAGCACTCTCATGTCACCTAAAATGCTCAAAAATCCCATCTAGGCTCCTCTTGAGCTCAAAAAGTCTTAAAATTAAGAAAAATACCCCCCTTTTTCCAAATTGGTCTACAACCTACAACTCCAATAGCTCCGAGCCCTACTAAATTGGTTACAAAATTCCCCAGGCCAATTAGTGGCCATGTTTTCTAACACGCTATAGGCTAGGGGTTCGATCTGCAACCGTCAATTTTTTTGGCGCGTCATAGTTTTAATATTATTATTTTTTAATTGGGTAATTAGCCTTGCACCGTCCTATGCCATGGTCACATTGCAAGTGATGGAAAAAAATCCCATTGGATCCATGCCTTACACCCCCACATTCTGGTCACATTACATAATCATATGTCCAAGGGCGTAGGGAGTAATGCGACACGCCTGACCCTCCTCTCCATCATTAATGGTCATATGTCACCTAGACAAACCATGTGTTTGGCGAGTTGGGTGTGCCCACTACTCTGCCATTTCCTTAACCACAATTTCTAAAACTTTTAAATGGGAGATCACTTGCATGGTTAACAATTCCAATGTCTGGTGTAAAGGTAGAGGAGTGGAGTTATGAACTTGAGGTCGGTGGTTCGAATCCTGTGGAGGCTATCGGTAAACTTAAAAACAAATGGTGCTATCCAGAGTGCCACATGGAATCCTCAGACTGGGCCACATGTCACTCTATGATTGGCCAATTACCGAAACCATCAACTCAATAGAAGTGAGCCATGTTTTATCATTTTACTCGCCCAAATGTCTGATTATGATTGGCTCCCTCCTGACATCCGTACTTCTCAGTCATAAGATTATGTGAGCACGACGTCAGTAAATGGACTACCATGTCAGTTTCTGTACCTACACAGTCAACCCTGTAACTTTGACATCTTTATTGTTTGGCCAAAATTTCAAAACATTATAAATTTCTCATACGGTGTTGGAATGAGGCTATTCAAGCATTGTTAGAATCATAATGATGATCTATACAATTTGGCACTAGTTTCGGAAGATTTTTATCACTTTGAGTTTTGAGCATTTTTTATAGCCCCTAGATCACTCTTACCCACTAGAACCTTTTATATGACCCAAAATATATTTTTAGTAGCAAGTAAGTAAGGGTATATGTCCCTCACTTTTTCAATCTCTATCCACCTTGATTTTCTTGGATGTGTTCCTTTGAGCCCCACAAAAATATACTCTACATTTCCCATTCATGAAGTTATTATTCTCATGTCAAGAATATTATCTTCCTTAAAATAATTTAAATATTCAGGAGAAAATTCTTCTATATATAGAATATAAGCATTCTCTTCTTGATTAAATATCATATGAGGCTCATACAATCTCAAGTTCTCTAAATTCACAACAAAAAAAAATTCAATGTAAGGTGTTAAATCTAATTGGAAAGCATTGTTACTAATATTTCCCAAAATATTGAAAGGACCATATCTTATTGGTTTGATATTTTTACCTTCACCTTGTCATAATTCCCTATTTATGTACAAATAAAATTGATCTCCCACTTGGAAATCATGATCAACCTAAATATTATCATATCTTTCCTTGTACTTCGCTTGGATTTTCTCTAGTTGTTTTTTTACAATTTGATGCACTAACTAGATTTTTTCAATAAAATTCTTATGTTTTTCCACATCACTATGTCCATCTACTGCAATATGTTTACCAAGGATAAAATCAAAAGGATACTTTGGAAAATAACCCAAACAAGCTTCAAACCGATATAATTGTGTAGATGAATTCTTGGCAAGATTGTAGCCATGTTGGATGTAACCAAAATGGTCATCCCAAAGCTTAGGATGCTTACAAGAATGTCCTCAAGGATATGCACTAATATTTTGTTCACTACTTCTATCTCATCGTCGGTTTGTAGATGAAATATTGTGATCTTATTCAACTTTATGTCCATGAGTTCCCATAACCTTGACCAAAAATTCCTGATAAATCCAGAATCTTGATAAAAAATAATAGAAGTAGGTAAACAAAAGTGGACCCATACATTTTGGAATAACATCTTCACAATTTTTTCAACTGTGACTTTTTTCTTACAAGGCATGAACACACGCATTTTTTTGTAACAATCCACTACACCATATAAATAATCATTTCATTTTATAGACATAGGGAGTCCCCCTATAATATCCATAGAAATAATTTCCCAAATTCAAGAAGGGATAGGAAGTGGAGTATACAAACCCAATTTCCTATTACTTGGCCTACTAGTAGCACACATAAAACATCCTTTAACATATATTGATAGAATTTCATTCATATGAGGCCAATAAAAATACCTATGTAGCTGAGAAACTACTTTTCCTACACCAAAGTGACTAGAAATATGAGATGTATGGGCTTCCCTTACGACATTTACTCGTTCACCCTGTGGAATATAGAACTTTCCAATATGATACAATTTGTTATGAACATGATAATACAACTCATCAACATGATTTCCTTGAATCAAAGTTGCATAAACATTTTTAAAATCTTCATCTTGAGCATATTTTGCAATATAAATTTTATGCATGATTGAGTTATGATTAAGAATGATAGATTCATTAAGAATAGGCCTTGAAAACATATCTACAACTTTGTTGTTAATACTTTTCTTCTACCTAATGGAAAAATGGACTTGCTGCAGAAATCTGATCTATTTGAAATGTCTAGCTTATTGTATCTTTGTTTGTGATTGAATATATTTCAAAGGTTGATAGTAAGTATGAATAATCATTTATTTTCCCATCAAATAATGCTTCTATTTCTTCACTCTTTGTACTAAAACCTACAAATATCTATCATAAGTTTGATAGCTAATGACTGCATTGGTAAAGGTCTCAGAATGATAACACATTGGCTTACCATATTGCACCAATTCTTCTCCCATAGAATATTCACTTGCATCGTTTTGAATTTCAAATGGTTGCTTGAGATGTGGAAGTGCTAGAACTGGTGATGTATTGATTTTATATTTCAATGTATTGAATAATTTTTATTTCTTGCCTCCCCATTGAAATACCTTCTTAACACTTTAATGATGTTGCAATAGATGAGAAGTTAGCGATAAATTTTCTCCAATGTTAGGTTTCTCCCATAAAGCTCCTAACTTCTATTACATTATTGGGATTACACCAATTCATAGTGAATTAAAGTTTGGAGGGATCAAATTTCAATTCAACTCCTCCTACAATATGACCTACAAAAACCAAATAGCTTTTTCGAAATTCACATTTAGACATATTGAAATAAAAATTTTCCTTTTTCAAGATATCTAAAACTTTCTTTATATGCTTAATATGTTCTTCACAAGTATTATTAAAAAATAATAATATCATCTAAGTACACTACGAAAAAAAACATCAAGGAATAGTTGCAATACATCATTCATAAGTCTCATGAATCCTCGTAGGTTCATTAAAAAATCCCAAAAGGCATTACCAACCATTCCCACTTTCCTTGTTTTGTCTTAAAAGTATTTTTTCCAAATATCATATTCAACAATTATTATATGGCGATAACCACTTCTCAATTCTAACTTAGTAAAATAAAAAACATCCTCAACTGATTTAGAAAATCATAAATTCAAGGAAGAGGATAATGATTATTTACTATGATCTTTTTCAAAGCTAGGAAATACGCACACATGTGCCATGTACCATCTTTGTTTGGAACCAAAACAATAGGAGACCCAAAAGGGTTTGTGCTAGGTCTAATGACCCCCTTTGTCAAGTATTTTTTGGGTTTCCTTCTTTATCTCTACATTCTCCAAAAATTACATTCTATACATGCCAATATTTGAAAGTGGTGCATCGTGCAACAATTGTATCTCATGTTGGATTCCTCTTTTTGGAGGTAACCCTTCAATTCCCTAAAACATATTGTCATAAGTATTAACAAATTCAATCAATTAGTTCTTGAATTTAGAATCACATCATTAGAAATATTTAGTTTCAACAGTTCCTTTAGCTTTTATCATCAACAACACCAAATTCTTGCTAGCATTCACAAGCCTTTTTATTTTTTTCTGCACTAACAAGAGATAATTTCAACTTATTGCAATGTTCTCTAGCAATATACTCAATTCCATACTTTAGACTTCTGATACTTGTTCTCATGATGATATAATATGGATTTTTGGTCATATAAATATGGAATCCCTAAAAACAATCCCACAAATTTCAAGTTGTATAACATCAAGCTCAACCTCATTTATAAAATTAGTAGTGATGGAAAATTTGCATTTAAATTTTCTTGTTACTTGAAATTTTGGCATCATCACATACCCAACCCAATGGGTAAGGCTTTCTATGAGGTTTAGTCTCTAGATTAATTTTCTTGACAATTTATACTAAAATGAGATTGACTTGAGATGCACTATCAAATATTGTATCAACCTTTGTATGTTTTATAATGAACCTCATATGAAAAATATCACTTATTGTCATAAGCACTAGTACTTTTGTTATAAGATATACCTTGCATTTCCATGGCTATGATTTTAATTTCATCACTAGAATCATATCTTAAATCTTGTTGATTTGTAGCAACATTTTTTTTGTTTCCCATTGTTATTAAAATTCTTTGGTCTCGCTTCTAGATGTAATTTCCAACAATGGTCTTCATCATGAAAATTTTTTTAAACAATTTTTTGAAAGTAAGTTTGTCTTCATATTTCTTGATCCTAGCATTCTTATTCTCTTTTCCTTTAGCTCTCCCCCTTTCCTTTATATCTAGTTTTAAAAAGGTTTCTTGTTGGAACCTTGAGGAAGATTATTTCCTCTTGATTTTAAATTAGTATCCTAAACAAATAATTCATCTAGATCGGCAGGATTAGACATAAGTGTAGTATGTCTCAAATAACTATGCAACCCACCTATATATTTAAGGAGAGTGTATTGTGAGTTCAAATAAACACACAATATTAATGCTCTTTTTCTAAATTCGTGATGGTAACTTTGGACTCTTTGAGCTTTAGCTTGTCTAAAATGTTTCCAATCCATTATTGTATTTTCCATGTTAGATAATGGATAAAATTTCTCTCTTAATGAAGCTATAAAATCACTCCAAGAAGAGATAATTTTACCACTTTTCGTCAAATCTTCTTGAGCTATAGCCTCCCACCAGATAAGAGTTGCACCTTCTAATCAAAGAGAAGCAAGTTAGATATTTGTGACATTGTCATAAATCTTTTGAATCCTGCAATAAACTTCAATTTGACAAACCCAATTATCCAAATTGCCAGCCCTTACTTCTCCATTATATATTGGCAATTCCAACTTGGCATCAATCTTAAGAAAAGGAGACTTAACATGTCCTCTTGGAGATGTTGGAGGAGTTGGTCTATGTGAAAAAGGAAGTGAAGAAGGATGTGAAGAAGGAGGTGAGGATGGAGGTGAAGGAGGAGCTGGTGGTGGAGACTCGCTCCCATTATCCCCATCACCTTTTGGTTTATTAGAACTTTTTTCCTTGAAAATGTGTTGTTCTTTCATAATACAACAAGTTTTCACCATTTTAGTCATTTCAAAAAAAATTCTGAAATAACTTTCATCCATAGACATCATTGCCTATCCTTATCCATCCTCATGTGTCATGACTTGTTGAGTATGTGGTATTATTGAGCCAATTTTAGGGCTAGTTTCTTCAATTGCTCTTGGTCCTCTTCTCAATCTAGACCTTGTAAGCATTCAAACACCTTACAAATTTTGTCAAAGCTTCACAAAAACCATGCTCTTGTACCAAAATGATCCAAAAAATGACACTAAAGGTTGCATTGATTAATTTTCATGTTTTTTTATGTCCTTTTAGGAAATGGATGAAAATTACAAAAGTGCACAAACATAGGATAATTTGTAGAAATTTTACAAAAAATGAGAGTCCAAAAAATACAACATAAAACAAGGGAAAATTGATAAAAGAATTCGCCCATCGTGGGCTACATCTCACGAATCCAAATTCCAATGGTGACCACTTAATTAAAACTCTCAAATTTTAATTACATCATTTTTTTTAGATCCAAATTAAAAAAATAACACAACCCATGTTGTCCAAAATGCTCCAAAACCCCCATCTCCCCTCTTCTTCAAATAATAAAGGCTTAATATTGATAAAAAATACCCCCCTTTTTCTAAACTTGTGTGCAACCTACAACTCCAATAGCTCTTGGCCATGCTAACTTGGAAAAAAAAATTCCCCTATCCAAATTGGTTGGCTTCGTTTGGTTAACTCTTTGTAGGTCACGGGTTGAATCTACACTTGTCGTTGTTTTCCGAACATTATAATTTTCATATTAAATATTCTTTTAACTAGTCCATTTCTACTATGGAGGTTTCCAATTGACTTAATTTTTTTTTGGAGCCATCCAAAGTTCCTCATGGTTCCCCGGGATTGGGCCATGTGTCACTCTATGATTGGTCCATTCCAAAACCATCAAACAATAGCAATGTTTCATGTGTCCTCACATGACTAGCCCAGATCTTGAACTTTTATTGGATCACTCTTGAAATCCATACTTCCCATTTTGTAGATGAAATCAACATCACATCAATGTACATACTTCCATGTCGGCATCCATACCTACATATCCAATCTTGCAACTTTGAATATTTTAGTTTTTTAGCCAAAACTTTAGAACACAATAACTTGCTCATGCGATATGGTATTGAGGCGATGCAAGAATAGTTGGAATCGGATCGACAACTATATGATTTAGCATTGGTTTCAGGAGATTTTGAGCACATTGTTTTTTGAGCATTTTCTAGATCCCATCCATCAAGAGGTTCCACATATATCGTAAAAGATAGGAAACACATTGTGTTGCAGGGAAGCACCATCAAAAACGACTCAAGTGTAGAGGCCACTATGAAGGGTTGGTATACAAATAAAACACCGGGAAATGGTGTAACTCAACATGTGAAGGTTCAAAGACATCAATTGGAGTCAAGGTCGCATGATGAATACTACATCAAAATCATCTACCCCTTCAAGGAAAAAATTTGGATAGAGAGGAGAAAGTGGTTGAACATATTATGGAATCCAAATTGGAGGCAAGGGGAGACCACAAAGCTATCAATACACCCATGGATTATTGGGACCCAACAATTACGAGAACTAAGACTAAGTTGAGAAAGGACCCAAAGCGACTAAGATTGGCTAGCATGAGTTAGGTTTCTCATGTGAACCATTATATCAGATAGGTATAGAGGATGATTATGGAGAATATTGATGTAGATTGAGGTGATTTGAATAGGGATCTAACTATAACCAATTTAAACTTTCGAGTATATCCGAGATAGGATCGAGACATAAAATTATTATAAATTCCTAGCCAAGGACCCAAGGAGAATAATAAAAAGTATTCTAGGGTGAGGTTACGACCAAAAGAAATTAGTGGGAGTGAGAATCATGTTGGAATGGAGACAAAAGGATTTTAAAAAGTAGTGCATCGATGAGAGGATAGTAATCATGGAAAGAACCACCCTAATCAGAAATCCAAGAAGAGTATATAGTTGTGGAAGAGGATATTACAACAATAAAACTTAGGTAAAATAACTGGGGAATGTGAGGTATAGGTGCAAATAGGTGGAATAAATTCATCGGGATGTACATATAAGGGGTAATCACCAACACTCACAAGGATTGTTCACACATGAGGACACCGATGAACCGTAAAGTTTATTCAAGTGCCATGGAACAAGAGGACTTGCAAACTCATGGGGTGGGATGATTCCTCTAAAATCTACAATTGAAGGATTGTAGAAGAAGGGTGGGGTTTTTTTTCCAATGCATAATGGAGAGGGATGAAGAAACATGAGACAATTTTCACGTCTTAGTACATGTGAAAGGTCGAAAAAATCTATCATGAAGAAAGAAACAAAGTCTATGCCTTGTCCCCCTCACACCAAGGTTGGGTGCGATCGCAAGAAGGAGATAAATTCCAAGGAAAAGCATATAACTTGTCCCTAGAGTAGCGAGAGGTGGCCAAGTCTCTTCATCTAAGAGAACCATTGTGACATAGGGGGATGTGGTTAATCCGTCTTTAGGTGTTTTAAGAGATTGAAGGTGACCAGCCTCTATGTCTCTTCCTCGCGGAAAATATATCGAAGCAAATGAGATGACCTCGAGAGAAATTTGAGGTCTCAAATCCATGGGGATATAATAAGGACTGAATAGCTCAAGGATGAGCCACATTTTTTATGTTGGGGCCTACTGGGACCTTGATTTTTTTATATATATTTTTTCATACTAAGACCGTTCAGGAAGAATTAGGAGAGTGAACGAGACAAGCTCGAGCAGAGTGGAGGGTTGGTGCACTAAGAAGGATAATATTAGAGGTTTGGAACAATGGTTGGGGCACTGTTATTGCCTAAATCTACCTCAAGTTGAAAGAATGAAGAGTTTAGGGTAACATCAAACCACGCTCAGTCTGGTAGCTAGCCCTACCAAAACAGGAGAGGGCTCTCTCCGGGTCAATCTCAGCAAAAATAATCAATAGGGCTTGAGATGACTTGAAATAAAGGAGAATTTTAGGCTAGGTATATAAGTAAAAGGATTTTATTTGATTTTAGGGATTTTTTTTGGATCAAAGGGAAAGGCAGTTTTGGGTCTGGGGATGAGGCCTAGCTTTTGCAGAGTTCTGAATGGGGCAAGGAAAGAAATTGTTTTGATGCTTTGGATTGAATGAATGGATAGCTCAGACTGGTGAGGAGCTGAAGAGCACAAGAGGCTTTCAATAATCCTCTTCAAACAGATGAAAACATGGAAAATTAAACAAAACTCAAGGCAGAGCAAAGCAATCTAATGAATTCCACCTTTATCCCTCATTTGATTAATTTAAGAATAAAGGAGAAGGGAAATGATACATATAAAACATCAGTGAACTTACAATCACATAGAGAAAAACACCATCAAAACACAGAGCCACATGGATCCCAAAGAGTGCTGCAAACCGTGGTCTATTCCTTTGCCAAAATTGCAGAGATGAAATGTACAATGAAGTGCCAAGCAATAGCAAGTGTCCAACCCTGAAAATGACTGATGAATTACATGATATAGATAAGCCTAACTCATCCCCATGCCTCTATGGGTCTAGATTACCATCCTAGGAGCTATTTCAACCATATATAAACTAAGAACTAGAAAATAGGCAATGAAACAACTTGCCTCTATATGATAGGAAACTGATTCATTCACTTACATTTCACTTTTTAGTGAATGAATCTACTAGAATGAGTAAAAATGTACCAAAATTACATCAAAGTCATGAAATTACATCAATTTACATCAAGAGTTACATGAAAAAGTCAAACAAGCCAAAACTAGGCGAAAATCTGAGCTGCTGAGTGAAAAATAGGCCAAATTTCCCAATGCACTGCGCCTGAAATCTCTATGCATAGCACAACTTTGAGGCTAATTTTTAGGGCCTTCCGGAAGTCCAAATTGAGCACAGGATAGCTTGTTGGAAATCTCTTCCTGTCTACTTTCCAATCCAAGTAGAATTTCTGGATTTGGTTGCAATTTTCCCCTCAAAAAATAAAATCTCCCAACACTGCTTCCTGTGTGTCCAAAAAGTGGCAGAAAGGTCATTTTTGAGGTGTTTTTGACCCTTTAGGCAACCCAAAACTTGTCAAAATACTTAGGTACCGGGTAGGAATGCATAAATTTTGATGAAAAATCTAGAAATGCAATGTTTTCCTCCAAAAGAGCTGCCAATTATAAGTGCACGCCAAGTGGCGTTACGCGTCGGGTAAGAAAATCTGTGTTTAGGCCAAAAAATTCAAAATTCACAAAAATTTTCCCAAATTTCTTGAAATTTGGGCTGAATGTCCATCATCAAGCACTATGCTAGGCCAAAGAAGCTTCAGCCAAAATTTGGATTCTATCATGCCTTTTGCGATGCTTTAGTGCCCTCTTTAGTCTTGCTTTCAGGATCTTGATTCGCGCCTTGCAAACATGATTTCGCGCCCAATAATGGCTCTTCATGTGCCTGAGCATGTTATTTTCATTTTTTTCCTTCTCCAACAGCTTCTCAAGATGAATATTGACCCTCTCAAGCCAAGTCTCTCTATCAGCCTCAATCTCCCGCTCAATGGGTGTCATCTCGATTTGGCTTCTTTGGGCAGCTTGCCGGTTCTCATGGATATTTTGCAACTCCATGATTGTTTATTGATATCCTAACTATTTATTTTTCTACTCCAGGTAATTTATGATCCATTGGGTTCTCTACAAAGTGACGGTCAATGTGTCAATCTCCGCCTTCTTGTCCTGAATAGTCTCCCTCAACTTTGAGCTTCGAGAGCTCAAATCCTCATCAATCAATATGAAATCAATATCCTGGCCTCCTGAAGGGCCCTCATCCTACATAGGCCTCTTACCTGTATCCTATACCTATACTTGTGCTGCTAATGATGGCAACGAGTTCCCTTCCACCCCAGGTGGAGATAGTACTCGTCGGGCTGTTGTAAATAATACTCTGGTGCCTCTCTGATAAGTAACAAACACTCGCACATTGATAGGCTCTGTCTCGTGACCTTCGGGCTGATGTGAAGGTTCACCTGGCTCATGAAAAAATTTCGGAAGAACCTGAGGGGCTGTGAAAAAGTCATGGGAAATGAAATCCTCCCATGAAATACCCTGCAATCCAAGCTGATGTACAACCACGATCTTGATGAGTGCATAGTGATAAATACTGTTGTACTGCTGGTCGGGAGTTTTCTTCTGCACAAGAGTGGTCATTCTCTCAATGTTCCGACACATGAAATAAGGAATGTTCATCATCCTCACTCTGGTTAAATGCATCAATAACTTGATATGATAGGCATAAAGGCGTGAAAACCGTCCCTCAGAAATGAAATATCTGATAATGAGTTTCTTAAGAGACGCATAGGATTCCTTTAGGAAAAGAAATGGGAACACCCTGCTGAGTTACCTCACAAAGCTAGGCCTGATGTATGATTCATAATGCACTCTATCCACCTGCTGTCTTTTGTTCCACTGTTCACCCACATTCGGTATTCTGGTTGCTTGAGAGATGGTTTCTGGTGTCAAAGTGAAATTTACACCAGCAAGAGTTACCTGACCATGATGTAAATGAAATACAAACAAACGAGATAACTCATAATGATGATGAATCCTAGCAATCATCTCACAATACTGATAGCATGATTGCTCTCGAAAACATGCCATGGCAAGTGGGCAAGCCTGCAATTGAGTCAATGAGGTGGGCTCTTCTCTCACATGTTTGCCACCTTTACGAGGCCTTCTAGGTGCATGTAGCTCAGTGGTAGAGTCACTATCTCTGTCATATGATGTATCAGTGTTTGTCTCCATGATGTCCATGCAAGGTATATGTTGGCTTGTACGAGATGAAAATGAGAATTTGGTGTTTTATTTCAATTGCCAAATATATGGTGGTAAGAGAGGGACTGTGGAGAAATAAGGCAGTAGGAAGAATGGACTTCAATCAAGTGATAGTTTGCCTTTTGGAATTTTGACAAATGTAGGGAGAATGGTTAACCACTTGACTGTTTGGGAAACTTGGGGTTTGGGAATTTTTATAAGTGAAATGGGAAAGGGAGAATGATCGGAAATGAAATAACTTTAGTGATAGGGAAATAGGCTTAGGAATGAGTGCTTTTGGGGATGCAAGGGAATAGGGGATGGACTGTAATGATAATATTAACAGTGAGAGGGAGGAATAACAAGAGAGGAATGACGTATTTGGCACCAAAATCAATTTTAGAACTCCAATTTGAAAACCCTAAGGAGGCACTTCAACAAGATGATAGCGTTTATAGTTTTGGCATTCAAATTCTCATATCCAAACTCAAACAACACCAAAAAGTGTTTAATGGAAATTACAAAGTCACATAAGCTTACTTGGAGTGAGAAGGACTGAGTTGATTTGAATTTTTGTGGAGCAATGAAAAAAATCTAGCTGTCTGCCATGTGCGCTGCGACAATGGCCCAGTGCGTCGCGACCATTGTATGCGCCGCGCTGGAACAAAAATGCATAGACGTGAGCGGCCCTATGCACCGCACCCAACGATTATCTTGGCTTCACTCTTGTCTTGGCTTGCAAATGAATTGTTTGAAACACAAAAATATCTTTATGCCAAATATTTTGATTTTTTGATTCTTGAAAACCCACTTTGTAATGTTTGAACTTTGACACTTTTCACATAAACTCTGTTTTGCTTGATTTTTTATTTTTTAGTTGGATCATGAATCTCTTGTCTGTCTTTGCAAGGATAGCTGGCATTTGATTTTGGCAAAGGTAACCAGGGCTGCGCCTGAAGTACTTTACAACTGAAAAAACTTTGGAAATTACATTGCATTTATTACAAAAGATGAAATAGACGATTTTTCTTCAAAACAGAGTTTTGAAGAAAAATCATTATCAAGCATTATGATGATGAATTTTTTTGCACTGATACCTTATTTGAGGCTTCCTCATGTGCCTTCTGACATTATTAGACATTTTGAAGGCCAAATTAATGAAACCCTAGACCTAATGAGACTAAAAACCCTAAAATGACTCTTTGTCAAACAGGAGGCCAAACATGACTTTAAATGACTTTAAAATTGATTTTGATGGGTTTTGATGAATAGAAATAGGCCAAGGCCAGTAGGTACAAGACATGAGGGATATGAGTGACAAGACCCTTCCATCAGATGATCCATGCTCCTGATGGAATGCAGCTGACTGAACTTGAATGAGACACCTAAAATGAAATGCAACAAAAGAGATTTTGATCTCTGATGGAGGGATGAAGATACCAACTCTAACATTGGCTCCAATGGGGATGGTAGCTCCTTGGAGGTGCCAAGAACTATAGATTTCTAGGAGAGTAGGCAGTGCCTGCGTCCATTGGGCTATCGAGTCCATAACTTCGACAAATCAGCACAAGACTCTTGACTCAATTTTATTGACTGAAAATTTGACTCAAACTGACTCCATTTTGAAACCAAAATGACTGCAAGACCTGACTTGAAAAACTCAAACCAAAGCTGAAATAAATCCTCAGAGTTATAGCCTTCACCTTGGGCCCCAAACTAAAAGAATGATGACAACACATACTTTCTCTGAAACTATATTAAAACTGACAAAAATGACTCAAGACCTACTTAGCCGACATTTGTACTTACAAATATTTTTAATGGTAGCAGTCCATCGAGATTTGAAATCATGATGACAACCAACTGCCTACTGATGGAATATGTACAATCATGTGTAGTGAGCCTTCCAATGTAACCAATCCAGCAGATGGCTACATACCGAAATTCGGCTCTCACTTTTCTCGAGTTGGTAGAATGATGTACATGTAGGCAACTCACAATAACCACTGAAACCGAGGCTTATGATCACGAACTAGGCAACATTTATCTTTTCTGATGCTTGCAAAAGAATGCCGAAAGGATCTTGAAAATCTTGAATCACTAGTTGGTCTTGAGATCCAGCAGCAAAAATACAACTACTCGCTTCATTCTGATCTGAAAGAACAGTTGATTACTGAGTGATAGGAAGGCGCAGAGAGGTATAAGCTTCTGCCATCTGAGTGTTAGCTGTAAGTTCCTTGACCATGAGAAATTCTGGCATATTGTCTCTCCCAAGCTCATATTCCTCAACTTCATGGTCTAGGTCATTCTTAAACAGAAAACAATCTTCAAGATTATCAAACATCATAGCCTTATCATCTTCATGAAAGAAAATATTATCTGTTTGCTGATCTATAAAGCTAATTACAAGACCGTCATCATTTTCAAAAGAGGAAGAAGTTTCACCAACACTTTCTTGACCATGTGCACACTCCAAATCTGCTTTAGCTTGGGTTGTAACATGACCTTTCCGAAGTTGATCTATCTCGTCTTTAGACAAATGAGATAATACTTTTTATTTTCTTTTACTCAAACAGTGATTGTCTTCATGAAATAACATTTTAAAACATGAAAAAACTGAATGACAGTCCTTAATTCCCTGATCTTCTAAAATTTGAAAACATTGTTGATGATCTTCATATGACATGGAAATCAAATTATCATTTATCACTGAGTTATTGAAAGAATATTTTTCACTTACTTGAACAAATATCTCATCGTGTTTTTCATGAACTGACTGGATTAACTCCTCATGAAGGCTTTGTTCTAATGAAATGAGAACATTTGGATCAATAACTTTGTCTTCTTCATTCTAGATGATCTCAACATTAGAGTTCTCCTTCATGGGATTCAGCACAAGGTATTCTTGACCATCACGATTTGAATCTAGATCTAAAATAGTTGACTTGACTTTATCACATTCTGAAATTGAAATTTGAATTTCCTGTGTATTGTCTTCTTCTATGGACAGATCTAAAATGAAACCTTCTCTTTCATCATTTTCCATTGTGCTAAGATCTTGATCCTGTTGCAAAGTTTCCTGAGCATCTTGATGAGTATCCTCTAAGTTCTCTTTATGCTGTTGAAATGGATTTTTGTACAGAACCTCCATGATCTCATCGTCCATGAAGTCATCATCCTCATAACTTTTTCAATATTTTCAATAAAACTATGAACATGGCTACAACAGTTCTGAACTAAATTTAAGGATGGATAAGATTCTTTATACCTTTCAGAGAACATGGTGTGAAAATCCTTAAAACAATAAATACAACCAGGTGGAAAAATTTCATACCAAGATCGGGCTTGACCTTCCAGAGTGGCCATGAATATCTTCATCAAGCAGTCTTCAGGAAAATCAACCTTCAACTTGCGAATATGTATGTGAAATCTAACTAGATGTAGAGCAGCATCCTTCCTATCATCATATTTAAACATCGAAAAATTCCTTTGCCAATATACCTTAGGAATTTTATTTGGAAAACCTAAAATATGATCTCAGATCATGGGAGCATACCTTCGATCCAGCTAAAACATTTTGATAAGAATGAATTCACCAAGAAATTCATCAGGCTATTGATTCTCGAAGAGTAGAGTCGCCATAAAAATTCTGAAACTTGGGATTCTTAGACACTGGAGTCGCCAGGTGAATGATTTCAGCCTTGTGGTGTCTAATCGTTGTCCACCATCAACCATCATATCTAACTTGATACATGTATTGGGGAAATTTTCAAGTCAGATGTTACGTTTACAAGCTAGACCGGAGATTGACTGAAGCAACGTTTATCTACTTTAGCTAATGCAAAGCAAGAGCATTTCAAAGGCTACCTGGCATAACTTCAAGCTCCATCTGTAGCTTATAAAACAAATAAAACCAAAAATAAAACTAATTTATTCCCCAGTATGGTCGCCACTATGTTATTTCCTAAATCTACCTCAGGCTGAAAGAAGGCAAAGTTCAGGGTAACATCAAACCACGCTCATTCTGGTAGCTAGCCCTACCAAAACAGGAGAGGGCTCTCTCCGGGTCAATCTCAGCAAAAATAATTAATAGGGCTTGAGATGACTTGAAATAAAGGCTAATTTTAGGCTAGGTATATAAGTAAAAGGATTTGATTTGATTTTGGGGGTTTTTGTTGGATCAGAGGGAAAGGCAGTTTTCGGTCCGGGGATGAGACCTAGTTTTTGCAGAGTTCTGAATGGGAAAAGGAAGGAAATTGTTTTGATGCTTGGGATTGAATGAATGGATAGTTCAGACTGGTGAGGAGATGAAGAGGGAAAGTGGCTTTCAAGAATCCTCTTCAAACAGATGAAAACATGGAAAATTAAACAAAACTCAAGGTAGAGCAAAGCAATCTAAAGAATTCCACCTTTATCACTCTTGTTTAATTTAAGAATAAAGGAGAAGGGAAATGATACACATAAAACATCAGTGAAATTAAAATCACATAGAGAAAAACACCATTAAAACACAGAGCCACATGGATCCCAAAGAGTGTTGCAAACCCTGGTCTATTCCTTTGCCAAAATTGCAGAGATGAAATGTACAGTGACGTGCCAGGCAATCCCAAGTGTCCAACAATGAAAATGACTGATGAATTACATGATATAGACAAGCCTAACTCATCCCCATGCCTCTAGGGGTTGATATCACCATTCTACAAGTTGTTTCAACCATATCTAAACTAAGAACTGGAAAATAGGCAATGAAACAACTTGCCTCTATATGATAGGAAACTGATTCATTCACTTACATTTCACTTTTTGGTGAATGAATCTACTAGAATGAGTAAAAATGTGCCAAAATTACATCAAAGTCATGAAATTACATCAAGTTACATCAAGAGTTACATGAAAAATTCAAACTAGCCAAAACTAGGCGAAAATCTGAGTTGCTCAGTGACAAATAGGCCAAATTTCCGAATGCGCTGTGCCTAAAATCTCTATGCGTAACAAAAATTTGAGGCTGATTTTGAGGGCCTTCCCGAAGTCCAAATTGAGCACAGGATATCTCGTTGGAAATATCTACCTGTCTACTTTCTAACCCAAATGTAATTTTTGTATTTGGTTGCCAGTTGCTTCTCCAAAAATCAAATCTCCCAACATTGCTTCCTGTGTGTCCAAAAAGTGGCAGAAAGGTCATTTTTGAGGTGTTTTTGACCCTTTAGGCAACCCAAAACTTGTCAAAATCCTTAGTTAATGGGTAAAAATGCGTAAATTTTTATGAAGAATCTAGAAACACAAATTTTTCCTCCAAAAGAGTTGCCAATTATAAGCGAGCGCCAAGTGGCGCTACGCGTCGGGCAGGAAAATCTATGTTTAGGCCAAAAAATTCAAAATTGACAAAACCTTTCCCAAATTTCTTGAAATTTTGGCTGAATGTCCACCATCAAGCACTATGTTGGGCCAAAGAAGCTTCAGCCAAAATTTTGAGTCTATCATGCCTTTTGCGACGCTTTAGTGCCCTCTTTAGTCTTGCTTTCAGGATCTTGATTCGCGCCTTGCAAACATGATTTCGCGCCCAATAATGGTTGTTAATGTGCCTGAAAATGTTCTTTTCCTTTTTTTCCTTCTCCAACAGCTTCTCAAGATGAATATTAACCCTCTCAAGCCAAGTCTCTCTATCAGCCTCAATCTCCCGCTCAATGGGTGTCATCTCGGTTTGACTTCTTTGGGCAGCTTGCTGGTTCTCACGGATGTTTTGCAACTCCATGATTGTTTGCTGATCTTCTAACTGTTTGTTTCGCTGCTCCAGGTAATTTATGATCCATTGGGATCCCTGCAATTTGACGGTCAATGTGTCAATCTCCGCCTACTTCTCCTGAATAGTCTCCCTCAACTTTGAGCTTGGAGAGCTCAAATCCTCATCAATCAATATGAAATCAGTATCCTGGCCTGCTGAAGGGCCCTCATCCTGCATAGGCCTCTTACCTCTATCCTGTACCTGTACTGGTCCTGCTGATGATGACAACGAGACCCCTTCCACCCCAGGTGGAGATAGTACTCGCTGGGCTGCTGCAAATAATACTATGGTGCCTCTCTGATAAGTAACAAACACTGGCACACTGATAGGCTCTGTCTCGTGACCTTCAGGTTGATGTGAAGGTTCACCTGGCTCATGAACAACCTCTGGAGGAACCTGACGGAATGTGAAGAAGTCATGGGAAATGAAATCCTCCCATGAAATACCCTGCAATCCAAGCTGATGTACAACCACGATCTTGATGAGTGCATAGTGATAAATACTATTGTACTGCTGCTCGGGAGTTTTGATGCAGGGGCATTTAAACAGTTTTAATTTGGGAAAAAATTTGTTAAAAACAAATTAGTTTTCTATAACTGAAATCTGCCAGGTGTGCGGTTGAGAAGGTGTAGGGTAGTTTTGGATCTTAACTGATTCAAGTTGTTGTAAGTCTTTATAAAAGAGAAGCATGTATTGTTACAGATAGGGGGAGGAGAAGTGCAATGTAACCGATGGAGGTGATGCGTTCTGAGGCTGAAATGCTTCAGATTCAATCTTGGTTTTCAGAATTGTAACTGCATTTTGTATTATAATAGAAATATGGTGTTTTGGGGATTTTTCTATGCGTACGAATATGGTTTATTTATGTATTAGTTTTATGTGTTTAATTTCTATGTCACGACTTCATGTGAACTGAAAAACAAAGTTCTGCAGAATAGCGTTCAAATTGGTAGCAACCAAGTCTATTGAATGTTGTATTGTTTTAGATTTGAATCTGGTTCTACTATAAAGGAGATTGGGAAGGTCGAAATCGCTTTTACAAGTGATCGAATGGTAAATAGAGTACAGATTCTCAATGGAGAATCGATGAGTTTCTATCCTTTGATGAAGCATGCAAGTGCTATAAGCTTCGGTTGAAACTCTGTTTGCTTGAAGGCATGTTGGTAATCGATTAGTGTTTGTTGTAGCGAAAGGAAGAAACGAATGTGTTGAAGTCCTGCGGAAGAGATTGGAATAAATTGAGATAACCCTCGATTCTATGCTAACTCTGTTATGCAATGTGGTGAAGGTCGAACTGTTGAATGGGCCGTGTTATTAGCTACACGCAGAGAAGGAGGGATTCTATTCTTCTTTAATCCCTGAGTTATAAATTTTGTGCCTCAAGCCGAACGCAATTGCATGTGGATCATTTTTTCACAATTCAGATGTATTAAGGGTCCATTGTTTCCTTTTGGGTTCGGTTGAAATTCCGGATTCTGTTGAATGTCAAGAGCAATCATCAAATTTTGGTTGATGAATTACTGTGTATTTTATGAGAAGAGCTCCATAACAACAACGCGCTCTTAAGTTGTCGAATGGGCGATGCAATGGGTTCCATTTACCAGATGATTGGGTATATAGATGTGAGTGTGGAAATAGCGCAACGGAAGCGTGATGGGCCTAACCAAGGGGGCCCCAAAATCGAATTTCAGGTTTATGTATCTACATTTTGACACGGAAATGAAACTTGTAGGTTGATTTATATTTAACTGGAAGGTGAACTTTCCCTGTGGCAAATTCACTTTTCATCAAGTGGTATCAGAGCAGGAAACGATTTCCTGCGGAATGAAGTTTTTCGTCCGTAGAAAGAAGGAGAAGAGGTACAATTTTATGAAGTTTTGTGAATCTTGTGATTTTTTGTGTTTTGTGAAGGTAGTAGCAGAGGAAGGTGAGCAGATGCAACAACCTAGAGCAGGAGTGCTCAATTGGTTCGAGAGGAGAGAACCAGAGATGCCAAAAGACTAAGCTCAGGAGAGAAGCTTGGTGAGGTATCTGGTAGCAGGGAGGACTGCTATTGCAAAGGTTTTGTTGCAGTTCACGATGGACAATTCCACAGAGGACGTGGGTAGAATTGTTCAGGAAATGTTGCTACAGGAAGATCACAAGGAGCAGTTCCACAGAAGAATTGCTGACAGGCCATATGACCAGGAGGTCATAAATTTTTGTGCCTCATGAGTCTGATGCAGGGGCATCCAAACAGTTTTAATTTGGGAAACAATTTGTTAAAAACAAATTAGTTTTCTATAACTAAAATCTGCCAGGTGTGTGGTTGAGAAGGTGTAGGGTAGTTTTGGATCTTAACTGATTCAAGTTGTTGTAAGTCTTTATAAAAGAGAATCTTGTATTGTTACAGATAGGGGGAGGAGAAGTGCAATGTAACTGATGGAGGTGATGCGTTCTGAGGCTGAAATGCCTCAGATTCAATCTTGGTTTTCAGAATTGTAACTGCATTTTGTATTATAATAGAAATATGGTGTTTTGGGGATTTTTCTCTGCATACAAATATGGTTTATTTATGTATTAGTTTGATGTGTTTAATTTCTATGTCACGACTTCATGTGAACTGAAAAATGAAGTTCTGTAGAATAGCGTTCAAATTGGTAGCAGCTGAGTCTATTGAATGCTGTATTGTTTTAAATTTGAATCTGGTTCTACTGTAAAGGAGATTGGGAAGGTCGAAATCGCTTTTACAAGCGATCGAATGGTAAATAGAGTACAGATTCTGAATGGAGAATCGATGAGTTTCTGTCCTTTGATGAAGGATGCAAGCGCTATAAGCTTCGGTTGAAACTCTGTTTTCTTGAAGGCATGTTGGTAATCGATTAGTGTTTGCTATAGCGAAAGGAAGAAACGACTGCGTTGAAGTCCTGCGAAGGATATTGGAAGAAATCGAGATAACCCACGATTCTATGCTAACTCTGTTATGCAATGTGGTGAAGGTAAAACTGTTGAATGGGCCGTGTTATTAGCTACACGCAGAGAAGGAGTGCTTTTATTCTTCTTTAATCCCTGAGTTATAAATTTTGTGCCTCAAGCCGAACGCAATTGCATGTGTATCATTTTTTCACAATTCAGATGTATTAAGGGCCCGTATTTCCTTTTGGGTCTTGCTGAAATTCCTATTCCGTTGAATGTCAAGAGCAATCATTGAATTTTGGTTGATGAATTGTCATGGTATTTCAGAGAAGAGCTCCATAACAACGCGCTCTTGCTTCTTCACGAATGGGCGATGCAAGTGTAACATGCACTGTGATGATCACAGACAGAAAGGGAAGTACAATGGTTTTTTTTGGTCATGTATCCATAGGCATTTAATCGAGCCCGAGCGGGGAACTGTATAAGTTTCGACATGGAAAACGAAGATTGCAGATTCCATGTAGTGTTTAATCGAAAGGTAGAATTTTCCCGTGTACTCTGGCTTTCTGCAAATCT